>CM040185.1:30100188-30720188 GCA_022606455.1 Callitettix versicolor | reverse complement strand
ATAAAATAAACACATATTTTTAAAATAAACGAATATCATTTAATTTGTTTTTAATTCCTGTTATGGCATTCTTTTTGTCGATTATAAATACGAAAGCGAATTATGTTGTTTTTGAGAAAATGTTAGCGAGACAGGTGCGAGAGCGAACTCGTATATCGATTATAATAAGACAAAAATAAAGTGTTAAAGTTTTGCTATTCATGTAAACTTCCTGTTTAACTTTGCATATTTTTAAATAATGCTGGCAAAATCACACTCTCAATGGCTCGGCTAAATGGCATGCATTAATCCGAACATGCTAATTTACTTACAAATCGTTTTAAATGCAAAACTAAAACTAAATTCTGCATAATATTTACATTATGTAAATTAGGAGCCATCCGCGTCTGTATTGTATGCAGATAGTTTCTTTGCCTTAATATATTGTGCAACTCAAGATACACACCTGTGTAGACATTTGTGATGTTAATAAGTATTTTGGTTGAATTACTAAGAAACAAACTAACATCAGTCATAAACATATCAAACTTTGTTTTACACGATTCTGTGAACAGCAAAATTGTTTGTATTGTAATATTTAAAAGAATAAAACTTAAAAAAGATAGTGTATATGTTTTGAAGTTGATTTAATCATATTGTTTCAATGTAAACTAAATTAAGTTTTTATTTCGTGAAAATATCCCGTTCTTAGACAAATCATTCGCTGTAAATACGAAGATATGAGTAAAATGTAAATTTTGTTTTATCCAATTTTGTCTATTTAGGAATGAAATTTTAGAAAATATTTTCTTTGTGCAGCTCCAAAACTAGAGGTGAACATATGAGTGAAATTTCAATTCACTTAGAGTTATGGATTTGAAGTTAAAACAATTAAATATAAATTTCCGTTTTATCCCATTTTAACATTTCGGGAAAAAATTTTGTAATCTCCAAAATCTAAGTTAGTCGTGTAAAATTTCGACTCTTTGATTATATTACATTACATGACTTACTAGAGGAACGGATTATAAAACCCCAGGCACTGCGATCGACGGACCTATTGTGCAACTAAACCTCTAAAGTACTAGTTTAACAGATTGGTGCCCTCAGTAAGTTCCATTGACTAGATCATCGTGCTGGAGGCCGCTAGGGAATGCAAACAAAAACCCTAAGCCACCTACCTGCTAGCAAGAGCCTCATATTCATAAATTATGTGTTCTGCAGTTTCTTCCCCTTCTCTGCATAACCTATACCCGGTTTCTCCGTGGTACATACCTATCCTGTTCATATGCAGCCTCAGAGCACCGTGTAAAGTAATAAGCCCCATGACTTTCCTGGCTTGTGCTCTGGCCGAAGACGTCTGCTGCCTCTCTAAGTCCTCCGTGTGTAATCTTATCCACAAGTGCTTTGATTGTTGCCGAAACCCTTCTTAGTGAGCACTGAAGGGTCACTACTGAACCAAAACCTACGTTGCAGAACAGGCGATTTGATTATGGTGCCAGGCGCCAACAAAACCCATAACCTAAAGAAAGTAAATATAAATGTACATCGCTAAGACAGATTTACCTAAATCTATAGTAGCGATAGGCCTTAAAACTACATTTAAATGTAACTATTCATTTTTTCCAAATTTTATATCTGTTAGTGATGTTGTTTCAGTAGTCATAATGTACAGTTGAAAACCCTTAATTCGATCAAATAAAATTTTCACAAATATATTTGTCACTCAACCTTCTATATAAAAGTAATTATTTAAAATATTATAAACTATAGCCTATAAAAGAGTTTTTGCAGTAATATTGTTCTACAAGTATTTTTTTAAATAATTGTTTCTAAAACTAAGGGCAAAACAAAAGGTCTTTCAAACTCTCGACCTATTCACCTAAGAGCCATTCTCTTTCTGCAAGGACTTAAGCTTTTGTTTACTGCATATTTTTACGACACTCGGCTACATATTCCGTGTTTCAGAAATGAAATTAATCACCCAGTATAAAAACCACGGCTAATATTTAAATGTTATTATTAGTTTTATAAGTGGAACTCATAATTTGTTAAATAATTACTTTAAATTATCAAATAAAAATATATTTCAGGAGAACCATCGGCATGTTTCGCACAAGTATAAGCATGTTACTGAATAATAAATGTTTTACAGATTAAATATATCACTTTCACGATGCTTTATATTTATTCTTACGAAAATGTATTTAGTTTAACAATATAACGTTTTGTAAACAGGAAAAATTGATTGTTTGAACATGAAACAACAATGGTTAAAACGTGAAATGTGCACAGATCATGAATTTTAAAACATTGCTAGAGAAAGGTTTCTTTCAAATTTTGTAAGCAATAAATAAGACACGCCTTTTTAAAAATTTCAATTAAAGTGTTTATAATGATTATAAGACAGACCCAGGCGTAATACGAACGCTATTATGGTAAACTTTCAAATGTGTCGATTTTATATATATATATATATATATATATATATATATATATATATATATATATATATTATATATATATATATATATATATATATATATATATATATATATATGTGTGTGTGTGTGTGTGTGTGTGTGTGTGTGTGTGTGTATTTATGTATGTTTTATCTTTATCTTTTTTTGCAATTTTGATCCGATTTAAAGCAAACTTGGCACAATAATCGATTTTGGAACTATCTTGGGACAAGTTCGTCTCCCAGTTCGAACCCAACAAAATCCGCTCAACGGTTTCAAAACAGCGGCCGTTTGAATCTCTAAAAATTCGAAAATTTTTTTTTAATTTTTTGATTTCATGATTGCATTCAGCGTTAAATAGCCTTACTGTGTGAAGTAGTATCAATTGAAGCAAAGAAAACTGAATTTGATACAGTCAAGTTTCATTTTTTTATTTTAATGGCATTTTAAAGATTAAAATGCTAATATACACGTATGCCAATTTAAATGCTTGATTAAATTTATTTGCATGTGTTATTAATTATTTCAAATGGGTATAACGATGCAGTAAAATTTATTTAATGATATTTGTGTACTGTTTTATGTAAATTTTCTTTACAGGTACAAAATAAGTGATATAATGTTTTAAAAGTTATATTAAGTTAGCACGTAATAACTTAATTATTAAATAATATAAGTAAATATAAATGATTAAAATGTCCGTTAATTTGCTTCACTTGATATTTCACCATATGATAAACGACTCTTGAATAAACTCTGCAGAGAGCTGAAGCAAGTTTTTCAAGATATAAAAAATGAAATTTTGAAAAGTTACCTGTCCAATCTGACTGATGATAAGGATACCGATTACTCCTTATGGAAGGCAACTAATTATCTAAAGAGGCCAAAACATCATGTACTTCCAATCCTTAAATTTTTTTTTTTTTTTTTTTGATACAGCTTTTGGCGAAAAGCACATACAGGCTATCATCGCCATCCAGCAAAATGTCCTACATTGGGGATGGGTGGAAATTAAAATTAAACATTTTTAATACTATTCTTGTGTGTTGTGTGTATGTGGAGTAAATGAGTGAGAGTAGAATGAGCTAGAGGTATGGTGGGGTCGCTAAGCCCATCAGCTGCTCACGTCAGCTGCCTCCGCCGGCTCCAATCCTTAAAGAAGATGGGAAATGGGCAAGGAGTAATGCAGGTAAAGCAGAGTTGTTTGCAGAAGATTTGGCTGACACTTTTAAGTCGCACACCAGACAAGCAGCAAGCGAGTACTTACCAAGAATACAGAATAGAGATATGACAAAGTTGAAGCCTGTTACTCCTAAAGAGGTAGCAAAAGAGATTTCCAAATTAAGCTTGAAAAATGCTCCAGGTTATGACGTGATAAATGGACGATCAGTAAAGGAGATGCCACAGAAAGGAATAGTTAAACTTACTCATCTTATCAATGCTGCATTTATATTATGCTATGTACCAATGCAATGGAAAATTGCTGAAGTTATAATGATAATCAAACCTGGTAAGGCACCTAATGATAAAACATCATATCGGCCAATATCATTGTTACCCATAATTTCTAAGATCTTTGAAAAGTTATTATTAAAGCAACTTAACCAAGTTACTGAAAGGAATAATGTGATTCCAAACGATCAATTTGGATTCAGAGACAAGCATTCAACGATTGACCAGGTTCATAGAATTGCCAGCGTTTTTGAAAATGCATTGTTCTGCTGTGTTTTTTGATGTTTCCAAAGCTTTCGATAAGGTGTGGCATCGAGGATTGGAATATGACACTGGACGCAAGACTGCGCTAGAAGGAACATGTCAAAAATAAACGTAATTAAATGAATCTGAAACTAAGGAAAATGCATTAGCTTCTTGGGCGACATTCTGAGTTGTCAGTGCAAAATAAACTATTACTTTTTATAAACAAGTCCTAAAACCCATCTGGACATATGGTGTACAGCTTTGGGGCTGCACGAAAAGAAGCAACATTAAAATTATTCAAACGTTTCAAAATAAAGTACTGAGAGGCATTGTTAATGACCCATGGTACATACGCAATGATGTTCTTCATAAGGATTTACAAATTGCTACAGTTCATGAAGAGTCTCAGCGATTTGCTAGGAAGCATGAAGAAAGACTGCATAAGCACCATAACATCGAGATGCTACAAGTTCTCGACAATTCGGTTCAAGTTCGGCGGTTGGACAGGATAAAACCGTTTGATTTGGGCTAAGACAAGATTCATACAACCACGGTATATAGATACATGGTAGGGGCCACGCGCATGTCCCCCCACCACTTGCCGGCTGAAGTACGTCATCGAATCTAGCTCAGACGTAGTGTTCAGTAGAAAACAGTTTGTAATGTTAGTGTTAGTAACTGTATTATTGTAATTACAATAATAATTCCTTACATCTAACATTATAACGCTGTTAATTATTTTACTTAATGAATTCGCCGTTTGTCAAAACGGAAACATTTTATTTTATACAATATTACATAATATTAAAGTAAATATAGGTCCAGAGCTTGAAAAATTCCGGGTTATTTTTTGTTTGAAAGTTAAAAGCACATCACACTATGAATTACGTATCTGCGGATTTGTTGTGACAATTATGTGGTTGACTGTGAAAACGCACATCCTAAATAAAAAATTAACAACAAATTAAATAGCACATAGACGCATACCTATTATGCAGTAAAATAAAACACGTATTTCTTAGAACTTATGTTTCAACACACACACACACACACACACACACACACACACACACACACACACACACACACACACACACACACACATATATATATATATATATATATATATATATATATATAATTATTAATATATAGATAACAAACTATATTTGATACCTAGTACAAGTTATTGTAGTTTACTGAGTTTGGTCTTGTCTTGTTTCCGACATCCGTGGATTTATTTCCGTAAATTCTTTTTACAGACTTCTTTTTATTTAAAGATTTAATCCTCATAAATGTAAGGGTACGGACGTAACCTGATATGGTAAATCCACCTACTGAAGAATACTTATTATTTAGTTGTCTGTCAGATTTTTCATCACACTTTTTTCTTATTTAGCCCATTCTCACCATGATAGTTCAAAAAGTCCCTTTCCATTTTTACCACGACGTTCAACCATTCTTCAGTAGGATATACAAGGTAGCCTTTTGACAAAGTTAGCAGCCAATCCCTTTGATTATTATAGCACGCATTTGTTTCATGACAAAAGTTAAGACGAGTTTTTTTACTCTAACGCTGTATAGCCAGCCAACATCTTCAGTAGATCAGAATTGTAACTACGTCATTAAATAAAGCTTTATCCATAGGTCGGTAAAAATTGTAAAATACAGGCTGCTTCCATTTACCCATTAGACACTTTACCACAATAACTTGAACATAATTGTGCAGTCCCCTTAAAAAGTCTTGTACACTATCGTAACTCGTAACACACGTCAAATTATAATTTTCATTTTGTCATAGCTTAACATGAGATCTTTTTCAGCTTTAGTAAAAACATTCGCATGAGATTTCAGAAGATCAAAACTAATATTAATAAAACCTGGTGATATTTCAATGTTGATAGCCTCAGATCACTCTGTAAAGTAATAAGCCCCAAGATTTTCCTCAGGTGTGCTCTGCCGAAGACGTCTGCTGCCTCTCTAAGTCCTCCATGTTTAATCTTACCTACAAGTGTTTGATTGTTGCCGAAACCCTTCTTAGTGAGCACTGAAGTGTCACTATTGAACCAAAAACTAAGTTGCAGATAGGTGGTTTGATGATGGAGCCAGGCGCCAACAAACCCATAACCTAAAGAAACTAAATATAAATCTACATCGCTAAGACAGATTTACCTAAATCTATAGTAGCGATAGGCCTTAAAACTACATTTAAATGTTTCAAGACACGAATTAAAAGAAACCCAGATCTCTGTACAAAATATAAAGTGATTTTTGACTATCTTTATTTTTAATGAGTAATTACCCACTTGATGATCTGTAAATTTTTGTATTATACCGTCGAGCGAGAAAAATGGTGTGCCAATGCGCACATTAATGTTTATCTTTGTTTAAAGCGTGACGTCAGTCAAGGAACAAAAACATAGAAGTATACTGCGGTTCCAAGTTGACAAAAGTGCCTGTCACTGATTAAATTTTAAATGAACGAAATTAGGTACAGGTTATATCGTATAAAGTATTGTAAAGTACTTTCTAGTATTATTTACAAGTACAAACAAATCGAGTATACAACATATAATCGACTTTGTACACTAATAGCCTATTTACTGTGGCGAATGTACCAGTAGCTCATTTGGCCAATGGAAATTAGCTAATAAATATACTCCACAAAATAAAAATTGTAACAAAAACAACGATTATAATAATAACAATTTCCAAGTTGTATTAAATTTATTTTTGCAAAAAGCTTGATTATAGATCCGTTTAAAGTGCGAAGTGTGGAAAATGTTATAAAAATGCATGAAACCTCTGTTTTATGTATGTTTCTGGAAGTATTGATCATTTTACTGTACTGAAAAATTATTCAAGTAATGCGTACAACATTATAAATCGTGTTTTAAGTTTGGAAGTATTGATCTCTTCACGGATAACTTCTTGCTTGACTTAGAGGCATTTTATAATACATTATTACATCTTCAATATTTCACATATTCTTGAAGAATGGAGTTCAAATTGGCTGATTTGTTTCTTCCATTGCATTATATGAGATAATTGTGGCTGGAGTTATTTTTCAAACCATTTTGTGTGCTATGTTGTCAGTGCCTCAGTTTGTTTTGAACAATATTTCAATAATCGCCCATATATATTTAATTTTGTCTATAATAATTCAGACTTCTTTTAAGACTAGAGTTTAAATTTGTTAGTTTGTTTCTTCCATTGCATTATATGAGACAACTGCGGCTGGAGTTATTTTCCAGTTTCTTGTGCTGAAGACTCAGTGCTCGCTGTTTTAAACAATACTTTAACAATCTTCAAAGTGTTTGCAGATAACTTTAACTTTCAGTTCTTGTGACTGTATCGGATTCATTGTATAAAAGAGTTTTCTCTTCTGTTGAACGTTTAGCTCCGAGATGTTAATCCAGGTTTTTCTTTTCTTACCAAGTTGCCGTTTCACTGAGCGAATCCGACCCGGAAGGTCATTTAGCTAACGGTATACGCTACCCGGGAGGCACCTGTACCGACGTACGGGCGACCTTCGTTTACCCCCCATAATTTTGAAAAAAATAAAAAATAAAATAAACGGGAAAAACAAAAAAAATTTTTAACATAAAATTTGGTCACGGGAATTTTGAACACGAAAATTTAGACACGAAAATTTGGACACGAAAATTTTGAATTATTGCCAAACTGGAGGAAAGTAATACGAACTACATGCAGCAGAAATCGTGGTCTTGCACCTGTAAGAAAAACAAAAAAAAGTTATGTTTGTGGAAAGAAAACGTCTTTTAAACAGACGTAATTTAAAAATCAAAAAACTTTTAATAAAATATATAAATATAATCTAATAAAAATTAAAATAATAAACGTTGCTTCAGAAATTAGTATTTCCAAATGATATTTTTCATTCCATTAAATATACAATATTCATTCCTTTTTAATTGTCGAAAATTCAATGCGGCATAGTACAATAAAAGCCACAATTTCCTTGTTTTCTGCAATGCCGCGACGCTGACTTTACTGATTGTAGCCATCGGTTTAAGTGTTTATTTTAAAACATGTTGGATGCCTAAACATGAAAATAAGTTTGAAATAGTACTCTATATGATTTTACTCAGATAAGATAAAATCTAAAAGGACTATAAGAACTTTTGGAGAGTTGTTTTTTTAAAACACGCTTTCCTTATGGTCCTTAAATGCAAAAACATCTATTTTGCTTTTTATTTAAACCAGTTTCATAAATTGTTGACCTAAAATGTCGACGGTTTTATATAAACTCTTTTTATGCAACTATCTCTCTCTCTTTCTCTCATATTTCACTCTCTCCCTCTCTCTCTCTCTTCTCTCTCTCTCTCTCTCTCTCGATATATATTTATAGATTGAGAGAGAGAGAGAGAGAGAGAGAGAGAGAGAGAGAGAGAGAGAGAGAGAGAGGTGGAGACAGAAAGAATGAGTGCATAAAAAGAGTGCATATATATTACATTGTGAAGTATATATATATATATTCCTAAAGGAATGTGCAGAGAGGGTCGGTCTATAGATCTCGTTTAAAAAAACCGAATTCTTCTGTTCAAAATTAAATATTCAAGAACTAAACACAAAGTATGGTAAGGTAAACAGAGTCAAGCACTTCAAATATCTGGGAGAAATTCATGAACCCACGGGTGGTGAGAAGACTGTGCAAAGGGTTGGGCTACTGAGAATGAAGAGGGCTCTTGGTATATCGCGTGATATCTACAATAAGAGATGTATGTCGACGTACACAAAAATCAGCACTACATAAAACCAGAGGTATTATATGCAAGCGAGACGCTAGCACTCCACACAAAAGCTACCATGGAGGATATTTTGAAGGAAGAACGTAAAATCTTGAGGAAGATCCTTGGCCCGAGGTTAACAGAATATGGATACAAGTTGCACTCCCGGAAGACCACAGAGAAGATATTGAACCTGGCAGTAGATATCAGAAGAAGGAGGCTTCGGTTCTATGGACACATCAGTAGACTCCCAACAACGAGACTTGCCAACAGAATCCTTAAGTATATACAAGGTGTCAAATCAACAACGTCGTGGATCGCACATGTCAGAACAGACCTACATGAGGCAGAAATAGACTCAACAGACGTTGAAGATAGGAATGCATAGAGGAGAAAGATGCTCGGTTGGAAGGTCCCAGAGAATGAAATCCCAAAGAGAGCAGGGGTAAAATGGACGGAGAATCCCAAAGAGAGCAGGGGTAAAATGGACGGAGGAGCAGAAGAGGATCCATGGGGACAGGATGAGGGAGGTGTGGAGGATTATAAGGAGCAAGACATGAGTCGGAGAGCTTTGCGTGATCCAACAGGGTCTATACGCAGATAATAATAATAATAATAATATATATATATATATATATATATATATATATAGAGAGATAGAGAGAGAGAGAGAGAGAGAGAGAGAGAGAGAGAGAGAGAGAGAGAGAGAGAGAGAGAGAGAGAGAGAGAGAGAGAGAGAGAGAGAGAGAGAGAGAGAGAGAGAGTATATGTATATGTATATATAATCAGTATTACTTCTTTCACATTATACTTCACAATGTAAATATATATATTTAACTTCTCTAAATATTTTCGGTCATTAACCCTTATGTTTCTTCTAGGCTCGAACCAAATTTTTTTAACAATTTTTTCCAAATTTTCGTAGCGGTCAATGACATCGTTTACAAGATGTGTTACCGACAGGTAGACGGACACGCCCGAGTTTCCCTACAGTCCCTAAAATTCATTACTAGTGTTGGTATAAATTGTTGCGTCATACAACATTATATAGTCCAAGTAATACTTACCACTAATTTATGTGGATCTTGTAGCTCGGAACAGTGCTGAACATTATCTAGGGCACAAATGACGTTAGAAATAATTAAGTCGTTGAGATAGTCACTTAGAGACCGGTTGTCCAACGGTGATTCGCGATCACTGGACCGTGGTGGGACTTACTGCAGTACATCACCTTGCAAGCCCTACAAAATAAAATACAACATTAGTTATTGCAAACCAGCTAGACTTTTAGAATCCGTACACTTACACTTTAAGGTTTTCAGATTTCTTATTGGAAGAAAATATTATTAAATATTGCTATTTAAAGTCAAGTTATGTTTACACTTATCTTTACACAAATAAGCAACAAAACTAAAGCTTACCTGGCGACGCATGACTTGCTCGGATACGGCCTGCAGTATAAACCCGATGACTACCTCTGTAAACAACAAACTATTAGTTATATTTTTACACTTTAAATATTAAACTTAATTTGTTAAAATTTAACACTTAAAGATAAAAATATTAAATATCTGCTTCAATAAAAAAAATATATCGGCAAAAAATATTAATTGCTCAAATAATCGTTGTGGGATTGTACTCAAATTTTAGTTTTGTATGAAGATTTGCAACAAGTCAGTTTAACAAATTTTAAGTTTTTTAATAAGGTTATAAAATAAAAAAGCCCTTATTCGTAGGGTTTATATTTGGTATTTTCCATTTAGGCCTTTTATACATTTAAAGTGATAACACATGAAGATTAAATAGGACTTTTTAGTGTTTGTAAAGTTTATTATCACGTTTATTATCACGTGTGAACAGTATACTCTTGTCGATAATTTGTCTGATTCCTATTTTTTACGGTCATAAGTTGTATTTATATATTTTAATATAGGCCTATAAAATTTTAACGATCCCTTAAAAATCGGCGGTCATTTTAAGTTTCCGGGTATGAGTTATGTGATAGCCGCTCTAACAGAAAATTCGCCAATAATAATTGAATTATTTTCTTGTATACACTCATCTGCTTTTCTTACCTTTATTATTTTTTAAATTTATTGACGCGTCCATCATCAAAATTTAATGCTGTACTCTACGTTTTGTAAAGAGAGTAGAGCAGTCAGTTTTGATAATGGAGGAAATCCGAAACGTGCCAACAAATATTTAAGAAGATGAGTGTATTCAACATGATAATAACATCTCTTACAGAAATAACAAAGATTAAAATAATAATTACAATTAAACCTTGTGAAACATAACTTAGCTAAGTTGTGATGTCAAAACAAAGTTAAACTTACTTTCCGTATCGCTATCAGTAGAGACGGAGTCTTGGCTCCCTTCTGGAAGAAACAAAAACATTACAACTTAATTTATTTCTATTTCTAGATTGTTCATAAAATACTTAATATTTTCAAATTTAAATTGAATTTCACATCTTTATTAATTCACGTGTGAACATTATACTCTTGTCGTTATTTTGTCTGAATAATTCTTATTTTTTTAGTATATCTACCATGATGTATATTCAACGGATTTTGGTGTGTTAAGAAATTCTCTGTCTATAAGTTTAGTAAAATATTTTCATATGTTAAGTTTGAACGATTCGGTCCTACGTTTTTAAAAATGTTAGCACGCTAATAAAAGTCCTAAAAACACAGTTTGTTTTAGACTAAAAGACATTAAGTTGATTGCTTTTCCTTTAAGTTAATGGCTCATTTACAAGTGGAGATTTACTAAAAGTTTCTTTACATTATTCTTGTAAGATTGTCGTAAAAGTTAGGAATAAAAAGTTATGATTTTTTCATATTTTAGACGACCGCCGTTTTAAAACTGTTGAAAGGCTATTGTCTTAGATAGTTTAACATAAACATATATGGTTAACTGTAAAGTACTTTAAGAAATTACCAAAAGTTTTCGTTCCAAGTTAAGTTTTTAATCTTTGTGGGATTGTACTAAAATTTTAGTTTTGTATGAAGATTTGCATCAAGTCAGTTGCACAAATTTTAAGATTTTTAATAAGGTTATAAAATAAAAAAGCCCGGATTGGTAGGGTTTATATTTGGTATTTTCCATTTAGGCCTTTTATACATTTAAAGTTATAACACATGAAGATTAAATACGACTTTTTAGTGTTTGTAAAGTTTATTATCACGTGTGAACAGTAAACTCTTGTCGATAATTTGTCTGATTCTTATTTTTTACAGTCATAAGTTGAATTTATATATTTTAATATAGGCCTATACAATTTCAACGATCATTTCAGACGAAAACTTCGGACGAGAAAAGCGTGAATACATTGAACAATGTTGTTCATCCATTCTATACAACTGATTCTAGAATAAACTTTGTTCCGACGTTTAGACAAAGTTGTATTTGGAAGGTTCAAAGTTGTTATAGCTCGAGATTAGTAAAACATTAATGGACATCGACCCCCCCTCAAAAAAAGTGATAGAGTTTAGAATCAGTGTTAAGTTATAATAGATACCAAAAAACGTCTGTATACAATTGCTTTCACAGTTGTATAGTATTTACACAAAATACGTTTAATATATTTAAAGTATTTGTAGGCTATTAAATGATTAAGACCAGCACATGAAAGTGTGTTGCTTACAAGTACTTTAGATTCCAAACCTTTAATCGCATTATAAAATCACATTTTGAAATTTGCACATATTACTAACTCGTAATTAATAAATACTTTTATAATCACAAGGTTTAAAAACATACACACTTTAGTACCTGGGTCTACTCATATCAAAATTACTTTGAATAATTCGTCAATGTTATATTTATTGTTTACTGCACAAGAAAAATTACTTGATCAGCTGTTTAACTGAAACCATAATTTGATCAGCTGTTCCGTTGTAAACAAAAATGATTGTAAAACTCAACGATTGGAAGGCATTTACTCTTATCAAACTTAAAAGAAGAAGATGTAACAATTTACATTTTTGTGTAATTTGGGAAAGTTTAAGCTATAAATTGACAAATATCTAATAAACATACCATTACTGGTTCTCCCAAACTAAGGAAGAGTACATACACAAAACGTGATCCATATAAATAACACTGGAAAATTTCAGAACTTTATGTTTTGTGATATTCAATAATTTAAAACTGAGAAAACTACATATTTTATATTTGTGCGGAAAATTGGAACGTTTTGGCTTCAAATTATTATATTTGTTTATATATTATATAACTTAAGCTAACTGCTACTCTTAAACTAACAAATAGTGCCTACAAATTCCCCCATGTTTCATTTGCCTATCATTTGCCACTTTTCAGAAAAAATTATTTTAAATACAGAGATATATTTGATTTCTATATTTTTCTGTAGAGGCCCTATCTGTGAAGAAAATGATGCATCTTTTAACATAATCGGTTGACAAATAACGAAATAATCGGTTGACTTGTACCCCGAAAACGGAATTGTTTAAAGAAATAATATTTAACATAATTTTAAATTTACAAAAATCGAATAATTTTAAGGCTATAAACCGTAATAATAATTAAATATACCATAAGACACGGTGGGTTTATACACTTCAGCATCTCCTCCAGTCATTGGAAAACAGCAAAAAACTGCAATCAAAAAGAATTAATTATTTAATTAGATATGTAATATTTTGTTAATTACAACAATACTATGTATACTACTTTCTTTATTTACAATATTTATTTATTCCCTCTTTGTAAACCAAAATATATATTACACTTGCATTTCTATACACCAAATCTATAACAAGATTAAAAAAACAAAATGAAAAACATCTTATAGGTTGATGCTTCTGTGGAATGGTCCACTTCCTGTAAATTAAGTGGAAATGAAGGTTAAGAGTACAATTCCAGCATGAAATGGAAGATTTCCTAAAAACTACAGGAGGTAAGTACTGGATGCGAGTTTGGACAAGCAATTTTGGAGACGTGTTGTAGTGGAAGTCAAAGCCCAACATGTCTATAAACCTGCGGAAGTAATTTAAGAATTTAGTGGGTCAAGTTACTTAATAATATAGGCTGTTTGTGGATATTATGTTATCTAACGATATCCGAACTCATTTTTATTGTAAATATACGTTTTATTAAATACAGTATTGAAATCATTTCTTGGGATATACAAAAATTGTTTTATATATTTCTTGGGATATATAGCTTTGTAAGGTATAACAGTAGTAATTTTTTTGAAAATTGTTAACCGTATGTGAAAGTTAGGCACTACGGAAGATGCTTTGTTTGTGTGGAATAAAACGTATTTTTTATCCCTGATCTGCACAACACATACACAAAAGTACATTTAATACTAAATCTTGACAGCTTTGGTTAGCAAACGTTTTTTTGAATCAAAATTTTTTTTTTTAAATCAGTTTAAGTCAGATAGGCATTGACGATGATTGGCGAAGCAATATGACCGTCGCTAAAGAATATCAACAAATCTTGAAATGAGAAACGTACTTGTCTTCTAGTTTAAAAAATAACATTTCACAAAAATATAATGTGTATATAAAATTATAGTTTAGTTACTTAGTTTATTTATTACTATTCTTAAACCACTGCACTGCAGGCTCTATTCATACTGCTAGTAATAAGTAAATAAATAAATATCGTTTACAATACGAATTCAATACGATATAGTTATTGATATTTAAAAATACTTTTAATAATACATAGTCACATAATACTTAATTATTCATTCGAGTTGGATTTGTTATTAGGATATCATTAAATGTTTAACTACACATTATAAGTGTTATTAATACGTGTTTTTGTAATAAAAACATATTTTTCCTGAGATGAGACAATTCATGATCGATTTTTAAGCCAGAAAATGAAATAGGCTACTACAAAGTTTTAACAAAATCTATAGGTAGTTTTTGAGAAAATATATACATACGTGCATGCATAAAACATAGCCCATTAGATAGTATAGATAAGTTAAAAATATTTTTCTTATTTAAGGACTATAACATTTATAACATTTATTAATGAATAATGAATGTTTTTGCACTGATTAAAACTACAATAACATTATGTTTAGTAGGGTAGATGTATTGATTAAATTTTAAAATAAAAAAAAAAAAACTTACAACTCACTGCTTCCATAAAACGCTTCCAAATCTTGCCCATGACTAAGTGTGGTGTTCTCAGTAAGAGCAGCAAGGGATAAATGGTTTCAAATTTCTATAGCAACTCGAATTTGAAAGTTTTAGTTGTTATGTTAATTTGTTAACAGTATGCCTAATTAGCACAGAAATCTACATTTGAGGTGGAAGACGAGTGCAGACTCAAGAGCGATCTTACGCTCCTCCACGCGGTGCAGGATGGAAGCAGATTGATGCTGGCCTGTAAAAAAAGGATCTGTATCAATACGGCTAAAGCGTAGGACGCACACAAATCCCACACTAAGGTGGAACAGCAGTCGCCAAGAGATGCATGACTAAGGGGGGAGCTTAGCTTTTAGTGAGGGACTCTGCATACCAGGCGACCTCCTGCTTCAATTGAAACACATGCTGGGCTCTGTATGGGAAAACAACTTTTTCCCTGATATTTGTGAGACCTTAAATGGAAACTAAACGATTTATAATTCCTAAAACTCTAAACGATCGAGGATTTGTAGAGGATGACATTGACGGGTAAGAGTATGGATAAGGATGAAACTGAGTTATATTAAGTCCAGTGAATCTACCTGTTATTAGTTGCAGCAGAATTTGTGATAGATTTTTCATTCACAGAAGGATAAGAGAAGTTCAAGTTAATCTACATCACAGTAATGTGGCAAATGCTGTTTTACGGAGGCTTCTTGAACAGGAGTAAGCTGAAGTCACTCCTAGTGAAAGAATTTTTGATGACTGGAGGCAGAATAGCAGGACTGGTTGTAAGCGGAGGCAAGTTAGTTTGCGACAGTTCCGTTGTTAGTACTTACGTAGTTTTTAGGAATAATATTGAAATACTAATGTTGTCTTTTTTATATTCCAGGGATTTCACAGTAATCATTATTACTGAATTAGATTTGGGATCTTGGGGCAGAAAGTTTGCACTGAGTTCTGCATACTTCCCATACGAGGAGATGGACAGTTTCCTGCCCATCAGCTTTCGGAGGATGGCAGAGTCTGCTATAAATACGTAGATTAACAAGTAACACAAGGCAAGGTACGATAACCTTCATGGGCATTCCTTAGTAAGAAACTTATAGGTACGTTTTCTTATAGAGGACTTTAAAGAGCGGCAGATATCTTGGACAGAATACAACTTAGGAAAATCAAATTAATGAAAGCAAATCTTAAGAAATAGAGTACGTTTTCAGGTTATATAGAAGGTACCATCGTATACAATTTTAAAACAATCGGTCATTGAGTTTAGCCAAAACTGTATAACAAACAAACCAAATGCCGTACGGACGAGTTGTATCCAAGACCTCGCTTCGCTTGGTAAATTATGTTTTAATATGAGATTTCACCTTATATTAGATCTTTAATTTTATTTATTAGTGCAAAATTGAATAATCGTGGAAAGTAGCTGTTTTGCTGACGTAATAGAAGCGAATTTTCAAAAGCATTTTTCTATATCTTACCCTCTTTGAAATTTTAATTTCAACGTATTAATGAACTAATATTTGCAGTAATTAGTATTTTTATCTCTCAAATTAAATTGAAAATACCAAAATCTTCCCTGATTGCCGTAAAGAACTTCTTAATTTAAAAGGATTTTGGAAATTCAAACTGCTATTTTATGCAGTTTTTAACGCTGATTACAATGGTAAAATAAGATTTTCAAAAGCATTTAAGACAAAAAAATTATACGTGATTATAATCTAAGGAGTGAATTTAGGATTTATGTGAAAAAGCGTTATAAAAACGTCCTTTTTATGCAGTTATGAAATACATATTTAATGTCTGTAAATAACTTGGGATATCTATTGTAGCCATAAAGATACCATTTTAAAATAATACGTAAAATTTTGTGTTAAACATTTTTTAAGCTTTTGCACACTGATTTGCTACTTTGGTACTTTTCTTATGAAGTTATGAAAAATAAATTTAAATTCTGCAAATAAGTTACAAGATAATCATAAAGATACTACTTGAAAATATCCAGTGAAATGGTTTAATAACATATTTCCTAAGCCTTTACACCTTGCTTTGCTATTACAAAAATGTTATTATTGCACAGTGTAACCCCACTAACCTTAATTAACTTTTCCTCTCTCACCCTTCTATCCTTTACTTTATCTCATTACTAAACTTCTCATTTGACCTTGGTAACTGATGTATTAAGAAACCCTCAACCTAATCTAAATACAATCAATATATAATTAGGAGTCACGTTCAACAACTCATTTCTCTCTTCTTAACAAATTGTTCAACTTATTCAAAAATAATTTATTACCAAGTAACTTTTAGAACAGGTTCATTTGAATGTTTATGTTAAAATAATTGGTCTAGTATTTTATCGGTAAACAGTGTGTTTTATAAGAAAATGTTTATTATTTATGTCTATAATTAATCATTAATATGTTTAAAGTTGACCAAGATGAAAATCAAAAAAATTGCTTTAGTTTTGTGATTTTACTTCATCGTTCTACAAACTAAATATAACCGAATCACCCAACTGACTTGTTTCACTAACATATATAGCATTAAGTGCATATAAATAGTTTTGAAAATAGGAAAATCA
This sequence comes from Callitettix versicolor, assembly GCA_022606455.1. Taxonomy (NCBI): domain Eukaryota; kingdom Metazoa; phylum Arthropoda; class Insecta; order Hemiptera; family Cercopidae; genus Callitettix; species Callitettix versicolor. The sequence goes on along the minus strand of CM040185.1, from coordinate 30,702,589 downwards.
AAAGACCCAGCCATCCGTGAAATTAGAAGGTTTTACTTCAAAGAAATTTTGAAAAATCAAAATAGTTAAATTTGTGAACGTGAATTGCTAACACACACACACACACACACACACACACACACACACACACACACACACACACACACACACACACACACACACACACACACACACACACACACACACACACACACACACACACACACACACACACACACACACACACACACACACACACACACACACACACACACACAAACACACACAATTACAATACATTTTTATATTTTTAAAATGGTATATGCGTGCAGATTAAGTTGGTTAAGTCAGATTTTCAAACAATTTTCATATGAAAATATTTTTTTACGAAATTGTTACGTCTTTTGACACAGCTACGCCCTGCTCTTTATCCTTTCTTCTATTCTCCTTGCACATTTCTTTGATCGTCTTGGCATAATACATTTCACTTGAATATTTCAATTAAACTTTGAAGTTGTTTAAGGTGTATAATCCACTTAAACCAACCACAGCCTGTTTGAGCCTGGGAGATGTATGAAAACAGTGTTAGCTCACGTTATAAGCGAGTGATATAATTTCTTATTAATAAGCATTAATAATTAACGAATTAATAAAGTAGTTATAAACAGTTGAAAAATTTGCGCTTTAATAAATTATTTCCGATTTTACAATTTGAATTTGAAATTTTGTAATTTGGTCTTAGACGATTATTAGTTATTTTTAAAATATTTGAACTATGTATATATATATATATATATATATATATATATATATATATATATATAGTATATTAATTTTAAGGCAGTTAAAAGTAAGTAGGGAAGTAAAAGGGCCGACTACCTCTTCTCTGCTACACGTAAAGTTTAACAGTTCTGCAGTACTTAGTTTGAGAGTTAACGAGCTGACATAGTGACAGTACGTGATGCACGTGGTTTTTATCTATTTTAATCTGTGCGCGTCTGTTTCACTAGTTAGCGTTTCACACTTAGCGTTTAGATTGTGATTAAGTGGTTTTAAGTTATAAAGTAATTAAACAATTAAAATTACTTCCCATATGTAGTCATGTTGTATGCTTATATTATATACTATCAAAATTTACGAGTACGTAACTAAATACAATTAAGAATTTCCACTATGTATTTGTAATTTAAATTTTCTAATTAATTCTATATATTTTCTACATCAGAAATAGGAATGAAGCCATTTTTGGTAGCGTTTTAAGTTCCTGAAAACAAATTTATGATTGAATTTTTATAATGTGATGAATGTTTACTTCAATTTTGTTATTATAATACTACTACTAGGTGTATTAAACAATTTTATTTTGAACTACCCCCTTCAAAAGTGGTTTCCAAGTCACAAAATAGAGCTTATTTTATGGTCTTGTTCTGGGTCATATGTTGTAGGTCACTTGAAAATTGCATTTTTGATTCGTAATTTTCTAAATTATCGTAAAAAAATAAAACACTATGAAAGAATAAAACGTTAATAAATAAAAGTGTCTATAAAAATAAAACTTTTCCTGGTTTTACATGAGTTTGATACTAGACATAATAATTATTTGAAATACATTCCTTTAAAATAATTTTAAAAAACATTTTGTAAATTTTCCCTTCTCTTGTTGAAGTGTAAAGTGCAACATTGGTCGTGTATTTTTCAGTAAACTCTCTTTCATTTACTAAAACACACACACACACACTCGCATACACGTTATGTTAACAAACACCACCTTCAGCATCTCTCCCTTGTAGTAATTTAAATTCAGGATCAAATAAGCAATGACGTCATTTCATTAACAATATGCTATATATGATGGTGCTTACCACGATTCTGTGTATAAGTGTTGACACTAACAATTTCGCACAGTGTTGCCAACATAATGTAATTAATACTAAGACGTAGGGTTAATACAGTTACGTAGGGTAACTGTAACAATGTATTACAATCATTATCACATTAAACATAATACTGTCGGAAGTATAATTATTAAACTTTCTAAGAACATGACAAGTAATTTAAATGAAGGTTACAAAGAAGATGCACAAACTTTCCAACTAGTAAAACGGGTGCAAAAATATTCCATTGAACAACTATCTGTCATTATCATATATATAATGATCGGTAAAAAGGTACACTCTTATTATTGGAAAGTATTTTTTTAAATGTTAGATAAGGTTTTAAAAATAATTATATATTATCTACAATTTATGGCAAAAACAAAAATTCGAGATAATGAACGGAAAAATCAAAACGTAATAACTACATTGACACCTGCGTACAGGACATTGTTTAACCAAATAAATCCCATTAGTGTACCAAATATGAAAAAAAATATTACTCTTAATATATTAAAATAATATTAATCCACTATATTTGTTTTGTTAATGGATTTTGTAAAAGAATGTTTAGAGATGTTATGAACTTTTAAAAATTTTAAATTTGCCGCTATTTTAAAGCCATTGAACGAAATTTTCCTGGTCAAATAACTTGTCCAAGCAATTAAGATTGATTTTTGTTCCAAGTTTGAATTACGTCGGATCAAAATGGCGATTAACACATGAATTGTTTTTTTTTTTTTCAGCAATGTGATTTACTTCAGCTGTAACTTTATACATATCCAATTTTTATCGAAATCTGTCTAGTCGAATTTGGAAAATCATGCTCTTTTTGTGTACCGTTTTAGCCCCCTAATCGGAATGGGCGAATGTTTATGAAATGTTTTTACACCATTCATTTTTTAATAATTTATTTTAAGAATAATTTGATACAAGACTGTGTGTTGAAGGTTTTGTTCACCTACTAGATTTTAAAAAATCTGAACTTATTTTAATTTTATTAAAAGAAACACTGTATACTATGTCCGTTTTTAATGTAAAAGAAACAGAACAGATGAATAGCGACGATACCACAGGAAAATCTTGCACAAATGTGCGCGTCTCAGATAATATTATGTTGGCTGATCGATATGAACACAAGGTGAATTTTCAAAATAATATTTAATGTTATAGGAAACCTGATCCCCTAAATCCGTACAACCATACCCATAGAAGTATATAAGTTGTACTTAATTCGTTTAATGGTTGCTAAACATGAAGTGGTTTTAAAGAATTTTAAAATAAAAAGTTAGCAATTGAACAATTTGTTTTGCTATCATAATGTGAGGTGGTCATGTTTAATTTAAGGTGGAACAGCTGATTTAGCACTAAAACTATTCCTACAATTAATCAAACTGCAGTTATGTGAATTGTTAACAGTGATCATAAATAGGATAATAACAAATCAATCATTATTGTTATTATTTTGTTTGACTACGAAGAAGAGAAACAATTATAAAGATCATTTACCACATGTTTGGTAATTACTGTATATTCTCTAAGCTCAGGTAGTGACATCAATTGACCATATAATTTCGTCTTCGTTTATCAGCTTATATATATATATATATATATATATATATATATATATATATATATATATGTGTGTGTGTGTGTGTGTGTGTGTGTGTGTGTGTGTGTGTTCACATATCCCCACTTCTTTTCTGATATAATTAAACCACCTCACACACAAAAATCATTGTTGGGCAAATTCGTCAACCAACAAATTCAGTTCAACAGTTTAAAAATGGCGGTAATTTCAAATCTTTAAATTAATATGTTTTATCTTATTTTTTTTTTTGACAAACTTATCTTACTTTGTGTAAACAGCGTTGAAAACGGCAATCATTAATAATATTTTGAAATTTTAGAATCAGATGAAATTGAGAAACTAAATTTTGTCCGAAATCATTACTGTTCGTTTTCGTATTTTAAAAATAATTTGAAAAATTAAAATGCAAATATTTGCAGATTCTGATAGTGAAACCAGATTTTTAAAAATAGTAGGATAACGAATATTTCTTTAATTTCGCTTCCATCACGTCTGTGTGTTGTGGTGGTTTCGTTTAACCAATATTGTTACTGATGAATGTGTGATGTAATATTAATGTAATCAGTAAACCTTCCACCAGTTATGTATAGCCAATTATTATCAGTTATGTATGCAAATTAATATTATCAGTGTTGTTGACTTGTGAAGGTATTACACATAAGTTTCATCAACATAATGCACAAACATTGTTGCATCAAGTTTAATTAATTGGAAAGTAATTTTAAACGCTTCAGCATCTAATCAAAGTGTATGAACAGTATTTCTATTTCCTGAAACACAGCTAAGTCGGGAATCATAAATAATCAAAATTTGGAAAAGCGGCATAGTTTTTCAAAATCGATTTTTCTCATTTTGCTAACAATTTAATTGTATAACTCAAGTTAGTTTGACGAAGTTTAAAAGAAAAAGAATTAGACCTATTCGGGTGAAGAGTAAAGTTCTTTCTGAACCGTAAATTTCTTTGTATTTCTAATTTTTTACAAAGCAAAATAGATGAAATTTTGATGAAAAATTTGAAATTCTAAATTTTGTTGAAATAATTATTAAAAGATTGTCTCAAAATTAGGATCGTTTTCCGTGTTTTTTTCACGAAATATGATGTTTTTAGACAAGTTACGCTTTGAGGGGCTAAATTTGTCTGTGTGTTAGTGTGTGTTTTAGCACTCTCACGTTTGCAATTTTGGTCCAATTTTATTCAAACTTGGTGTAAAATCAATTATGTAACAGCTTAGAAAAGTTCGTTATTCATCAAAATTCTTTCAACACTTTTAAAATGGCAACCATTTCAAATCTTCAAAAATTTTTAATTTTTTTGAAAGCTAATTTCATCATTGTAACGAGCGTTGAACACTGTATAAATTAGCATTTAAAATTTTCAAAATTAACATTAAAAAAATAAATTTTGACGGCAGTCAGTGTTCATTTTCGTATTTTCAAAATCATTGGATATTTAAAATCCTAATACATGCAGATTTTAATGCTGATTACGATAGTCAAATCAGACTTTCAAAAATGGTAAGATAAAGAACCAATTTATAAAGAAGAAGCAAACTTTTGGAAATTTGCTTCAATCACGTCAGCGAGACCGCTGCGTGCCGCGATTATATAATTACATCAAAGATTATTAAAATAATTTCAACCGTGAAATGTTTAATCTAGAGGCTGCTAAACAGCTGGAGGTACGGTACTCGAAAAAATACTGAAGGGAACAAAAGTTTTTTGTTTTAAATTAAAAATATAAATGGTAATTTTTGTTTAATTATAAAATACTTCCCCGACAATATAGAAATATGGAATATTACCCGACAATATTTCTTAAAAAATATGGAAAAATATTAACAATATTAAAACTTCATCAATTTCCACAAATCAAATATAATTTGTCAAAAACAATATATAAACAAAAACTGTACTTCAAAAGAGTATACTAATTATAAATTCGTTACAGATAAAAGGTAAACTTAAAATTACTGTTAAGACATAGAACACAGTGACAAGACTAACTTACCTGCTAATCGCTATACATTTCAGCTTATCTGTGCTTTTTATTACCAGTTACTTTAATGGAATGGCATCTAATGTCTTGAGTTTTCTCTTGGGAGCACTTTCTCTAACGATTAAACCAAGGATAAAGCTGTGCGATTCTAACAAATCAGAATATTTTCCTGGAGGATTCAATTTTTTACTAATCGCAAGTCAGTTTCTAAATATTTATATTTAGCCAGATTTATAGAGAATAACAGTTTGAATATTTTATTACGTTGATCCTCTGTTGTAAACTTAGTGATATTATTACTTTACAGAGCCAAATGTTATACGTAAGCGGGCGCAGCTATATCGATTTGTTGTAAAGTTAGAATGAGATGAAAGTATATAGGACAGTCAACACCATATTGCTTTGGCAACGCCTACAATTAAATTGCACTATTAACAGATTTGTAACGTAATAGTCACTACTATGAACGTAACGTGACTATACTTGAGAGGTCTGTGAATTGGTCTCTGGCCAATACTTCGCTTGGTCAAGTAAGAACAAGGTTCACATTTTTTTTTACTAGAACAATCGCTGCACAGCCGATTTATAGAAAATAACAGTTAGAATATTTAATTACTTCGATCATATATTATAAACTTTCTGATACTATTTTGTTGAAGTTTTTTACTATAACAATCACTGCACGCAGATATATAGAAAATAACAGTTGATGACAGCTGAATAACTGTTTGATACCCTGTTATATTCTTTGTTATATTACTGTATTTAAATTCTTTATCGAAACAATCGAAGCACGCAGTTTTGTAGAGAAAATAACAGCTTAAATTTATTAGTTCGCTTCCCTGTTATAAATTATGTGGTATTACTGTATTCCAATTCTTCACTAATACAACCGATACATAGATTTATAGAGAATATCAATTGAATGTTTTATTAATTCGATCACCTGTTATAAAGTTTGTGATATTGCTGTATTGAAATTTATCACTAAAAAAATGGCTTCACACAGATTTATAGAGCATAACAGTTGAATGTTTTATCAATTCAATCACCTGTTATAAAATTTGTGATGTTACTGTATTGAAATTCATCACTAAAAAAATGGCTTCACACACAGTTGAATGTTTTATCAATTCAATCACCTGTTATAAAATTTGTGATGTTACTGTATTGAAATTCATCACTAAAAAAAATGGCTTCACACAGGTTTATAGAGCATAACAGTTGAATTTTTATCAATTCAATCACCTGTTATATAATTTGTCATGTTACTGAATTGAAATTCTTCGCTAAAAAAATGGCTTCACACAGGTTTATAGAGCATAACAGTTGAATGTTTTATCAATTAAATCACCTGTTATAAAATTTGTGATGTTACTGTATTGAAATTCGCCACTAAAAAAAATGGCTGCAAACAGATTTGTCGTTAACGTAATTCAATTGAAATTCTTAAAAGTTAGAAATTTCAATATCATTACATTAATCAACATTTTAGTATAAGAATATTTTGTTGCATAAAATGAAACAAATAAATAAAATATTTAAAAAATAATATTTAATTCTGTAAAATACTTGACGTTTTTATTCTAACGTTATTTTTTAAAATCCTGACAGTCCCAATCTCTTATTCAAGAATCCGAACTGAAACAATAATTATTTCAGTTATCAAAATAAATGAAAAATACAACGATTATTTTCTACAAATGTTAAAATTTATTATAAAAAATCAATCTTGAAAAACGTATTACAAGAGAACGAATAATTTCTTTCAAGATTTTGTATGACCCAACATTTTTGTTGATTGGGTTTTGCTGTATATTGGATTTAAGAAAATCTATTTGTGTACCTTCCTAATGTATACGAAATCGAAACAATTCCTAAATTGTACTAGCAAATCGACTTTAAAACGCTAACATTACCCCTGAAGTTTTTTGTCGCTTATTAGAGTGTCACACACACACACACACACACACACACACACACACACACACACACACACACACTCAACAAAGCGCGAATAATAGGACTACGTATTTCACGGATTTTTAGATTTGTAAGTGTAAGTTTGGTTTCTTATGTTATAAAATATAACAATGAATGAAAAATTATAAAATTCTAATTTCTTGCAAATTTTCACATTAATTATGATATTAACAACAGTTTTTTTTTAATGACAAGTGGTTATTTTCATTTATTATATTATATATATATATATATATATATATATATATATATATATATATATATGTACACACACACAAGTATTATTTTGGCACAAAAACAGCTGTTTTAAAACTAGTATAATATCCTTTTGGGTAAGTATCTTAGAATAAAACATAACATCATATCTGATAATGCTGTCCCGTTGTTTTACGTTCGATTACTTTGAAACAAACATTGTTACATTTGTAACAAAAAAACATGAAATAGTGGTTTCCTAGATATTCTATAAAGCTTTTTGATTTTGAGTTATTTAAATTTATAAAATTGTTTAACTGCCATCATTTGAAAATAGTTACTTGTATAATACTTTGTCAACTATTTTTTCTTAATATTGTTTTGCCGACGTACACATATGTTGTAAATATCATTAGTATAGTTTAAGAACACATACAGACACAGACGAAAAACTAAATATTTTAGAACGTATGTATATGTATATATACATATATTTTAGAATATATATATATATATATATATATGTGTGTGTGTGTGTGTGTGTGTGTGTGTGTGTGTGTGTGTGTGTGTGTGTGTGTGTGTGTGTGTGTGTGTGTGTGTGTGTGTGTGTGTGTGTGTGTGTGTGTGTGTGTGTGTGTGTGTGTGTGTGTGTGTGTGTGTGTGTGTGTGTGTGTGTGTGTGTGTGTGTGTGTGTGTGTGTGCAGTTCAATATCTAATGGTCTTCTTGGATAAGTCTGAGTTTAATATCCTGTGGCTACTACTGAAACAGATATTAGCTACGTCACAGCTCAGCTGTTTGAGTTTCCGATCCAGTGATCACATGACATTGGCAGCTGGTTTAGCTTTAAATTTATTATACTACAAGTCTGTAACGCAAGTGAATTTGAAAGTGTGTTTAATGCGTATTTAAATTATTTACTTTATATTAAAGTAATGAATTATTTAGAAGATTTTGTTTAAGGTTTGTAAGTAAACAGCAAGGATATGTATACAGTTTGGAACGAGACTTAGGAATTTTCGTCCAATAAATACAGTAAAAAAGTATTATATAATACTTACTTATACTGTACGTTAAAGACAGATGTATATAGTAAGAAAAAAACTGTGTACATTTTTTTTAATAAGAAAAAAACGCGCGCACACACACTCGCACACATATGTGTGTGTGTGTGTGTGTATATATATATATATATATATATATATATATATATATATATATACACATATGTGTGTGTGTGTGTGTGTGTGTGTGTGTGTGTGTGTGTATGATAAAATTAATATTCGACAATAACATTATCTTCTAAATTTTAAATGGAAAATGAATGACAAGTTGTTTCTCAAATATGACTATAAATTCTGGGGAGGGCTTCTTACATAAATACGAAACATATACTAAACAATGTGACCAATTATAAATAAAGTTTTATAAGTATGTATGGCGTACCAATATCTCAAAATAATTGTTAATTTTTCAAAACGTTTTCTCAAGCTCTTTTTCGGCAAGAAAACTCTTGAAATTATATTTTTCCCAAAATTTGCACCAACAATTTTTATAAAACTTTGCTATAGTCGTTAAAATTTCGAACGAAAGTATAGATCGCGTTTAGAATCGCAGAATAATCTCCTTTATTAAGCTGTTTCTTTAGTGAAATTTAGATTAAAAGGTTGTTTTGTTAATAATATAATTAGTAAGCTGTTTCGTTAAAAAGGTAATTAGTAAGCTGTTTCGTTAGTAACCTATAATTAGTAAGCTGTTCCTGTATAAACATATGGTAAGCTGTTTTTAATAATATAAATAGCAAGCTGTTTTATTAATAAGATAATTAGTAAGCTGTTTTGTTAATAAAGTAGATAGAAAGATATTTCTTTGAATTGATGGGAACAAGTGAAGTGACGGGAGTCTAAAATTATCAATTTCACAACTTAATCACCACTAAACGTTAAAATTTGCTTAAAAAGTTTAACCCTGAGCACAATCAGATTAATTTTTAAACGGTGTTTGAAAAGTTAAAATATTATTTATGGAGACTTTAATACTTAATACGATGGTGAAATTAGAACACACTCAGGTTTTTGATGGTGTATGGAAATTGTTCGGATTTTTATGAAAAGCAATGAAAAAACAATTAGATAAAGTGTTAATTTTTATCTAAAATTTAAAGTTATAAAGGGATATAATATTTTGGTTCTTACTACGATGGCAATTTCAATTTTCAAAAAAAAGGCTAAGAAGCGAAAATTACAATTATAAACACAAAATTGTTATAGTACAAACATTGCTGTAATGTAAGGAAACATTGGCAGCAAAATAAAATGCTGACAATAGATAGTGACTACTACGCAATGAAGTCTAAACGGAGAATATATTACAGGCAGAGCGTGGCGTACGGATAAAAGATTCTTTCCGTGCAAATAACCTAGCAATTTATTTTATTTCTACCCTTGTGAATAATGTTACGTTTTGTCTTTTTATGTCTGTTTACAATGTGCTATTCATTTACAAACGAAATGAAAGTAAAACAGAGATAAAATACGTGGTTTTCTTAAAGACAATTTTAATTTAATGGGGACAGTTTTTGTAGGGTGTTCGTTAACATTTTTGCTAGCTGATATTCAGTTTTAATGGCAAATAACTTGTCTAAAAATAAAAATATCTAAGTTACGCAGCTGGCTCGCTGACTTGATGAAAGTGAATTTAACAAAAAGTTATATCATGACAATATTTTTTTCGTCTTACACGTTTTTGAACATCAGATCCACTATCGTGATCAGCGTTAAAATCTACACAAATTATAATTTAAAATTAATTATTAAATTGAATTGCTTATATAAAACCGGATTCTGACCAATGTTATTTTCGATCTTCAAATAACTTTAATAATTATAAAATTATAATTAAATGCAGTTTTAAAAGTTAAGCAATTATAATTACGACCTATTCTTCCCGTCAGTGGTCTATCTACTCACCTCGTAAAGGCTACCGCGGTTTCGAAACTCTACTGTTCCATCTTCAGGCCGTAATACCAAATTTCAAACCCCTCTATCGAGGTCGTCACAAAGTTAAACAAAACATTAAAAACATACGTCATAAACACTGAACACAATTACACGATTAAAATACACACGATAAAATTTGGTTTGGACGAACGATACGTGCGACTCGTATGTCGTTACATTCCAGACTCCATTCCCTTTGTGATTCCCTTTGTATTACTGCCTGAAGATGGAACAGTAGAGTTTTGAAACCGCGGTAGCCTTTACGAGGTGAGTAGATAGACCACTGACGGGAAAAATAGGGCATAATCCTAATTACTTAAATATGTGGTCCGGTTGCTATGTTGCAATAATAAAATTTAAAAGTTAATTCGGAATTGTAACTGTTCTGATGACGTAACCAGTTTCAATTTAAGCTTCGCAACATATATCGGTTCAAATGTGCTGTCAATCCGAAGGTCAGGTTTTGCAACCACATTCTGATAAAATATTGTACAAAAGTTACCCATAAACAACCAGTAAACTTTAGTTAGAATTTTCGAAAAGATCACTAAGAATTGTTTTTTTTTCAGACAGGATAAGTCTGTCCTCTGCCGACTCATTACAGAATGTCTAGCTCTTTCCTGTTTCCTGAAGGTCTGAAAATAGGCTTTTTACAGAGAAATACAACCGAATGGGAACAAATTGTACCACCTTCTCCTTTATAATCATCTGTTCTGCTTTCGTATTGAAGTATGTATTCAACAAAGTAGAAAAGTGTAATCACGTGCGCACAAACATGGTGAAGGGTAAACAAAGTTTGTTGACAGTGCGTGATGCTGACTTGAAGCGGGCCTTGGCAAAGTGTGTTTAGTCTTTATAGGCTTTTAATCTTGTATATCCTCTTAATTTTTGTAACAACATCAACAATAAACAAACTTTACGAGGATCATAAAATATTGCCTAGATTAATTAATTGTCAACTAAAGTGAATAAATATCACAAATTTAAAATGATTGGAGTTTAAATGCTTGTTACCGTGTCACGAAGTGAAAAGAAAATACGATGTGATATTTTTATAAAGATATCCGTTTTTAGAACTATAAATTCAAAAAAGTTGCTTTCGACGCAGATGCGTGTCTGTTTTGAGTTCATATACTATCAGAAACTAATCAAAGTGACCAACTTTAACAAATTTTTACAAGTATGGCTTGCCAATATCTCTAGATCATTGTTAATTTTATCAAAACTCTAGCTCTTTTTTTGTCAAAAAAATTTTTGAAATATTTTTCCAAAATTTGCACCAACTATTTTGATAAAACTTTGCTCAATCTGAAACACACACACACACACACACACACACACACACACACACACACACACACACACACACACACACACACACACACACACACATGCATAATGTATAATCACAGATATTTGTTACCTTTTTCCTTTTTACAGTTAGTATACAAAATCATTCATACATAAATTTTAATAACCACTCAAGAAATTAATACCATGATCAGTACTCATTTCTAGGTGTCCGAATCTGGCTTGTACCGTGGTGGCCACTCCAATTTTCTATTGAAAATTCATCAACTGAGAAAAAAAACAAAAATTATTTTCATTTCAGTTAAATACATTGTGTTGAAACCTTTTCACAAGTAACGCATATTACAAATGCCAGCGTTGAACAAGATAACTGTGAAGAAGATTCTTTTTATATACCAGTGAGCAGGCGACACGCTTGGATTGCGTTAATTAAAAATATACGCTTGAATTGTATTTTTGTTAAAATTCATCGTTACAACGATAATCGTGAAATCATTGATACACTTGTCACCTGGAGGCCTACATGTGTTATTGTGTAAGGCCTACAATGAATAAGTCGCAGTTATTATAATTACGATTAATCTTATTTTATTCTTGTATAAAATATATAATTACGAAATATGGTGAATCCCCATATTGAGATATATATATATTATATATATATATATATATATATATATATATATATATATATATATATATATATATATATATATATATATATATATATATATATATATATATGTATGTGTGTGTGTGTGTGTGTGTGTGTGTGTGTTTTAATGTCCACAAAATCCAAAAATGAGTTTAATTTCTATAATATGTCCGTCTTTGGAGACTATTGGAGACATAAACATTGATTTATGTCGTATATACAGGGTACGACACCCAAAACGAGACACCCGAATAACGTTTTAGACTGCTAGTTAAGAAATATCAAAATCATAAATGACGCTCCCAAAATTATAGATCTAAATTTTAAATGTAAACTCTCTATCGAATTGTACATTTAAAGTTCTTATCAAAACAAAAATAATAGTGCAAACTAAGTACCTCTATCTTAATCCTATCGAAAATTGTGACAATTGATAATAGCCTAACAATCTGTAAGTGTACTTTAACTAGCCTAAACACATTACGTATTGAAATGTTATCAATGGTTAAGTATTTTTGTAATTTATTCAATTTTTTTTAACAGGTTTGATCAAAGTTAAACATTTTCCCCTAATATTACTTATAATAGAGTTAAGTGAACAAGAGTGTGCACTAAAAATGATGTGTGTTAACGGTGATCAAAATCAATTTTATAATTGGATGAGAAATTTATTTAATAATTGCCAAATCTAAACTTTGAATGAGTACCTATTACACTGCAACCTTTATAGATATATAGTGCCTGTTTTCTACATTCCTGAGATGCTCAGTTACAGCTCCTTCTCCAGTACCCTTCTATAAATAGGCGCCTTCCAGTACACGCTTCTTTATAAACTGTAAGGTTTGGAGAGGATTCAAGATGGGTATTCTACTTCCAATTGGTGATCCCAGTTTGTTATTGAGGTGTTTGTAGATGCTTGCTCTATTAATACTGTTTCATTTTTTCTTTCTCTTGATCCTCATTACGGTGGTTTTGCTCCATTTGGTCAAACTTTTTACTGTGCATAGAGATCCCGCTAATTCTGTTTCATATTCTTACTTATGGAAACATTCCGAAGTAGCTTAGGATTTAAGGTTCACCCACACAGAACTCTGCATGCTCTGTGTAAGGACCCAAACTATGGGTAGTTAGCCAAGCTGATGTAGGTAGTGAGTGCGCGCGTGCGTGTGAGGGTGTGTGTGTGTGTGTGTATCTTGGGGTAAATAAATGATAGCAGTACGAACTAGGAGTATTGTGGGATTGCACTTCAGCTGCCTCCGCCGGATAATGGAAACCATATACCTAAAACAGCAGAAAGAACTATTAAACATCTCGACAAAAAAGGGAGTGTCATGAATCGTTGTAAATCAGGAATACTACGACGAAGGCAGCTGACGTGAGCAACTGAAGGGCTTAGCGATCTCATTGCACCACTAGCTCATTCCACTCTCATTTACCTATTCAAAACAAACAAATATTCACTACTCTACATAATATGCCTAATTCTAAAATGTAAATCGATTTGTGCTTATGGAGTGTATGATACAGGCCTAATGGTGTATCAAACGGAGCGCTAGGATACCTGGCAACCTCCCAGTATACCTGGCAACCTCCCAGTATACCTATGCATGCAGAACTCTGTATGGGCGGACATTATCGTTATGGTTACCCACGAGAACAACTCGAATAATAATGTAACAAAAGATGAGTGGGATTTCTCCACACAAAAAAAGCTGATCAAATGCGGCACAATCGCCGTTATAAGGGTTAACAGTAAGGGGAGGAGTTGAAAGGGAGTATGGAGCGTCTGCAAGCACCTCAATAACGAATTGAGAAGTGGGGGAGTTACCCATCTTAAATTCTTTCAAAATCCTAGATTTTATGAAGGGGCTAAGGTTAGAGAAGGTGTTGTAACTGAGCAACTGAAGAATACAGAATACACAATCAATCTACGAAAAATTATAGGAGTGCAATAATAGCCCTACAAGGTCGTTTATTCATTCGAATTAGGAGTACGTAAAGTAACGTGAGGTTTTTATAATTATTTAATAAGCGCCATTTTTAATAGGCTTAAGACAGAGACTTTTAATTGCCGCTGTTTTTTTTTTTCATATAACGCGTCCTTTAAAATGAGGTGCCCCTCGGTAGAAGATTACATTTAACAATTTGGTGGCATTGAATGAAGCTCTTTAACAGCTGATTGTGAGACCATGGCTAAACGCGGATATAGTTGTCTTATTTGATACCAAATCATCCCTGCAAGCAATAGTCAATAATGATAACATAAAAAGCACATACAGGTTACCAGACAAAGCTAGAAAATTGTAAGAAATAATGTTAACAATAAAGCAACGCAGTGGGTTCCTGCTCACGAGGGTATGCGGGGGAACGAGGCTGCAGATGACTCGGCGAAGAGAGGATCAAAAATTATCCAAAAACCAGCAGGTGTCCTGACGTTGCAGGGAATACGAAAATTAAAAACAATCTTACAGCAGAAATGTGTTGATTAGATAAAAAATAAACTGCAGGATAAAGCTTATGACCCGTTTGAACTTTTTAAAGAAAATAAGATGCTTCCACGTAATATAAGCCTATCCGTAGCGGTCACGATTGTCCTGCCAAACGTTTTGACAAAGTATAGATACTAACCTCTGTCAAGTGCAAAATTTTATGTTATGGATAAGGATCACCGACTGATCTGAAGGGTTACGGATAGACAGAAGCAAGAACGAAGGGATTTTCCTGGACTTTATTGGGGCACGAAATCCAATATGATATGAGTCAAAAGGAGCCAGTAGAAAAAGAATAAAACATTTAACACTTTTGTTTCGAAACAAGAAACCTCAAATTTCAGTGACGGAAGCAGAGTTGTTTAGGCCCACACAATAAAAAGTACATATTGTATGCCTTATAAACTTTTTTTTGTGTTTCTTCACTAATACACTAACACATTAAAACATTATTGGTGTGTTCCGGTACCTTTGATTAACTTTGTAGATACGTATAGTTTAAAAATATCGTGTGGCTATATTGTAATTTTCTAAATATTTCTTTTTATTATTTTATTTTTATGAATAACAAATTTATAACTTTTTAAAAGATTTTTATAGTCTTTTCGAATATTGTTTGTAAATATATACGAGGTGTGTTCAGAAAGTAACAAGAATTTTTAAATTTCGCTGGCTTGGAGAGTCCGATTGTCAAACATTGTTTTATTATGTTGGTATACATACCCTTGAAGTAAGATAAAACTTTCAGCTGTTTTCATTGTTGACTTTGTGACTGCCACTAAGGTTAGACGTGTTTTTATGAGCTCGGCGATTTTCGTTTGTTAAAAGAAATGGATCAAAGAATTTGTATCAAATTTTGCGTAAAAAATGGAATAAAGTGTAACAAAGTGTGTGAAATGTTAATACAGGCCTATGGTGAGTCTGCTATGAGTAAAGCAAGAGTTTACGAGTGGTTGAAGATGACGAACGACCTGGACGCCCCAGCACATCAACAACCGATGAAAACGTGGAAAAAGTGAAAAAATGTTTATGAAAAATCGCCGAATCACAATTAGAGAGGTCACTGATGATGTTAGCATATCGATTGGATCATGTTATGATATTTTTCCCAATGTTTTGTGTATGAAACGCGTGGCAGCAAAATTTGTTCCAAAATTGTTAAATTTTGAACAAAAACAGCGGCGAATGGAAGTTGCTCAGGAGTAAATGAAATCAACGACGATACAGAATTACTGAAACGTATTATAACAGGTAACGAAACATGGGTTTACGGATATAACGTCGAAACAAAGGCTCAATCATCCCAGTGGAGGCATTCTGGCTCGCCAATATCGAAAAAGGCTCGACAAGTGCGGTCGAACGTGAAGGTTATGCTCACTGTGTTCTTCGATATTAATGGCATAGTGCATCATGAATTCTGCCACCAGGTGAAACTATCAATAAGGAGTACTACCTACAAGTTCAACGCCGTTTGCGTGAAGCAATCCGAAAAAAACGCCCGGATCTGTGGAAAAACAATTCATGGCTTATGCACCAGCTCACACTTTATTGCTTGTTCGTGAATTTGTGGCCAAAAATAGTACTGTAACGATGCCCCAGCCTCTATATTCGCCAGACATGGCTCCGTGTGACTTTTTCATATTTCCAAAAATAAAGAGAACCTTAAAGGGCCGTCGTTTTACAGCCATAGATGATATTAAAAGCACATCGCTGAAAGAACTAAAGGCTATCTCAAAGATGGAGTTTGAGAAGTGTTTCGAGGATTGGAAGAAGCGCTGGCACAAGTGCATAATCTCCAATGGGGACTATTTTGAAGGCGACAACATGAATGTATAAGAATAAATAAATATTTTGTTCAAAAAATTAAAATTCTCGTTACTTTCTGAACACACCTCGTACATAAAGTTTACTAATCCAACTATATAAACAATTTTACAGATTGTGTTATATTTGGATAGTACGAATAGTCATAATTCAAGTCAGTGCACCGATTTCAAATAAGTAATTTTACGGTTTGAGATTAATGGAAAAGTTGAATAATTAAATAGGCCTAATAAATAAATAACAAATAATAAATATTTCTTTTCTTCATAGCTTCAAATAATATTGATTGTTTTTGAAAAATTCGTAAGAGCAATAAACACTAACACATTTAAAACAGAGCATATCGTTTTCTAAAATTTATAATTTTATGATTTTGTGATATTTATATTAAAGGATGTGTTGAAAAAATGTATTTTTTCGTGATCGGTAGAATTTTTACATTAAAATGAAAATGTAGAACAAAACTGTGTTTATGTAAATAAATCCTCCTATAAAACCGATTAAACCATTTTCTTACATAAAAAATCTCCCATTTTGATATATAATCTCTTGTTTTTTAGTTTATAGGTTCAGGTTCTAGTAGGCCTACAGTAGAAAATAACAATTTCTTACGCTTGTTCTGCTGAATTTTACTTGTTTTCATCCAAGTGTTAGAGTAAAGATATTGCCTCTCAAAGTAATGAAAAGACAAGTTCCGTTTTAATTAAAACTTCTAGAGTGGAGAGCACAACTTGTATTGATTGTGTGTTTTAAAAATGGGCTACATGCTTATCTACTTGTATGGACTCCTTGGTGTGCTATTCTTATCTATTGTCTCATTTTTAACTGTGCATATCTACTGCTATTGGCTTCTTTTATCATTCCTATTTAATAGTTTTTACTATTTGTTGTGTTATGCATAACCATTAGTATTGACTCCTCCTTTATACTGAGGTTATCTACATGTGTCCTTGGTGTGATACGTCTACCTATTGAATCACTTCAACTGTGCCTATCTACTGCTATTGGCTTGTTTTATCATTCCTATTTAATAGTTTTTACTATTTGCTGTGTTGTGCCTAACCACTAGTATTGACTCCTCCTTTATACTGAGGTTATCTACATGAGTCCTTCGTGTGACAGTCTAACTACTGAATCAATTTAACTGTGCCTATCTACTGCTATTGACTTGTTTTATCATTCCTATTTACTAGTTTTTAATATTTGTTTTGTTGTGCCTAACCACTAGTATTGACTCCTCGTTTATACTGAGGTTATCTACATGTGTTCTTTAGTGTGATACGTCTAACTATTGAATTACTCTAACTGTTCCTATCTACTGCTATTGGCTTGTTTTATCATTCCTATTTAATAGTTTTTACTATTTGTTGTGTTGTGCCTAACCACTAGTATTGACTCCTCCTTTATACTGAGGTTATCTACATGTGTCCTTGGTGTGACAGTCTAACTACTGAATCAATTTAACTGTACCTAACTAATGATATTGACTTGTTTTAACACTTCTAATTACTCCCTAATTACTAGTATTGATTCATTGTCTGTTCTGCGGCTATCTGTGTACTTTTTTCCTTGGTGTACTTCGTCTATCTATTGACTCGCGTTACCTATGCTTATCTACTCCCATTGATTTCCTATAACATTCCTATTTACTTGTTTTTACTGCTTATCATACTACTCCTATCTATTATTATCAACTCTTTTTTTGTACTTTGTCTATCTATGTACTTTTTGCCTTGATGTACTTCGCCTATCTATTGACTCACATTAGCTATGCTTATCTACTGCTGTTGACTTGTTTTAACCTTCCTATTTACATATTTTTCTGAGCCTATCTACTAGTCCCAAGGTGTGTACTTCGGCTATCTACCAGTGTTATCCTACATGAAAAGCTAAGCCTTTCTATACTTGTTTTGTTATTTCTATTTACTCCTTTCATTATTTATTTTACTATGCCTTTCTATAAATATTCACACCTTTTTTGTACTCATGAGTAAAATCTGTTGGTATTCTGTTGAACTAAGACAATTTTTAATTAAAAGAATACGTTGAAATTGTACAGTAAATTGAACTTGATTGCGGACAAGTTTCGTTATGTAGTTTTAAATTTTAAAATTATGTATATAACTAGCTGTTACACTTTGCTGCTTTGCCCGCAAGTATAACATAACGGTAATAAAATTTATGGTCGACTTTCAAAATTAGAATAGGTTACACTTATAACAAAACTAAATATTAAATAATTAATTTATACTGGGTAAGTAGTATGATGGTGTTTAAATAATTTAAACATTATTCACACCTACCAGTATATAATAAACATCACTGTTGTACAGTTAACTCATGTCAAAAAAAAAAAAAAATATTAAATAATTAATTTCTTTTTAACGTCTGACTATTGTGCACACTTGCGCTGATGCAGACGATGGGATGATTTATAGCGTACGAAAATGCCAAGCCCTGGCCGGGAATCGAACCTAGGTCCTCGGGGTGAAAGCCTAGTACGCTATAAACTAGGCCACTAAAAACTAGTTGTTTACTATAATAGGACTATGAACAGTTTTGAAATCCTTTTATTATAAATTATTTTTTAATATAACGATAAATTAAATTGGAGTAAAGTTTTTTCTTAGCTAAAATAATTTCAAAAATCCAAACAAAATTACGTATCAATTTAAAGATTACTTTAAAATGTATTTCTTTTAATACATATTGTTTACCAACTATCTGATTTAATCAGTTGTATTAATTATTGTATTTTTATTTCCTACGTATTAAATTCTCACTTTTTTGTCAGTAATGTTTATTTTACAGATAAAATAAAGAATAAAAGAATTACAAAATAATTTTAATTATTTTGCTATGTAAAAATAAAAAAGTTCTTAAAGGAACAGCTGTTTTTGGTTAACAAAAAGTGTCCATATTAAATAAACCCCATTCGCCATCAGCAAATAACGGGCCAGGCTCTCCCTCAGCAATGATTGCTCCCAAGGTGTACTTTATACTAATGGAAATTAAATGACGCTTTCTACACCTGTTACTCAAGACCAACATCAACCTTTTTTTATTCTTTGTGGTTTCAGTGTGTTTAAAACGACTCTATTAAAGAGAAATTTACCAATAACCGCAATAAATGGTAACGTAAACATGAAAAATGGTAACAATAAATTGTACAAAAAAATTTACTCAATCTGTCATACCATATTTTAGAAAAAAACGATTTTTTATAAAACCTTAAGGACACTTAAATTGTTTTATTTAAGAAGTTAAAAAATAATCCCGAACTATTGGCAAACGAGACCTACATGTATCTATCTGTAAATTTGTTTAGTCCTGAGAAAACACACACACACACACACACACACACACACACACACACACACACACACACACACACACACACACACACACACACACACACACACACACACACACACACACACACACACACACACACACACACACACACACACACACACACACACACAAAAGAACCTCTGATAAAAATTCATCAAAATCTAAAAATCGATTTTTTCAAGGCCACCAAACTTTCTTTCGTAACTGGAAGAGTGAGAAAGTACAAATCAAGATTTATTGATAAAAACATTTCCGCAGCTATCTCGCTGACGAGATAGAAGTGAATTTTCAAAAGTGTTTTAATCTTTCCATTTTTGAAATTCCGACTTCATAATCAACATTAAAAACTGTACGTTAAGATTTTAAACTTTCGATTGAATTGAAAATACGTAAATAAATCCTGACAGCCGTCAAAAAGTTCTAAAATTCAACGGATGTTGAAAACTCAAAATTATAATTTATAAAGTTTTTAATGCTGATGACGATGGTTAAATAAGATTTACAAAATATTTAAGATATATATTATGATTATTTTTTTAAGATTTGAAATAAACACCATTTTGACACTGTTGAATAAATTTTTCTGGTTTACGAACTTGTCCAACCTGTTACCATAATCGATTAATTGTGCCAAGTATGAATCAACCCCACCACACACATGTATATATATATATACATGTATATATGATCCCTCGTCCTCTTTAATCTAACTAGCACAAAGTATGGGCTTTGAGCAATATATATATATATATATATATATATATATATATATATATATATATATATATATATATATATATATATATATATATATATATATATATATATATATATATATATATATATATATATATATATATATATATATATATATATATATATATATATATATATATATATATATATATATATATATATATATATATATATATATGTGTGTGTGTGTGTGTAATAAAAATTCTAAAGGAGGTCTTGGTCGTGCGAATTTCAAGGTCCCGGGTCTGGGTTTTAGCATAATGGCTACTCCAATAGCTTTTTTCAATTGAAATTTGCTAGAAAAAACAAAATACCCAATAACGACCAACATAAAAATTTCTATTTTACATCTACTTATAAAGAGTAATCGTCTTTTATTTCAAAATTTCTTTCAATGCCTTTAGTTGCAAATCGACATGAAACTTACTAAAAAAATCTGATAAAATGATTTTGAGAAATTTATCGATTTTCTGGTTTTTGTCGATTACTTTAAAACCAGATTCTTAAGGGTTTTTTCCTCAACACGTGAAAAAAATAGTACTATTATTAAACATCATTTAATTTTTAAGGAAGTTTTCCTTTAAAATAATGTAAGTGCTACATTTTTACTTTAGTTCGAACTATTTCTTTACTGAAATAAATAACGTACAAACTTATTTTTGGTTCTGCAAATAACTAACAAGTAAAAGTTAGTTATTAAAAATAAATTTATACGACAATTTTTAACAATTTTTTTTGTGTTGTTGGGTAACCTATGATTGCATAATTAAATCAAAACATTGAACTAAGTTTAAAATACTGTGTAGCGGTATAAATATCACATAATTCAATGTATCAATATGCATGTCAATTATTGATTTATGTGCATTGATTGATCGGCCAGTAACAACATATCATTGTTTGACTATTTGCCCTTTTGTTTATCACTGTAATTGATTCTTTGTTTGTATAACAGATGTGCCGTTAATACCATTTAAAAGCGAATATCTCTTTTAGTATAAACTTGATCGTTCTAGGGTTATTTTCCCATTGACCTCTATGTCATAAGGGAGACACGCAAAGCAGCAAAGAAAAAACTGAAGGATATTAGAGTCAGGCTATCCTTAACTTTGGGACGTGCTAGAATCACAGAAAAAATTAGAATCCCGATTATAATAATGGGGACTGATCAGATGACAAAACTGCACATGATTTCTAAACCCTTTGTTGTCAAGTTGACTTTTGAAGATGGAGATCGTTTGTTGGGAAAATCTGGAGACCAAATATGGTATAATTTAAGATAGCTTATGGTAATAATAAGACAGTAGGTGCTGGTGTATACTGCCTGAGACCGGGGTTAAAAGAAGTTATTACCCAGGGATAGTACGCAACAGTATTCCAGGCTGAAGTAATGGCCATTAATGACTGTTTTAGAGAGACTTTAAAACGAGTTTTCAAGAAGGCTCAAATTCATATTTATACCGATAGTTTGGTAACATTGAAAGCACTTGTAAGTCCTACAGTTCGGTTCAAGCTGGTCTGAGAATGCCGGCAGAACTTCAATGCTCTGTTTTTTCGAAACCTGGTTACTCTTCATTGAACTCAGAGGCATAAGGGAGTTGAGGATATTGAGGAGACAGATTGTACTGGACTGGGATCTGCAGCTGAGTTTATTAGATCCTGTCTATCGTTGGTCGGGTATACTATGAATAGGTGGATTAACAAACAACATCAGGAAAATGAAATAACTTTCATGGGCATTCCCATAGCAATCGCTTCTTGTATAAGGCTTCTAATGGAGAACTAAGAAGGACGGCAGACATCTTTGGCAAAGCACAAATCAGGGAAATCATGGGGTTTATTATTGGGCACTGTGGTCGAAGTGCACATGAACAGGATATAAATATGTACCACGAAAAACCATGTGTAAGTTATACAGTAAAAAGTACGAAACTGCAAGCAACATAATTTATGACCCTGAGGCTCTTGCTAGCAAGAGGCTAAGGATTTTTCCAGGCCCTTTGATATCTCCAGCGGAATAAGCGGATTGTTGGAACTTACTAAGGACACCAATCTGCTGAACCAGTACTCAAGAGGTTTAGTTGCACAATACGTCCTTCGATCGAAGTGCCTGGAGTTTTACAATCCCTTCCTCTAGTATGTTATCTAATCTAATCTAAGTACAAACTTATTCTTGATAACATATTTTTGGCAGTAAATATTGTAAACTCAAAAATTTAAAACAAATGTGTTACTTAAAATATTTTAAAAAATTAAGAAAAATCAAATTTTAAAATATTTCTACAACATATTACTAGAAATATTAAAAAGTTATTTGCACATATTTTAAATTTTGTTTTGTGATATTTTACAAAGTCCGTAATAGTATGAGAATACTGGAATCACTTATCTATTTGAAAATTTTGAGAAACAGGTTTATATTGTACATTTGTAACAGTATGTTTTGTGCGTCGCAAGTCACATATTAAATTAATTATACAAAAAATCTGTGTTTCTGCCGGTATCGAACCAGGGAACTTGAGCGTTTGAAACACATGCGATAACAACTACACTGCGGAAACAACGTAAAAGTTTGACTGATCTAAGTATATGAAATGAATTGTTAATTTAATTTTATCATTTATGTTGGATTTTACACATGTTTAAATTGATTTATAACCGTATATTTTGCTCGTCGCATTTCATACTAAATTAATGGTAATTAAAATACGCTGAAAATACTATCCAACTTTAAGGCCGTTTTTAATAATTTAATTAAAAGTGAGGAAGTTTTTGTAACGTTTATTTTTACCGGAAAGTCTGACATTTTGTACAGCGAGAGCAATAATGGCACTGATGCGTGGAACAGCCTTTCACCGAGTTCTGACAAGGATGGATGGAGTAAAGATTCGAATTTCAGATGAAGCGTCCAACTGTACTGCATTGTATTGCTTGAACCTTTGTTCGTACCTTGAAGTAACAAACTGTAAAACTGTTCGTACACACAGAAATTACGAACAGTGTTTATATAAAATTACAAACTCTATTTTGTTGGTGTATTTCAAAGTTTGATTTTCAAATGTAATTTTTTATTT
The DNA here is from genome assembly GCA_022606455.1 of Callitettix versicolor. Classification (NCBI taxonomy): domain Eukaryota; kingdom Metazoa; phylum Arthropoda; class Insecta; order Hemiptera; family Cercopidae; genus Callitettix; species Callitettix versicolor. Next base: position 30,678,511 of record CM040185.1, on the reverse strand, counting down.
GTAGAGAGTACGAATATTAGAATATATCACAAAAGTTAGTACTGAATTTTTATTGCAAAATGAGCTATTAGTGCGGTTTTTTTGCAAATAGGCTTCGGTTTTGACTTGTGTGTGTGTGTGTGTGTGTGTGTGTGTCGATCTCGCGCGCACTCAATTCGCAAATTAGATCCAATTTTATTCAAACTTGTAATAAAAAACGGGTAAGATCTCGGACAAGTTCGTTACCACGCAAAATCCGTTCAACAGTTTCAAAATGGCGGTCATTTTAAATCTGTAAAACATCAAAACATTTTTTTCGATTTAAATTATTTTTGTAAATTTCTTTTCTCTGTTGTAATCGGCATTAAAACTACACAAATTAACCTATTGAATTAATGCTTAAAATCCGTTGAAATCAAAAAATTGAATTTGACTACAAATGAACACAGTGCATCTGTGTTATTTGTATATTTTGTATGCATCTGTGCATCTTAATATTTGTATGTAATTTTTTTTACGTTTATAATGCTAATCTGTTACGATCGTAATACTGACTATGGTTGAGATTAGAAAAAAAGGTACGAAAAAAATGAGTTCTTTTTATATTCATCTTCTTTTCTGCTAGGATTATTATCACTATGTTCAGTATAATAGTCTACCTTCCCTAGCTTCGACAATTCTTCTTTTTGGCACGTTTCGGAGAACCTTCATCTTCAAAAACTATTTCTATATTTTTTCCAAAATATTTCAACTATATATATATATATATATATATATATATATATATATATATATATATATATATGTGTGTGTGTGTGTGTGTGTGTGTGTGTGTGTGTATGTATGTATATATATATATATATATATATATATATATATATATATATATATTCAACTATATTTTAAAATAGTTTTTAAGATGGAGATTCTCCGAAACGCGTCAACGAAAGAAGAATTGACGAAGCTAGGAAAGGCAGATTATTATACTGAACATAGTAAAAAATTAGTATTTGGAATTCAGCGAGACAGCTGCGTGCCGCGATTATTGAAGTATCCTATATAATAGTTACACTCTAGATTAAACGCAATTTTTACTCGATAATGTGTAGGCCTATCACAGTAACATTTAAGCACGGGATCATGAAATGAGCACATTTAGAACATCTTTTGATAGGCCGTTGAACATTGCGTATAAACGTGTGTGTTTCAGTTCTCTCGTATGTACATATAAACAAACAGAATAATTATTCATTTTCAATGTTTTCAATGACAAATTAATAGTTTATTTGTGCACAGAATAAGTCAAAAACACATTAATGTTGATCAGCCTACGTTTTTATATATACACAATTTTTATTGAATGCAACAAAAACTTCACTTTAGTTGAATGGGAAAATGTCGTAAATAAGTGTATAATGGAATAATAAATTGTATAAATTTGAAATAAATACTTTTCCAAGGTTATAATTGATTGGGAATTCATAAGCAATAGTTTTCCAGGATTATGAACCGTTAAGAATTCATAATCGATACGTTTTCAGACTATAAATGATTGGTAATCGATTATAAATTCATAATCGAAATACAAAAATAAAAATCTTTTTCAATATTATAAACAATAGGGAATTCATAAGCAATACTTGTTCAAGACTATAATGATTGTTGTAAATTATTATAAGTAGTTACATATTTAATTTTCAATTCATTTTAATTTTAAAAATTAATTGTCATCGCTTGTACTGTATAATTTTATGAGCCTTCTTATTTGTATTCATAAAAAAGGAAGGATCATCACTTAATAATTCAATTAAATATTGTTAAACTCTAATAAAATGTTTGTTGATATAAAAATATTTATTTATTAATAAAGTATTTATCATAATAAAAATTATTTGAATAATTTGTACAAAACTAATTTTTGATTGATTTGTTTTACTTTTTGGCGTATTGAAATCTTTGTTTACATGACTTTAATTAATTAATTTCCTTAATTTTGGAAATTACATCACGTGACATCAGCGAGACAGTTGCATGCCACATTACTTCTTATGCTTGCAACATGTATTTCTCATATCATTTTGCTTCCCTCAAAACATCAAGCTGCCAAAGTATCTGCTTGAAAATCGAATAAATTGAAACTTATGAAACGCATCGTGTAATATTTCTTCAGCGCGTTTACCTCATTGCCGTAATTTAATTTCACTTCTGAACAAACAAGCTTGGCTCCAGAGCTAGCTTTATATATGGCGTCTTCTTCTCACGGCGAGATTCAACTTTTAAACGGATTAAGTTGACGTGCTTGTGACAGCTCTGGGAATTTTCTCTGGGACTTCTTCCTGTTCACGGTTCGATAATTATTTCTTGTTATTATTTTTTTTCTTTTTGATTTTGAGTCTTGTTCATTTTTACCGAAATATTAGACGAAAAGAACTTTTTATGTTGTACGTCTATGTTCAATAAATTTTACAATACTAATTACACATGGTGTTTACAAAAACTAAGGAATCAAAGATATAAGCAAATTCGATGTAGAACCTTATCACGGTATGTCCTAAAACGTTCAGTTTTTTCGTCGAACCACCATTTTAACAATGTATTGAAATAAAATTTTGTTTGGATGTTACTATTAATTAGACCCATAAATGTACAAAAAATAATAATGTAACTCAAAATGGAGGCCACGTAACATTTTACAAGTGAAATAACACGAAAAAAGCCCAGTTTATAGAAATGTATTAAGAATAATTTCTTGTAGTACATTCTGTTATAAATCCAACTGAGTATATGTTTCAAATAAATCATATAAAAGCTAAGGATTTAAACCAACAAGCGTGATTACACGCTTGATACTTATCCTTAAAAAAACACTGCAAAGACACAATACTATTATTTCTATTTGATAAGTAAAATTTTTATTCACACTATTGCTTATATATGTAATGTAAAAACTAACTGCAGTTGATTACAGTCAGCTGTAATCAAACTACTATTTTAATACGTTTGTTTACCTCTAACTATTCTTGTAATATTAATACTCTTTAAAAGAACAAAATGGCGGTTAGACATTATGTTCATTTTAGGACATAACGTGAATATTTTCGTTATTTTTGAATGTACAATTATACCCTAGATTTCTTATCGTTTAATTTTAAATTCCGTATACACAACCGTCTAAAAATGAATAACAATTTAACTATAAATAAAATATTGGTAATGCTCCCTTAAAACATAAAAAAGATTGTAAGAAATACAAGTAAAATTAAAACTAATTACCAAATTCAATAGATCGAATGATTGTTCGACGAATAATTTATGCATATTTTGTTTTGAAATTGAATATTTTTAGCATTCAAAAAAAACTTATTGTCAGTCCCTGAATCGAAAGTTAGCGAATATCGATCTATGGGCGCTCGTTACACGGGCGCTTCAGGACTGCGTCGATCTAAATTTAAATAATATAAAATTTATAACTTCCTGGTTATTTGAAAAATTTCTTTCGCAGCAAAATCGTAAGTACCAAATTGGCCTACTCATTTCACTTTTTTTTAATTGTTGCTATATAAATCTTAAGTAATTAAGCCGGTTATAAGAACGGTGATAAGGATAAAAATACAGGAAAAAAGGAAACGTTGATAGATATATGATAAGAGCATGTAAAAAAAGTAGAAAAGCAGAAATGTCTAAAGAGATTGTAGGAAATGGATATGTTAGGAAAGTGGCGGGCAGAAAGAAGAACGAGTGAGTGTAAGAGATGTGAAGAGAGAGTGATAAAATGCCGTGATATGAGGAAAAAATACGGAGAAGATCAAAGAATAGGTCTACAGTAACGGATACGATGTGTATGTAATAAAAATATAATTGAATACATTTTAATTGGCAGTATTTAAACATTTCTATTGCAATTAACTGATTACTTGCATATGTATATGTGGTACATAAGAAAACAATTTATAGTGAACTATTGGATTATAAGATATATCTAATCTATCTATCTAATCTAATCTAATTCATCTTATATTTCTGAAAGTTTGTGTGTTTGTTTGTTTGTTTGTTTGTTTGTTTGTTATTCAATCACGCTTTAACCACTTGACCAATTGAAATGAAATTTGGTACGAATATGGTTTAAGTATCAGAGATACATATAGGCCTATTCTCGTTTTACAAAACGTCATTATACTACTTACCCAGTCCAAAATAATTATCAGTTTTTAGTTTTGTGTCATGTGTTAATTGTAGTTATTTACTGGACATGTGATTTAGGTACCTGAGATGAACATAGATTCAATCCTATTTTAATAATCTTAATCAGTGTTTTATTTATTGCAAAATTATTGTTTTTAATGTAACATTTTCAATATTTTAGTTGAAATTTTTTTCAAAACTGACTTTAATTTGTTACTTTGTGTTGAATTTTCAATATTAAATGTAAAAATCCTACACAGAGTGCCAATTGTAAGGTAGTATATATATTTGTGTAATTACATTACATGAAAAAATAGTAAATATGCAGTGTAGCATAACCTATATTTTTCGATATCTTTGTTACTAAATTGCTTTATTATGTGCCCAAGAGCAAGAATCCAAAATATGAAAGCACGAGAAGTACGATAAAATCTAAAATAAAAGTGACCAACATAACCTCAAAATTGGTACCCGGCGAAAATCAGTAACGTGTTGTAAATCGGTAAAACAATAAAAATACGACTAACACGGGTTTTGGGTGATAAAATCCAATTTTTTAAAAGAATTCTGCATAACCAAACTGACACGATTGTTAGGCCTAACAAGGTGATTCATGAAAAAACCTTTATATATTTTTTTAAAATAGTCTACTATATATCCTGACACGGTTGTTAGGCCTAAAACGGTGATGCGTGAAAAACCTTTACATTTTTTTTAAGAATACTACATATCCTAACTGACATGGTTGTTAGGCCTAACACGGTGATGCGTGAAAAAACCTTTATATTTTTTTAAAGACTACTACATATCCCAACTGACACGGTTGTTGGGCCTATCATGGTGATGGTGAAAAAAACCTTTATTTTTTTTTTTAGAATATTACATAACCTAATTGACACGGTTGTTAGGCCTAACACTGTGATGTGTGAAAAACCTTTATATTTTTTTAAAGATTACTACATATCCTAACTGACATGGTTGTTAGGCCTAAAACGGTGATGCGTGAACAAACCTGTATAATGTTTTAAAGAATACTACATAACATAACTGATACGGTTGTTGAGCCTATCACGGTGATGTGTGAAAAACCTTTATATTTTTTTAAAGAATACTACATATCCTAACTGATACGATTGTTAGGCCTATCACGGTGATGTGTAAAAAAAACCTTTACTTTTTAAAGAATATTATATAACCTAATTGACACGGCTGTTAGGCCTAACACGGTGATGCGTGAAAAACCTTTATATTTTTTTTAAAGAATACTACATATCCTAACTGACACGGTTGTTGGGCCTATCACGGTAATGTGTAAAAAAAACCTTTATTTTTTTTAAATAGTACTGAAACTTAACTGACACGGTTGTTAGGTCTACCATGGTAATGCGTGAAAAATACTTTATAGTTTTTTAAAATAATACTCCATAAGCTAACTAACATGGTTGTTATGCTTAACACGGTGATCCATTAAAAAAACCATTATTAATTTTTTTTAAATAGTACTTATAACCTAACTGACACGGTTGTTGGGCCTAATAAGGTGATGCATGAATAAAACCGTTATATTTTTTTTAAAGAGTAACTTAACTAACACGGTTGTTAGGTCTAACACAGTGATGCGTGAAAAAACCTTTATATTTTTTTAAAGAATACGACATATCCTGACACGGTTGTTGGGCCTACACGATGATGTGTGAAAAAAAATTTATATTTTTTTTAAGAATTCTACATATCCTAACTGACACGGTTGTTAGGCCTAACACGGTGATGCGTGAAAAAACCTTTTTTTTTTAAAGAATACTAGGCTACATATCCTAACTGACACGGTGGTGCGTAAAAAAACCTTTATATTTTTTTAAAGAATACCACATATCCTAACTGACATGGTTGTTGGGCCTATTATGGCGATGTGTGAAAAAACCGTTATTTTTTTTAAAGAGTACTTCAACCTTAACTGACAAGGTTGTTAAGTCTAACATGGTGATGCGTGAAAAAACCGTTATTTTTTTTTAAAGAGTACTCCAAACCTTAACTGACACGTTTGTTAGGCCATGGTGATGCGTGAAAAATCTTTATATTTTTTTTAAAGAATACTGCATAAGTTAACTAATATGGTTGTTAAGCCTAACGCGGTGATGCATTAAAAAACACCTTTATTTATTTTTTAAAAAATAGTACTCCAGAACCTAACTGACACGGTTGTTGGGCCTAATACGGTGATGCAGGAAAAAAGCCTTAATTTTTTTTAAAGAGTACTCCATAACTTAATTAACACGGTGGTGCGTTAAAAAACCTTTATTTTAAAAAAGAAATACACCATAACCTAACTGACACGGTTGTTGGTCCTAACACGGTGATGCATGATCTTTAATGTATATTACGATTGCGGGCAAAGCCGTGACGGTTAACAGGTAATCATATTATATTTCTGAAAGTTTGTTTTTGTTTATTTGTTTGTTATTCAATCACACTTTAACTACTGGACCAATTGAGATTAATTTTGGTATGAACACGGTTTAGGTACCTGAGATAAACACAATACTATTCCACTTTAATTGAATAATAGTGATTTTTAATAATACTGTATTTTATTAAAATATGACAGGACCCTGTTTTAGAGTTTCGAGTAGCAAAAATGTATATTTCTTGGCCGAAAACCATAAATCGTATAATATTGTAAATAGAAATATATTAAAATGAAATGATCTATTCTGATTTTGAAAATCGACTATAAATTTCATAGCCTACATTATAATTGCAGGCAAAGCCGCAACGGGTAACAGCTAGTATATACATATGTATATATACATATATATGTTAAGATACATATATACATATAAATATCTTATTAACAATTTGTTCTGTGTTTGGAGGAAAGCCAAACTATGGGACATAAAATAAATAGTGAAAAAACTACGTACATGAATTGGAAGTCAGGTGATGTGCAGAGGATGGCATAGTTATGGGGGCGATAAGACTTTGAGAACTTGAAGTGCTTCAGTTACTTGGTTAATCTCTTAAACTGCGAATACAAGGTCACAGTTGAAATTAATATAAGGATCGTGGTTGGGAACAGTCTAGTTTGAAAATTTTAATTTTTGAAATCAACCCTCCTAACAAAAGAATTGAAAATCAAATTGTATAAGACCCTTATTAGATCAGTTGTGGCTTACGGGTCAGAAGCATGAATTATTAACAGCTGCCTATTTATGTACATTTGAAATTATAATTATGAAAAGGATATACGAGCCCGAAAAGAAGTAGAAGAATGGAGAATAAAGACAATAGGGAAACTAAAGATATAATTCAAGGAAAAAATATAATGCAGTTTGTGAAGTCCAGGCGGCTGGCATTGTTAAGACATGTTGAGCGTATGTGAGAAGAACGAATACCAAAGAAGTTGTTACATGACAGAATGGAAGGAAGAAGACTATGTGGAAAGCTGAGTGAAAGATGGATGTAGAGGAGAACTTGAAGGTTGTGTGCGATGAAAGATGGTTGGAGAAAATTCAATGTAGATAGGAATGGAGACATGTTTTGATAGAGTCTAAAGTCAATCAAAGACTGTAGTATCAAGAAGAAAATTGAAATGATGTTTTTATCATTTAATAACGATTTTATTTATAAACTTATAAATTTGAATCTGCTCACATTTGTAAGTTCCTTGAAATTTCTTGAAAACTTCAGAAGAAGAAACATTCAAAACAGAAAACATTTGCCAGCTTAAACCCTAAAAAATACGTAAATTACTAAAAAATAACAAATAATATAATCAAAATATAAAACAACTGTACTTACAAAATAATAATAATAATAATAATAATAATAATAATAATAATAATAATAATAATAATAATAATAATAATAATAATAATAATAATAATAATAATGAAACAGCTATTGTTATTCAAAATACTGAAGTTGATCACTGTAATTCATTCCTTATCACTTCACTTATCTCCTGTAACTCTTTTGCGATGCATCCAGAAGAACTCGCCATTCCCTCTGGTCCCGAGCCAAGCCCCTCAACGAATAATGCCTTCTTCACCAGGTACCACAGGATCGTCTCCTTTCTCGTGTTTTTTGAAGGTCTCACTCTAATGACACCTTCTCTATAGCAGCGTCGATCTTCCTGAGTATATGGCCCAGTAACCTCCAGTTTCTCTTACGGATCTCCAGGACAATTTTCAGCTGACTTAAATCTTCCCACAGATGCTGGTTTGAGATAGTATCGGGCCAAAATACATTCATAATTGGCCGCAAACATCTGGCGGGATGATGTGCTGCAACCATCGCGGGATGATGTCTTTTAAGTATCGCTGGCGTATGGAACAGACTTGACATTAGAGTTAAACATTCAGATCTTAGTTTTTTGCGTTAACTTCTTATAGTCGTTCTATGTTTCCTCTCCTGAGGGCTTAATTAAGAAAAAATGTGTAGTTTTCCTTAAAATTCGAGACCAAGACTATAAAGTAAGGTATTAAAAACATTATTGACTTTAAATCTGACCTCACAGTAATAATATAAATATTAAAAAGGTATTATAGCTAACATTATAATTTCTGTATAAACTGAGCTGAAACTTTACATAGATGATTGTCAGTTTCTCTGGTTTTACGATGACGTCATTTAATTGAAAATTAGTTTAGAATGTTGTTTAGCTGTTAACAATTAAATTAGTTTGAATGTTACTGCTGACTGTTGTAACGAGGTGAAGTTAGTCAGCAGAGTTTAGAACCTAATTCGGATTGAACACGAGTTAGGCTGAACAAACAATTAACGCCGCCCTTATAAACTGGAAACGATTAATAAGACTTCATCTCCTCCAAGGCACTGTTAAACTTCACTGAAATTATATATTACTGTTATAATTTACTTCTTTTCAAATGAAATCAAATAGAAAGTGAATGCATATAAAGCTTATCCATATTAACAATGTGATTTCTCGTGTTAAAATCAATTTATAATGTAATTTCAGATTGTCTTATTTTAATTTAAAAAAACAAAAATGAACCCAACAGCTGTTATACCTCATTACACTCATGCTTTTAATAGTTAAAGTAATGTTGTTAACTTTATTTAATTCGGTTCTTCATGTCAGTATCAGCTGTTAAAATTATCATTTAATAGAATAATTTCGCAAATAAATCAGCTGTTTTATTGACACGTGGGACAGCAACTTTGTTTAGTTTCCAGAAAAGAAATACTGTTTCAAAATATTTAGCATCTGTTCAGTTAATATTGAATACTTTTAAATGAAACTAAACGCTATGAACCAAAAAAAATTACTAATTAGCTTTATGCTGTATTTTGCGCATTTGTCTTGCTAACGTAGAAGTGCATTTTCCAAACTTAACAAACCTTAATAAACGTAAAGAAACTGTTTAATTTATAAAATTACAAAAACGATAACCACAGTATTTAGTTAATAATTATTTAGTTAATAGTTAATAGTATTTAGTTAAGTAATAGTTACTTTTTGATATAAATCTTTTAAAAAATTGTTTTCACAGTCATAATCAACGCTTATATCTCCTAAATTTTCACAATCATAATTTTCAATAAAACGTGAAAAGTTAAAATGCTTTGTTTACACATTTAACTCTCTTGCTACAAACGAATTGATAAATTCAAGTGTATGATATTCAGTGAACAATGTGTTAGGAGAAGTGTTACATATCAACAATATCACTTCAAGTTTAGGTAGCCTTAGTCTGGTATGTCAACCAAAGAAACATTGTTATTTGGATTGTATAAGGCTTGGATTGTGACACTAACAAGAGCTCAAAGTCCGCCATTGTCGTTCAATAAGTATAATGATATCCTATCGCACAAAAACACCTCTCCTGCATCAAGTATGGAAGTAACGCATTCCGTGTTTACGAAATGTTCTAAAAAAAGGATCATTGCACGCAGCTGACGTGAGAGAAGCGAATTTCCTAACAAGCATAAAGAGTGTTTAGTTTTAGGCGTTTTAGTGTTTATTTTTATAAAATGTGTTTAACTTGTTTACTAATTTCCGCTGAAAATGAACAATCGGATCGCCGATCCTGACCTCCAGATTAATTTTGTTTTTGTTGTGGTGTGTGTGTGTGTGTGTGTGTGTTTTCGAAAATCCTATTTAACATTTTCAAATCTTAACGGCAATATCAAATATTTTTAAACAATTTTTTCACTGGCATAACCAGCGTTAAAATCTACGTAAAATAATATTTTATTGAAATTAAGGAAATATTTGCAAGTAATTTGACAATTTTAAATACTAATATAAGCAGATTTTAATGTTGAATATGATTGTGAAATCGTATTTTCAAAAAAAGTGTAATTTAGAAAATTCGCTTTCACTTCATTTACTCCTGTGTTGTCTAGAGGATTCGCTTTGTTACTTAAACACATCAGATCTTTTAAACACAGTAAATTTTTTGAGGACTTATACACAATGGGAAGGGAAACTGAAACTCTCCCGTTTAGGCTGAACATTGTAAAGATCTAACTAGGCATTAATCTGACGTATGACTTTAGGAACGGAGACTTCGTAAACTAGTCTAGAAACTAATAATCTATTTATAACCAAGGCGAACAATTCTCATATAGGTAAAACTAAATAAAACATTAACTCTTGTGGTCATCGGTTGAAGAAATTTATTCATTTTGCTTTCTTAACATATGAAGTAGAAATCGTGGCACGCAGCTGTCTCGTTGATGTGATAAAAGGGAATTTAGAATAGCATTTTTCTTTGTCTTACGCTTTTTTAAAATTATGATTTACCATCATAATCTACATTAAAATCTACATATAGTAGGTATTTATGTTCAACGTTCATTTTATGTTATGTTGATACTTCATTTCAAATGTTCAACATATACTGAAAATACGAAAATAAACCCTGACCACCATCGAATTTAATTTATAAGTTTTAAAAGGATTTTGAAAAAAATGTTGACTGAGTAGATTTTAATGCTGATTAAAATGGTGAAATGGATTTTCAAAATAATTTAACACAAACGTTATCAATGTTTAAGGGTTTGTAACTGTTGAATGAATTTTGGTGATAAAAGAATTCAAAGCTATTACCATATCAGGTTTATTTTTGTGCCACGTTTTCAATCAAACGTGATGAAAGATTCAGAACGTGAGCGTGTACTGATCCCCGATCACGTGTACTTTTTATAAAAACATTTGTTTTACGTCGTATAGAGGGAAAGTAAAAATTATCGTATTACATTTTACTAAACATTTTATAAACAACATTTAGGTTTCTGTCGCTTTATAGCTTAAAAATACGACTTCATCCATGAGAAAATAATCCGATCATTTCCTTTGTTACCCCACAGTCGTCTGTATCGTTTGTTTCGATTCACTCCCGCTTTGATCCTAAAGTGTTCGGCAGAAATATTTGTCTCGTATTAAACTATTCTCTTATTAGATGTATTCTGTGAACCGTTAGTTATGTGTTTCTTTATAAAAGGAACTGTGCGATGTACAGTCAAATCTATGATAAGCAGAAATCTGGAATTTTCAACTTTGGTGGACAGTAGTAAATAATATATCGGAAGCTAAGATTCAAACTTCTGATTATATTTTTTTTAATTAAGTATTCAGGTGGAAATTACGTAAATTGAAATATCATATATTAAGGAGAAAATAAAATAAAATTAAAATTAAACTGACCCAACCCCAGATTTTGGTTTCTTTTTAGATTTATTTCCGAACAAATAATTTTGCAACGTATTAACAGATTTCGCTAGCTACGACAATTATGTGTCTAATTATAATTACTGCGAGTATATTTATATAATATGATTTTATATATATATATATATATATATATATATATATATATAATATAATATAAACCACATTTTTTTAACGACCCATCAACACATGTTCTACATATTCTCATTTCGTGGGCCCAGGTTGATGTTTTATCGTTTTGACTCTCCGATAACTCAATTATATAATATGAGTACATTTAACCGTGATTATATCTAACCAGCGTTGTTTAAACGGCAAAACACATTTGCTCCGGTCTTAACAATTAACCGAGATCAAAATTCACTGACTCTGGTGAAACAGTTTGAGAATCGGACACATTCCATCAGGTATTTCGCAACGGAAATTCGCTAACAAAAGAGACGTGCTTTAATCCTTCAGGAACGTCCCTCCTTAACAACCCGACTTGCGAATCGCTCCGATGAACTGTAACGCCTAACGGCAACAAAAAACTTTTATCGCCGTGGCACATATAGCAGATTGGGAATCGAAATTCCCCTTTAACTTCGCCAAAAGCCGTACTGCATTATCAGGGCGCTCGATCGTTAGGAGGGGTGGATTATTCGTCGTAAAATGTAAAAATATATCGAATCCAACAAATTTCCGTTACAGTCGAATTTAGTGAAATCACAAATCGTAATTTTATCACTTGTGTACGGTAAAGTTTTTATTTAATGTTGAATAATAAAATGTTGTAAAAATACTGCACAAACTTTCTCACATGTTGTCATTTTCTACCTCACACACGCCTGTGTTTAGGTTTGAAACTGTAGGGAAAATGAACAGAAAATTCACATGAATTCTGAAATTTGGCGATAGAATTGAAATTACGAAAAACATGTTTTGAAGAAGAAATCTAAAAACAAATAGAACCACGGAGGGTACGGCGGTCAGGGTTTATTTTTTTCTGAAAAAAATTCAAATGAAAGTAAAATAAACAATGATTTCGGTTTCTTTTGTTTTTCTTTACAAAATGTAATAATTTTGAAACATATGAACTGATTAGCTAAGTAACAGACTCGTTTAAGTGAGAAATAAGTGTAAATAATTCTTGACACAAAAATGATGCATGAAAAGAAGAGTTATAAGTTTACGACTTATTAAAACAATAAAACACTCGCTAACCACACGTACGACATATTACGAAGCACGTAATCTAACTGAGCGAACGTGATGCTATGTCTTTGTTTAACTGTTGCTTACTACGTGTCTCCGTAGAGCACGTACCAGTATTTTTAAATTATACTGGTACAATAAATTCAACAACTTGGGCAAGTAATGAAATTCTTTAAATTATAATTTTATTTACTACAATAAACTGACTGAGCCGCCGATATGCATTGATCTTGACCGCAATACTGTCTTTAAACTAACGAAAGCTGCATAACCTTTCTTACATTCGGGAACAATATTAAAAACAGATTTATATGAAAAAATTCTAGGGGAAATCTCGTTCACTTTATAAGCTAACTCCACGAAATGACTTTCTGTTTAAATGTATTTCAACTGTTACCATGAGAAATTAATTATTATACATATAAAGTTGTGTTATTTCGTTTTTAATCAAAAACTTTTACACAAATAATACTTTTGTTACCATATGAAGCAATAAAAGAACTTACCTTCTCTCGTCTTATATATATATATATATATATATATATATATATATATATTTAAAAGGAAATGCTTGTGTGTGTGTGTGTGTGTGTGTGTATGTGTATGTGCGTGCGTAATTTACAGTCAAACCTATGGCACGAGCAGAGATTTGGAAGAGAATCAGACAACACTTTAAATCGGGTATTTATAATGGTTAATTATTTTTTCTTACTATCTAAAAATTACACGTGTTTATATAGAACATTCTCTTCGAAAACATTTGAATGTCACAGGCAACGCCTTGCGGGTTCTTCTAGAACAAGGTAAAACTTACGTGCGTTAAAACCTACATAAATTAAATATTTGATACCAAAGTAATGTATGAAAATTAATACAAAGGTGATGAAGTTTATGTTTTTTAAATGAAATTTGAATTTTTAAATTTTAATTTTAATAGTTTCTAATCCTATATAAGACGGTTTAATTCAAGTTCCTACAAATTGTGTACAGAAAAATTATAATGTTAAACAATATTAAATAGCCGCCTTTCTCAGCTGATTAAAAGACCACAATAACTATAAATTTGATTTCAAAAAGTTTTTTAACCTATAAAAAAAATTTAAACAAACATTTTGTGTGTGTTTGAACTAATTTTAAAATTAAGGGGTTAGTGTATGCAGATGCTTCTTAAAATTTTAAATACGTTTTGCATATCTCAACGTCCATTTTTTAAGAGCTAAGCGAAATATGCTGAGTAACTTGTTTAAGCGAGTACCTGGTATGAATTTTTGAACCACGTTTAAATCAAATTAGATTTTTGACATTTTTTTAACAACCCCTCAACACATGTTTCACAGATTCTCATTTCGTGGGCCCAGGTTGATGTTTTATCGTTTTGACTCTCCGATAACTCATTGTTCAACGAACATTTACGATATGATTAACAACTCGTTTGCAAACTAAACGTCCAGACCGATTGTGCTAAAATTTTGTAAACTCAATTGGACATATTTTGGTCATATGTTAAAACGTTTTAACTCAAAATTAATTTCAATGTAACTGTTACAAAATAAATGTGTGCATTCAATTATTTTTTCAAAAATTTTGATTCGGAGCGTCGACAAGAAAACCGACAAATCGATATAACTTCTCAAAACTGATTCATCAAAAGTGGTTTGATTATAAGAACAATTTACTACAACAATAAACTTACAACATGTTCGATTACAACAACAAACTTAAGCCATGCTTCAAATTTTAAATAAAATATATTAAGTAAACATTAAATAAAATTAAATGAATTAAATTGAGTAAATAAAATTAATTAATTAAATGTATTAAATCCAACATTAAATTTAAAAAACTCAAGGTCGATTGGTTTCATTTTAATATTTAGAAACAAAGGCATAACAATAATAAACAATTCTTTAAATGGCATACATTTGTTAAAATTCGTTCAGTAAAAAATCGTTAGTATCAACTGTACAGTCATTATTTTCAGGTAAACTATTTACTCAGGTGTTTATAAACAAACTTCAGAGATAATTGAAGGATGGGTGTAAAACAGTTTCACAGCCCTTACATGCTTCTTCCATTATTTAATCCTCTTTCTGTCACAATTTATCCAATTATTTTGTCTACAGTTACGTTCCACCTTAGTTGAACTTGATTCCAGTAAAATTTAACCGTTTGACTAAATTTTAATAAACGTTTTTTGTAGATTTTTCGTTCTATTTTTAACATTTATCATGTTTTAGGACTGGTTGTGATTCTAGATTTTGTGCGATGCTTGCCAATATCATATTTCATATAATAGTATATTTAGCGCGTTTCTTGTTAATATATATATATATATATATATATATATATATATATATATATATATATATATATATATATATAATTGTGACTACTTCTAAATAGTTGATTACGCACAACAGCTGTTGTTTCAACATCATTTCAACCAAGGTCATGTTAAAAAGTTAATTTGTAAATAAAATTGGTAAAAAAATTATTTTAAAAAAATATGTTTTAAACGGAGAATAAAGAATAAGAAAAAAATTAACGAGAATGACTACAACGATTAAAACGAAAAAATGAAATTAACAATGATAATGTTACAAATAAAGAATTATTACTGATTTTTTTTTAGGCGAGAAGCACATTAAGGCTATTATCGCCTAAACACAACTACTAACGAAACAAAAGGGACGAAAAGTACGATAAAACTTTACATTACTTACAATCTAGATAACATTTATAACAAGAATAAATAATTTAAAATCAAAACAATATAAAGGTGGACTGTAAAGTGGTCCTAATCAAACAGAAAAATAATAAATATTATTAAACAATAAAATTACCTAAAGCTAGTTAACAAGAATATAAACTACAAAAAAAATATATAGATACTAGGGAAAAATTAAATTAAATATATTGATATAAATGCAAGCACCTTAGGAAGGCAAAATTATGACTGAAGAGCAACGTCAACTAATTAATAACAAAAACGAGAAATCGAGAAAACATGATGCATGATTTACGTTTTTGGTTAGGAAACAGAAATTTTTTCAACAATTTTCGTTCAAATATATTCAGCTTTCAACAAAGTTGTGTGAGCTTTTCCAAACCCAACATTTGGGATAAACAGTAACTCATTTGTCATTTTAAATTTAGTTGAATATCATAAAGTTTTTATGATATTCTCGGAAAATTTATTAGAGCTGCCATTTTTGTTTCTTTTTTCTTAAAGTCTGCATTTTATACCATATATATGCCAATTATATTACTGATGACGAGGGATTGACTATATGTTATAGCAGTATGAAAATTACATATATGCGTGTGCTGCGTATACTTATATGCGTATGTTGTGTATATGTGTGTTTGTTAACATTCTCACATTCGCAATTTAGCTCCGATTTGTTTAGATCGCAGCACAAAAACCGATTTTGCAATAACTTGGACGCGTTTCGTACCCAGAAAAATTCGTTTAACATTTACAAAATGGTGGTTATTTCAAATCTTTAGAACTATTTCTCTTACATTTTTAAAATTTCACCATAGTAATCAGCGTAAAAAAACGCATATAAATTAACATTTTGAATTTGACATTGGTCGGGGTTCGTTTTCACATTTACATTGTAATTGAAAAGTTAAAATTGTAAAATATGAAAGCTAGTCTTTCCCAAAAGTTTTTAAATAAGTTCACTCGTTGAAACCAAGTTTTTTATGTAATTTAATTCAGTTTAGAAAATTACATTTGGGTTTTTTACAGCTCTTTTTGAAATTATGCTTTTATTATTTAACAGCTTTTATGAAAATAGATAAATCTTAAGACAGAAAAATTAACTTTAATGTCGAATTGTACAATTTAGGAATTTTTTAGGTTTTCCTAAAAAAAACTCTCTTAGTTCACCTATACGTTACAAAATGAATAGGTATCCAAAATGCATCTCCGGTTTAATTTCGGCTGTACGTTGATCAGTCAGTGAGGATATTGAATTTTCTATACTATGATGGTGAAATCAGAATTTTAAAAAAAGTTAAACAAATATTTTTTTTAAATTCACTTCCATCACGCCAAGGAGAATAGGGGCCTACCGTGTGCCGTGAATATTTTTAATTTTACGTAAGTATTTCAACCGAAATTTTATATTTATATATACAAAATTTGGTTAACTAAGTCTTCATCAACGACTCTATAAATAGCTCCGTCACCACATCCTCATCCTTTAATATTGACAAATGTAGTCTTAGCGATAAACTCTGTTCCTTTTTTTTTGTATAAATAAAACATCCGTGGAAAAGAAGAATGGCTGACAATGGATTTCCATTCAATTCCATACAATAGGGGTTAATCGGAAATTAGATTACAGGATTTAGGGTAGCGTGGTGAACGAACAAAAGAATCTTCTTGTGCAAATAAGAAAGCAATTTATTCTTCTTTTCCACCAAAGAAAAGGATTTGTCAGTCTGTTTTTACATTCTTATTTTTTTAACATTAATTTAAAAAATAACCGCGGCACGCAGCTGTATCGCTGAGGTGACAAAAGGGAATATCCATTTTTTTTTTTTTAATTCAGATTTCACCATATTATTCAGTTTTAAAATCTGACAGTTTCGGCTTTTAAGTTCATTGAAAATAAGAAAATGAACCTTGAACGTGTACAGTGATTTTTTTATTACCATGTTTTATTAATCGCTTTCGTGTCTGTTCGGTACAAATTTTGTACTAACTTCCCGAAGAGTTAGAAACTTGAAACTTTAAACGTAGCTCAGATGTGGATGTTAATGTAATATTAACTTGCTTTCTTAGTGTACCTGTTTGTCTGTTTATCGGCGCGCGTCCAGTAAACCGATATATATCCTATCGAATTGAGAGCAGTGAAGCTGTTAACGTTTCAGTAACGACGCACAATTTTGTGCGATTATGCAAACAAAATAGGCAATACGATGAAATTTCGATCACTTCAATAAAAAATAATATCTCTATAATTATTGTAAAAATTTAATTTACTACAATTTCTTTATTACTGAAGAAGTTCCCAAAAAGCACTGCTATGTCGAATGAGCAAAACCCAAAAAGCGCATTACAAGAACGATCGTGACGGTGGACGCATTCTTTTGTCAATGACGTGCAAAAACATCATCAAGCAAGAGCAAATGAAACAGCTCTGTTTCTTTGTTGGTCTGTGTATCATATACAATTTTATGAAATTGATTTTCTTTTTTTGCTTCATTAGTTTATTTTTTAGGAAAATTAAAATTAAACAAATTCATATATTATGACAAAAAAGTAGAAAATTTAAATTAAAATAAAATTTTTAATATACCACGTTTTAAAAACTGACTGAAAAGTATAAAATAATTTCTCCTAGACCCGTACAGTTATTGTGTACTGAAAATTTGTGATTGTGAATTTTAGTAGCTATGAAAACATGTAAGATTTAAAAGGAAAATTTAAAAAATATTGAAATGAATTTAAGTGCTATAATTCCCTATTGGAGGTCAAGTAGCTCCCAATTTTAACGGAAAATAATCTTTTATTACGATGCGTCCCACGTTTTTCGATTTTAACGCCGATTACGGCGATGAAATCAAGTTTGGAAGAAAGAAGACAAATAGTTATGCATTTTTACATATTTGAAATGACCGCCATTTTGAAACTGTTGAACGGATTTTGCTCGGTAACGAACTTACCCAAAATCTCACCCGTTTTAAAGTATTTTTACCGTAATTTTAACATATTTTGCTGAGTAAAAACGTGTTCAAGCAATTACCGAAATTGACTTTTTTACTCATTTTGCATCAAATCTGTCCAAAATTGAGAACGTGATAGCGCGCATGCGCACGTGTATGTGACGTGTATAATGTATACATATACGGTAGTTAGTCTAATAAAATACATGCGTTAACATTAAAAGTAAAGGAACGGCAGTAACTGCGTCTCGAACTCACAACCTTTATGATATGTATTCATATAGAGTAATTTACTTATATACAAAACACAACACTCCCAGTCTGGGTTTTACTATGATGGCCATTTCAATATTTAATTTTCTAAAGGAAATCCACTAAAAATATGCTTCATGGTCATGTTTAACAATTAATATATAATTTAAGCGTACGAGTATATAAGGGTTCTTCAACTCCCGCTAAACATATCCGAACATGCACAGCCTAATAGATCACATCGCACAAAGTAAATTCCACGAAGCGAAGGGAAATATAAACTTTAGTTTTAACGTCGGCTAGGAACCGTGAAGTTTTAATAGCTTAAATTCCGCTCGGTAAACAAGATTAGAAACTTGGCTGCAGTGCCGTGTGACGTCATTTGTAAAATTATATTTATCAAGTTATGCGTAAACCTACCTGACGTGTGTTGTATTTCATTTGAACTTTCAAAAAAATAGAAATACGTTTGTAGGAAAACCCGCTTTTAGGACAAATTTATCGTTTCAAAATTATTTCACTTTGTGGTTTCACTGTGTATTTCTATTGCAAAAATATATTTTTACTTTTTGAGTGGTACAAAACAAACTCAGAAAAATACTTTCTCTATATACAAGTGAATAACGTTGATATAAAACTTTGTCTATGTCACATTTACAAGAGAATAAAAATTGCCGAGCACGTTCTTAGGGTCCTTAGGCGCTTTGTTTACTCTCCTTGTAAAATAGTATACATCGTTCAAGACGCTTACATTTCAAATATAAATTATACATAACCAAGTCTCCGCTGACGTGGCAGAAACGAATTTCCAAAAGTATTTTCTTTATTTTATCCATTTTGAAATTATTATTCCATCAGCCGTTAAAACTTTTTCAATTCAACAAATTTTAAAAATTCAAAAAGCTAATTTACGCCGTTTTTAATGATGATTATGATTGCTAAATGGATTTTCAAACAAAATTGAAAAAAAGTTATGAATTTTCAAAGATTTGTAACGGCCGCCATTTTGAAACTGTTTAACGAATTTTGCTAGATAAAGAAACTTGTCGGTGCTAGTTAAAGAAATCGTATATAAACGATTTTTTCGATTTTCAATTGAATCAAATCGGACCAAAATTTATTTTTGCTTACACACACACACACACACACACACACACACACACACACACACACACACATTTTTTAACTACCCCCTCAAAACGTGATTCAGAGGTCAGGATCGGCGTTGTAATCGCTCCAAAATTCGATAACAAGCTACGCACAACTTGTAAGAATTTGCACTAAGTACTGCTTTTTTGCATGATTGGAAATTCGCTTCTATCACGTCAGCTACGTGAAATAATCCTTCTTTAGAAAATTATGTAAACACATAATCTGTTACTTCCATACTTGATGTATTCTTTATAAAGGAAAGGTCCTTGTGCGATGGTATATCATACATATGAACAAAAATTGGGACTTTCACCTCTTCTTCATGCAACATATAGTGTTATACAATCCAAATTACAATGGATACAAATTACAATGGTGTATTTGGTTGACACACTGTTTTTTAACAAATATAATGTTTTTAGGGCTGGTTTTGACATTGGATCTTGTAGGACGCGTGATGAGAAGAACATGTTTATATTGGTATATTTTGCAGGTCACAAGTCTCACATTAAATTAATTATAGTTAAAAATATCTATGTTTCCGCTGGGATCGAATCATTACACTACGGAAACAACGAAGAAATTTGACAGATTTAAGTATATGAAATAAATCGTTAATTCAATTTTAGTAGTTATATTAAAAGTTCAGTTGTTTTATATTAATTCGTAAAGATCAGCTGATTTCATTGAACAGCTGATAGGCTATAGTAAGTTTCAGGTTATGTTGTTAAAAACTAGCAATGTTAGTTTGTTGTTTTCGAGCAAATTATTGCAGTTAAAATAAAAAAAAGAAGAGGAAACATGATACAGGATTTTTATTTTTAGTTCAATAACAGACATTTTTTTATTATTATATAATGTATCTACAAGAAGGACAACAAGAAAAAGAAGATAATAATAAGAAAACTATTTAAGTACTAATAGTATTTAATATAGTAACAGTTTAAATACATTTAAATGAACAGATGTAGGTCAGTCCATAAAGTGAGCAGGAAGATTCAAGGGGACAAAAGTGGTCCTATAGAATTGTTTTATATAAATCTGTTTTTAATAGAATATTGGTCCCGAATGTAAGAAAGGTTATGCAGCTATCGTTAGTTTAAAGACTTGCGGTCTAGATCAATGCATATCTACTCCTCAGCCAGTTTATTGTAGTAAATAAAATTGTAATTTAAAGAATTTCATTACTTGCCCAAGTTGTTGAATTTATTGTACGAGAATAATTTAAAAATACTTTGGCTCTACGCAGACATGTAGTAAGCAACGGTTAAACAAAGACATAGCATCACGTTCGCTCAGTTAGAGTACGTGCTTCGTAATATGTCGTACGTGTGGTTAGAGCGTGTTACATTGTTTTAATATGTCGTAAACTTATAACTCTTCTTTTCATGCATCATTTTTGCGTCAAGAATTAAATTTACACTTATTTCTCACTTAGGCGAGTCTGTTACTTAGCTAATCAGTTCATATGTTTCAAAATTATTATATTTTGTAAAGAAAAACAAAAGAAACCGAAATCATTGTTTATTTTACTTTCAGTTGAATTTTTTTCAGAAAAAAATAAACCCTGACCGCCGTACCCTCCGTGGTTCTATTTGTTTTTAGATTTCTTCTTCAAAACATGTTTTTCGTAATTTCAATTCTATCGCCAAATTTCAGAATTCATGTGAATTTTCTGTTCATTTTCCCTACAGTTTCAAACCTAAACACAGGCGTGTGTGAGGTAGAAAATGACAACATGTAAGAAAGTTTGTGCAGTATTTTTACAACGTTTTATTAGTCAACATTAAATAAAAACTTTACCGTACACAAGTGATAAAATTACGATTTGTGATTTCACTAAATTCGACTGTAACGGAAATTTGTTGGATTCGATATATTTTTACATTTTACGACGAATAATCCACCCCTCCTAACGATCGAGCGCCCTGATAATGCAGTACGGCTTTAGGCGAAGTTAAAGGGGAATTTCGATTCCCAATCTGCTGTATGTGCCACGGCGATAAAAGTTTTTTGTTGCCGATAGGCGTTACAGTTCATCGGAGCGATTCGCAAGTCGTGTTGTTAAGGAGGGACGTTCCTGAAGGATTAAAGCACGTCTCTTTTGTTAGCGAATTTCCGTTGCGAAATACCTGATGGAATGTGTCCGATTCTCAAACTGTTTCACCAGAGTTCAGTGAATTTTGATCACGGTTAGTCGTTATAACTGGAGCTAATGTGTTTTGCCGTTTAAACAACGCTGGTTAGATATAATCACGGTTAAATATGAGTTAACAGTGATTATAATTAAAGACACCTAATTGTAGTGGCTAGCAAAATCTGTTAATACATTGCAAAATTATTTGTTCAGGGGTTTTGTCAGTTTAATTTTAATTGTATTTTCTCCTTATTATATGATATTTCAATTTACGTAATTTCCACCTAAATACTTAATTAAAAAAACTTAATCAAAAGTTTGAAAACTTAGCTTCCGATATATTGTTTGACTACTGTCCACCAAAGTTGAAAATTTCAGATTTCTGCGTGTCATAGATTTGGCTGTATATCGCACAGTTCCTTTTATAAAGAAACACATAGCTAACGGTTCACGGAATACATCTAATACCGGGAATACTTTAATACGAGACAAATATTTCTGCCGAACACATTCGGATCAAAGCGGAACTGAATCGAAACAAACGATGCAGACGACTAAGGTGTATCAAAGGATGTGTCAGATTCTCAACCTGTTTCACCGAAGACGGTTAGTGAATTTTAATCACGGTTAACTTTTATAACTGAAAAAGATGGTTTTGCCGTTTAAACAACGCTGGTAGAGATAACTAAGCTTAAATAGCCTATGCTTTATCCATTATTATATATAAATGCTTCTAATTAAATTTTTATAAAAATTAACCATTTTATTTTGTATTAATTTTGCTTAATTTAATAAATTAAATTTTTATTAAATTTGTAACCATACTTAAATACTTTAGTGAATAAAATTACTTGTGTGAAAGATATTTACTAATTGTTTAAATCATTTTTAAATTGAAATGTGTAAGTAATATTTTTGGTATTAATTTTTTGTTCATTACTTTCTCCACTTTAAAGAACGTATTTAATAAATTTCTCGTTGTAGTTATTATTATTGTTTTAGAGCTACTCGTATAGGCCTACTGCCAGTATAACTTTAAATACAAGGTTAGGATATAACACAGTATAGATGAGATATTAAGGAGTAGGACTATTTATTATACAATGATAAATAAACATTTTAAGTGACTAGCTATTTATACACCTAAGGACAGACTATCAACAAATGTTTTAATTAAATTAGTAAAATTAATGGATATTTAGAATACCACAACTATCACTTAGCTCTAACAAAACAAATTTTAATATATGATTTTTTGGAAATTTTCAAATTGTAATAGATGATCTGGAATGACAAAAAATCTACAGTATGTAGCTATATTAAAAAAAGTATCTACTGGACCTAAGGAAACATTTAATTTTTCTTTTAAAATTCTTCCATCTGTTTTTATTACCTATTATCTTTTTATACTTCCCATAATGTTTGAAATTATAGTTTTTTTCTATGATAATAAGAAATAAATATAATTCTACCTTAGCCAATCACAGATCTTGTTTTATTTTATGCAATAACATCTACACTGAATTCACAGTATGTTTCGTTATTTTTGACCAAGGTTATTTTTTTTCAAATTATTGTTGGAAAACCACACAAGACAACAATATTTTAATTATATTTTATAACACTATATTAAAATAACAATATATATTAACCACAATATATGGTAATTTAACCATGGTTAAATAAAAATTGGCAAATTTACTTCTACTTAAATTTAACAAAATTTAAGAAAAGGGCCTCTAGAACACGTTTTGAGAGGAATTCGGAAAATATGGAAAAAATAAAGGGAGTTTTTTTTCATATACTCCCAAATTATAAATTTTCTTATGAAATATTTGCTTCTAAATAATATATTACTTTTAGTTTTAAATGATAACCGACACTAAATAAATAATTATAAAAGCTATACTTATTTTTGAGATTTTACCTCTTAACTAACCGTAAATACTTCTTGTCGATTTTTAATCCCGATAAATATACACAGGATGCCCCGAAAACCGTAAAGCACTATACACAATTGGATTCGATATATTCAAATACACAAAAAATGTTCAGTCATTTTTGTTGTTGTTTTTAACAAAAACTTACTGTAACTCCAGAAATAGACAAGACATTAAATTAAAGTTTAGTTAAAAGTCTTTAGTGTGTTACGATTTACCGAATAAAAATAATTTTAATATTTTTAATCGAGTAAAACATATTTTATTATTTTAATTGAGTAAAAAATAATACGATTTATTTTTATAATTTTTAAAATAGCGGACGTTTAAATGTTTCAAGTCAAATATCATTGAAACGTAACATATGAAAGACAATATATTCTTATTACTTTATGACCTTAATGACAAACAAAACGGGTTTTTTTAGATTTTCCGAAGCTTGAAAAACAACAAAGTTAGAGTCAAAAAGTTATATATTAAGAAATAACTAGTAGGCCTGTTACAACGTTTTGTGTGCTTGACATTTTTTACAGTTTAGTTTTTTTGACAAATACATGGTTATTTTTCAATCTACGGAGAAATTTAAAAAAATATTTTGTTTATCAATAAAAACAAGTTTTTTCTTATATTTTTTTGTAAAAATTTACTGTTTCAAAGATATTTGAATTTACAATTTTCAAACAGCCACCATTTTGAAAATTTAAAAAATTAGATCTTTGTGAATGTTACACTTGTAAATCGTAACATACTTTTGGCTTACACCAAATGTGAACACAATATCATTCTATTTCTGGAGTTACTGTGAGTGTTTGTAAAAAAAATGGGGGATTGCCACTAAACTTAGGCGTATTCGACAAAACGTTACTGAAATGTTTTATTTTTCGCGCTATGGTTTCTTGTGACACACTGTATATATTTTTCTTAACAAAGTTATACCTGTTTTAGTTTTGGGTCGCAACCAAGACCATATTTTACTGTGACTGGTCACATCGTTTAAGATTAATTGTGGGTTACCGAGACACATACGCGAATACATTTTTTCCCTACGGACTCAAAAACGTGTAGTTTAATTTGCAATGAAAAAAATCATAACGCTATGCTGATGCATGAAGTGGACTTAATGTGTACCTAATCATCTGATTTCGCATCACAGCTGTTTTGTTTTTTTTTAACTGAGTTTATTTGCATCACTATTTTCGATGAGTATAATAAATCAAAAATGTATTTCAATTTTACTACTATACTGGATTGTTTATATGTTTAAAAAGTACTATTTTACAGGGCTTGATTTTGTCACGGTAAAAAGAAAGAAGGTCAGTGGCCAACACCCAAATTTTTAACGGTTTACCTGTAAGAAACTGCTTCTTATAAAACCCGTCTGAGTTTTGAAAAGACCAAAGTGATGAAATGACAGATTATGAAATTCTGAATGACTGCGTCCATTAACTGTTTCCCTTTTCATAATGATCTGCTTTTATAAGTTGAAAAAGAATATTAATTTCAACTTTCATTTTAACGCAAGCCAGTGTTGCTGGAGCTTAGAGTTTTTAAACAAAAACAAGATTAAAAAGTTTCTGAAACTTCCAACTTTGTTTTCGTTCTGAAATAAGAGTGTGTAGCACAGATACAAATAAAATGAAAACGAATCTTTAAAGCGCCGAGTGAAAGAGCTTATTCAAAATATATGTTAAGTAGTTGCTCCCGCTGTATCAATTATTGAAACATTCCGGAATTTAAATTCGAAAACACTATTGCATGGAGACTACACTGCAACGGCCTACTGTATTTTAAGGCACACGGAAGCATGAATCGTGACAAGCAGCTGTTTCGCTGACGTTTTGGAAACTATTATAAAAAAATAATATTTCGTTTACCCTTTTTTAAAATTTAATTCCGTTATCATAATCAAGATTAAGATCTGAAAATATTAGCTTTTAACTTTCAAATTAATTTTGACCGCCATCATATTCACTTTCTTTATTTAAAAGTATTTTAAAAATTCAAAATGAAAGGCAAGAAGTTATGAATTTTTAAAGATTTAAAACAGCCGTCAAAAAACGCGCACACATACAAAAGTAAAAAAATATAGTTGCACAATTAAACAGTTTGCAACATTAGGTTCTACTGTAACTAAGCTTGCATATATTGTACAACAAAATTTGTGGAAAAAATCTGTTCTATATATGCTACATATAATGTACTGTGTTATCAATGTTCAGTGACCGCATTAAGTTCGGGAGCGGGAGCTTTCCAGCTGACTGGCTTTTGTTTAATTTCAGACTTTCAATACATTATATGCTAATAGGAAATCCTTCCTTATTTATGTTCTACTTCCTCTTGCATTCAGAAAGAGTTTTAAAATTAGGGAAATTTATAATAACATGCAGTACTGTAATAAACAATAATAATGTATAATTATTACAGTACTGTATAATGATAATCCTACAGTACTGACAATGTTATTAATCGAAATAAAAATGTACAAAATATTTATGTTATACACTGCAAATAAAGTGTGTGTAAGTCTTGACTAGTGTAGCCGTGCGATCTTTCGTAGTTAACAGGAAAACAAAAATAATATGCAACAATGTAAAGCAAGAAGTTCCTAGTTATTTTAAAACAGTCATTCATTATTTTTAATTTATTTAATGAGTACAATATGCCTACTACCGTATTTAACTGCCGGACTCTAACGACATACGAGTCGCACGTATCGTTTGGCCAAAACCAAATTTCATCGTACATATTTTAATCGTGTAATTGTATCAGTGGAATGACAACCAACTATAGATGAACTGGAATGACAAAAAATCTACAGTATGTAGCTATATTGAAAAAAGTATCTACTTTACCTAAGGAAACATTTAATTTTTCTTTTAAAATTCTTCCATTTGTGTTTATTATCTATTATCTTTTTATACTTCCCATAATGTTTGAAATTATAGTTTTTTTCTATGATAATAAGAAATAAATATAATTCTACCTTAGCCAATCACAGATCTTCTTTATTTTATGCAATATCATCTACACTGAATTCACAATATTTTTCGTTATTTTTGACCAAGGTTATTTTTAATAAGGTGACGTATGTTTTTAATGTTTTGTTTGACCTTGTGACGACCTTGACAGAGGGATTTAACATTTTGTATCACGGCCTGAAGATGGAGCAATAGAGTTTCGAACCGCGGTAGCCTTTACGAGGTGAGTAGATAAACCACTGACGGGAAGAATAGGTCATAATCCTAATTACGAATTAGTTTCTTTTAAGAGATTTCCTTTTTTTAATATATATATATATATATATATATATATATATATTGTAGGTTTCAAAATCAAATCAAATTGTATTAACTGATAAATTATAAACTACCAGTTGATTATAAATTATAAAATATAATCAAATATTTTCATAATCACTGAAAAAAAAATTTAATAAAAGCGTTAGACCGCGGTTGAAATTAAAATAAGCAAACACATATGATAAATGATTCTTTCAGAAGGCATTATTGTGAAAATAGGTTTATTTCATATGAACAAAATTAAATAAATACTTTAAATTATAAAATTTAATATTAATAATTATGCCAATCGCTAAGAGAGGTTTTAATTGTTGTTAGACCAATCGTAAACCTTAAGTAAACTTCACACACACACACACACACACACACACACACACACACACACACACACACACACACACACACACACACACACACACACACACACACACACACACACACACACACACACACACACACACACACACACACACACACACACACACACACACACACACACACACACACACACACACACACACACACACACACACACACACACACACACACACACACACACACACACACACACACACACACACACACACACACACACACACACACACACCGATATATACAAATACTGTGAACATATGAAGTTTTTAACATTCCCTAATAAAATGATCTGGAGTTCAGGATTATTTCAAGTTACCGCGATTGTATCTTACTATTATGTCCACTTCCAATACTTCATTTTCCCATAAAAATTCGCTAATAATAGGCTAGGCTATATTTTTTTCGCTTCTGAAGAAGTAGAATAAAAAAAACTAGAATTTCATGTTACTCATCATTTTTTTAATGTGAATTTATCTGCAGGAAAGAAAAATTAACAACTTATGATAACTTCACGATAGTTTAAATTAACTGTTTCATTACAACATGAAAACATAAGCTTTCTGAAGTCTGCAAGCCAAAGGATGTATTGGCTTTACCTGTTGCGGTTATGGCGTAATCCGCTTTAACAAAGGTATTTCAGTTGGCCGAAACACTTTATTTTGTTAATTGGGGTATATTTCAGGTTTATTTTCACAGAACGGTCATTTTGCATGTTAACCACACCTGGTTCAAAAGTATCGCCAATACCGAACCCCAAAATCAAGTAATATTTACTGTAAAATATGAAAATAAAGTTTCTTTTATACAAAAGGTTTTGACATAAAAATAATACACGTGGGGAACTAGCGGAGTTACCGAGAGAAGCAAAGCTTTTGTTAATGATATCTTTGCTGTATGTACAATTAGTTTGAAGATATGTTTACAAATATCTCGTTTTGTTTAAATAAATAAATATGTGAACCTGGCTTAGATATTATTTACTGTAGTTATAGTAAAAGATAAGTTGTTTTATATTAATTCTTAACAATCAGCTGATTTCATTGAACAGCTGATAGGCTATAATAAGTTTTAGGTTGTATTGTTAAAAATCCATAATCACAACAATTATTTAAACGTTTATATTCATTTTGAATGTATTATAAATGGTTGTAACGTGCACGTGTTCTTCAACTAAGGAAAAATACCGAAACCAAAGCAACACAACGTTTTCATATAATGTTATATAAAAGGAGGAAGAAAAAGAAAGAGACAGACATAGAAAGACGAAATTCGTTTGGTCCTTCGTTTCATATTTCCGTTACATTCTTCCGTTCGGCAGACTTTTTTCTATTCATTTCTCTCGCCAAAGCAAACATTAAAAGATTCAAAAAATCTAGAAAAGGAATATTATAGCCTACTTCTCAGAAACTATTTAAGGAAAATATTGTAGTTATACGAAGTTAGCACTTTGAAATTTAAACAAAACATTGTTTGGTAATTGTAAAATGGATTTTTTGTTTTTGTGTTTATCAACTAAAAAAATTGGTTTTGCCTGTCTATCCGTACATTTAGCGAGTTTCATATTCGATAAAGTTTTGTACATAGGAAAGCCTAAATTTGTTCACATCTCAGGACAATTTTTTTTATTTTTAAGTAATTGGTTTCAAACCATTGCTTAAATAACACGGATTTTTTACAACTAAAATGATTTTAGCTTGGAATTTAAAACTGGAAACCAAACGTGTATTGCTTTTGTAGAGAATTTTTTGTGTGGTTGTATTTGTTTGAGTGCAATAAACAATAACTTTAAACTTCTTTTGAATGTGAAGAATTTATGCAATGGTTTAACTGTTTAACTTTTTTTCTGAACAACAATCTGTTTTCCGAATGTTTTTCCGATTTATTACCAAACAATAAATTTTCTTTAATTTCCTTATTTGGTAATCTTTAACTTGTTAGTTAAACTTTTTTATTAAACCATATTTTTAACAATATCCGTTATAACTTTTTTAAAAAATTGGTATATTTATTTGTTTTTCCTGTTGTTTCTGAATAGTAACACATGTACGAGAATTTGTGAATATTGTTTAAATCACAAAGTATGAAAAACATTCACAAATATATATGTTTTTTTTTGTAATTGTATTTTTTGTAAAATTTTATTTCTAGTATTGCAATTCTATTTTTAAATCTATTATGCTATACGTATTGTGTATGTGTGTGTCATTTATACAAAAATAAACTACTAGTAACAAAGCAGGAAACGACAACAACGACTGGAAATAAATGAACGAGCTCTTTCATGCGTCTAATAAAAGGATTTGCATTTTAAAAACACGGAAAATATAGTTCAGAGTGAAAAATTATTGTTTTTACCTAGCGCGGCCATGGTGCATTGCTAATTTGAAGTTTATATTTTATTGTTTTCAAAAAATAACTTTTTCTACAGTAGTGAGCTAAGCGAATATTTTTATTTAAATTTTGCTCACTGTTTTTTTCTTTTCCTCACACCAAATAAACAACTACATAAAATTTTAGTTTTAGACTTACTGTAAGCAGAATTTTATATTATGTCTCGTAAATAACATACCAAGTAAATTTTATTAGTAAACTACAGTATGTATTTAAAACATGAATGAAAATAGTTTTAAATAAACATTCCTACATAACACATTCAAAATATACGTTTGTATTTCAGTTGGCAGAATTGTGTTTATTTTACGTCACCGTATAACCTCAATGTTCCTGTATTTTCGTTCCTACATATTTTAAGAAGTTTGAATAACATAACCTTACACCTTGTTTGAAATGTAAATTTGTGTTATTGTTTAAAATTCTACAATATGAAAAATTATGTACAATTCGTGAGCAATGTTTCAACTCGAGAAAATTTCCGCACTCGGATTTTCTCTTGTTTAAAAAAAAGTGCCATTTCGTTCACTGGTTACACAAATAACTGTTACTTTATAGCCAAGTTTGCTTCCGTACAATTGTTCAAATCCATTTCAGGAGCTATGGAAAAACTGTGGCAAATTTCTTAAGGCTAGATTATTTATATAAATGAGTAAAATTAGAACAACTAACTTTAAAAAGATACGTTATTTCGCTTGTCTCTCTGAGTTTGTTACGGAATATAAGTTTGTAATCCCCGACATGTATTGTACAGGAAAGAATATTGTTAAATTTAAAATTACAGAAAACAGCGGTTGTATTCACCCAAGATCTAAGCTATGTAGGAAAGAAACCAATATAAAAATATTACAGAACACATCTGTTCTGAAGAGCACAGTCTGAGATATGAGATGAATGTCACGCTCTGCATTTCTCAGCTTAGAATACAATAAAACTTGTTATACCATACTTGGCCTACACGTGCCTTGGGCGTTATTAGTTGCGAGAATAAAGAATTTACAATATTCTGTCCCACAGAATTTTAGCGAATTTAAATTAGAAAATGAACTACTGGAGAGACCATCATGAAGTCATTAACCGGAGACCGTGAACACTGATTCTATTATGAGGGATATTTAACATTGTAATTAAAAACATTCCTTACGTTTGAGTGTTACACTAGCGTTTTTAATTACGGGCTTATGCAAACTTGACGCAAAAATTGATTTCGGACAAGTCTCTTACACAGCTAAACATTTAGTTACGTTTAACTAGGTTAGTTAAAGTAGTGTAC
The DNA here is from genome assembly GCA_022606455.1 of Callitettix versicolor. Lineage (NCBI taxonomy): Eukaryota > Metazoa > Arthropoda > Insecta > Hemiptera > Cercopidae > Callitettix > Callitettix versicolor. The sequence goes on along the minus strand of CM040185.1, from coordinate 30,646,959 downwards.
CTACTTTAAGGTTAGAAGTGTACCTATAGTTAGGTTAGAAGTAGTGTACCTTGATTATGTGAATTCAAGCTTGAAAATTATAGCGATTATGATCAAATTGCCTAATAAACATAAAAACGTACCAAAATAGAACGATACTCAAAATGGTTTTTACAACTGTTATAACGTTGGCAGTGGTTTACGGCGATAGATCAGCCTAGGAATAAAATTTTAATTGCGTGAGCCTGCAATTGTCTAAACCAGCTGTTCCCAAACTATGAGTCGTGGTAATCCGCATGGTTCGCGGAAAAACTGACGGTTTGAAATTTTTTAAGTGTTCTCTCGACTGCAAAAAATTAGAAAATTGATCATATCTCAAGAAAAGTGTTTTATAATTCCACAAAAACTGCTTCATGGTCAACTGTAAAGTTACACACAAAACTAATATTTTCGACATAAATTGTACAGGGCGATAGGACAATATAACTGTGCTGAGCTCGCGCTACTACTGGAATTACGACATGCTAAGACGAATGTGTTTGAAAAATAAGATGAAATAAAAAAACTTGTATTTGATGAAGAAAAAGAAAATAACTCATTTATACAACATTTTCTCTTTTCTTTTCTGTTTGCAGACGATGTTGGGAGATAGTGCCTCGGCCGTTGACCGGGTTCTAGACTTCCTTCATCGTCTGAATGTTTTAAAAAAAATTAATTTATTATATTTGTAATTTCTTGTGTTATTTTATTTATTTATTTTATCTAAATAACCTTATTTCTGTTATTGTTATATATACTTTTACGAATTGTTATTAAATTTTATTCATTATTCATTGTTATTTAGTTCTTAAGTATTCGTTATTGTAATATAGTTATACCTGTTATTTATATTTTTGTTTAATTTATTGTACTATTATAGTTTGTTGTAGTTTTATTTTCTTATTTCAGTAAATTTTGTTGAAATTTTTTTATACTTTCATTTTGCATGACGGCGATGATAACCTTAACGGTTTTTCGCCGGAAAAAAATCTTTTCTTTTCTGACAAAGTGTAATTATTAGACAGAAATAAAATATAGTTTTTTATTTTCTGGTCATATTTTTTCAATATAAAATTACACACACACGCACGCACGCACGCACGCACGCACGAGATTTAGATAAATCTCGGCAAATTTATTAAAAAAAATGATTCTTCGGGTTTTATAATTTGTTTACATATTTTTGTTTGTATAAATCTCAGTAAAAGCTTGCTTTGAAAAATTCGCCAACTTCAGAAAGTTATTTTCGTCACTCGGACTTTCGTGGATCGCTAGACACAGTGTAGATAAAAGAAAGTAGAATATGATTTAAATGTAATTTTTATGCCAGGACATTAAACATGTTACAAAAACAGTACGTAAATCTTACGCGGTGCGGAAGTCTTGATGCGGAAGTCAGCTGATCCATTCTTGTTGACGGACAGAAGCGAGGTCTCTGTTTCAACTCAACCGTTCGGAATTTGGTTAGAGTGTTTGTTAAGCAGTTTTGGCCAAACGTTTTGACCGATTGTTTTGAAATTTGTACGGAAATATCTTGTATAAAGCCCAAATGACTTATGTGTAATATTTTTTCCTATTTACTTCTGTTTCAAAATGGCGGTACCTGATTTAACGATGACGATTGTACGCAATTTTTAATAAAACGCATTGGCCGATTGTTTTGAAATTTGGTAAAAAGTTACGGTGCCTAGTGTAAAGCCCGAAACACGTACGAGTATGTGTAAGATTTTTTTCCCATTCACTTCCATTTCAAGATGACGGAGCCTGATTCAAATTTGAGTGTGTAGTTAATGGTTATTTTCTGTAACATTGGCTGAACGGTAAAAACTATCATAATTTTGACCGCTTCATGGAGAAAGAGCACAAAATTTCGAGTAAAGTTGGTCCCGTAACATTTTCAGTAAATAATAATGAGTATGTGTATATTTTTTCCTATTTACTTCTGTATCAAGATGGCGGCCTCTGATTTAACCATGACGAGTGTACGCAATTTTTAATCAAAAGCACTGACCGATTGTTTTGAATTTGGTACAAAGGTGCCTTGTATAAAACCCGAAAGACGTATATGTAACATTTTCCCCATTCAATTCCGTTTTAAGATAACGGGCTTCGATTCAACGTTGGGAGTGTAGTTACCGGATATTTTCTGTAATACTGGCTGAACGGAGAAACTATCATAATTTTGACCGCTTTATAGAGAAAGAACATCAAATTTCAAGTAAAGTTGGTCCAGTTACATTTTTCTTAAATATTACGGTTACCGGTTAAACTGGCGGAAAAAGTTACGAGCGCTCTGCATATTAAGAACGTACTGCGAGATAACGGACCTTTGTAAATATGTGTTTAACAATTTTATTCACTTAAAATGTGTTGTTACCTTTTAACGCTACGTTTCGCATAATAAATACTTTTTGTGAATTTTAGAAAATTTAACACCATTTTCAACATTTTACTGTAAAATAATTGTTATAGATAAGTAGAAACTTAAACTGAGATTACCTTTAAATATAAGGTTAGTGGTTTTACAAACACAAAAAAAGAAACTAAGCTAGATAACAAAATAAATATATTTGTACAAATTAAACTATATTACAACCTTATCACTATAACATTTTCCTCATCAAGTTGATTATATCATTGTACAACAGAACTTTAACGTCTTTGCTCCACATGTAATCAATGTGGTTGAAGTACTTGAAGGGAACGAGGAATTTGCCAACCACATTGGGCAGCAGACTGGCCAAGCGGTTTACATCCTACAACAAAAATAACATATAAGTCGAAAAGAAAAATTTATTATTTTATTAATGCGTGCAAAAACTTTGAAAATAGAAAGGACATTGATTTTGAGATTTTTATATAATAATTCGCGCTTCTACAGCCTGAACTGCTTTTAATCAATAATCACTCATTTTATTTATCGTGGTACAGTATTTTAACTTTTATATAAAAATTCTAGAAATACGTACGCTTATAATTACAGCATTTATAGGCATAACTCAATAAGGGCAGCGAAAACATTGTACGAATACGTAACAGCAAGAGTAAAAGTAAGGAAAAATGTTAAAAGGTTTCAAAACCACTAAGGGACTTAAACAAGGATGTTCACTGTCCCCAACATTGTTTAAAATCTACCTAGAACAGCACTGCACAACTGGAAATGCAAGTGTGAAAGAATGGGTATATTAAACGACAACACCTTATACACCCTCTACTTTGCAGATGAGCAAATAGTTATAGCGCAGGATTATGAGGAACTAACGTACATGAGTAAGAAATTAATAGAGGAGTATGATATTGGAGATTTGAGGTAACTATAAACAAAACTGAGTATACGGCATTACAGAGCAGAGCAGGAATTTTCTATAGGAACACAACACAAAAATCAAGGTGTGTACAAAAAGTATTTGGGAATGACAATTAGTAGCGATGGACTCTTGGACACAACCATAAAAGAACGGATGTATATAACCTCATACACACACACACACACACACACACACACACACACACACACACACACACACACACACACACACACACACACACACACACACACACACACACACACACACACACACACACACACACACACACACACACACACACACACACACACACACACACACACACACAAAGATGAAATTTGGTACGAATATGGTTTAAGTATCAGAGATACACATAGGCCTATTCCCGTTTTACAAAACGTTATTATACTACTTACCCAGCCCAAAATAATTATCAGTTTTTAGTTTTGTGGCATGTGTTAACTGTAGTTATTTACTGGACCTGTGATTTAGGTACCTGAGATGAACATAGATTCAATCCTATTTTAAGAATCTTAATCTGTGTTTTATTTATTGTAAAATTATTGCTTTTAATGTAACATTTTCAGTATTTTAGTTGAAATTTTTTTCAAAACTGACTTTAATTTGTTACTTTGTGTTGAATTTTCAATACTAAATGTAAAAAAATCCCTACACTGAGTGCCAATTGTAAGGTAGTATATATATTTGTTTAATTACATTATATGAAAAAATGGTAAATATGCAGTGTAGCATATCCTTATTTTTCGATATTTTTGTTACTAAAATGCTTTATTATGTGCCCAAAAGCAAGAATCCAAAATATGAAAGCACGAGAAGTACGATAAAATCGAAAATAAAAGTGACCAACATAACCTCAAAATTGCTACCCGGCGAAAATCAGAAACGTGTCGTAAATCAGTAAAACAATAAAAATACGTTTAACACGGGTTTTGGGTGATAAGAAACCAATTTTTTAAAAGAATACTGCATAACTAAACTGACACGGTTGTTAGGCCTAACAAGGTGATCCGTAAAAAAACCTTTATTTTTTTTAAAAAATAGCCTACTATATATCCTGACACGGTTGTTGGGCCTATCACGATGGTACGTGAAAAAACCTTTATATTTTTTTAAAGAATACTACATATCCTAACTGACACGGTTGTTAGGCCTAACACGGTGATGCGTGAAAAAACCTTTATATTATTTAAAAGCCTACTACATATCCCAACTGACATGGTTGTTGGGCCTATCATGGTGATGTGTGAAAAAAACCTTTTTTTTAGAATACTACATAACCTAATTGACACGGTTGTTATGCCTAACACAGTGATGCGTGAAAAACCTTTATATTTTTTTAAAGAATACTACATATCCTGACACGGTTGTTGGGCCTATCACGGTAATGTGTGAAAAAAAACTTTATTTTTTTTAAATAGTACTGAAATCTTAACTGACACGTTTGTTAGGTCTAACATGGTAATGCGTGAAAAATACTTTATATTTTTTTAAAAGAATACTCCATAAGCTAACTAACATGGTTGTTATGGTTAACACGGTGATCCATTAAAAAAACCTTTATTAATTTTTTTTTTTTAATAGTACTTATAACCTAACTGACACGGTTGTTGGGCCTAATAATTAGTTTGTAATTAGAACGAAAATTCTTCAATTAGTTAATTATTCCATTTCGTCTTTAAATATTGCTAAATATATCAGTCTTCAACTGCTAAGATTAAAACGTTTACATTTTATATTCGTCACTATAATAACAATAATAATTTCAGTCCGTTACACGCAACCGTTAGTCCATACAGACTGGGGTTTTCAAAATAACTAATTAAGTATAATTAGTAATTCATTAGAACAAGTACAATAATTATTTATTACGACCAGCTGTTAGTCTTCCGTCAAAATTATTTACCAATTAAAGAAACTCTGAATCAATGAACTTTGAGTTTTGGATATATTTTTTTTAGTAAACTTCACCAAGTTATTCAACGATTGCTTTCCGTTGTTATTGTTACCTAATTGCAAACAAAGTTTAGTATTACTGAATGCTGAAGAAAAGACTTTATTTCTTCATTCTGATGCACTATTGTAGCACTTCAATAGACTGAAGAGACGAGAAGTTATGCGACAGCCTTTAGCGCAGTATCAAACGATGAGATTGCATTTCCGACTTAACGTCAGTCATGAAGAGTAAATTTTATGTTTTAGCGAGAATAGGTGCCAACGTAATTCACACGAGACTAACACGTAGCACAGACAGCAAGTCCTGTAGCTGACTATTCACCACACGAAGTACGGTGTACGGGAACAAAAATAACCTTGAGTTTTTAATCGATAGGTTTTAAATTGTTGCCGAATATGGCATATTTTTAAAAGGCAATTGAGACTGTACCCGTGTAAAGTCCAAATGAAGTTCCAAATTAAAAATACTGCTATGCGTAAGAGAATTGATTTCGCCTTGTCATTAGTCCAAATGTCATTAGATGCCTTGATAAAACTTGTGGACCGATTAAGTACACTTTTATCTGAATGGGTGTGTAAATACTCAAAATTTCAGAATATGGTCTCTTAATAACCCTCTAAAAATAGCTGAACAAGGTATGTTTTGCTTAACGTCCATACTTTATGCCAGTTAGACTAATGAGGACGAGGGATCAGCGTTAACGGTAAAGTTGAAGCAACGGGAGTAACCTCGGCTAGAATTAAAAACCTTACGGTGCGCAGTTCGGAGACGTAGCAGACTGACCGATGTTTAAGCCACATCGACCACCGAGTCCCTTGAACAAGGTCTTTATGAATTCAATGTTACAATATGGTTAGCTTTCTCCATCAATTATGTCACTAGTCCGTACTTTTTGAAGTTCAAAATGGAGTAACCAAAACAGTCACAATCACGGGACAACGTGACGTTGAATATAAAGTGATTCTCTATATTCTTTAAACCATGTACTAGTACGTAATAAAGTGATTTCAGAACTGCAAGAATGAGTTATCGAGAAAGTAACGTTTATGCATGATGGAACACCATCACACACATTCAGGCAAAAACTTTTGAAAGCAACACTTTGGAAATCGTGTAATATGGAAGACAATGTGCAGTGTTTTAACCTCCGAGGTTCTCAGACTTTGGTTCCAAGATTGGCTTTGGAGCTGTCCGAAGGTCAAGGAATAGCAGCAATCAGTCTCTATAACTTGGCTGATGCCGTATAGCCTACTCTGTGCAGGAAAGACTGATACTTGCTCAAATGTAGAATGGTAGCCATATTGATTACTTATGTTGATGTTAAATAGGTTAGAATTAAAAAACCTAGTCTGTATCAAAAAAACAAAACAGTTTTTCAAGAATATTTGACATTTTACATAATTTTGTATTTATGGATCACACCAAAAGCGTCTTTGTATATTCACTAACAATGTTTTTCACGACACTCGACCTTTTGCATTGTAGATAAGTAAAATACGATTTAAAGTAATTATTGAACATGGTATGGCCTTTAGCACTTGCCTCGGTGGCCTAGTTGATAGCGTACTAGGCTTTCACCCCGAGGACCCGGGTTCGATTCCCGGCCAGGGCTTGACATTTTAATACGCTATAAATCATCCCATCGTCTGCATTAGCCCAAGTGTGCACAATAGTCGGACGTTGAAAAAAATATAAAAAATTAAAGTAAAGTAATTATGTGTGGGGAAAAATACGTTTCAAGAGGATCACTTAAATCTTATACTACGGCGCGGTACCGCGGCAGTAGAGACGTCCGGGAAATCAGCTGATTATGTCTTGTCAGTTTTATAACTTTTAAAAACAAAACACTCAAGTTTACATTTCAACAATCGACCCTCATTCACAAGAGCAAGAAACAAAGCACCCACAAACCCTCAGTAGGCCCCTACTCACTTTAAAAGCATTCACTTGATAATTTTATTTAAATATTTACCTACTTTCAAAATGTTTAAATAAAATTGCTATTCAAATAAAATTGTTTATTCAAGATTAAATTCTCCCTTCATTATCATTTAAACTGTAAGTAACTTGTTGACTATAAATCTACTATTTGCACTTACACTTTAGGTTAGAATTTAAACTTTAAAGTAACGTATTTACCAAAGTCTATTTGTTTTAGAATTTAAAAAAATACATATAAATTTATGAATTTACGTTTTACGACTGGTTAAATACAGGATAAAAATGTTTTGTAGCATTTTAATGTAAAACATTGCATGTAACTTTTGTGGTAACTTCTTTTAGGCAGCATTTTCTTGTATGAAGGAAAAATACAAACTCGATGCACAAATAACATGGAAAAATAAAGCATCAAACTTGCCGTAATTTAATATCCCTGAAGTGAATTTAGGTCTACCAGTGAGCTAATTCTATGTGCATTCATAACTCAGTCATATGATATGTGCTTGTGAAACCAAGGAGAACTGAAATTTGTTTTACATTTAACATAATATATTGCTTAAAATTATGTGTATAAATAAGTTATTATTTTTATTTCATTTTAAGGCGATAAGAACACTGAGGCTATTATCGCCTCCCTAAATTTAAGTGTGAGTGTAAAGTGTTAAAGTCGTTAGTGTAGTGTTGTGTGTGTGTGTGTGTGTTAGACTCGGGTACCGCGAGGGACGTCTAAATCCTCTCAATAGGTGCAGCTAGTCTGCACCTCCTGCGAGGTGTATATAAGTAAGTTCAGTCATAAATATTTACATTATAACTAACACCATTATAATACATACCCAACTCATGTAGCACAAAATTGTTTAGAACGTTTACAGTTAAATATTTTTTTTTTATTGTCCACAATTATGTTCATTAATAAATATTTAAAAATTATTAAAAGACGCCGTTGTACTACACGCCCTAATTACAATGTAGAATGTATAATTTCAATTAGTAATAAGATCACTAATATAACTGAACTAATAAAAACCAACAATGAACATTGACTACTTCAATTTTTCTAAGTCGATCAGTCCCATGACAGCCACATTTTTTATTTTTTTATAATTGAATTGTCCTTTTTTTAAATTTCATGACAGACTTTTTTTCTACATTCAAGCAATGAAGTTGAAGTGTTACCAATTTAGCTCACTGAATTCAACACAATTAGGTCAGTCAAATTGTGCAGCGGGCTTGTTACAGGGAACTGTGGTCTATAGTATAGGCTATGCAGAAAGGAAAAGGAATCAGCAGGCCATTTTTTCCACGGTTGTGAAGCTCTTGCCAGCAGGAGACAAAGGGTATTTAGCTTCCAGAACCCTGAGGAACAGAATGAACTAGTCAGTGGACTGTTAAAACTGGAGGACATCAGACTTAATGAACTAAAATACAAGAGACTTAGTTAAACAATAGGTCATTCGGTCGCAAAGCCAGGAGCCATCAGACTTCTTGACCTCTAATAACAAATCTAAATCTGAGGGATAATCTTAGTGTTTTTATATGTAAATTTATTACCCTGAAATCTTAAAACACTCTAGAATTTGAAGTAGCGTAATCTAATCTTTATAATTCAATGAAAATAAAAGTAATTTGCATTTTTGTTGAGTTTGTAATAATAGGTCTCAAAGGGTGCTGGGATGCAAATCTGTTGTCTTTAGGTGAAGGGATATTTTAAATCTTGCACAAACGTTTTTAGATTTGTTATATATATATATATATATATATATATATATATATATATATATATATATATATATATATATATATATATATATATATATATATATATATATATATATATATATATTATATATATATATATATATATATATATATATATATATATATATATATATATATATATATATATATATATATATATTATACTGCACACCAACAAAACAAAGTAGCTTAACCACTATCTCACTACACAAAATTTCTCAAAATAACACAAATACATACAGTATTAATTTCTATAATGAAAAAAACATGGTTTGGAGAAAGCACACACCATTCATAGAAATCTAAAAGCGCGAAATTCACAACAGATTAACGTTTTTAATCATAACTTAAGTAGAGTAACTGCACAAAATCAAAATACAAGTACGATAGGTTTTCACAAATTATTGTAAAAAATAAAATGAACTGACTGCAGCTTTTTGAGAAAATTGCACTTTTAAATTTTCGTGCCAATATTTGTTTATATATCTTTCAAACTGGAATTTTTATGGCAAAAGTAATCAGTATATATTATTCGAGCACTTCAAGGGCTACTTTTAAGCCATTTTTAACCAAAATTGCAGCTATTCTTGAAATCATTTATATAACAGTTTTTTCTTATAGCAACAACTTTTATTTTGGGATTATATAGCTAATTTCAAAAACACCTCATGTATGGCTAAATTAACATATTAGATTTGTTCTAAGAACATCCATTTACAACATCTAAGAAACATGAAGATTTACCACATTTTTTAGACAAACTTTATCTTAATAACTGATCAATTTGGAGTTTATTATGGGATCGTTATATGAAATGTTTCGGTCACAATTTTTAAAAAATATGTTTATTTACTTTGTTTTATCACAAAATAAAAATAAAATAAACATTTGTTTATAAAATTGTATTTCTTTTGTAAATCCTAAAAAAATAATTAATTTGTGTCCTACAATTAAATTTGTATATTAAGTTAAACAAATTATCATTTTAGTCATAAAAAAATATTTTTAATAAATTGAAGTCACAGTGAGTACTTAAATATAAACATGTTGAAAAAATATTTGTTTTCAAAACTTTAAAAATCATAAAGTTAACATATATTACATTTATACTAAAAATTTAGTTTAATATTAAAACAAAATTCAAATTTTAAAACTAATACAATTTTGAAATAGCAATTTTCAAACATTATATTAAAAGTTCAATAAATAATTTATAAGGTGTGTCCCAAAAGTAAAGATTTCAGTCAATGGCCTAGCGTGAGAAAGAAATGTTTGCCTTAAGTTGGGAGCCCTGCTTCTCAAATTGTTTCCTTCCTTACCTCAATTTGATGCATAGTTTCCATGTGACATGCATTTAGCAATGCTTGCCACTACATGCTGGACATGAATCAATTATTATTAGTTTCTTAAATTCAAGGGACAAACACTAATTTCCATTCATATAAATTGATGGAGGCATATGGGACGAGCTGTATGCCTGCAAAAAATGTGAGCAAGTAATGTAGAGATCTTTCAGAATGTTAAATGGAAGTTCACGACAAACCAAGAAGAGGAAGGTGCACATAAAGTTCTTGAAAAAGGAGTTGGTGGCAAACTTTTATGAGTACAGTATAAAAAAAACTTTTAGTGTGCCTAAAAAAGTACTTTTATCAGTAACATATCTGCTCATTTTTTTTTTTTATTTATGTTTTAAAAACAGACTTTACTTTTGGAACACGCTTCTTACAAGATATTAATAAGAAACACTATCAAAATAAAATTATCAATAACAGACAAAATTTAAAAGTAAAAAAAAACAATTTTTTTGTGCTGCAATTAAGTCACACAACACTTTCAAGTATATTTCAAAAAAAAAGGAAAACTAACAAAAAAATTGGTTCCTGGTAATCAATGCAAATTTTATTCGGTGAAGCTACATCCTCAACAAGTAAAGCTGTAAAATCAAAATACTGTAAAAAATTCAGTGACCTGTTGAAGAAAAAAAAGTATTCTTTTACACTTCCAGAAATAATTACAAAAATGGTGTATAAGCAGTACACAAACTTTCTCAGATTCAAGTAAACTATTGATTTGAAAAAGGAAATAATTATGGTCCTGATTAAAACTTATAAGCTAATATAACCCTTCAAAATCCAATTAGGGAACTACAGACAGAAAATCGATCCAACTACTCATTTCTTCAGATTTTGGTTAAAGTATGGTCATTTATACAACAATTCATAACCCAGTCAGTAACCAAATTTTAAATAAAATAAATTTGCAGTTCAAGTAAAATAAAAATCAAGCATTTGGCAAATTTTAATTAGTAAATGTATTGGTTGTATATACTAATAACTACATTTTTTTTTTTACTTGAAATTTGGAAAACTTACTTTATAAGTCTTCTTATACAACCAGAATCTGATGATCTGATTTTGAGAAATGAAATCAATTTAACATATTGATGTAAGAATATTTGTGTAACATCATTCACCATTTTGTTGTACTTGTTGTTGGGGGATTTTTAGTATGATTTGGAGAGGTATTTTTATTTTTTATTATCAGTAAACTTACAACGATACTGCAGTGAAACTGCAATAAAAACTGTTACCCAATTTCTCAGGAACCACATCTCAAATAAATGATGCTAAATAATGAAATACATTAGTTTTGTAAAAAATCACTAGTAAAAGTACAATTATTGACAATCTTAACCAAAGTATTCATAACTTCTTTATATTGTTTGTAACAACAATACACAAGAAATAACATAAGCTAATAATAATTTGTAATAACATTAAATGTATTGCAATAATTAAAATTTAATTTAAAATGTAAATTATTAAATTAGAAATAAATATAAATATTAAACTTAAAAAGTACATTTTAATAGTAAAATATGGAACTATCAATGTAAATATTACAGTATCCTACTTTTCTACTTACTACCAAATTTTAGATGTTAATCAAAAAGATACTACTCTTACATTTAGGTTGATGATAGTTCAATATTTCATTCTTAATCACATGGCATAGTCACTAAAAGTGTAAGTTCCTTTATACAGCAACATAGTACTGCAGTGGTAGAAAGCTGTGACTACATACATTAATTAAACTTCTTGTTTTACGTAAAGTCCAGTTTGTATTAGCTGTCTACATACTACACACGAACATATGATGGAAATAACACATTTAAGTGAAACAAAATTCAGCTGTTAACAACTGTATAGCTGTTAACAACTATTATTAATTCTGCTAAATATGAAGTACAATTTGTTACTTCCTGTTTTTATAGAAATGTATTGAATTTTAGATAGAAATTAATGTTTTAGCAGCTAAAATTGTTACGAAAAAGTTTAAGCTAGTTTTGTTTATTCAAGAACAATATGGGCCATTATTGAGTCTAATGATTTGATTGAAGAATTTGACAATAAAGTTCATGACTTCTCTCAGTCAGAATTAATTGTGATGTTTCCTAATGTTTCACAAAATGTGATTTATTAAATTTTCACTGGAAGATTGGCTTATAAAAAATTGTCTGCGAATTATTTATCAAAGTCATAACACATAAGCAGACATGTTTTATTGCATTAATTGTGTTATCAAAATGGTAATGATTCATTGTTTAGACTCATTACTTTTTACAAGAGATAAAACTTAGATTATATAGTTATTATTTCAAACATCAAAACAGCAGTTGATGAAAAGGTGTCATTTCGTCAACAAAGAAACAAAGAATTTAAAATATGAACATTTGGTAAAGATGCCCATAGCTACAGTTTATTATTTTCTATCAAAGGAAATCTTATTAGTTGAATTTTGTGATCTCAGAACTACTATGATAACTGATTTGTTTTGCAAAACATAAGGAACATTAGAAGAGCTTAACTTACACATGATTTGTAGTATGTTATACTGCAGAATCTTACATGACAATGTGCACTCACTAACAGCGAATTTCACAAAATGAAATTATCAAACCTATAACTCTAAACTAACATCTAGCTGTGCACCTAGATTATAAACTCAGATACTGAATAGGTATAATGTATATTGTTGTATTCAGGTAATTTTGTACTAACTAATTAAGTTCACTAGCAAGACCCAGCTAAGAGAATGGAGAAATATAGTTGAATTGTTTGTTACATTTAAATTCTGTACTGATTTACACCAATCACATTTGACACTTTTTCTCCTTCATTAAGAAAAAGAAACACAATAACCCAGAAAGACGAAACAACAGCACTGATCCCAGCAGCATAACTCAAATAGCCTTCAGTATCCACATACAAAGTAGTTGGCCCAATAAAACACATTTATTTTATCATCAAAATATGTGTTATATTAGATGATCACTGTATACATTTTTTTCTCCATACTCCACGCCTATAAAGGCTTTTTTATACCTCCTTAGCTTAAGTCTTTTTAATTCCAATCTATAACAAATCTGATTAAATATAAGTTTTATTGTCCAACAATGGAAGTTTTTGTAAAAGCTATTCTTAATTATTTCTCAAAAATATAAATACTTTTGCATGTACTATTTGATAAAACAATGTGATATGTGCGAGTGATGTCTTTAAAACTCTCAACAATCAACAATTAGTCACTAACAAGAACAAAAACAAAATATTAAATTATTTAATACATGATAACTACACTCAACTTTCTTATTAACAATAAAAGTACACACATATTTATTACTCTTTGGTAAAAATGGATTAGGCCTATTTGTAAAAAGTATATTCAAACAATACACTTGCAATGAATTCTTTCATCTAATTTCTGTTTGTTCCCAAACACGGCAGTTCCATCTACATGTGACAATAGTGTGTTAAATTATGTCTTTTAATTTTAGTATTATTTTAAAGTACACATTAATCAGAAAATATACATGTATCTACCAATTTCTACAATTTCTAAAGGTAAAATTGAGAAAACTAGTTTTTTTATCAAAATAAATTATCAGAACAATGACAAAACAGGTATGAATGGCACCAATTCTACCCCATTTTTTAAGAAGTTTCAAGTTAACAAAACAACTGATTCTTTCAAATCTTATTACTTCAAAGTGAGTTACTACACGCATAAACTTGATATCAGACTGCAAGTAATTAGATCTAACAGTGATTCAGAAACTAATAAGTAATATTAATTCCTAAATCAAAAATTTCTTGTGTCTATAATATACATGGCATAAATGATTTTGATCAAAATAACCACCACTGAAAGTAACAATCAAACCCGACCATGGTTAAATCTGGGCATAAAGTTAAGGATATCATATTGTACACTGATATCAATACAATATATTTTAAGACTCTTGATAATGATATGCTTCATTTATAAAGCCCAACAATTTTAAAATGAATTACTAATAAATGTGTGTTTGGTAATTTACGAAAGCAGTATTGGCGTTCATTTTAAAAATCAATAAAGCAAAATTTATATAAACATAGCTAAAGAATGTGGATGAGCTAAAAATGTTTAAGAAAATTTTTCTTTTAAGTGGTGGTTGGTAGCACTGTTATCTGGCTCTCCATCTATACTCAGAGTCCTATATTCCAGGCAGCATATATGTTCAAATATGTCAACTACAATTTACTCTTCCACAGAATAAAAAAATATATGTTGTTATTCAGTTTCATAGTATGATGGAAATTCATTGGAGTGATTAATATGTATTATAATAATTTCATTATTAGTCATGACATCATAGAAAATTCAAACTCTTTAAAAGAAATTAACGGTTACTACGGAAATCGTAGAGCAATAAAGTTCAAAAAAGATCAGGCTTCAGTTATCACAGACTTTTTTTCCTTTTGACAGCCATGTTGTGAATGCTGATACATCCTTCTCAAAATTGCCTGTGCTATTTGTGAAATAATTTCACAACTCATTTCATTCTTCTATAAATTTCGGCTGCATTACAGAAACAATTAACACTGAGGGAGAGTGAATTGTAATTGACACGTTTACACAAATCATATTGCTTGACTCATACAATTGTGTGCAAGCTTGAAAATTAAGGGAGGAGAAACAAGAAGAATGTCAAAATATATAATTACTTCCAAAATTTTAAAATGTGATATATTTAAGAAAACAAAGATTTATTGCAAAATGTTTTTCACTTTAGCAGTTTTTGTTATTCTGGAAACTTATAAAAAAAAGAGAAAGATCTGTTTATTTTTTATAAAAATAATCTCTTATCAAATTTTAATGGTAACAACTATATGAAAAAGAGGTATTATGGCATCGCATATACCGATTGCATACAGTACATTTTAGCTTCTAAAACACAAAAGTTTTTGTTCTAGGAAACGTAACATCCATTAGAATCTTTACATAATTATTTAAAACTAATTAAGTAAGCAGGGCGACATTTTCTCCTCAAGTTTTTGGAATGTTAGAGGAGAATGTTAGTTCTGGTTTCACATTCAAACAACAACTCCGGTCTCATTTTTTGCTGAAAAAAATACAATTTTTTTTTAAAAAAAGAAGCCAGAAGAAACTTTAAACAATATTTGTACTATTATTTAATTCTAACATGAATTACTTTTTAGTTGTGTTATTTCATGTAAGGTTTATATAGAATACAGTCAGAGAACCAAACATTTTTCCTAGTGGTCTAGCATTTCCTTTTTAATTGCTTCCCCACTGTAATAGATCCAAAGAGTAAAAACTTTTAAAATAATAATGTTCAACATGTGAAACTGATTAAAACTTTCAGCCTAAATCTGAAAGTGGCTTTTATTCTTTCACAGTGAGATAACAAAATTACTTTTCCTTTTTATATTCTTTTTAAATTGGTGAGAATGAATTTTGTTTACTTAATGAGCTTCTCTGAGCAGAGTAATCTGTAATGTATGTTTTTGTAAGAAATGAAACTATTTGGATACATTGATGTTTTTAATGAAAAAAAAACATGTTTAATAATGAAATATACATAGTTCATACTGCTAGTTTTAAACCTTTAACTAGAGTTTAGGTTAACTTTGACTGATTTCGAAACTAATAATAAAACTTATGAAACTACAAGAAAACAAACAGCAATCCAAGACAGAAAAATATAAAATTGAAGACTTTTTTAAATATAAAAACAAATGCAAAAATGTTTTTAAAAATTTTAATTAAAGCACTGAATCATTATATACTGTACAGTGCAATGTTTTAGTTGCTGCAACTGTACAGAACTTATTACATTTTTATTACTTTTTCCAGAAAAGTTTTTCTTTGAAACTTTTAAAAACAAATCTTTGAAATAATTAATAGTTAAGGTTATTTCACTTTTAATAAAGTATTATTTTGGAAATATTTCTTTTAAATATTAATACTTCAAATAAATTATTTTCTTATAAAAGCTAACCATTTACAATTAAAATTAAGTATTATACTTTAAATACTACTACTTACAATCAATAAGTTTTCCAAATCTAGGTTTGATCGGTGTCGATGGCTTCTGATTTGGTTTTTCTAATGTGTCGCTTGCAGCAGTCAGCTGTTGTAACTATAGTAAACAATAAAGTTTTAGAACAAAAAGTTCCTGATTATTTTTCTTACTGGAACTGAAAAGTATATATAAATGAGGAACTACATTAACTGAACTGAACTTTATTTAACAGACGTTTTTAGAGAAGAAAGTCATTCTTAGGAGCCATCATTGTGAGACCCTTACCCAGGACCATGAAATAAATACCCAATTTATATAATTTGTTGCATAATCATTTTTGGATTTATTGTTATTTTTACCAGCTATGTTGATCATTTTCGATCAACCTTAATTGTTTTCAAATCAGTTCATCAGATTTTGCTCAAATTTTGATTATATATGAAGGATTATGATCAACTCAATAAACCCCAACTTGAAAAAAGAACACACTTAACAGTGGATTGAAGAAAACAAAACAAAACAGTAGTCCTAATTTACTTTTACTTCTTTTTTTATTTACACCCAATCATATTTTTTTTATTTCAAATTCACACTAATTTGAGTTGTAAAACTTTTCATATGGCCAAAATTTCAGCATGACTGATGAAATGAGTGAGAATTTTTTTCTGCTTTTTTTAATTTGTCCAGTAGCTTCCAAACCAATTTTTTTAGACAGACAACTTTTGGGTATTTAAGGTTTACAATTGAGCAAAATTTTACTGGAAATGTTATAATCGATTTGGAATTTTGGTTGAATCTGATTTAAATTTGGCACAAAATTTTTTGCAATTTTAATACTAATTATTTGAAGACTAACCTGTTCGTTGATAGCTCGGAATTGCCAGCTCCATGTAGCGTTGTACAAAAATGGCCTATGATCAAAGCGGTTGTCGTCAGGACTGTAACTTTCAGCATGTACACTAGGAGTCAGCACTGTCATCTTATGACGGTTGATAGCGTAACATCTATAGAAGTGTTTTACTTTTTCTGCAACCTAACAAAAATATTTATTTGAAAGTATATCAATTACACACATTAACTCAAATCTTGAAGTGTTTTTGTGATTTAATAATAGGTTGCTTGTTATACAATGCTTCAGTTCTTTAAAACTTATAACTTCAAACTAAATTCATACTTAAAAATTTAAGTATATATTATTTGTACTACGAAATCGTAGAGAAAACCTTACAATTTTCTCATGATTAGAGCCATATTAGAGTAAGAATTAATTGCTACATTCTAAACGTAAACATTTGAATTTCACCGCATATATTTAAGCATATACTTGTTTAAAAAACATAAGCAATGGGTAAAATCTGTGATTTTTTAAAACTGAAAGCAGAGATTTTGAAACCTTTGCAAGCCACTGACATGGATTCATTCCAAGTGCAACAATGCTCCTAACGCCATATGGAGATTCCTGTAAATACACATTTTAATATTATTGTGTAGTACATACTTCAAAAAATCATCCAACATAATTCAGACAATTAGTAAATGCAGACAGCAGAATATTGCTTTTGTAAGTTAGGTCATACTGAATAAAATACACATTACTATAACAATGACCCAAACTCTGTAATACAGTATAACTCGGCACATTAAATCTCTGATTACCCGTCATCTTAGCATAACCAACAGTCTGCTGGATGAGCCATCACTTCTAAAAAATGCATACCTAGCTTACAAAATGTATATTTGTTACAAATACTGTATATTTTACTTCATGATAAAATAGTCTTCTTATAGCTTTTATCTAATGAGTTCAACTGCCTACAACAGATGCTGGTAACGTACACACATCAGACAATTTTGTTTTTGTGTCGTCCCTTAACCTGATAAACAGGGTATACTGTAATCATCAAATTATACTACTACTGTAACATGACTGTAATAAGTAAATGTCAACACACACAAAAAATAATGATCACCAAAACTACTCACTTTCTTCATGTATCTGTATGGATAGCTTATATATACAGTACATATATAGTAGGGCTATCCAGAAAGTCTGTTATGTTTTGCTCTGTAGACGCTAAGGGTGGGGATATCGTGGCCATCTTGGTGTCAGAGCATTCATCTGTTCAGTGGCTACCCAGCCGTGCTAATAAGAGGTTATTGTTGCTGCTCGTTCCCGTACAATACTAGTTTGAAATGTGCACCGCTATTGAAAAATCCCACGACCTGTGAAGTGCGGTCGGTGATACGGTTTTTGTTAGCTAAGAACAATAAACCAATTGAGATTTATCGCCAACTCTGTGAAGTTTATGGGAATGATGAGATCACTGAAGGCGGAGTGCGTCAATGGTGCATTAGGTTTAAAAATGACTGAACTAATGTGCACGACGAAGAACGAAGTGGACGGCCAAGCATTGTGATCGATGAAATTGTCTCTAAAGTCAATTAGAAAATTAAAGAAGACTGTCGGTTCACAACAGAGCTATCGCTTAATTTTCCACAAATTTCAAGGAGTTTGTTGCATGAAATTGTTGCAGCGTTTTGATGATGACGGGGAACTGCGGGAGGGCATGACAACCTGGCTGAAGTCTCAGGTGGCAGAATTCTACTACACTGGAATTTCAAAACTGGAACACCGCTATAATAAGTGTCTAAATTTATATGGCGACTATGTAGAAAAATAGTATTTTAGTGCCACTTTCAAATGTATATAATAAAAATTTTTCCTTGTACTTGTTTTTTTTTATACCAAAACGTAACCGACTTTCTGGATAGCCCTAGTATATAAACAGTTCAATATTAATATTTCGCACAATGCTGTTACAATTTTTAGTGTTACAAGAGATTACCATATTTTATTTGATTTTTTCACCCATTTGATGAAATTGTATGTGTTTTAAAATAATTATACACTTTTAAATATGGCATAATATCAGATTTTTGTTTGTTTTAATAAAATGTGTTGTCCCTCCTTATTATCCAACCTTTGCTCTGTCTCAAGGGTGACAAGTAAATGGGGTACAACTGTATAAAATATTACCGATATAAAAAATGTTGCAAACAGCAATGTCGGAATCATGCACTTTCCATAATGTCATAGTGCCATTATGGTATTCTAAAGATTTTGAATTGCCATTATGTAACAAATAAATGGACTTTGCTAGGGAACAGAAATGTCCAAGCTATTCTGATTAATTTTTGTGCCAAGGTTTTACTTTTGCATTTCAAAGCATTTCAAAGAGTGACACAGTTCATACTGTGATTATTATTTATGACACAATCTTACCTCAGAGGGAGAGTGATGTGGTGACCAAGTATTTACTAATTTGCAAAACATAGAATAAGGTCCACATTTGTTTTGTTTACGTAAACGACCAAAAGTGCTTAACTCTGCATACGTCATGCCCATATCTTGTTCATCAGTTTGTGCGAGACGACCATTAACCAAAGGCTCCAATTCTGCTGTGGGTGGTGCAGTCATTACTTCAGATAACACAGGCAGATTAAACCTTAAATAACACCAAAGTTTATACAGGCTGAATTTTTACATAATTCCGATCATTTTTGTCTAATTAAGCACAAACCATTGATTAAACATTTTTTTTATCAATTTTAACAGAATTGGTATTTTTGACAGTCAAATTGATAATAATACCATATTGGATTAATTTTTTTTAGTATAAAAAGGCTCATAAATTCTCACATGTTTTTTTTTTCTATCTATCGGTAACACACCTTTTTTACCTATCTCCTAAACAATGTGATGGATCATTTTTAAATATGGAGAAGATGGTCTTTGTAGTGGTCCAAACCCAGGAAAAACATATGATTTTTTTTAATTTTAAGACGAAAAGCACATTAAGGCTATTAACGTCTCCCTAAATATAAGTGTAAGTGTAAAGTGTTAAAGTCGTATGTGCAGTGTTGTAAGTATAAGTGTGTGTTAGACTCAGGTACCGCAAGGGATGTCTAAATCCTCTCAATAGTTGCAGTTAGTCTGCACCCATCTGCAGGGGAGGTGAAATGTAAAGGACAAAATTTTTTTTTTTATTTTTAATTATTTATTTAATGTTATTTTAATCTAGAACTGATAATGATTCCAAATATAGTTTTTGTACACAAAGAGTTTTTTATCGAGTTGCCAGATTTTTCTGAAAGTTCTAATTTTCATGTCCCATCCATTATAATTTTGACGTCTTAGATCAGAAAAATTTTAAAATTTTGTTTAAATCATTTTTTTTAACGAACACATTTCTGTTTATGAATCCAAACTAAACGCCTCGGTGGCCTAGTTGATAGCGTACTGGGCTTTCACCCCGAGGACCCGGTCAGGGCTTGGCATTTTCATACGCTATAAATATCATCCCATCGTCTGCATTAGCCCAAGTGTGCACAATAGTTGGGTGTTAAACACCAAAAAACAAAAAAAAACAAAACTAAAGTGGTTTTTTAAAAATTGTTCAACTTTAAAAGTTTTTTTTCACTGCTTGAACTTTTGCAGTATGTCCGTAAAAAGTGAGTAAAATACAACTGAATGCAACAAGCAATACAGTCTGCGTTGCAACAGTATAAACAATACAGAAATCAGCTGATGCATTCATATTAATATGTAGTTTATATCTGAAAGAAGTTTATGAACCCTCAGTACGATCAAAGCATATACTTCACCATTTTTTAACACAAGATTAATAGTATTGCAGCAAATACTAACATTTGTAACATAAACAAATGTAAACATTTTGAAAAAAATGTTTACCCTAAACTCAATGTCATAAACTATTGAAAAAAATCATCATTAGTTCTGAAAATGAAATTAATTTTCGAATACCAAATGATTTTTAAATGTATTCTTCCTACTTTCACACACATTTTTTCAGATTATGCTCTCAAACTGACTGTTGTTAATATCACTTGTTAATATTCAATTTCGACAAAACTGGTAATTTCTTTTACATTTTATTTTAGAATATTTTTTTATCTAAGTATATTATAATATGTAGTTTGGATCAACTATTTATACTGAAAATAATTTGTTTAAAAGTAATTATTGAATCTCAAGAAACCTAAGCTAAATAAATTAGAGATGAACTATTAACAGATGAATTCAAGAGAAAAGTCCAACCATAGTTGCCACATGTAATAGTTTGTTTAAAGGCGTTAACTTCAAAGTTTCTCTAAAATAGTGTAAGTTATGTCATTTTAATTAATCAAGGAAAAGGTTTAATTAATATTTTTATATTCTGTAAATATAAAAATACAGTCATTTATGTAATTTAGAACTCACTTGTCTTTTGCATAAAGAAGGAAGGACTTGAGATCAGTTTTGGACACACCTCCGATAGGATTAACATCAGCAGATGAACAGTCATACTTTGTCATATAACCTCGGAGAGCTTCATCAACATTGGCTGAGCCTAGTACCAGCAAACCTCCCGATCTTCCTCGTACCCAAAGCAGCAGTTGAGCAAACAAATAGGCAAGCACCATACGCAATCTCGCCTAGCAATTTGTAAAACAATTAATACACCCTGCAAAGCAAATACTATATATTCAATTTAAAATTTAAAAAGTTATTTCAATGAATAAATATTGTCAACGTATGGTATATTTTTTACTTTTGTTAAATTAAGCAAGTGCTTAAAACAATTACTTTAAGACATAATTTAAAATATTGGGCAATTATTCACATTTTTTAACTTTAAAGCACATGCATATGGTGGTACTTAGACTGCCTTTTTTGAATATTTCATTCTGTTAGCCTGCGAATGGAAATAGGCTAATAAAACCCATTTCTAATCCTTAACTACTATGATGACAGCTAAATCAATCTGTCAGCATATTTCTAACTACTATTTCCTTGGCAAAGATTCAGTCTTCATGTGAATGATCACATAAGCAGAAGTCAAAAGTGGTCCTGAAGCCACCATACATGTGCTACTTGTTCAAGACCTGCTGACCAAATACCACAAAAGGGGTGAAGATTCCTTGTTAAGAATAGTCACTAAAATTGGTTTCACTTGGCGTAAACGTAAAAGTAAAAGAAAGTTGTTAGTTGAAAGGCCAGCAAATATTTATTTATATTACAAATATTTAGTTAAAATGAAAGCCTTGAGAAATTCCAAGAAAAAAATATTTTATCTTGATGAGACATGGATTGTCAATAATTTGACTTTAAAGAAATGCTGGCAATCAGATGACGTATTTGGAGTACCAGATGACTGGAGTGCAGCCTACCTTTAGGCTGGAGGTGCCTAATTTACTGGAGTGCCTAATTTTATTACATGCAGGAGGGATTTCTTAAAGGTGCACTTAAATTCCTCTATAAATCGGGAACCACAAGTGGTAATTACCATGGACATGGAATCAAAGACATTTTAAAAAATGGTTAAATGAAAAATTACTAACAAATATTCCACCATATGGAATATTTCAAAATTCCATTTGTTAACTCTATAAAAAATCATGTTTGACAAAGGAATACCTATAAGACATTGTATTCTTTAACTATGAGCATGATTGTGATAAACTTGACAGTTAAAACAAACATAACAGCTCTTTTTTTCTGTCAAAAGTAATAACAAGTAACATAACAAATTAATATTCCTTTTTCTGTCAAAACACAAGGAACACTTGGTTTCTCAACCTACATTTTTTATCTCAAATTTTTCACCAGTATGAAAGTCACAAAAAAATAAGATTTCTGTTATCTGTATTAAACAACAAACATTAAAGACTGAAAGTGTACACCAAGTTACTGATATATGTCTAACAAGACTGAAGGACAATAATTATTACAACTCCTTTTTAGTTTGCATTTATTATTATTAGTTTATTTTTATTTTTTATTCACTTTTATATTTTAGTAAAAACAGAGGAAAAATTTATTTGTAATATTTTTGTTTTTCATGATCAGTTTATAAAATCTATCAACAATTTCTTTTAATAATGTAGAAATAAAGAATTATAACGTTTCTAGTTCATTTGGGATTATATTTTCTCATATTTATTCTAATATGGATCAATTATTATTATTGAATTTTATGTTTATTACATTTTTTGTAATTAGGATTATAACTACAGCTTGTAAATGTAAGCCTAAGCTTACAATTATTTTACTTGAAGCTAAAAAACTATTTTATATTAAAGTTATTTTTTGGCAAAGGTTATTGTGTAAAGTTTATTTTTGCTTGTTGTTTACAAATTCCCCCATTAAAAAAAGAATACAACAACAATCTAAGAATTTAAGTGTAATTTAGTTACTCTAACACAAAGGTATTTGTATTAATGTTGATGTCAGTACAGAAGATTAATAGTTTTAATATAACTGACTAACAATTTTTGAATGCTGAGTAACACATAACTTACTTTCAGCTAGTGTTCAATTAGTATAAAAAAAAATCAATTTCATATTACCCTAGTTAGTTTTTTATTTTGAATTCTTCGGCTTAAAAAAATGTTAACTACAGTTTTTGATTACTTTTATTTTTTTTTAAATACATATTATTATTAAAAAATATATATTTCCTTTCAGAACATTCTACAAGAACTAAAAAAAAAAACACAAATGCTATCTTTTTTTAATGACAAGACAAAAATAAAAAAGAACACAATAGAAATAATTAAATTTTTAAATCCATTTTCTCTAAAACCCCTCATAAAAATAATTACATTTCTGTCAGCTCTAAATTTAATTTGAATATTTAAACTTAAATGTCCATTTAAATTTAAATACATCTTAAATGTCCACACAAAATGAATGAATTTATATGAATGGAAAACAATATTATATTTTCAATATTTTGAAAATCACTGTTAAAAGGATATGGTAAAATTTAATTCACAAATTTTAAATTAGACTTATTTATTACAGAGCAATATTTTATTCTAATACAGTCTCCTTACCTGAATGTTCTGCAAAGCCAGCGATTCTCTAACAGAACCTCCATTTACAGCAAACTGAGGTCGCATTCCTGTCACCAAAAAAAAGATAGACAAAACTGAGTCCACAGCCGTATCTATACCAATCTCATTGTGGTAACTGTAAGCAAAGTTTCAATTTATAATTAAATTTACAAATTTAATTACTTGTGTAAATTGCTTCAATAAATTGGTTTCTTACTCAAATATAACAAATGTATTACTGATTGTTCAAAAATTAAATTCAGTGTATGAAATATGTTTTATAAATATTCCATATATATATAACATATATACACTTTACACACAATTATCCATATAGCATTTATTCAAAGTTCCAATTTAACTGAAACAAGTTTTTTACATTCAAATATGAAAAAAAGATTTTTTGATTTTTCTGTCATTTCCATGATGACAAAAGTTACTGTACGTAATTTACAGCTTGTATAACTAAGACTGCTTCAAAATAGTAAAGGAACCGTTTTTAACACGCATTGTTGACCAATACTGCTAAAACTATATCACTCAACTAATCATTTATTGTCCACCGCTGGTAACTGTGCTTCTGTAAGGAATTTTATGTTGACGCACAGACCTTTACATTTCTAAGAACTTAGTTTTTATCTGATTGCGGGTATAACAATCAATATAGGAACATGAAATTTTGTATGGGGGACTATTTAATATCTAATTTGTGTAATTAATTTGTAAGACTGTGTAATTTGACAATAAGTTACTTAATTTTTTTTATCTCATGGAAGTTCTGTGGCTAGAATGTCATCACTATCGGTCTCATCTTGATCCATTTCGGAATCGGTAGAAGATTTATCAGATTCGCCAAGAGAAATAATCAGATCATCCACCACATCTGATACAATTCCATCTTTTACCCAATATTCTTTTTACCAATATCTTTTTGGTATACCAATATCTTTTTACCAATATTCTTCTTCTACTTTGTTGACATGGTTACAATAACCTTCCCAATCACTTCGTGTCATTATAGCGATTCCGTGTTCAATATGTTGAAATAGACTGTTAAGGCTTAAATCACCACAATTATTGTCTTTTATAAATCTCTTGACTTTGGCCCAAACTAACTCAATAGTATTTAGATCGCATAAGTACGAAGGGATCCTAACAACTTCATTGCCTAAGCTAGATAGGTACACATCGAATTTATAATTCTTTTCCCTAGGTTTATGAATATTTAACAAAGGAATAAGTTGTTCCTTTCTCATTGTCATTTTACACTGAACACCTTTTCTTACCAACCAGTTTACTATACCCTGCATTGACAGAGCTTGTCGTTGGTACTTTTTCTACTAAAACAGAGTGATAAGGGGCATTATCCATAACAATTACGGAAGATGTTATGGATAACATTATCCATAACGATTACGGTGGAATATTTGTTAGTAATTTTTCATTTAAACATTTTTCAAAATGTCTTTGATTCATTTGTCCATGATAATCACCACTAGTGGTTTCTGACTTATTAAGTGCACCTTTAAGAAATCCTTCCTGCATGTAATACAATTAAACAGTAGGCTGCACTCCAGTCATCTGGTACCCCAAATACGTCATCTGGTACCCCAAATATGTCATCTGGTATCCCAAATACATCAACTGATTGCCAGCATTTCTTAAAAGTCAAATTACTGTCAATCCATGTCTCATCAAGATAAAATATTTTTTCCTGGAATTTCTCAAGGCTCTCATTTTAATTAAATATTTATAAGGTAAATAAATATTGGCTGGCCTTTCAACTAACAACTGCCTTTTACTTTTATATTTACGTCACGTGAAACCAATTTTAGTGACTATTCTTAACAAGGAATCTTACCCCACAGGAAATGTATACTTTGTTTTACAACAGGTAACAATTTTGGGATGGATGGCACAGTTTTCTTGTTGATATAAAAGTCTTGAATTATATGTAGTATTGCATTTTTGTCGAAGTCATCAACTGCACTTCTTTCTCCAGTTCGTGCTTTACATTTTTCCCCAGAGTTGACAATTTTTTATCAAAATTTTTTGCAGTGTTTTTCTTTTTGTGAAACATTTTAACAATAAATCTTTCAGACTTTCCATAATAATTTGCAGCTCGTTTCGTTTTAATCGCAGCTTGTTTTAAAGGAAACAATAATGTGTTTGATGCTGCTTCACTATTACATTTTTTAATATTATTACTGATTAATTCTCTGGCTTCACTGTGTATGACTTTATTTTTCTCATGTATATTTTGAGCCATTATTTTAACATATGAATAATTTCATTTCAAAATATAAGAAAAATTAAACACACCTAAATCTCACTAATAAAAATAAAATAAAAGTTAAAAATAGCGCACAGTTTAAAAAATAAAAAGAAACATTTCACAATCACTTGTGAGTAACTTGAGGTTGAATCTCAGAACACTATTGTGTTAACTAGTCTCTGATTTCTATGTGACAGTGTAACTTTTTCAGGGTGACTAATGTACCACCACTCAGCTGAACTTTGTTATGGTGACTCAGTAAACACAGCAATAATATCCCCCCTCTCTCAGAGACACAGTTACCAGTGGTGAACAGTATGTAGGCCAAGCAAAACAAAATAGCAGTATAGTAACAGTAAAGATTCTGTACAACCTTGTCAACAAGCAATAATATTCCTACATTTTGCTTACATCTTCAAACATTTATTGTTTTTATATATATATATATATATATATATATATATATATATATATATATATACAATTTCAGAGATTTTTCTGAATACCAAGTTTTTTTTGCATACTTTTATTATCTGAAAAACACCAGGCCTACATAAGAAAGTTTGTTGAGGTTTAGAAAAAAATCATAAAACCTAACAATTTCGTATGTAATACAATCTCTTAATACAAAAAAAACCAAAACAGGCTATGTATCACCGACTCAGTCTTTTTCACACAGATAAAAGCAGACATCACCCACCTTGTCTTTTTCACACTTGTATGTATGGATGACAACACTTGGTCATAAGAAGGTTATAAACAGTACATTGTACTATCATGTTGTGTATTATTTTAGAGTACAGATACTGTACTATATTGCAGGTTCTTTTCTAGAGTAGTTCAATAAATTTTACTTTTGGATTTTTCATGTAAATTTTATTAAGCATCTAAAAATTTAACTGCGATAAAACATCTGTGATAGGTTGGAACTGTCTTTGAGCTACAAAGTTATGCTCACCCACATCAAACACTAACACCGATGCTGCTACATAGCAGCTCCTAATAACATTATTTGATGATTCAGGTCCAGGATCTTTTTATGGTGTTCTTACTTATCTGAAACTTCATTCATTCAGAAGAACTTTGGTCCCATCAAGTTTGATAAGCAGTTTTCGTGTGTTCAGTTTTAATAGCCTACAGGGTCTAATTTTTAACATTATGGATCCACAGTATTTTAAATTCTTAAATCCCTTAATTTATTAAAATTTTAGCAGTAAAAACATGTTTTTTAAGTTTTAAAACAACGTTTAGAAAAATTTTGTAATAAAAATAAATTCCCTGAAAATAAAAAATCAAGACCAAAAATAATCAATAGAAAAATATCATCACTTTAGTTCTTGTTTCTTACTCTTAATTTCTATATTTGACTTCAAAATTATATTTATAGATTTATTTTCTCTCCAGATTTATTTCGTATTTTTCCTAGTCTAATCATCTGCTAGCATTCTTATACCATTGACATAACGATTCTGCACTCTAGATTCAGTTTTTTGATGATGCATAGCAGCTGGCATGTTATTATAATTTTAAAAAATTAAAATTAATTTTTAAGATTTCCATAAACAGAACTGTTTAAAAAATATATATTTAAAATTAAAGAAACTGTGTTCAATGATCTAAGGAATGATTATTTATCTTGTGC
Source organism: Callitettix versicolor (assembly GCA_022606455.1). Classification (NCBI taxonomy): domain Eukaryota; kingdom Metazoa; phylum Arthropoda; class Insecta; order Hemiptera; family Cercopidae; genus Callitettix; species Callitettix versicolor. The sequence continues at coordinate 30,618,774 of CM040185.1, read as the reverse complement.
TGCTTCAGAGGTGTTGGAGGAAGAGAAACATGTTCCTTTTTTAAGTAAAAACAAAGCAAAATATTACTCAAATATATAATCTGAATAGTACTACAAGGTGTGTCCAGAAAGTACAGTTTTGAAAAAAAAAATTTAAACGTTTTTTCCAAAAAAGAATTATTTTTACATGAAAGAAGATAACTTAAATTATTTTTCTACATAGTTTCCACCAGTGTTCAGATAGTTTTCATATCGGTCGATCAACTTAACCAGTCTTTCCTCAAACAACAATCTCACCAATGACAACAGCCAAAGCTGTACAGTATTTCACGTCATCAGTTTCATAGCGCTGACATTTAACATCTAGATGATGTTTCATGTGCAGTAGCTCATATAGTAAGCTCACAGATGGTAGTCATATGGCACCAGGTCTGGGCTATATCCCTATCCTTTTTTTGTAATTATACGCCAAAGTTTCCTCAATATCTCAAAAATATCTTGCTGCATTAATGGTTTGACCTCTGGGAAGGAACTGAATGCTTCATCAGGAATACTGGTTTGTCCTTCAAACATCAAAGACAATGGTGTCAGAGGAGACAATGAGCCAGAAAGACTAGCACTTACGTGTTGAGTGCCAATAGCAGGACTGCGGTGGCGGTAGAACAAAATGGTACTTATTTCCTCAAAATGCTTTGTATAACATTTTTCAAAATCTTAATAACTGTTTTCAAATCATGGACTTCTGGTTTATTACAAATCATATACATTTATAATAATCTTTCTTTGAATGAAACTTGGTTTTGTTAAACACCTGCTTGATTCTATTAAGATTGTCCCAAATAACTCAGACTTTATTCCATAACCAATGTAATCTTTCACAAACATCACTTTTATTACAATTTATTTCACAAAAGTAATATTTGTAAAAAAAAATAATAAAAGTGAAATTAATAGTCTATAGCTATTATCCGCAAATGCTAGAATGTTTAAGGTCAGCATCAATGATTTCATGAATTCGGATCTGGGTCTTACCAAAAGAATTGCTACAATAGTTAATTTTTAAATATAATTTTTACCCATATACTGTAATCAGTATGTTTTAATTACCTGCCTATCTGATGTGCTAAGGTTTTAGCACGCTGTCGCGTTTCTACAGATGAATTTTGAGACCCCATATAACAAGTAAATAAAAGCCTGTTACACAATTCTTGCGGCTGTTTTGGAACATAATCCATGTCACACACCATCTTCCTTACATCTGCCAACACTTTTTCATCTAAAACATAAATTCAATGATGCAAGTAAATTTTCCTTAACAGCACCAAATACAACAGCAGAACCCTATTATAACCGGCCATGATTAGCTCACTCCTCAGGATAACTGACCGTATGTTCAGTGCCATGCTCATGTCATTCTGAGCACAAAAGTGGCTCATTATCACTATACTCTGTTCTCTTATCAGAAACAGTTACATTCTAATTGTGAGACAGGAAATACAGTGCAGTGTACAGTTGAGTAATAAACAAAAAGTATACAGACTTTTTTATCAACCCAAAGTCATTGCACCTGTACAAGAATCTCCTGTATAGCTACCTTTAATACGAAAATAAACCCTGACCGAATTCAAAGGATTTTTCATTTCTAAGGATTTTGAAAATTCAAAGCACTAATTTATATAATTTTTAAAGCCAATTACAATGGTAAAATTACATTTTCAAAAAAAATTTATGACAAATTAAAAAATATTTTTTACTGCAGTAGTTTTATTTTGCAGAAAACATATAATACTTGTACATCAGTAGTTGCCATAGTGGGTGCAATTCAGGTGGGTCATTGGACAATTTAAAACTTTTTAAGTGTTTAAAAAATAGAAATATGTTCTATAATTCTGCAAAAACTGCTTCACTACTGACTACAAGGTTACTCAAAAAAAACAGATATTTTCGAAATAAAGTGAACAGAGCAATAGGACACTGCAACTGAACTAGGCTCATGTTTCTACTGGAAGTATGGCATGCATAAATGAGTTTGAAAAAATAAAATGAAATAAAAAACTCTACATATTTCATGTATAATAATTTCACTTCATCAGAAGAAAAGACAAAAAAAAGGGAGTAGCCGCCTCGGTGGCCTAGTTGGTAGCGTACTAGGCTTTCACCCCGAGGGCCCAGGATCGATTCCCGGCTAGGGCTCTTGGCATTATCATATGCTTTAAATCATCTCATCGTCTGCATTAGCCCAAGTGTACACAATAGTCAGACGTTAAACACAAAAAAAAAGGGAGTATAAGAAGTTAGACAATTTTTATTCACTTTTACACAACTTTCTCTTTTATTCTAATGAAGTGTAATTATTAGACACAAAAAAATAAAAGGAATTTTTTATTTCATTATATTTTACATCATTCATGTATAAGCACAAAAAATTGAAGTTTTTTATTAGATGCCATCTAACACTGGAACCAATGGCAGGTTAAAATACATATACCAAGTAGTAATATATATTGAATTTTTCCTATATTTGTTGTATAAATAGTATTATGTAGTTTCTGTACAATGACACTTTTTCACTATTGTAATCAGGTTTTTTTTACTCCACTAATTTAACGATCTTCATTGTGTATTAATGTTCCAACCACAGGCAACTGATATGACAAATTCTATCGTAATTTTTAAATAAATCGTGTAAAAACATTATGCAAACTTTCATATGTTTAATCAATTCTTCAAAAATGTCAGGCATAAAAAAACAAGAAAATACACTTAATTTTAATAGATCACACCAGATTTTGCTAAAAATTTGGCAACATGAAAATTTATATTTCAAATCAACGTACTGAATTTAAAATAAAACACATTAACACTTTTAAAGTAAATCAGAGCAAAATCAAAAAAATCAGGGTTTATTTTGTTTGTTTTTTTTATTTATTCCCAACCCATAAATTTCTTTCATTACACATTAGTTACAATGACTTCATTCAGTTATGAAGCTTCATTTATAATCACAATTTGAGCATACTTATAATAACTTGAGTTATGAAACTTCACTTATAATCAGAATTTGAGCGAAATCTGATAAATCAATTGCAAAAAATTAAAAATCAACTAAATTTTTTTCTATAGCAACCTATAAATTTTGTTTGTATTTTATGAGCAATATTTAATTACTTTTGAGTAATATTCAATGACTATAACCCTTTTTTTGAAAAAAAATCACAAATATATATATATGACCAAAATTTGATTACACAATTTTGACAAATTTAATCAATTTTTCAATTCTTGTTAATACTAAATTAACCAGATTTCTTGGAATTATAGCAACTGCTACATTCAGCTACAGAAGCTTTCTTAATAACTACATTTGTGCAAAATATGTTCAAACTGTTGGACCCGATTTTAACAAAATCCAATTTTTAACGAATTTTTACCAAGAAGGACTTCTAAAACCTTTTTTTTTGAAAATTAAAAAAAATGATCCCAAGATAAAAACAAACAAGAATTACATGGCAAATTTCATCAAAATCGGTCAACTATTTTAGTTTCAAGTAATATGCATCCAAGTAAAACCAATTTTCGGACAAGTAAAATAAAAATCTCAAGATCAATTTTGTTTTTATAAACAATTTACATTTTTAAAAGGTTAATGAGAAAATTAAAATTAAAATGGCACTATCAGAGTCAATTACCTCCGGCAGAGCAAGCAGTTACAACCATACGACACATTGAAAACACAATACAAGCAGTAGCTGACGAGTCCACACCACCACTCAAAGGAAGAAAGAAACCTCCTTGGCATGACCTTCTATAAAGGAAAACAAAATCATTCTAGGGGAGATTTTAAGTTATTTAACTTTTGAGATCTTTTATACTAAGTAAGATGTGGTACTAGAGAACAAACCAGTGAAGTTTCCTTTGACAAAACATTTTTGTATAACTGTTTAACATCCATACTTTGTCAGTTATACTAATAAAGACGAGGGATCAACATGGCAAGGGTAAGGTAAATAATGGGTATGGGTTCATTAATGGTAAGGGTAATGACTTTGAGGTGTGCAAGTTCAAAGTCGCTGCATACTAACCAATGTCTTAGCCACCTCGACCATGAACTTGTTTAAATATTTTAATACACAATAAAAAAATCAATTAACATAAATATGTCTTCTAGAACTGAAATAAAAATTCTACTGTTTCATCTTTTTACTTTCATGAACACAACATTTCTTTTTTATTAAATCTAATCAGTCAATCTTTGAATATACTATTGCCATCAAAATTTATTATAAGCCAGATGTTAAATCAATACTGATGTACCATCAAGCTTTCATGCTAGTGTACTAAACATGCAAAATTATAGCCGCCTCGGTGGCCTAGTTGATAGCGTACTGGGCTTTCACCCCAAGGACCCGGGTTTAATTCCTGGCCAGGGCTTGGCATCTTCATACGCTATAAATCATCCCATCGTCTGCATTAGCCTAAGTGTGCACAATAGTCGGATGTTAAAAAAAAAAAAAAATTAAACATGCAAATTCATAGTCAAGTAAAAGTAGAATTGAATATCACAAAATCATAAAAATCTCTTTTTATAGTCCATATTTGCGTGCCTATGAGGCTTTGATAATTTCAAGGCATGTAACAAACCTTGATAATTTCTGTCTTGTTACTAAAAAAACTTTTTAATTAATTGAGATTAATGAAGTCAGTTAAATAACCTCTGTTTAATTAGATTTACAGACACTGTATTGGAACTATTGGTAAACAACTAAAAGACTGTTAAATAGGCTTATGTCAAATTTGGTGAACAACAATGTTTTAGATCTTGATTAACAATTTTTACCTTAAGTAATCCCACAACCAGCATGCAGGCCCTAATGCTATTTCTTCTTCAGGACTATGGTATACCCATTTGATAGGTATGCATGCAGGAGCCAAACTACCAGAAGGCCCTGCTTCTGACAAAGAGAAATCAACTGGAATTCTGGGATAACGTTTGGCACTGCCTGCTAAATGAGATCTAGATCGGAGAGCATTGCGGTAACTTCGGATATCTTCTAAGTCTATAGTTGCTGACACAACTTCCTGCAATGAAAAAATACAAAATAATCTTAAATAAGAAAATTTACATTTTAATACATTTAAAATAAAAACTATTAAAAAAGTTTATAAAAACTGTATGTAAAGCATATTTGAAGATTAAACTTGAGACTGTTTTGAATTAGCATTATGCCTTAAATAGTAGCAAAAATAAAATATCGCTATAGCAATAATTTCAAATTTTGGTACCAAAACAAATTTTTTTTTATACTTGTACATAGGCTACAGCTAATTTGGTATATGTTTAATTAACTAACTAAAGAGTATGTTATAACTTCTTGTCAGTCACGACTGGTAATTTATTTACATAAAAAAGTGTTACTTTGTCATGACCATCATATGTGTTGTAGTGATGCTACAGTTTATCCCACTCATTACTTACAATGAGTCGAATCATCCCATTCTTTGTCCAAATATTTGGATAAACTGTGATAGAATGTTTTTTTTTTTACAAGCAAAAAACTAATTTGGTCATCTTTTCCATTCTCACTTAGAGCATTTGATCTTTCTTTCTATTAACTCAAGACAACTAATTTAAAAAGTTTTTATTTCATTAACAAACAATAAGTAACAGTTTATATATCTGTATAGTTGTAACAATACTAAAACTAATAAACAATTAAAGTTAACACAAAACACAAAATAAAACAGGGCTGTATGTAATAAAGCAGGGGGACCTGTGATTTAAAATTAGAAAAAAAAATTTTACTTAAGAGACATGGTTAATAGCCAACTGATCATCTCCCAACATCTTGCGGAAATTACTGCTTATTCCACATGATCGATATTTTTCATGATGCATATTTTTCAAACAATCTCAACCATTAAAAATGTTTTTGGTTATGTTCTGCTTACACACTTCACAATATGGAAGATACCTACATCTTATCAGATGTCAATCAATAAGCAAGGAATTACCTTTTCGTAGACAGGTAACCATCACACATTGATTATTTTATTAAATTAAAGATAACAAGGACAGACTGTATCTTGAAATACCCTCATTTTGTTATTTTTCACTGCTTTCTACTTCAGTGACAGTAAATTAAATTTTTTGACAACTTTCTTGTCCTGTTTAGAGTAATCAGTGAATATAACTGCACTTCCAGAGTAACAGGTAATATTTTTTCATTGACTTTTAATAAAATAGCAATAATAAGTACTATTAAATAATATAAGTGTTCTTGTTCTACTCTATGGAGGCTTAAAAATCAGAGGGAAATATTCTGCCAGCAGTAACTCATTAACAATATGAACCTCATTTTAGGATCCTTGTTTATATGAACTTATTTCTTTCTTTTCACTAGAAGAACATGTCCTGAAAGTTTGTCACATTCTTCATGATACACCCTGTACATAAAATTTAAGCGTAAACTCACCACTTCTTGTAGAGCGAACTGCTGACTTCTATTAATTATTTCTCCATTAATAGCGATACAAGAACAACCATTGAAGTAAATACGTTGCCCATCACAACCTCGTAAATTACTAAATAAATAGCAACCACCAGCCTAAACAAAAAACCGATAATAGATAATCATAAATAAGTAAAAATCACAACAATAACAACAACAAAAACACAAATTAAATCTTAAAACATAATGTTCGTCCTAGTTATGAATAAAAGATAAGTAGAACCTTAATTATCCAGGATAGAGACGAGAAGGAAAACTACAGATAGAATAAAAATATGTTTTAGTTCACATTTATAATTCACATTATGTCTCATTGACATAATGAAAACAAAATTCAACAACAACGTTCAATTTTTTTTTTATATCATTTTTTTTTTAAATCCGATTTCACTTCCAAAATCAGAATTAAAACCTGCAAATGCAGTGAAACTTGACTGGTTAAGTCTCATCAACTTATATGCAACATCACTTTTTCATTAGCCTGGCTGAACACCTCTCTTTAATATGAAGAAAATGTTTTAGTGACCTTTAATATTGCACTACTTGGATATAGTGTCAAAAATGTCTTAGGATATTTTTTTAATTAAGTTAATGTGGACTAAGGTCAAGGCTTTTAATCCATCTAGGTCTTACAAAATACGTAATTTTTCTTATTGCTGCTACCTTATTGAGTTACTGCGACTAACAGTGTTACTGTTGACTAATAGACAACTTATACAGTACCAAGTAAGGTAAACAGATAACCAATAAATGAAGTCAGAATTACCAATGCTGATAAAGACACGACCAGATTGAATCAAATTTTTGATTCAGCTGAAATGCACATTTGTTTTTTTAAAACTAGCTGTATGTTTATTCTATCACACTTAGGTCCAGAGAAAATTGTGATTACACAATATTGTCCCCTCTCTTTTGCTACAGAAAGATAAAGCAATAATTTGGACAGCACTTATATGCTGGATGACAACTTCCTTATCCCACTTATCTGCCTGTTGTTTACTTCCATTCCACTCTGTGAATTCTTGAAAAATTATCCAACAAAGATAAAAATGAAATTAGCTGTTAAGAGACAGTTTTATCTTAACAACTAATTTAGTTTTTATCTTTGCTGGTTTTTTTAAACCAGGTTTCTTGGCTTTTTTAACTTTTATCTTGCTGGTTAAAAGTCAGCCTTATTTAGCTATAAGCCACTTTACATGCAGAAACAATGAAGAAGTTTGACTGATTTAAGTATATGAAATGAATGTTAATTTAATTTTGGTAGTTATATTAAAAGATCAGTTGTTTTATATTAATTCGTAAAGATCAGGTGATTTCATTGAACAGCTGATAGGCTATAATAATGTTGTTAAAAACTAGATATGTTAATTTGTTACGTTTTCAAAAAAATTGTGGTAATTAAAATTTTTAAAAAGGAAGAGAAAACATGATATATGATTTTTATTTTTAGTTCAATAACAGACATTTTTTCTACAGTTGTTACCTGGACGTTTACATTAATGCTACTAATCCATATTCGCACCTGATCATGAGTGTCCTGATGCAAAGAATTATTTGTGTCACAAAATATTATGCTTTGGATCTTAAGCACATTCAATGACCCACTTAGCAACTAAAAAAAACTAGTTAAATTTCAATTCTACAAAACAGCTCACAATCCTCCCTCTGGACTGAGTACATTTCTATTCCACAGTCATAACAAAATATGATTTTTCTCCCAGATTTCATAGTTGTTTTCACATTGACAAAATAAATGCTTATTTTATTGCACAATATCAATCAATCAAACAATGATTCAAACAGCAAAGGTAAAATTTTCTTATTCTGCCACACTGCCTCGCTCCATTTTACATCATTCCACCAATCACTATTGTTTTACTCATTAATGTTTTGTTATCGAATTACCTTACTGTCGCTTTTACCTACAATGCCACCTACAATTACAACTGCCTACATTTTTACTGAGTCCTACACATGTCAAACATTAATTTCTGGAATAAAAATTAAACTCCTTTCTACAAAATTAACCTCAAAAACATTTACATGATTTTCATAAGTGGTAGAACTGTTTGTCTGATTCTTTACCAGGTTGAACTAAATGCATGTAAATTAATTTGCCAACAGAAAATCTAAGTTCTACTATATTTATTTTTAAATGCAATACCTTGAACGTAGCTGACTTGACTAGATCAACTGTGACATATGCTTTGCGAAGTTCCATATATGAACCAGATCCATTTACTATGATCTCCACTCCATCCAAGCACATTGGCACGTGTGTACTAAAAGCAATACAACCAAGATTAATAAATATCATTAAATTATTTTAAAAAACTTTATAACAATTTCACTTTATGTCTGCATGTATAAAAATTCTAAAAACTTTAGCACTGTCAATATTCAGTGTGGGAAATAGTATTTCATGAACATTATTAAAATTATTTTATTCCTATTCTGTTTTCTATCAAATCTGGATGGATTCAACCATACTTGAGTGGTTGTACCATAAATGGCAAGAATATCAAGGAAATAGAGTCCATCAGATGAATGCTGACAGAGACCCAGATGTGTTAGCAGTAATACATTGATGGTGCAGACCATTAATTCCTAGAGCTATCAAACAATCAAATCAAAGCTGGAAAGCAGAATCCACACAAATATTGGAACAAGATAGACACACGTTGTTAATTAACAAGCATGAAGAGTTAAATAATTGTTTTCCTATTGTTTTATACCAGTTAGACTAATGAGAATGAAGGATCAGTGTTAATGGAAAGGTCAAGTCCCAAACCTTGATGTAAGCAGATCAGAGATGCAGCACACTGAAAGCTGTCTTTAGCCACTTCAACCATCTAGCCATCACAAACAATGCAGAACTATTTCACATTAACTAGCAGACTTTCATCTCTTTCAATTATTAAGTCTGTATAACACAGTTGTACAGAATATTCAATGGAACTGTGTGCAACATTGTATAGAATCACAGTTATTTCCACTCACAGTGTAACCAGATAAAGTATGCTTCTAGGTTCAATAAAGGAGACTGAGTATGTTACTGAGTTCTGCCCATGCTAACTTGAGACAACCAATCTGTGGGCTAAGAGCCTAATGACCAGCTACCGTCAAACAATTAGCTACACTCTTGACTCTTGCCTAATACATTCATGTAAAACCTTGCAATAACAGCGATGATAACCTCAACGGTTTTTCGCCGCAAAACAAAAAAAAAACCTTGCAATATTCAATTTCAATCAAAATCTGACTTATAAAATGAAACTATAAAATGGATTTTTTAAAATAAAAATTTTAATCCATCGAGTCTAACCACGTTTTAAAAAAGTTATTGCATATTGACAGATATTCAATTTTCAAAAGAGTAAAGTTTGAAGCATTCACCCCAACACAGAAAGTTTCAATGAACAAATCAAAGCTCAAAGCAATGTTTTATATATATATATATATATATATATATATATATATATATATATATATAAGAGATTGTGTACATAAATTAAGCAACTAACCAGCATTAAGTAAATAAACAAATTTCTGGAAAAATCAGTGCTGGATTCTTCAACATTTTAGCCGATAAAAGTGCACTATTTCTCAAGTCATTTTTAGTCAAACATTTGATCCCATTCATCTACACTATTCAACCACTATTGACTAGGTTTTCTAAGGTCAAATCTACTTTGAAGGAAACAGGATTTAAATCATAGAAACTGTGAAAGAGAAAGTAACCGATTATCTACAACACATATTAAACAGTAGAAATTTTATATGGAGTGATGTAGAGTATGTGCTTGGGATAACATTGAAGGTATTAATGTTTAAATTGCAAATACAACCAATAAACCATTTTATAGCACCATATAATTATTATTATATTATTAATATTATATTTATATCACCTTGTCTATGTAATTATCTCTTTCCAAAAATATGACTGGGAAATCTTGAGCCACTGATTTTATCCCTGCCTCCTATAATGTAGTGTTTATCATACATTTTAAGCTATTAGAGAGACATAGAGTAAAAATTGCATGGCAATAAATATAACAATTCTGTTCTAAATTTGTTTGTGTTAAAACTGCAATTGATAAAGAGCCTACACTGTTTTACTTCTCTCATAAGAAGTATAGAAATGACTCAGTACCTAAATGGATTCCATAGCTCTTCACAAATTTCATAGCCAATGCACGTATCTTTGGTAGAAATAACAGCATCTCCAAAAGCAACCACCGACTGTCCAGTATAAGTTTGTATCATCCTTGGTACATAATAGTCTTCTGTTTCTAGAGTCTGCAAGGAAAATAACCAATGATATTGATATTAAATTAGTAGGTTTATCAAATTTGTTTATAAAACTGACATCAAAATTATCAGAAATATTTCAGGTAAAAACAAGTCAGTACCCGACAATACAGATTCAAAAGCTATACCAAATTTAGAGCCAGAGAATAAAAAAAGCAATAAAGGCATTCCGTAAGCATTTTATTATCATACACTCACACAGAATAACCATAGCATGCAGCTGTCTTGTATTTACACAAGAGTAACAATATTACAATAGTTCTTTTTTATCTTACAATAATTTTTTTATCTTTCGCTTTTTGAAAACTTGATTTCACCACTATAATACAAAATCTACATAAATTGGAGCTTTTAGATTTTCAAATTACTTTTAAAATACCACAATAAGATTCATTTTCATCAGTGGAATTTAAAATTAATTTATATAAATCACTGATTATCATGTTGAAAAAATTTTTAAAAAGCTGGACGACTCTGAATCAATGTTATATTCAAATGTTGCAGGAAAAATAAATAAATTGTTTACATTCGTGTACTTAAAATACTGCAACTCTAAATTAACAAATTTTTATTAGTGCTTATCAGACATTAAATTTCATACAAATATTACTATAGGGTACTTCATTATTTAACATGAAAAAGACTTGCCTTTCGCCAAGCAGTAAACCATCGGGATTCACGATAATTGCCATCATCACACAATAAAAGTTTAGGGCGAATAAGTAACAGCTTTCTGAAACATAAATTAATGTTGCAAAAACTACCTCACATAAGTTTATATTATTTAAAAAGGGACTCATAACCAGTACTCTAAGCAAGAAGAAAAACAACAATTTTAAAGAAAATACTATTTTTCTAATTTTTAACTATGAGAAATTATCTGATATAAAATTTTAGGAATTTGAATAAGATGTACTACTAATTATTACATTAAGTCAAACCACTAGGAAGGTTTTTAGTCACCCTTTAATTGGCAGAGTGCCAAATGGTGTGGTTGTAAAGATACATACTGCTGAGTTTACATATTGTTCATAATAATAATGTTTTGAACTTTCTGCTAATTTCGTGGTACTGACAGAAGATGAAAGATATTTTGCATTAAATTTTGTTATAAACTGATCAAAACAATGACTATAAACTAAACTGAATATTGGTTCAAGCAATTAATGATGAAGTTTTACGCAAATCAAGCACTTTTGGGTGGCTTAAATGGAAGTGGGCTGCAGCAAGTCTATTAGTTTTCAGTAGGGCTGCAAGTAGACACAACCAATACTTGGTTAGACCATCAAATTGCATCATGTCACTTAACTTTGCCAAGGTTCATGAAATCATTTATCAGAACAGATGACAAATCATTCATAATTTTGTCGCCATTCATTCATGATAGCTGAAATTGTAGAAACATTACTTAGGACTTGCCAACACATTTTGTCTGATTCTCAACTCGAGAAAAATTGCAACTAAGTTTGTCTCAAAATTTTATACAAAAACAGGGAGATGGCAATGACATCTGAACACAATGTAGGCTTTTGACTAATATTTATTCACTCATACTAGTTTTACAATAGTAAAAAAAAAACAATGTTATAAAAAACTCAAGAAATTTGGATATGAAAAATAATTTAGAGAATCATAATTAATTTTTATGAAATGTCTACTTATCTCATTTGTTTCAAAATTTACCACATATTATCACATTTCTATATAACAACACAAATAAAGTGTATTCATTTATAAATATGTTATTAGTTACACATATGGAATAAAGATAATACTCAATTTCACTGTCTTCTTATTCACCGCATGGTTTTCTATGACCTGTCTTCATGGTGGTTAATCACACTTGCAGATACATTATCATGACAACAAACTATAATAAACAACAAATATTATTGAATTTTTTTCTTCAAAGTACGATTTTTACAAAGAATAACAGTCTTTGTTTCCTGATGACGTACAGTAAGTCATCTTTCACTGATTGGTAGAAAACTGTATGAGGTGCATCCAGAAATTAAGTACTATTACTTTGTTCTACTGCCACTGCAGCATGTGTCTACACACATGTATGCTAGACTTCCTGGTTAACTTCCTCTTCACTGACACTATTAAGGTTGATTTGTGTAGTGTTTCCAGTTTCCTATACATATTTAAAATGGTTAAGACAATTCAGGAACTCGCCAACTGTGAGATTCATTTTGCCATTCTGTGACTGAATGCAAGGCAGATTATAAGCTAGCTGAAATACATCATAAAATTCAAGATTTTACGGTGAAAATGAAACAAGTAATGGAATGATGGGAAAGTGGGTTAGAAAGCTTAATGGATGACAAACCAATATTCATGACAGTCAATGGAGTGGAGACACACTCAATCTCCTAAAAAACAAAAATTCAAAATAACAATGTCATCCCAGAAAATCATGTGTACCATGTTCTAGAACAGATAAAGGGTTCTGGGGACCTGTTAAGAGACAATGAACCAGGAAGACTAGCTCACATGTGCGGAGCATTGATAGTAGCGCTGCGATGGTAATAGAATGAAACGGTACTTACTTTCTGGACATGCCTCACACTTGGAACCATGCTCCAGAAAATGTTTTGTACATTTTAGATTCTGGAAGATTGAAGACTTCCTGCTGTTCTAATTGTGGTTCATTTCTGATAACGTTTAATACCATCAGATTTTAATTTGCTAACTCATAATTTCTTGACCTGTACATGGTTTTACTATCCAATCCACAACACACTTCACTAATAGTAATGGCACTTCAGTAATAGCAAGATCCACTATTAAATTAATTTATCTATGAAGTATAACCTATAAAGTTATATATACAAATTTGTTATTGTTATTATCTACCCATACCATATTCAATCATTAGTTTTCTTTATAAGAAATATTTCTTCTTTGTTTGTTCATTATTTTAATAAAATAAATTTCACATTTGTTACTCTTAATGTAATGTAAGTATAATGAATAATCATTATACTTTATGTTTTAAAGCAAAGAAAAGTAGTGAAATGTTCTTTACTTTGTAATTGTATACACAGGATTTTGAACTTAAATTACTCAAGGTTTGTTAACTTTTGAACAACAGGTTACCTGTTTAGAAACACAACACGACAGTTATATGTTGCATTCTTATGCATGACTGGCATGCCAACATCTATGATGATGTCCTTACATACAGGACTGATTAGTAACTCCAACAGCACTTCCCAGGAATGCAGTAATGTGTCATTCTCTAAGAAATGGTCTTCACAGCTGTAACCACTGTAACATAAAAAATTGTCAAACATTTTGTGTAGCAAAAATTATTATTCTCGTTAAATATGTGAAGTGAACATAACACTCTCAACTTTGGTTTCAAAATCAAACTCTATGTTTAGAAATACAATATTAATTAAGATATAACTGAACACCAATAACAGCACTGGCTAAAACTTTCTCAAACTTTCTGAGTTGCACACCAATTTTTTGACTGTCTGATAGTACAAAGTCACAACTCTCCTAATAAAGACAAATTGGCTGTCTTACTAGTAAATAAAAGTCTCACATATTCTTTTACTGCAAAATGGTGGCTGGAAAGATATATGCAAGAAAATTCCCAAAGCCACTAGAGCAAATAATTAACAGTGGAGTCTAGATATTGCTGGAGAAATTTCAGTTATATTGTGCTAGGTGTAAGGCCAACATTTATATAAAAAACAGTAACCTTTACTAAAAAAATTTTAATTAACACAATAAAGAAAAAACATGCATGGGTGAAACAATATCTGAAATAATTCTTCAAAACCTCATTGTTGTTTGCTGCAGAAGAGTTTGTTGCAACTCTAAAACAAAGTATTAAACCCTGTCAACTCTAGATTCACTAGAGATAGAGTATGTAAAAGAGCTGATTTGAGTTGGGAATCAGCACAGAAATGCTGACTCTAGTACTAACACCAAAGCTTAATTTCTTCATTATCATAAAGGGAAACTCAGAACTAAGATCACATAGATTACAAGGGATGGGTATAGTAAATTAAAATAATAATAATAATAAGGTATGATTCCTCGAGAAATAAAAGAAAGAAGAGTTAATCAAAGAGTATCACTTCTGTAGTTGTATTGATAAGGTGACATTCTACGTCTTTAATGAAAGCACTCCTATTTTGCCTCCAAAGAAGCAAAATCAACAAAACTATGAAGAAAGTTATTTATTGTAAACACAGTCAGTACTTGGTGAAACTCCATGATACCCAGGCAAATTAGAATACAGTACTTATAAATGTGTGTTACAACTGTGTGTTAACAGTATCACAAAAATTCTTTATTATTCTGTAACATATATTTCGCTGTGAGGAATCTGCAGACATAGTTAAGTTAAAAATTAGGGTGTGCTTATTATATAGTAATACCGTTGATGTTAAAACTGGAATTGAGAAGGTAAAGAAAGGAAGAACTGCTTATCAGTGAGCACAAGGTTGGGGAAACCCCTAAAGAATAGGCTTGAATAAGGGAGAGAGGAGTTGAAGTTAGTCTATTCATTTAAATTAAAATTAGGGTTTTCAATACAGATTTTTACATTTCTAGGATTTCTAAATTATTCAGTTTTATACCCTTTTGTTTTTATGTATGGATTACACTGATATTGTTTAAATTAAAGAAATGACTGAATTCTAAATTCTAATAAATGATTTGCAAAATTTGAGACATTTTTTCATAATTCCAACAATTGTAACATTCTTTAACACAAGCTTTTGTGGCTCTCCGACATTGTCTTATGTATTCACAAGGGCACTCTTCACAAACAACTTTATATACACCACTGTATATGTTTATTTCATCCTTATTGTTGACAATGTGCTACCCTAAGTTTGTTGTACAGTAAAAAACCTAGCTTATAATTAATTTCATCTAAGATTAAATTCCTAATTTTATAACATATTTTGCATAAAACCAATATTTTTGCAACATTTTTGTGTTTCTTTAATTGATATATTTACCTTGTATAACATACTAGTTACTAATGCATGGCATTACATTGTTGAATGCTCTAAATAAAAAGAAGCTTCTTTATTTTTACCGAAAATTTGCAAGAGTGCAAAAGTTCAAAGCACTTTTGTACATCGAAAACACAGCAATAAATTAATACAAGCACTGTAGGTTCTACAAATATCATGTAAGAAAAGTGAGTGGAGTTAATTTGAAGGAAGCCGAGTGATAAACTGTTTCGTTTGCAACCGACAGAGCACAACACTTTACAACAGTGAAAATATTTTTTTGCAGTCTTACAATTTATAATGCATGTTCTTATCTTTATGCATTGTTTTATTTATGAAAAATTTATTTTGTGGAAAAACTAATGGTTAGACTGTTAGGACAAAATTTATAAGACAATTTCCCACCTTCAAACAATACAAATAAAAGTAATGACATCTTATTTTTTTTCTGCAAAGATCAGTATCTAATACAAATATTTTTCAATTATTAAAACCAACAAACTATGGATGGAATGTTAATGAACAAATTTCTGCACATTGCAACTGCTCATTTTTAAAATTCACTGAAAAAAATTATAAGACGTCAAGATACTGCCCTAAACTGCTTTTTCATGGTACTGCACACCCTTAAATCATAAAAATAAATTCACCCTCTTTTAATAATTTATTTTTTATTTAAAACTTAAAAATTAACATATTTTAAATATTTAGGTTATTATACTATAATGAAACAATATTTTTCAACTTTATTTTTACCTCAAGAAATCAATTTTTGTCTGGTAAAAAAAACACACTTTTTAAATTTTCAGTATTTTTCTATAAAACTTTAAACATGAACAAATGTATTATAAAATATTAATCTAAATAGGTTGTGCTAGTCAAATACGTAATTATTCAGCTATTGTAAAATTATATAGTACTTTGAAATATGATAATTTAAAAGTTGAATATGAAAGCCCATTATTGACATTTGTCCTTTTAAATACCAGTACTGAGCTAGGACACACAATCAAGGTTAATGACTGCCTAATACACTGACTAAAATTTTGCCCACTAAACTGGCCACATGAGCTGAGAAAAAAGTGTTCAATTATTAATTCCGAGCAAGACTGATACGAGCAACAAAAGTGATCCACCAAGCTATAAGGGTTAAATGTAGCTTCAAAGTAATTATTAGCAGCTGTAATTAGGCTATATACAGAACCTAGGAACTAAATCTTACCATATTTCTAGTTCAGGACCACTTCTGTAAGTTGCACCAGCTTCTTTTGCAAGTTCAATACTTTTTAAAATCCTATTTAGATTCCCTTCAAAATCAAGGGCCCATTGATTTAGTGTACACACAGCTACTGTCACCTTACGCCCCATGACTTCTGAAAACAACATCTATCATCAAGCATTAACCTCGAAATCTTTTTTAAAAAATTACACAATTTTTTTTAACAAATAGCTTGTGCAACCATGACCAATTTAATCTGTCTGCACTAAATTACACTTACTTCTTGAACAGATGTATTATAAGTAGGGCCAGGCTACTGTTTAAATTAATGTTTATGTGTTACTAGTGGTTGTAGCCTACATAAAGTTGACAGGTACAAAAATAAAATATTTATTACATAGTTTTAGCACAATGAAAATGAAATTAATAGCAACAAGCCATCCACAGCATGTGCATAGCCTACATATAATGCCTCATAAGACTCATCATGGCCTAATAATATAAATAGGAAGAAAATATAACTGTATGATAGAATTTCACAGTTCTTGGATGAAGAACCTAACCAAAATCACTAGTAACCTTAGAAAAAAATTATTTTCAGTAAATGAAATATGTGTTAATTAGATAATACAGTATGTAGACTAATACAGTAAAACCATAACTAGAGGCACAAAAATAAGTAACATGTTTTCCATCACAAAAATAATTATTTAAATGCATGTTATTAATAACAAAAAGAATATAAACTTCTTTTTAAAAAAAGAACAACTTAACAATCTAACTTGACTTTGTTGTTGGGTGTAATATAAACTTAATAATAAAAAAAAATAAGGACAACTCGGTTGTTCAGTGTTTCCTAATTCGACCATGTTGTGTTATAACATGATACCGCACATGAGCAATATCTCGTTTAATAACGTAGGTGCAATAATCTTGTGTAGTAAATATAACATGTTGCACATAAATAAACAGAAATTACATCACAATTTAGTTCCATTACAAAGAGCTTAAAATCGTAACTTATAATAAATTGAATCTTGCAAGGGTGAAGATGTGTTACTGTAATAATTAAGTTCATAATAAAACAATTCTGTTTATTGAAATCACTACTTTAGCATGAGGCTCAAAAGAGCAGAAATACCTCTTATTTAACCTAAAAAAAATTATTATTGGAGTAACATATGCTATTAATCAGTAAAACACTTTATATCTACCCACAAAAAGCAAATTTATGTACACTACCTACAATTCATACTGTCACAAGTTATACTTACTGTAATGAAATAGCACAAACACAATAGTTCACTCCTACAATAAATTTAAAAAACAAAAAACAAATTGCACATTAGTAATCGTCTTCCAAGCCTAAAGAACATAATATTGTTATAATACCATTTACACGCTCACCGATTTATGTACTTTATTAATTATTTTATTTAGATTTAGATCAGGCCCAACAATCTAGTTAATATTATCTCTGATTACAGAGATTAAGCCTAAACCTAAACTTAAACGGCACAGCGATAAAGACTAAACCTAACCTAAACAAATTTGACAAAATAAACTCATAAACACAGATCCAGAAACTCAAGTACTGATACTGATTAGTATTACAGCTGTTACAAGTACACGTCTCCCTCGCTTAGCGCCCACAATTGTTTTCCAGAAATGTACGAATGCTAAGTAAAACCGTGTTTAAACGAATTGTACAATATATGGAAATTAGCGCCGTAAGCATGTTGTAATTTTTAAAAAATGGCACTTTTGTAGTTACAATATTTTGATATTTAATGAAGCATTTATATCCACGGCAATAAGATAAAGTTTAAAAATAATTATAAACTTTAATTGAAGGGAAGATAAATACTTGTTGTCTTTAAAAATATAAGAGTTACTGCACTTTTGTTTAAAAAAAAAGTAATAAGCATCAATACTTTAAGACAAGGATTGAATAAGAAATACAGCTGTAAAGAATATATTTTCGAAAAGGTATGACAGCCTAATTAATCTGGTTGAACTGTCTTTTAAATTATAGTTTTTTTAATTAAAACCCATGTTATATTATCTATGGACCGAACTGGACTACATATTGAAAGGATCATTGTGTTGACGCTTAGCACCGGTCATCGATAACACCGACTAAGAAACCAAAACAGCAAACTTTCGAATTTGAAGAGCTTATCCCAAAGAAAGGGTTAGAAGAAAGTGGTTAGAAAGCGTATCTTAAATTCAGAAAACATCGAACTGCATACCTCCAAGGCCTCACTATACAGAACTCATTAATTCATCGAAACTTGTAAATATTTTATTAGTTGTTCCCTATGTGTTTTAAATGTATTTTATTTTAATGTATAGTGATCCCTCCAAGTTACGCGACGTGACGCCCTCATTCAAAAATAAACTCTTGTAGAATTTAAACTAAGATACACTATTTTGTTGTTATTTTTAATTAATCTTATTGGAGCTGGAGCGTCACGACTTTGAGTCTATCACTATAGTCCAAAGTATAATATGATTAGTATTCGACCTACTGTGATTAAAAATGGTCACTAAAACATAGATCAACTAGTCTACCAGGCTATCATAGTGTATAGAACAACTAATCTTTAGTGTTATCTTTATTGTTTAATTCGTATTGAAAATTAAAAGTAATTATATATTACAATTATTGTTCAAGAAAGTTCATTTTGTATTTTTTTAATGTATTATACAATTTTTAAAAAAATTCTTTAGTTTCAAGTTGGTAGTTAATTATGAATATCAACTTATTTTAATGAAAATTCAATACTATTTCTTTTAATTTATGTGCACTGCTATATTTTTAAATTTCAACGTATTTAATTTTAACGTATCCACAAAAACGTAGATTTTTCTAGGGTCCGCATATATTGTACCGTATATTATATTGTAACCAATATATTGTAACCATATATTGTAGTTTCCCATATATAACATGTGGGTAAAAGCTTTTGACAATTTTTTATGAATAGCTTCGTGCCTAGTATATTGGAGAACATGTAAGCGCTAAGCGAGGGATGTATGTACAGTATTAATCAGTAGAGATGGGTAAGAAAACTCCAAACTGTTAAAACAAACTGTTTTTCTATTTACGAAAAACAAACTGTTTTGCCAAACGGAAACAAACAGTTTGAATTGGACTGGATCGTGATTTGTTAAACAAGGAACAACAGTTTGGACTTCCCCACCACCTAGGTTCTATTTGAACGTTGCCGCAAGCGCTAAAACTTTTTTGCTGCTATTTTCCTGCTAAACTGTTTTCCTGCAAACAGTGCAAACACCTATTCTTTAAACTGTTATAATTTTTCCCTCTATTTCAAAGTTTCTTGTTGCAACGTAATGAAGTAAGAACTGTTTGGGCGTTGTCAAAGTTTATCTCTATTTTGTTGCGAGTTGTTTGAAAGTTTTAAATGTAAAATTTGTTGTTCAAACATTTTTTAAACTGTAAAAACAGCCATAATTGTGTTATATATTAGTTTTTCTCCGTAGTTTACTTTGTGTTTAGAAATTTAAAAATTTTTAATGGACAATTTTGAAAGTTTTCTTTTACTTTTTTTATGTTTTTAGAATTAAGGGCATAGTTTTTAATTATTTATTGGATGTGTGGACTTTTTAGTGTTTTTTTTTCAGTGTTTAAAAGTGAAAAACCTGTTTTTTGTGATGGGAAATATTACAAAAAACTTACATTTTATTTTTATCCGGAGCCTAATTTTCTTTAAAAACATTTGTTTTGTTAAATATGTTATTACAATAAACTTTATATTTTTTCTGTGTTGTAAAATGAAAAACTTATTTTTTTACTAATGCTAATGTTAATAAATATACGAATGTTAATAACCTATCATTAACCTATAATAACCTAATGTTAATAACCTATAATTTTGTAACTATATAGAGCCAATTTTATTTAAACATATTTGGCCTACGTTCTTATTACTATATTTTACTTATTAAGGTTACTTTTTTCAGTGTTGAAAAATGAAAACCTACTTTCTCCCAAATAAAAATATGACAGTAACATCTCACATTTTGTAAATATATAACCTAATTTTATTTAAACGTATTTTTTATATTTATTATCAATCATCAATATTTTTTAATCAACTAAAAATATTCTAAATTGTTTGCATTTCAGTAAATATGCAAAGGCTATTTAATTTTTAAGTAAAAAAAAGAATGCTTCTATTAGAAATTCATTGCATTTTGTAAATATAAAATGGCATACATATATATTATGTTTTGAGAATGTAATTTAATTATTACTACACTTATAAGGATTTTTTCTAAATGTTTTACACCCAAAAACAATTAAGGACATGGAGGTAATGGAAATGAAAAAGTAGTCTTAGAAAGCTGAACGTTTGTGCTTATGTTTTAGCTGCTAATAAAACTTCGAGTTTCATTTTTCTAAACCTGTTTTTTTCAAACTGTTTTTCCAAACAGTTATTTTTTTCCAACAAACAGTTCGTTGATATTTTGTAAAAATAGCAGAAGTGTCCATCCCTATTAATCAGTGTCAAAATTAAAAATATTATGGACCTCTGGCGCTGTTATTCTATCTGGGCACAGCACTAAGCCTAACGGTACGGTACGAACTACGAACTCGTTGGTCATTTGAGGTTATGAAAAAAATTGTTATTGTTAATTTTTAGTCCTTAATCAGATTTCGCTGTAAACATAATATGTCTACTAGATAGTAAGTTTTGGACCATACATTACATATTATTAAAAAATGATATTAAATCCTTGAAATGTCTCTTTTGACATTTAAAAATCTAAGTTTGAATATTTATATTAAATTACTTTAGGTTATGGTTGATGGTTCAGTTTTTATGGTTTGAAAGTGTTGGAAAAAACTAAAATTTAAAAATAACGTAGTTCTAAGAGCAAATAAAGATTAACAATGGTCAATCTTATTTTTTATTCATTACCTTAACAGCAATTTTCATAATTTATAACAGTGAATTGCAAATAAAATCAATTTGGACCCTAATCAAGATCTTACTTTATTAATATTTTAATGATTTTTATTAATTATTTTAACCTTCAATAATTTTAAAATAAAATTAAAAGGTTACTCGCCATTTCCCCCTCCAATCTATGTCATATGTAAATATATCATTCCTTTTATGTTAGAAATTGTTTAGGGATTAGCTTAAAAGGTCTGAAAAGCAGTCCAAGCATTGGAAGATAAAAAAAAAAAAAAAAATACATCCATAACTTAATAATTATTGCTGCTTTAAAGTTGTTGACATGTTTTTTTCTGACAAAAACTATTTATTTATTTTATATTCAATTATGAGATATTCACTCATGGAAATTCTATTCAGTTAAAGCACCTTCTTTTTTAAGCATCTTCTTTATATCCACCATAAACTGTCAAACATATTACTTTTACACAAAACAATAAAGTTCATAAGCTAATTTTAAAAAAATTCTGGTTTTAATTACACTCATTAAATTTTTGCAATAAAAAATACTTTTGCTACTTTCGTCCAATAGTGCTTCTGCAGTAACAGTCATTAAAAGGTTAGTAACAACTTTCATAAAAAGCTGTGTTTGGTTCTTAAGGTAATTTTTTTAAATTTATTTGGCCTTATTATTAAACACACCTATTAAATAAATTAAAATAAAATAAAATAAAATAAATTGTTTTCACAAGAAAAAAAACAGCAACTTTCGGGTAATTTTAGATTTATTTTAGTAATTTTGAACTTTATTAGTAATTTAGTAACTTTTAGTAATGTTGGATTATTTTTTTATCCAATATTTTCAATACTTTTATATTATAAAACTTGCTAGATCATTGTTATTAATTATTAACGTTACTAATTATATATATATATTATGTATATCGGTTTTATGAGAAAATTCACGTTAGCAACTTCTGTGCTAAATAATTTGTAAATAATTTGTAGTTTAAAGAGGTTTTTTGTTTTGTTTTAATCTTCCAATATTATCTCAACCTTTATACTTTCTGTTATTAGTAGTGAGCTTGAAATAAAGCATTTTGGCAAGAGAAAAAAAATGTTTAAAATTTTTGATACCACTTATGTATCACATAATAGTAATGGTTATTTTATGGTGGTTGTTATTACTTTTTTTATTTTTCAGGTTTCAAATTGCTTTTCCAACCTTTCAATTTAATTCTGAAATAATTTCTATATAAGAACAACATATTTAAATATGATATTAGTTGGACATGGGGAGATACAGTAAATACCTGTTAGAAATAAGCTTTAATTTGAAGACTGATTTGTTATTAAAAAGACTTTGTTACTGATGCTAATGTCGTGGTGTTGATATGTCGTTGCTGGGCCTTATGAAATTGTAAACAAAATCATGAAAGATTGTACAAATTTAATTATTTTGGATTTACTTAAACTAAAATAACTAATTTAATAACTTTCTTTTGGAAAGAATTTTGACTGTATTCTGTAAACTTAAATTTCTATAAAAAACTTTAACCTGTTCTGTGTTAATGATCATGGCTGCAGGATTGATGTGTGATATCAAATGCAGCATTGGTTTTGAATTTAAATAATTGGCTTTCATTCACAAGGTAAATGTGTTTTGTGGCTAATCTATTCCTCCTACCATTTTTGCACAATGGTTAATAAATCGTGCTTCTTTTATGAATTAAGTGCTAAAAAGATATTTGTCTCTTTCCAAAGTTATTCATGATTTTCTATCTTACAGTATCATGTCACTCCACTTCATGTCACTTTATTTCCATGCATACCATGTTAGTTATGCTAGTCTTGTTAACCTAACTAAACTAATATGGTATGTATGGGAATAAATACGTAACAATTTTTGATTCATTTTTACCTGTTAACAACAGATTATCAAGGAAAGCTGAAAAACGTACTGTACTTCAATTTTATGCATATTATGTTAGGTTAT
Source organism: Callitettix versicolor (assembly GCA_022606455.1). Lineage (NCBI taxonomy): Eukaryota > Metazoa > Arthropoda > Insecta > Hemiptera > Cercopidae > Callitettix > Callitettix versicolor. The sequence goes on along the minus strand of CM040185.1, from coordinate 30,594,844 downwards.
GGTTTGTGTGGAAATAAAGTGAATTTTTAAATAAAGTCATTTTTTCTTGTTTTAGTGGCTTTTTATACATGGTAATTTGTTGATTGATTCAACTCTTGAAACATGTCAGTCTGTTGCTAGAAAGCAAAAATAAACAATTTATCTCATTGTGGACCAAGTTTCTTGTGAATGCTAAATAGTGAAAATTACCATTGAACATAAAACAAATGGGCTTTTTGTATAGGCTAATACAAATTTGTGCTAAATGACTTATTTATTTAACCTAAAAATGAAGGTGTATCAAGTGTATTATGCAAAAGAATTAGAAATAATACCTAATTTTGCTTTGATATGAAGCTTTCTTTTAAATAAATTGATATATATTTTTTAACCAGTTGTAGTAGTGTTCTTAAAACTAATTGTAGCATTAAAACTGTGTTAAAGATGCAAGGGACTTAGTTACTTAAAAAACAAATGAAAAAGCATTTAACATAGTCATACAGAAGGTGAAGTAAGGTAGAGTAGCATTTCAAATTCCTATTTTATTTTATTAAACTTTGGTTTCATTTTAGTTACAGGCTATACCAAAAAGGAAATCCACAATTACGAGTATTTCTTCCAAATTTTTGGATGAAAATGATTAAACCAGATTATAAGCAACCTTCAAATATTATAAAATTTGTTGTTTCGAGTGAAATGACAGATCATGATATTAGAAACTATTTAGAAAAAATTTACAAAGTGTCTGTAGCACATATAAATTCATCAATGGTTACAGGTAGGCTAGTTTTAGTTAGATGCTATTTTTGCTAATTTGCATATAACCTAACCAACATTGCATTGACATTTAAGAAAGAAAAGTCAGTATCTCTTGTATCCAAAATGTCAGTCAAAATGGTAAATTGTGTAGATTAGCATGACCACTTAATAGGCTACCTGAAAATATATTTGTTTTCTTGAAAATATATTTTTTCCTTAATATATTAATGTAAAACTTTATTGATTGTCAAAAATTACACCATAATGATTTTTTTTAGATCAAATTTTGACATTTAATGAATGAATAAATGAATTTATAGGTTATTATTATTGTACTGTGAATTTTGTAGATCTCTTATTCCCTACTGTTTATACTCCTGCGATGCTCAGTTAAAGAGCCTTCTTCAGCTTTAGTCTCTTCATAAAGTCTAAAATTTGGAGAGGATTCAAGGTGGGTAATGTCACCATTTCTAATTGGTGACTTCCCAGTCCTTATAGAGGTGTTTATTAAAATGCTGTTTCTCTTTCAAATGTCTCCTTTAACACTTATCTAGTAGGTTGTGCTTTATTTTGCCAGATTTTTGTTGTATGGTGAGATCCTGCTATTCTGTTTCACATTCTTCACAACATTCATGTTGTTCCCACGAGTAGCTAGGGAAATGATGTCGACCCAGCATGCATGAGCAAGGCCAAGAAATAGTCGAAGGTTATCAGGTATCCAAGGGCTCCGTTTCATATACCATTAAGCATAGTCATTTACTCCACCAACATGGGCCACATTATATATTAAACTTGGCCAAGCTATGTAGAGTAGTGAATATGAGCTAGAGGCCAAATATGGCTACCACAATTTCAATCTTTTTTTTTTTTTTTGGTGTTTAACGTCCGACTATTGTGCATACTTGGGCTAATGCAGGAGACGATGGGATGAGTTATAGCGTATGAAAATGCCAAGTCCTGGCTGGAAATCGAACCCGGGTCCTTGGGTGAAAGCCCAGTACTCTTATCAACTAGGCCATCAAGGCAACTACAATTTCAATCTAATTCAGTCATTTTTCTCATCATAAGTATTTTCACTTCACACAGAGTGGCTATAAAGAATTTTGTCCAAACCTTTATCATTTCAGTTTTATCAATATATATATATTTTTTTTTTTTTTTTTTTTGTTAATGTCCGACTATTGTGTACATTTGGGCTAATGCAGATGATGGGATGATTTATAGCATATGAAAATGCCAAGCCCTGGCCAAGAATCGAACCCAGATCCACGGGGTGAAAGCCCAGTACGCTATCGACCAGGCCACCGAGGCAGCCATATATAAATGAAAAATGTTGGAAAGATTTTATTTTTCAGCCTATATGAATGAAAAATTGCATATTGAAATCAACACAAAGTTTCATGATCTCTAAATGGTTTTATTAAACTTATAAACTGACAAATTCATGGCTCAAAACTGGAATGGACGAATGAGATTAAAACAGCAGTTATCATAACAGCAGTATTATTCCTTTATAAACTTTAATATCAGCAATGTACAAAGAAAAATATATTCATTACAATTTTCAGGAAATAAAAACACTTTTTTCAATCATTCATGTTTGCTATGTATATTTAATTATGTTCAAAATTTTTTAGGAGAATTCAAGAGAGAAAAGAACAAAGGTTACATTATAAAAGATGATGACTTCAAACAAGTTTATATTACTCTTGTAAGTAAAATGTTTGTTACACAGTATTATTAAAAATACTTTGTTAATCCAAAAATTTGTTACAAATTAAATTTATTAAAAAATTGTTCAAATAAAGTACAAGAAAACATTAAATTTACTAACATTCGGAAAATTGATTATTAAAACAATAAAATGATTAAAAAAACAATAATTAGGAATAATTATTTTTTAGTTATGTTGGTTCTCTCCTGTGTATATTCTAATAAAGTGGTTACAGTGAATTAATATTATCTAAAGAAAAGGCTAAAAATAATGTTATTTATATTTTCATATTCATTTAGCTCTATTTTAGTAAGTTCTAAAAGTGGAAACAATACATATACTAACAATGTATTTATTGCTTTTTTTATTTTGTAATTTTGATCATATCAGCATTGTCTAAACAAATATAAGATCACTTTTTAACTAATGACAATTAGTTTATAATTAGCTATATTTCTGCCAGAAAATGTTATTTAGTTACTAGATACTGCATTCACTGGGTTATCTGATCAGCTGGATAATACTGATCAAATAACAAAGGACAGATTCTATTTGGAAATTAACATTACTTTTATCGCAGTTTACTTCTATGATCAATATAGTGTCTTTCACTGCTTTGCTTACTACATACAAAGTGTTGTTAGATATTTTTATCTAAATGCAGCTTTTACCCATAAAGATAAAAGGAGTTTTTTTGTTGTATGTAATTATGTTTGAATAGAATTGCTTTGACTAACTATATCTCTGTAAAGTAGGTAGACAAGTATTACATTGATTCAGCGAATGTGTGGAATGTAAAAAAGTGCAGCAGTTTAGCTGCTTTATTGTTGACTGATAACTGTACATTTCATGTGATAATATCTCTGATTGTTGTTTGTTATGCAATTAGTACAATACAGTCAGGCATAAATAAGGTTATTACACTTTTTTTGCTTTGCAATATTATTTTTTCTTTCATGTAGCCAATCTATAAAACATAATTTTTGTTAATTAGCCGATACACAGTGCAGCACCATTTCACATCATCTAAAGCAATTTCTTATTGTCTTGGTGGTTGATGTATCTGAGACACCGATCATTCTGCTGTGTCTCTGAACTGCACACTTCAGGATTATGGGTTCAAGACGTACAGTTACTGCAGTAAACTTAACCGTTGAAACTTGCAGTTACTGTTGTAACCTTAACCCTTTTCCTCTAACACCAATCACTTTCCCTCATTAGTCATACTGGCATAAAGTTTTACTGTGAAGGGAAAAAATCACATTGTACATTATTTTTTTCACATTGGCATTAATCTTTATACAGTGAAGTTTATGTAGCATGTGCAGTGATTACTGATCATACGTTAGTGTGTGTACATTTAGCTGAATTTATGTACTTTTTAACTCTGAAAATGTCCAGTGTTGGTAAAAGAAGTGATTTAAACAGTGAAGATAAAATTAAGATATGTCAAATTAAATTTAAAATTAGTGTCACAAAGAGAAACAACTGCCAAATTGGACATTCCTCAGTTTACTTTAGGAATATTACTTAAAATAAGCGGAAAACTGTAGAATTCAGTTCAACTTTGATCGGGATAGGAACAGAAAGGGAAAAATCAATCTGTGGATAATGGGTTATCATTTTTAATGTGGTTTAAGCAAGCTCCATTTAAACAAATCGTACAGTAATATAGGGTTTTGAAATAACCACAATTTAACATTATTTGGTCAATCCGCGATAATTAATATCTCAGATAATTGAGATATCTGTAAATGTTAACTGTAATGTTGTAAATGTATAAATAATATTCTTGATAGGCTAGTTTTTGTATACTGTATTTTAAAATAAAATGTATGTACACTCTTATACTGTTTCTAAGTGTAACTACAGTATGTAAAAAAAATTACCTGATGTATAAAAAAACTTTAAAATATATCTATCGTATTTTATAAATAAATCCTATGGACATATTTATGTTTATCAGATCCTGGTCACAAAGCAAGATGCTAGCTCGCATCAAGTAACTTAGCATGTATCATGTTTCCCAATCTGCTGCTTAATACTATTTTTAAATATGTTGAAAATATGCAATCTCCAATGTGACCGCAATAACTGTGTACTTGTATATGAGTACATATTGCTGCTAATCGTAGTTTTTTTTTTTTATAATCTTGTCTTGTTAACTGGTTTTGGAATGAAGACAATCTAAATTAAGATTGTTTCAGGCAATTAGGTTCTAGCACATTCCGAAACATATCAACAAGGAAAGATAAAGAAATAACTGGAGGGTTGGAAACAATATGTAAGACCTGCTCATAGTAAATAATAATAAAATGTTAATTATAATTACAGCCAGCAGGAACAACTTTTGAATTTCCTAATCTTTTCCCAGAAGAAGATAAAAAGAAAGAGGAAGATAGTAGAGAGAGAAATACTGAAGAAGCTCATAAAGTTTACGAGCAGTTTGAAGAGAAGCAGAAGGGTAGACCTGGAATACCTGGATGGTTTGGCTTGTAGAATTGTAACATATTTATTTCAAAAATATATTCGTTGTAATATTATTTATAAAAAATTCTTTTATTACTATCCTTGCTATTTTTATCTATTTCCTTTATGTTAAACTATTTCACAACTGCCATTTTCATTATACAACTTTCATATGAGCAGCAAAATTAGATCTACAGGTTTTTTTTCAAATTTTGTTTAATTTTGAACATTTATTACAAAAGTCAATGTACGAAACTTGAAATAAAAAAAGATTAAAGTTTGAGGAAGGGATAATGTAACTCCAGACATTGTGATCAAATGACCTATTATGTAACTAAACCGTTAGGTTCTACTTCATTAGACTGGTGCCATTAATAAGTTTTAGCAGTCCACTGACTGGCTTGTTCTGCTGGACGTCCTCAGGGTCCTGAACATCAAATACGCTTAAACTCCTGCTGGCTAGCAAATACCCTTGGCCTCACAATTGTAAATTGTGTTAGTTTGTTCTTTTTTGCATAACTTACAAACAGTTTCACCAAGGATTCCTGTCCTGTTCATGTCCACCCTCAGACCACAGTGCCCTGTAATGAACCCCATGGTTTTCCTCCATTGTGCGCTGTTCAAGGTGTCTACTGCTGGCTTAGATCCAATAAAAACTCAGATGCATGTCCCAGTCCAGCCAATCTGTCTGCCTCCTCATTACATCCAACCCCTCTTGTTCCTTGGAACCCAGGGAAAATTAACTTGGTTTTCCAAGGACAGAGCGTTGAGGTTCTCCTGATACTCTCAGTCAAGGTCAGACTGAATTCTAGGACCTTGACTGTGCATACTGTGGCATAATGTCCCAGAGTCATACATTAGGGGTGAGAGTCAGACCCTCTCTCCCCTTGGTCTTAAATACCAGCACCAATGCCCTTCCTTGTTTTGAAGCCATCTGTACACCACACAAGGTTTCCAGAGTTTTCCATCATTTGATCTTCCTTCTTAAATGTCATCTTGACATTGAGGGTATAGATACCAAATGTTTAACCACCTGATCAGGCCCCATCATCAGAATCAGGTCTTTAATCTTTTCTGTAATTCTTGCATGCCCCAAAGTTGAGGTCAGTCAGACTCCACTTTCCTGCAGGCTGTATGCTGCTGTATATGCTTTCCTCATGACAAATCAAATGGTGGAAGCACAAAAACAATTTCCATAGTCACTGTTGGTGTTGTGTCCATGGGATCTGTATACACAGACAGACCAGTCTTTGGATTTCTATCAGAGCTTCTGCTTAGCTTTAATCAACCTCAGAGCTTATGCTTAGCTTTAATCAACCACACTATAGCACACCTTGTCATGTTCCATCATTCTTGGTCTCAGTCCCCATGTATTTCTAACCATTCTCCTAACTGCCATTAGTGACTTGTTTGCTTTTCTTATGTTTGGAATTGTTTTCTTTGTTTGGAATGTACAATTTTACTACATTGTACATTCCAGGTTAGTTTGGTATCCAGCCTAGATATTTCACCTCATTTGCGACTGGGATTGTCTCCTCAAAGAGTTTAAGCCCTCCTAGCTTTGGAATGATCCTCTTCCTTTTGAAATGAACCATTGTAGTTTTCCTCGGGTTAACCCCTTGGTTCTTTTGTCGATACCAAGTTTCTATCTGGTGGAAGCAATAGAACTCTCTTCATAAGATCCATTATTGTGTTACCATGTCATCCCCACTTGGATAAGCACCACCATATCATCTGCAAATCCTCTGAAGAAAGAAAATCCAGGAGTGAGTAACACCAGTTTCCACAGGAAAAGGGAGAAACCATCTCTGTGGTCAGCCTCTGACAACTTTCATATCCACCTTTTCTTCTAAGCCTTTAGCTACAATAGTCCTGTTTTCCCCTGGCCCCTACCCTATCACACATGATTTTAGTGATATCAGACTGGCAATGATCATAATGACCAGAACGAATAAGGAATAACATCAGAATTCTTTCCTTAAATTTGGTAGCATTGATAAATATGCAATTTTGTAGCAATATTAAATTGAGTGTGAAAAACAAAAGAGTCAGCGAAAATGGATATAACCAACATGAAATATTGAAAATTCACATTGACTTGTTCAAATTAAACTCAAATTAATTATTAACCTAAATTTATAAACAGAAGATAAAACTAACATTCCAAACAGGCCATTTTCACTGTGTTTCAAAGTGTGATTGGTTAAAACTTCAAACTGAAAAAAGATATTTAAAACAAACTTCACCAGTGGATATTTTGCAAAATTGTACAAAAAAATAGTGTCACAACCCCTGCCATAAAAAAGTTACATTTAAGATGGTAGATTCCAAAAAGGCTGATCAAATTTTCAAATACAAGTTTCAATAAATGTTATTTTCATCAATAAGATTTCATTGTATTCTGAACAGTAACTTCTCTCATTCATAAAATATTTTGCTGTACTCAAGACTTCTTGGATACCTGGAATATTATAATTAATGTTGCAAAAAGCTGACACTTAACAACTTACCTGAGATTGAAAGCTATTAATGGATTTTACTGGGTACAGAACTTCTTGGATACCTGGTATATTATAATTAATGTTGCAAAAAGCTGACACTTAACAACTTACCTGAGATTGAAAGCTATTAATGGATTTTACTGGGTACAGAACTTGTTTAAGCTTGTTTCCAAAATCAGTTTTTTAAAATTAAATTGGACCAAAATTCTTAACACTTGTCAGAAAACAAACTTTTTTCACATAACAAATGGTTAGTTTTTTCAAAAAAATTAAAGTTGTGCTGCTAATTAGAAGTTTTAGATTCTTTCCTAAGCTCTTAGTATTGCAAGACAAATAAAATTCATGAATTGGTATTATGATCTATGTACGACTGATCATATTACTAAATTGACTGTGTTCAGTATAATGATCTGCCTTCCCTAGCTTCGTCAATCTACTTTCGTTGACGCGTTTCATAGAACCTCCATCTTCAAAAACTATATCTATACTCTATCCTCTTTTTAATATAGAGTATACTCTATATAGTCTATATAATTTAGTCTATATACAGTATAGTCTATATAGTATACTCTATACTCTATTTGAGTATAGATATAGTTTTTGAAGATGGAGGTTCTCCGAAACGCGTCAACAAAAGTAGAATTGACGAAGCTAGGGAAGGCAGATCATTATACTGAACACAGTGATAATAATCCCAGCAGAAAAGAAGAAGAATATAAAAAGAATTATTAAATTGAATTTATATGAAAATGATACTAAAGAAAATGGACACCTATCTTCCTTATATACAAATATAAAACAAGTCTTCTTTAATATATAGTATGCAACTATTGATTGTAATGGCTGGGCTGGGCATGTAGTATAATGGCGTTCTTAATAATTTAAGTACTGTAAAGTATTTAAGAGGTATAGCAATAATTAAATAAAAGGTTTCATGCTACATTTTATTGATCACCAATTACATTACAAAGTTTATCCTCTTCAATGTACTTTTCTTACTGATCCCTACAACACCATATAATTTTTCTGTTGTTTAAAGCAATGCTGAAGTTCGTTTCTGTCAGCTTGTCGAGAACCTTCATCACTTTTGCTTTCATCGCTTCTAAACTGTGAAATATTATCCCCCTTAAGCTTCGATTTGACCTTAGAAAATTAAAAAAAAAAAATCACAGGAGTTATGTACAGTGAGTGATCCAACATGATGATGCCATATTTCACAAAGAATGCCTTCACAGATAAGGTGAAATGGACAAGCGCATTATCTTAATAAAGCATCCAAGAATTTCTCTTCCACAAATTGATTTTTTATCTTCTCATTAATTCATGAAGCATTGTCAGAATCTTGATGTAATAATGTTGATTAATGCTGACCAAAGATCTAGTGAACATAGACAATTCTACGCATGTAAAAAAAAAAAATTGTCTTGAATTGCGATTTGCTTATTTTTGCCATGGTGAGGTGGGGCTTTTCCAATTTATCGTTAGCACTTTGTTTCAACATGATAAGTAAAAACCACGATTCATTGCGAGTAATCATTCTAACAATTCTTACCATTATTAGTGTTGTTTAAAAGGTTAGAATAAATAGTAATTCTAGATTCCTTTTGCTTTGGAGTAAAAACTTTGGCACAATTTTTACTTCAACTTTCTGCATGTTTTATGATTCGTGCAAAATCTTATTGATACTTTCTTTGTTAATGTGTAAGATTTCCGCAAGAGCTCAATTTACCAATATTCTGGATGTTTTTGATGTTGAGTCTTGTCTAGGGCATAGATCGTCTTTGGTCATTTCACCTCCCTCCTTAAACCTTTTAAACCACTGAAAAACTTGTGTATGGGGTAAACATTCACTTTATACACTTCATTTAATATGGCATAAGCTTCTGTAGTAGTTTTTCCCAGTTTCACAAGAAACTTAACTTGTGCTTGTTGTTAACAAGTTAACTTGTTGCTCCATCTTAATACTTTTGTTTTTTCAACGAGACATGCAAGGACGATCAGGCAATTGCAACAGCGAGACTGAGTTCAACAATGCCTATTAAGCTTAAGATAGGGGGGAAGGATCAACAGGCACAGACATGTTCAAGGCTGTCACAGCGAATTTGCTGTTTGCCAGTAGCTGCACTACTCTGGTTATATAGTTGCCACACCTCATATTAATGAACTTATTTACATACATTATGAAAAATATAACTGTAAGCAACTTTGTGCTAGATGAGTTGGGTATGTAGTATAATGCTGTTGTTAATTGTAATTTAAATATTTCCTATTGAACTAATTTATATATGTAATTTTAAACAAATGTTAAATTAAATAAAATATAGTAATGGATTTAGAACTAACATCCCCTAGTTTCATAACGAAAAATCAATATAACTGAAAAAACTCAACCTCACTAGTATTTGCTTCAAAAATATTAATTGTGTTTTCAGCAAAAACATTTTGTTATTTGTGCTATCACGAAATTTAACTTTTTCTTTCATACAAAAAAGTGCTTAGTCCTGCATAAAGCTGTCACTTTAAACCAAAAGTAACTTCTTCAATAAATTATATTGATCTCCAGTCTACATTCATTAATAAATGTTTAAAGTTTATTTAATTGAAATGTCATACATTCAATGTAAACAAGTCGACCAATTGGCAAGACTACTATATTGTTTCTTTTGGTAAAATGTTACTTGTCTAGTTACAATATCTTAATGTCAGGGGTGGGTATTTAAGGCTTTAGCCCAACAAATAACTGTAATTTTTCCAATAATTTACTAAATTCTACCGATAATAAGAACTTACTTTTTAATAACTCATGTAAATAGCTTACATTAAACATTGTGTAATAATAAATTTTAAATTTGAATGGAAGTTGGCGCTGTGATTTGAGAGTGTATCTGAATAGAGTAATAATTAACCACGGAGAAACTGTGTAGGTTAATTAAGCAGGAAATAATAATCTACAACTGTGAAGCTCGTGCCAGCATGTATTTAGTTTCCAGGACCCAGAACTCCTCCTGATTTAACTAATCAGTGGACTGCTCAGAATCACTGAGAGAACTAGTCTAACGAACTAGTACACTAGAAGCTTGGTTGCACAATAGATCCTTTAAGCATGGTGCCAGCGGTCACCAAACCCTGTAATTTCTAACCAATTTAAATCTAACTGTGACAATCTGGGATATTCAGGTAATTAAATAAATGTAACAGTGGAATTATGTTCCTTTTTTATTTGTTTAATGTTCTGAACCACTCCACTATTTTTCTTAACGATAAGAATATATCAAATGCATTACTTTAAATGACTGCTCTAAAATGTATATTTGCAAATATTAATCACTAATATTATATGAGTATTATTATTTCTTATCTGACTTTTGTTCAGTTTTCCAATTGCTGAAATCTAAAAGTACAATTTGACCATGTGGTTCCATTATAGGTTATTCGGGGTGTCCCACAAAGAGGTACAACACTTTTGACCTGCATTAATTGTTTGTTCCTCAATAGATTTTTTTGAAACATTTTAATAAAAGTTAACAAAAATGTGGTAATCTCAACACACTGGTATAACAAAAGCGGTACTTTATTTCAAAGTCTGTATTTGTTTTTTGTAGCCATTTTGTTTCTATAAACTTTATTGTGTTGAAATTTTCACACAAAATTTTTATAACTTTATTAAAATATTTCAGAAGAAACTGTTGAGGAATAAGTGACTAACAGAAAATCAAAAGCAAGTATCTCTTTGTGGAGCACACTGTACATATTTACTTACAAAGTAAAGTTCTATAAGCTTAAAAGCTAAATAATGTCATGATTTTTTTGTACACAACTTATTACAAACAAGCACCAGTCCCCAGGCCTGACCTATCACTTGTATCTAAGAATAAAATCTTTTTAAATTACAACAATAATTTTCAACTACTAGCTAGTTTATATTGAAGGTTATTTTAATATTTAACTCATTGTATTACATTTTAGTTTTAATATCCCAACAAAATCTAGTCAGCTATTAAATTCTTTAGAACAAATTGAGTGGTAATTTAAAAATCTGAAAACGGATATTAATGCTTAAAAAATAAATTTTGTTAATTTTTAATATTTATATCCTATTAAGATAATGTTTGACATCTGTATAGTAAAGAAACAAATTTTTAATTTTTTTTACCCAAAAAGACGAATATTTTTAAATTTGGCATTAAGGAGTTAATCTTACTACTTACACTATAGCACCATAACCTTAACTATAATAAAATGCACAAATTTTATAATGTCTTTAATAACATGTTTCACCTAAAACTATTTTATTATTATTCTACCTTTTTGTAATAAAACTACTGAAATTCATAAATTACAAGGAGTATCAAGTTTTTCTATTTTGCATATTCATATTATAAGAGTAACTGGGTTACAGAGAATTTTTTTCAAGTGTAGTGATGGTATTTACAACTAGTCCAAGTGACCTTGGACCATTTATACATCAACAGAAAGCCGAATGCTATAGAAGTCCACTTTGTTTTCCGCCATCTGTGAAATTTGTAGTGTTATTCCTTTTTTTGGCTTCTAAAAATCGGTCACAGAAAGTCATGTTTTTCCAGTATTTATAATTGAGATTCATGTCTTAATTCATGTCATAATTGAAATTCAAGTGGTCCATCACTTGCAAAAAAAATTTTGTTGAAGGCAGAGAATATGTTCATGATGGCTGACCAGCAACTTGTCATAAAATTCATCATTCTACTACTACAAAACATTAAAATTAGCTAATCTTCTGTTACATCATTGTTTATCTTCAATATTTAAAAGTGCTTACAAATTTATTGCTCTTGTTTATTGGCTAATGCTTATAATCAGGATTGTTTGGCAGCTCTAAAAATCATTTTTGTAATTGTTTGAAGATAAGAAAGATGCCCTATTTTCAAGAGTAATCGTCACTGGATGAAACATGGATTCACCTTTTCACTCCCAAAAGCAAACACAGATTGGTGAGCTCAAGAAAAAACAACTCTGAAAAATGTGTTTAAAGCCTACAGAAAAGGTTTTTCTTTTAATTTTTTTTTTTAACTACTGTGGCTTGATCATTTATTCATGGAACAACATAAACTGCAGCATGTTATTACAAAGTACCATATCTTTTTACTTACTACTCTGTGAGCACTACTTCTCACTTCATCCTACAACTGAGCTGCAGCAATGAACTGTGCACCTCAAGATTCTTAGTTTGAGCCGTAGTTACTGCTACTGCTTTAACCTTAATGCTAACGCTGATTCATTGTCCTCATTAGTATAACTGGCATGAAGTATACACGTTAAGCAAAAAAAAAAACTTCATCCTTCTATTCAGAATAAACTTCATAACTCCTTTCTATGCTGCTTATGCAACAGTGGAGCTTTAATAGGATAATTTTTACCATCCAAATATTCTCCAGAGTTTGCTCCAAGTGAATTTGTGTCTCCAATATTTAAAAAATACCTTAGCAGTCGGTATTTTATCAGAGATGACAAAGTGAGAAAACAAGGTAGGCAGTTCATATAAGAATCTGACAGCAGATCGCTTCACTGGAATGAAAAAGCTATTGTTCAAGCAGCAAAAATTAATTAACGGAAATTATGTTGAGAAAGTTTTGTTGCACGAAGGTAAATAAATGTTTTGGTATTGTTTGGTTACATGCATATTATTGTATTTTCCTTAAAAAGGGAACATTGTTTTTCAGATTCCCAAAATATTAAAATAACACATTGTTGTTATGGTGACAAAAGTTAAACATTAGTTACAATAATGTCATAGCAAATTCTACTTTTTACAATATTTGTTTTGTAAGATAGATAATCTCTGCAGAGTTCACTTAACATTCCTCTATTTCACATATTTTCTTAATGCCACCTTAATATCAAACAAATATTTATACAAGTTAAGTATCTCTAACTGCTTAACTAAAGCAGCATTTATAACACAAATATGTATTAAATGAAATAATGCATATTGGAGACAACCGATAACCTATTCTATACAAACATACTTTTTTGCAGCTATCACTTTGTAAATGTAAAATAAGAATGGCATCAAACACAAATATCATTTGTCTTGCCTCTACAGTTAGCTCTAATCACAAATTCTTACTACTCAGCCTAAAATTATTAATAAAAAATCTAACTTAAAGACTGGACATCACAGGGAAGGATCTATTCTGATAACTGATAAGCAATATTTATATGTATGAATATTTTCAGTCTCTCTGCTCTTGAATTGGTGTTACAATTCAGTTTTATAATTTCCTCCTGCATGCATATTGGTCTTACAGAAATGACCAAGGAAGATGAGCGATTGTCGGACTGCTTGGTACCTTGCAGATGACTGGTTACATGCTGGGAATTCTGAGACATACTCTAAACAGTTAGTGTTTATATGTGTGCTATAAAATTAAATTTACTATACAAATTTCCTTTATTTATAATGAAGTTGGAATGTTTTTGCCAAAATATATTTTTAGATAGCATAAAAATAAATTATTGTAAAAAGCATATAAAAGTTAACTTACATTATATTTTTTTTTTATAAGAAACCCAAAATAATGTTAACAATATTAATAATAACATTTGACTGATAAACAGTCTGTATTTAAACAAAATTAATACTACAACAAAAACAATTTTAATTCAATAATAAAATACAATAGTACTTTTTAAACTACAAATATGCAGTTTTTATTTTGAGGGCTTTTGTGAAAGTCATGTTTATTTAGTTATTACAAAATAGATCCAGTACAAATTAACAAAAAAATAATATATATTTTTTAATGAAATCATTTTTAACTTAAATGAGAGTTTTGAAACATTCCACAAAAAACATAGGAGTAATACAGTAGAAATGCTAAAAATAAATAAATAGTTACACTATTGAACCTTATTTAAAACTGCATTAATGAAACATTTATACATTTTAAGGCATAATGGGTCTAAATGCACTTATGATCTGATGAAATGATTATGCAATAATTTAAAATAGCAAACAAATGCATTTTTAAATAATTTAAAAAAAGCAAACAAATGTTTATTACAAAAAAAAATTAAAAAAAATTACAAAATTATTCTGAAAATAAGGCGCAAAAAAACAAAATATAAAAATTAAACAAATTTTAAATTATACAGTAATAAACAGTCTATTAGTAAGCAAAACGCAGGTTTGCATCGTAGCCCAATTTCTCCAAATTAGGAATGCATGCGAAGTTAACCATCGGAGGTGGACCACACATTAATATTAATGTATCAGCAGATGGGGGAAACAAATGTGCTTGAATCATGTCAGCCGAAACAAAGCCTGAGCTATATTTCCAGCCTGCAACAAAATTTTCATATAACTAATTTTCACATATTAAACTGTGTTCATTATATATATATATATATATATATATATATATATATATATATATATATATATATATTAGAAATATGTTTAGCCTATTATTTATCATTTGAGCAAAATTTAGTCAAAATATTTTATCCAATTTGGAGTCCAATAATGCCTGGACGAACTAAGAGGAGGGGTGCCCTAAGCCAAGGGGTTGTGCAGTCCGTGCCGAAGGTTGAATGGCACTGGGGGCATATTCAGTGTCTTTAATGGGCCTATTTGGCACACGGAAGAACCTAGTAGTACTTACTCCTTTGTCCTTTAATTGGACCACTGAAGGAATGGACTATTACGTACCTGGTACTTGTGGGAATTATATGGCCAAGTCGAACAAAAACCAAGAACTAAGGAATGAAGGTGAGTGTGGGCCTGAGGCTGAAGGCATTCCACTGGAGTGAGGTTCCAGGGCCAAATACATTCCTCTTGACAAATTAAGCATGGAAGATCTGTCCCCATAGAGGAGGATGTCTTGCTAAATCTGAAAGATGATAACATCCACTAGGATAGGAAGCTGTGCCAAAGGTACAGCTTTCCTGATATACTACGAAAGAAAGGATAGAAGAAGCCTTCACTAGAGGCGAGGAGATACTATTTCGAAAAAAAAGACACGTGTCAAGATTGGGCATCCAAATGAAGACGGACCCTCTGGGGTCCAGAAAGATTTGGTGCTGAATTGGCGTGGTGAGCCCTTTCAGAACAGGCAGGCTTTTCACTTTCGGCAGCCCATCGAAAAGGTTACACCAGAGGATGTTGATGCTGCAAAGAAGGTAAAATTTGCCAATTATTCGACAGTGACTGGACAGAAGCTAGCAATTGTGTGGCTCGAGCATCCGGAAACGAATGCAGTCTTCCTCGATATAGAAGGGGTAACACAAGTGTGGACTCGATAGTTTTAAGGCTTGTATACATGGGTGCTGAATGAACTGTTGCAAGATGGGTACACAATATGCTCAGCTGTAGGCAGGCTCAAGCTGTTCTGTGTGGAGCTGTGAGTAAGGTTTCAACACAAAGAGGATGTTAGCAACACGAAGAGGGACGTGTTTTATCTCCAATATTGTTGATTTAGGTAGTGACTCATGCCTCTCAATAAGCAGGGAATGTTTGCTCAGGAACATGCTGATGATATTGTTGTCTTAATCAGAGGTAAATACATGGTTACATGCCTCAATGTTATGCAGACAGCATTAACCACGACAGAAGTATAGTGTAAGAGGGAAGGATTATCAGCCAATCCATATAAAACTGTCATGGTGTTATTTACCAAACACAGGGCTGTGGGATGTATCTGTTTTTTGTGAGCAGATCCAGGTGGCCAAGGGATTCAAATACCTAGGAATAAGGTTGGATGTTAGGCTTACATGGAACAGACATTTAAATAATCTGCTGTCATGGCCTCACAGAATGCATTGGAAGAATTATAGATAAAGAATATAAAGGAAAGATCATCTGTATAATCTCTGACAGTAAAGCTTCACTACTGACCTGGCAAACCACAACTATAATTCAAAGATAATGTAGGATTGTCATCTAGCCATGAAAAACGTGGTGAAAATCAACAAAGTTCATTTCTTGTGGGTTCCAGGACATTATGGCTTAATGGGGAATGAAGAGGCAGATTGGTGTGCCAGAATAAGAGCCCCTTCACTGGCCGAGAACCTGCATGTGGAGTATCTTATACTTTAGCATATAGGCATGTTTCCCAATGGGTTTCTAGGGAGCACCAACAGTGTTGGAAAAGAATGGATGGTCTTGTACAGTCAAAGAGGATGCCTGCAGGTCCAACTAGGTCTTTCACAGACGAGGCTCTTAGGCTGAACAGGACATTTCTACTGAGAGTAATAGGATTTCTGATGGGTCACTAAGCATTCCGCAGTCATCCACAGAAAATGGGCTTTCATATGATAATTCTTTTGTGTAGGAAATGCAGTACAGCTGTAGAAACAGCTCAACACATAATCTTGACTGTCCAGCTTTGGACAGGAAACGATTTGAATCCCTAAGCACTCTCTAGAGTGGAAGACAGATGACAGAACAGGACAATATCATTCGAAGTATATTGTGGTTCTCTTAAAGACCTGAGGTTGGATTGGGGAGGTTGGACCTGTGGACAAAGGTGAACAATAAGCTACATAGCTCAGTGTGCAAAACCTGGATCAATGGAAGTCTTGACCTTCTAGAATTAAAAAAAACTCAAATGCTTAAAGTAAAATATAAACTTTTTATTTTACACCATTCTGAATATTTTTTTTAATCAGCCTCAAGTGTTTTAGCAAAGTTTCATGGAAAAAAATGAGCTACTGCACCATCCATCATGGTAAAGACGCTCTGGGACATTGAAATGAACACCAATCCTGAACTCTAGATCATTTCTTGAGTGGTAATTAAATTTTTTTGTATTTTAACTTAGTACATTTAGAAACTATTTAGTGTGTTATGCAACAACCAATAGGAAGAAATTGTGCTCAAGTCTTTTCAACCAATTAGCACAACTGGAAAGACACATATGTCTAAAAGAATATTCTAGAAACTTGATAATATTTTTAAAAATGTGATACAATCTTCAAGAGAATCAAACTTTTATCTTTTGTTCGCAGCAAGTAGTTCATTTCTATACCAAACTCTATCAGATCAAGACATACAAGAATGATAATGTAACAAAAGAGAAAGTTTAGTCTTCTCGATAACTACTGACATGATAAGAATAATTATTGTACTTCATCATTTATTATAATTTTCTTCGCCAATAAAGTTGTGATAAAAGTCATATAAAATATTAACAATCTTTTAAAAAATAAGACTGAATTCTAAATTCTAATCTTCAGTATTTTCTAAATTTTCATTAAATTAATTTGTTTATTTGTAACTGATTTGTGTAAGAATTAATAATATTTTGTAATTAAATTTTTGTCAACAGCCTACACCATTTTCTAAGTTAATCTAACTTTAAACTTTTTGTCCAAGTATTTCAAAATGTACAATCAAAAGTACTAAATTTATTTGTACCATCTTGATTATTATTTTATTAATCAATCACATCTCACTCCTCTTTTAATAATCTTACAATGTTTATGTTTTAAATTACATACTTTAATTTTATTTAAAAATTAATGAAAGTTTATTTGTACTCTTGATGAGTATTATTTCTATGTACAAAAATGATGCTAACAATTGTAACATAACCTAATATAAATATCCCATCATTAAATGTTACAATTTTAAAACAGAACTTGGCTTCATACTTCAAATAGTGACAAAGTAAATTGAATGCGAATACCTTAGTCATACCTAGAACATAAAAAGAACATTTTGCCCTCTTTTTTGAACAGTACTATTATGTACTAACCTAGTCCTGATTAGACAGATCATAATTTTAAGTTTGAAGATGATCTGGATGACAGCATAACATCAAAACATATACGCATGTAACATTATTCTTAATGGCTATCAGTAATATCATTTATCCAGTAGGATTGAACAAAGCAAAATTGTTTATCAGAATGTTCACTAATAAAATAACTGCTATAAATTGATGTCTAAAGCCAGGTAGTCACCAAATGCGGAGCGGAACTGTACTGCGAGTGGAGTGGGATAAAGACTAATGACAACTGGAAGCAGAGTTCAGTCAGTTTAATGAAAAGTTTATATCTTTTAAATGTATTTTAATGTTTACACCTACTGTAACTGATTCTAGGAAACTACTATGTTTAGAAATCATAACCTAGGTAACAAGAAATAATAAATTTAGAGGCATGGTCAGTGTGGTAGGAGAAGCGGAGTCAGTTTGAAAACCAAACTTAGAGTTGGAGCAGAGCTTTACAATTATGTGGAGTGGAACTAAACTCTGCTCAGCTCTGTTGAAGCTTTCAATAGCTGAACTTACATTAAAAACAATATGTTAAGTTTTGAATGTGTAGTCCACTCCGCTCAGTACAATTCCATTTCACATTTGATGGCCACCCAGCCTAAGGCATAGGCATACATACCTTCAGTAACAGTGTCCACAGTGTACCACAACTTGAACTGATCAGGGTGTTTAGCCGCTGCTTCCTCGAGTTCTTTGCGTAGAAGTATATCATTTTCAGTTTGATTAGCGAACAATAAAGACATTTTGGTATTGTCATTTGGATCTTTAGTAATGTGACGTATCAACTGTAGCATAGGAGTAATACCTGTGCCTCCTGGATTACACACAAGAGTTGACAATTCATTAATTTTAGAAGTTAAAGTAGCTATAACACAAGAAATTTGGAACTAGATGGCTATTTACCCATTGAGAAAACAGTACAATAAAACACATGTATAGAGTACATAGCATGTATGACAACTATTAGAATTCTAATTTTTATAATGTTTTAAGTTAAAACTATTGAAAGAAATATACTAAATTTCTGATATAGTTTTGTGAATACTTCTTACAGCTCGGTATATAATTTTTGTAGAGTAAAAATTGTTGAAAATGATAGGAACAACAAAATGAAATAAGACAAGGATTTACCAATATGCTCGACAGAATCTCACATTCAGTTTAGGCAATATATTTCTGAAACAGTCGGCTATTTTCACTATCTTGCAGCGATATTTACAGTTAATGTTTCTTGCCAGTTGCTTACAAAATACATTAAAGTTAAGTAAAATTGTATGGGCTTACTAAAAGTGTTTTAATCCTATGAAAGTACATATATTTTTGTTAATTTATCTCCTATATGCATGATTTTTTTTAATTTCCAATTGTGTGAAAATAAACAGAATTAAATAATCTGTTTACTACCCTGCAATGGGGTGCAGACTAGCTGCACCTATTTAGATGTCCCTCGTGGTACCCGAGTCTTAACACACACTTACACTTACGACATTAACACTTTACACTCACAGTCACGTTTAGGGAATCCCAAGCTAAGGTGGAACAGCATACGCCAAGGGCTGCATTGCTAAGGGGGAACTCTGCGAACTCTGGATACCGGCGACCTCCAGTTTCAATTAGCCTTACCTATGCATGTGGGGCTCTGCATGGGTGGACTTCTTTTTCCCTAGCTGATCATGGGACCATTTATGGAGCTCTGCAAAGGTGGACCTAGGAGACAACAGGGCTGTCAAACGTCCTTCAGGAGCACAAAGGCGCCGACTGCAGAGAGAAAAGGCAGCAGCTATCTCTTCTCCCCCCCCCAAAAAAAGATGAGAGTTGATCAAGTCAACCTCCATCACAATAAGGCAGCAACTGCTGTCTTACGGAGGTGCTTGAGCAGGGTGAAGCCGACCTTGCCTTGGTTCAAGGACCATGGGTGACAGGAGGCAAAATAGCAGGACTGACCATAGGCAGAGGTAAGTCAATATATGTCCGATCAGTCACTAGGCCTAGGACCTGCATAGTTGTTAGGAATAATATTGAGATACTTGTGTTGTCTTCTTTATGTTCCAGGGATTGTACTGCAGTTAGTACAGAGCTACATGTGGGATCTAGGAGCAGAAGGGATGTCATGACCTCTGCTTACTTCCCACATGAGGAAATGGATAGCTTCCCGGCCATCGGCTTTGGAAGGGTGGTGGAACACTGTGGTGATGGAGCAGTTGAGCTGCTTGTCGGAGCGGATGTCAATGCAAATCACACAGTGTGGGGGAGCAGTAACACCAACTTTAGAGGTGAGCAGTTGCTTTCCTTTATTGTAGCTCATAATCTTTATATCTTCAATAAAGGTAATACACCTACCTTCGTAACGAAGGCTAGAAATGAGGTTTTAGATCTTACTCTGGGGACCAAGGGCGTGAACGCTGCATTGGGTATGTGGTGTGTCTAGAGAGCCGTCTATGTCAGATCATAGGCGATCCATCGTCATGGATATCGGGGTGATAAACAGATCAGTAAATACTTACCGAAATCCTAGGAATACTTGATGGGAGTCCTTTGAAGAAAGACGTAGGGCTTTCCTTAGGGATTTTAGGAGGCCGATAAGTAATTCGCATGAATTAGAGTACGCAACTGGAAGATTGGTGGAGATAGTTGTGGACTCCTTTCATGAGAATTGTCCCCTTACGAAGTAGGCTGTTGGGTTTAATGCTAAATGGTGAACCCAGGCACTTTCAGAGCAAAGGTGACAGGTTAGAAGGCTGTTAAATGCGGCCAAGCGCTACGGTAAGTGGGAGGCCTATAGGCGGACCCTGACAGAGTATAATAATTCTTTAAAAAGGGCGAGACGGGACTCGTGGAGGAAGTTCTGTGGTGAGGTCAGTTGTACTTCTCAGGGGGCACGACTTCACAAGGTGTTTAACGTCCGACTATTGTGCACACTTGGGCTAATGCAGACGGTGGGATGATTTACAGCGTATGAAAATGCCAAGCCCTCGCCGGGAATCGAACCCGGATCCTCGGGATGAAAGAGCCTAGTACGCTATCCACTAGACCACCGAGGCAGCCTTTGTTGGTCCTAATGGGGAGTATACAACAACTGGGAAGGACACCCTGGAAGTCCTACTCAGGAAACACTTTCCTGACTCTATGGTCAGGAATGCAGGAAGGGAGCGAGTGTCTGATGTTCCCTATAGGAAACCTAGTAGGGAAGATTGGAAAACTGCAAACCAAATTGTGGATTTGAATAAGGTGAGATGGGCCATAAATACCTTTCATCCATTTAAGTTACCAGGACCTGATGGTATTTTTCCGTCATTTTTGTAGCATGGCAGAGAGTCTATTGCCCTTATTCTGTGCAGATTGTACCAGGCCAGCATAGCCACTAGATATGTACGTCTGGGGTGGAAAGCGGCCCGTGTAGTCTTTATTCCTAAGCCGGGGCGAGCATCATATGCTGACCCTAAGGCTTTTAGACCGATCAGTCTGACTTCGTTCATTCTGAAGACTTTAGAAAAATTGGTAGAGAGATATGTTAGAGGGGTCATGATTCCTCTACATGTCAGTCAGTACGCCTACCAATCACGGAAAGGTTGTGAGTGCACTTCACAATTTGGTTCACAGATTGGAAGGAACTCTAGAGACCAAAGAATATGCCCTCGGTGTCTTTCTAGATATTCAGGGAGCATTTGATAATGCTTCAATGCTTCGCGCCCTGTCTCGATGCGGGGTTGATAATACCGTGTGGCTGGGTGGGGGACATGTTGCATGGGAGATCAGTTGTAGCTAAAGCTCTAGGAGTGGAGGTGGAGGTTGTCAGGGGCTGTCTGCAGGGGGGTGTTTTGTTCCCTCTGTTATGGAACCTGGTGGTAGACTCACTCTGAAATTTTCTCTCGTCAGAGTGTTGCTATACCCAAGGATATGCCGATGATTTAGTGGTGCTAATCTGGGGGAGGCATGGAAACACAGTGGTAGATCTCATGAAGAGAGCCTTATTATTGGTGGAAACCTGGTGTAGTTAGGAGGACCTAGGTGTTAACCCCAGGAAAACTATTCTGGTTCCTTTTACTAGAAAGAGGATTACCCCATGTCTAGGACTTAAGCTCTTTGGGGAGACAATTCCAGTTGCAAACGAGGTGAAGTATATAGGCTTGATGTTGGACACTAAGTTAACCTGGAATTCTCACCTGGGGCGCATCACGGGGAAAGCCAATAAGTCTTTAATGGCAGTTAGAAGAATGGTTGGTAAAAAAAAACATGGGGACTGAGACCTGGAACGACGCAGTCCCTGGGGTTGAATTATCCCTTCCTCTAGTATATAATCTTAATCTGTTTACTAATTTTACTCTGAAATGATTTAACTTATGTAAGTATTCACACAATATGTACTAAAACATAGCATGTTTTATTATTTATTCTTACATTTTACAATTACTTTATAATTAAATGTAAGTATAACATCTGTAGAGGTAGTTTATATATGTAACTTCATTATAAACTATCTTCCGCCTCGGTGGTCTAGTGGATAGCGTACTAGGCTTTCACCCCGAGGACCCGGGTTCGATTCCCGGCGAGGGCTTGGCATTTTCATACGCTATAAAATCATCCCATCGTCTGCATTAGCCCCAGTGTGCACAATAGTCGGACGTTAAACAAAAAAAAAAAAAAAAAAAAAAAATATAAACTATCTTTACTGTTTATATCCATTGATAGGTTACAACTAACATGTTTTGAATTTGTAGCTTAACAATAAAAAGCTTTAAGCACTTGTTGTTTGAAGTACTTGTCATTTGATCAATCTCAGGGACTTGGTGGTCGATATGGCTAAAAGCACCAGTCAGTCTGCTGGGTCTTTGAACGGTGCACCTTAAGATTCTTAGTTTTAGCTGTGGTTACCGTTACTTTTCCGTTAACACTGATCCCTCACTCTCAATAGTCTAACTGGCATAAAGTATGGATGTTTAGCAGGAAAAAAAATTGATCAATCTTAATTTGGATATAGTAGGACCTCTACATTAACATTAACCTAAAACTTCTACAAGTTATGAGCACCAACTGTCCAAGGTTATTTGTAGCTTAGTGCTCTTCTCTCATGAGTATTTTGTCCCAATGATTATGGTATCAAATCACGATGGTTCAGTGAAATATTACAAA
Source organism: Callitettix versicolor (assembly GCA_022606455.1). Lineage (NCBI taxonomy): Eukaryota > Metazoa > Arthropoda > Insecta > Hemiptera > Cercopidae > Callitettix > Callitettix versicolor. Next base: position 30,571,535 of record CM040185.1, on the reverse strand, counting down.
TAAATATGACTTCTAGACAAGATAAACAATCACATTTTTTTTGTGTGTCCTGCTGAATATAGGTCTACATTATTTCAATTTTGAATCAAACTTTATTTTGTAAAAATGTAATTCCAAAAATAAGTGAAAAATGCATTCGTAATTAATTAAAAGTAACTTCAAATTCCAAATTACTATACCTGCAATCATTCCTACATTTTTAACTTTAACAATTTTTGGTGGATCTTTTCGTAAAAGTTTCATGGAAAACTGCCCTTTGCCTAGATATTTGAGTCGGCCAGATGGACCTCGCACATCAATACAATCTCCAATCTTCATGTTATTTAAATATTGGCTCATTTTCCCACCCGCAGGAAATTTAGGATGAACATTTTTCAAATAAACCTGAAAACAAAATTTAATTACAGCACATTATAGATAAAATATTTTTATTGCCAATTTTGAGAAATTAGGTGCGTGTAAATTTCTGCTAGGAATGGTTACCATTTTGTTCAGTACATTCATCCACCTTTCCCAGCTTTATTGATCTTATTCTTGTTGACATATTTCAGAATGTCTTCATCCCAAAACTTATTATTGTACTTCTATTTATTATTAGAACATCAAAAATCCATATACCTCAGTTTATAAACATTGTGCCTATTTTACAAGTAGTATTTAACTGTAGTAATTGAATAGGCTATATTGATGTTGAGGCATATCCAGCAAGTACCATTTTGAAAAATATTGTGAAACGTTGTTTACAAAAAACATGTTTTTCACATGAAAGAGGATACCTTAAACTACTTTTCTACATAGTTTCCACCAGTGTTCAAACACTTGTCATAGTGACTGACCAACTTATCCAATCATTATCCAATTATCATTCTTTCATTCTAGTTGTGGAAATTAAGAAAAATGATCATCTGTTTTTAGTATTAAAACACTGAAACAGATTACTTTGGCAACAATCAAAGAAAGATGTACTTTAAATGATTGTGTCCTCAAAAAGAGTATACAGATGAATCATATATGAGTAATAAGGCAGTAAATAATACCAGGAGCTCGTATTTATTCACCTCTTTTCTCACACCACATCTCATTGGGAGAAGAGGCTTCTGCTCTACAACAACCTCTTTATGTACCTAGTGCTTACCAAAATGTTGCATTTATGGTGAACTCAAAATCAACAATTCAATTTATTTTTTACATTATAAGAACAAAAAATGAAATGATTATTGATGCACAGAAAACAATAAAGTATCTGCAAGGATTGAGAAAATGTATTTATTTCCAATGGTTTCCTGCTTATGTTGGAGTACAGGAAATGAAATAACAGATCAACCAGTAAAAAAGGACACATAACTCCAGCAAAAGAATACCACTGTGAATATCATAACAGATATGATCAAAATCAAAAAATAATCAACCAGGGAGTTCTACCAGGCAAACCATATCTGAATGTAAAACTTGGTATGACAATGAAAAGACTTGGAAGAAAAACAGAGAGGCAGTGACCACATTCTAACTTAATAATTGATGTGACTGCTTGTTGGCACACTTACATAGAATGAAGATACTTAAATGTACTTTGTGTCACAAAACAAACGGGGTAATGATTAGAGACAACTTTATAGTGTGACTTTACATGGTACCACTTACATGCTTTACATGATCACTTTATTGGTAGACTTGACTGATCAAAGACGATCAAAAGACATAAATTATATTGGAACAGCAGAATATTTAAGAACTTAAGTCTGAAGCTGCTAAAGGAAACAAACAAACTGTTTATAAAGAAGAAGAAGAAAAACAACAAATAAATCATAACTAATTCCATTTTAAATCATTAATTCTAAAATAAATATGTCTCTGACTACAAAGAATGAAACAACTTAACCAATTATAGTAATTAATTATGTTTTAATTAACATGTTTCATCATAATACAATATGAACTTTGACAGTGTTGAGTTGTTTAAGGCTTAACACTTCAAATGTAGAGGACCACAAGGTAAAAAGCCTTGTTAACTTCTAAAATGCTTCTAAAATGCATCTTACCTTTATAACGAGATCCATGTACCCAATATCATCATCTGAAGTGACAGGCGTGTAAGATCTGATAACAGGTTCATTATCAATTACTGCAGAGAGAAAGATATGCTGGCCAATAGGTAAACCTGAAAGCATTAATTTTAGGTGTTGAACAGTGTTAAGTATAATGCCTATACAGTGAACAAAACGCTCCTGGTCAGTTTTTGGTATAACTTATGGTCAGTTTCTTGGTATAACCTATTAAAAGATTTATCAGTGTTGCCCCCTCTCTGTGGAACCTATTGGTGCTCACTACTGGGTTTTCACTCTTCAGAGGGATCCTATACACAAGGATATGCAAATAATGTGATGGTGCTAATCCAAAGGTGGCATGGTAACACAGAGGTCAATCTCATGAAGAGATCCCTATTGCTATTAGAAACCTGGTGTCACCAGGAGAACTTGGGGTTAACAACAGAAAACCTATAACGGTTCTCTTTACTAGGAAGATGATTACCCGGTTATCTAGGAGGGCTTAAGCTCTTTGTAGAGACAATTCCAGTTGCAAATTGAAATATCTAAGTTTGGTACTGGACACAAAACACCTGCAGTACAAATCTTGGGTGCATCATGAGAAAGCTAACCAATCATTGATAGCAGTTAGGAGAATGGTTGTTGTTAAGACATGGAAACTGAGACCAGAAATGATAAAGTACATTTATACTGTGATCATAATATCCATGGTATTTTATGGTGTGTGATGTGGTGGACTAAGGCCAAGCAGAGGGGGTTAGGAAAGCTCTGACTAAAGTTTAGAGGCTGGCCTGCATATGTATAACTGGCTTCATGAACACAACACCAACAATGGCTATGGAGATCATTCTTGGGCTTCCAGCCATTAATTTATATGAGGGAGACACAAAAAGCAGCATATAGACTGCAGGGAAATGGAGTCTGATGAATTTACAACTTTGGGGTATGCAGGAATCACAGAAAATATCAAAGACCTGAATCTGATGACGGGAGGCACATAAAGCAGCATATAGACTGCAGGAAAATAGTGTGTGGCTAACTTCAACTTTGGGGCATGGAAGAATCACACAAAATACCAGAAAACTGATTCTGATGATGGAGACTGATCAGATGGTTAAACAGGTGACAATGTTTGTTGGTCAACATTATAGCCACTTCTTGGTTACAGATTATTAACACTTGGTATTTAAACCCTTTGACCTCAAAATGACATTAGAGAAGGAAGACTGTGTGGTGGATAACTCTGGAGACTTTTTATTGTATACAGATGGTTCAAAAGTAAAGATGGGTACTGGTGCGGGGATGTATTGCTTGAGGCAATGCATGAAGATAGAAGTTACCCTGGGTCAGTATGCCACAGAATTCCAAACACAGTTAATGTCCAACAGTGACTATGTTCGGGAGAATTTGAGGCAAGCCTTATAGGTTTGAATTCGTATTTATACCGATAATCAAGACAGAATTAAAACATTTACAGTTCTTATAATTCAATCAAAAGTTATCTGGGAATGTTGGGAGAACTTTAACACTGTGTCAATGGGAAAGTTGAATTACTTTTCACTGAGTTCCTGGACAAAAGGGGAGTTGAGGATAACAAGGATATGAACAGATTGGCTGAACTGGGATATGTATCTGAGTTTATTGGACCTGAGTCGGTAGTAGGGATCTCTGTCTCTGGCCAGGTTTGCTGTGAAGGGGTAGATAAATAAGGTACACCAGGCAAGATGGAACAACCATGGTGGGGAATACCATAGTAAAAGTCCCTTAAGAAAGGTTTTTCAAGGACTTACAGAGGCAGGAGACATCTTGGGCAGAACACAATTTGAGAAACCACTAGGCTAATTACAGGGAACTGTGGTGGTACATATGAACAGGATAGAAAGCTAGTACGGAGAAACAGTGTGTAAGTTATGCACAAAAGAAAAGAAAACTGCAGACCACATAATCTATATCTGTGAGGCTCTTGTCGGCTGGAGGTCAAGGGTATTTGGTTTCAAGGACCAGTAAAATGAGCTAGTCAGTGGAGTGCTAAAACGTAAAAGGGCACCAGTATGCTGAACTAGAACCTAGGAGGGGTTAGTTGCACAATAGATCCATTGATCGCAATGCCTGAGGTTATATTAGCCTTTCTTCTAGCTCTAATCTAATCTCAAAGTACCTTATATATGATATCAAATATAAATACTTGAAGGTGAGAAATACTGTTCAACTAACAGAGAAATGCAAGAATTGGCATCAGCTTTTATCTCATATGACAACTTATTAGCATAATGCAATACAATATCAATACCTGCCAAATGTAACATTGCACCAAGGCCCCCAAAAAAGGAATAAATAACAAATTTCAAGAAAAAATTATAAGGCTAATTTAGACCCATCAGCCTCCACTAATAATTATTAGAATGGCAAACCTTAACTTGTTCTTTCAAATTATTTTTCCAATAATGTTTATCAGAAGATAATAAACACCAAGACTATTACATGGATGGTCCAACTGCAAAGACTAGGGTCTACAAAGCCATAGCAATTAATGTTATTCCAAGTACTATTTCATGCTGGCTTTTTCTTGATAAGATTTGGGAAACAAAACACTAACAGGAGCATACATGTAAACAAAGAGATCATCCCTAAGAAACAGAATGCAGAATGGGTGGGAGAGAGAGAACAGGTAGCCACATACAGAGCTCAAATTTCTGTATATTTGGTAGTGCTTGTGAACAGTTAGTAATTCCATTGCTCTTGTTACTCCATTTTTGTATGCATATGCAGATCAGTGACCGCATGCTCTGTCTTGTTAACATACAATATTTACCATCTACCTGACTTTGGCTACAGTATTAAGTAATATGTTATTTATTTAAAATAAAACATGTTTATTTATATTATGAAACATAAATCAAACATATTTATAAGTGGTTCTGACAGCAAGAAGGAGAAAATAAAAAATAAAAGAGCTAAACTTAACTTTTTTTATGTTTTTGCAGACAAATCTAAAGAAAAAAAACTTTAGCTAAATCATAAGGTTTAATGTGTTTTTTATTAGTTTTATTTTAATAGAAAATGCTATTATGATTTACAGTTGTAAAATAAATAATTCATTTTTGCTTTTGTAATCTTTATTTGTGTAATCTTTATTTTTGTAACCTTTATATTTCTATTAGTACTTAATTATATAAGCGCCACTAACTTTCTATATAAATAGGAAAAAGGACACTTAACTTTTTTTAACTCTTATCTCATTTTTTCATTGTCAAAACATAAGAAAAATTGCTGTCTTGATATCACGATTCAACTTCTAACTAGACTTATGAGGTTATCAGTTCAATAAGATAAGAGGGAATGGTATTAAGAGTTGAGCAAGTTTATAAATTACTTTGTCATGTTTTATTTAGTTTAGTGCTAAAACTTTCAAAGTAGGTAGGCCCCATTTATGCCCCTGGGTCCTTCAAAGTCTCCCTACATCACAGTACAATATCCAGACTTAAAAGGTATAATCATGATATCAGAAAACTAAAATCTTGTTTTGAAGATAAATATCCTTGTTTTAGTGATAAAGAATTAATTATGAAGAGAAATGGTAGTATCACCAAATCTCCGTGATTATTTGCCACGTGAAAAATTTTGACTTGAATATTATTCAATCAATATCTAGGTCAAAGGCTTGTTATACATTGTACTGAGATGACTATGTGGAAGAAACAAACTATATAGTTATACATAGTTAGGATTATGAACTACTTTCTTCCATCTAGTGGTCTTTAAGTCACCTTGTGTAGACTGCCACGGTTTCATCTTCAGGCTGCAATTCAAATGGTCAAATCCCTCTGGTGAAGTTGTCACAAAGTTAACAAAAACAGTGAAACACACATCACAATACTAACACAATTATACAATTTAAAAAAAAATGCTAACTGATAAAATTCAGTTTGGTCAAATACTACCGTTCAACTTGTATGCCGTAACAGTCTGGACTCTATGTAGCTACCTTTAGCCTGTTTTGATAAGCATAGATTTGATTTATGTTATCAGCTACTTAAATGTTAACAATAACAAAATTTTTATATTCCAAAGTAATTACTGTATTATGAAATTAATTTAAAACAATAACTTACCTAGAATATGGTTTTCTGAAGTAAGAGCAAATCTGAACCTTTTTGTATCATGGCTTATATCTTCTTTTTCAATTAATTTTAATGGAACTTTAGCTGTTGGATCAACCAATGTTTTACGATGAGATTTCTTTTTTGTATATAAGTAAGTAAAGATAACGGCTGAAGAAAATACAACTCCAATACCAACCAAAACTGGAACAGTCTGAAAAAAAATACTTCAAAGTATATTTTAAATTTTGTAAAAAATATTATTACTTTGTGAAAGATAATAACATTCTTAAATAGGAGACTAAAACAAATCTATTCTATAAATATAAAAATATAATTTGTAACAGAAAAATTATTATGCTAATGGTGATATCAAACGTTGAGTTAATGATCACTTAAACAGCTGATTTTACACATCTGATTTGAAAATATGATTTTTTTCTATGTATAGGCCTAATAGAGAAGAAATTCTTAGCACTCTAAAAAATATATGTCTTATTTCACAAAAAAAGTCGTTTAATAATAATAATTAATTAAAATAACACAATTCATATTAGTTTATATGTGACTACATGTAATTTACACTTAAATACAGCTATGTAAATAAATACAGCTATTATTATTAAAAGCATATAACCAAATGATAAAGAAACAAAACAAATGTGTATATTAAATTAGGCTGCATATGTTGCTTTAGATAGTATGGCATGAACTTTAGTAGGCCTTACTACTTTGTATAATTATTTATTAAAATAAAATAGATCTTACCAAGTTGGATGAAATCATCATATAAATTTTATCCAATAAGCTTGCAGCTTCCTTTACAGACCTATAACATTAAAAAGAATAATCATTAATAATTTAAATTTGTAGTAATTAATGAAATAAAATTGTAATTTTGTAAATATTGTGTTCTAACTACAGTGTTAATTTAATCGCAGAAAACTGGCAGTGTCCTGTGTAAATCATGTACAATTTGATTATATCTTCAGAGAATAAAAACAATTCAAGAAAAACCCATTTGTTTATTTTTTCTCTACTGACTTCTGAATAAAGATTTTTTTATTTTACATATGGTAAACTTTATAAAAAGTTCACCACATGTGGTGAATTTATTAGACCAAAAAAAGTAATAGAAATTATATTAAAAAATTTATTCCCCTGTCAGCAAAAAAAAAAATATTATCCTATAAATAAAGAAGTGGTATTTCTGGATTTTTGGAACTTTTATAAAAGTAATGATTTTAACTATTTTTTTTTTTTTTTTTATTATGTGCTATATTATTTCGTTGAAATATTAACTCACAGAAGATTAAATTTATTACAATAAATTATGATTTTGAGCCATTTATTACAGAACTATATTCTGAAGTCCATTTTTACAAAGTAATGGCACCACTCGTTAGTGGTTACAAAGGTTTTTACAGGTGGTTACAACAGCTTTTATATAATACTAGTTATATACCAACCACTGAATTAAACATACAACAACCAAGTCGTTGGTCTGAAGTTCTTTTTCTTTTTTTAAAAAAATAAAGTTTGTTTTCTTTTCATTATTAATATGCATTTCATTAATATTTTTGTGATGAAAATATATTTCAATTGAGTTAAACACCCAAAAACTGAGTTGAATTAGGTCTGAAGTAAACACCCAACAACCTAGTCATGTTTTGAAATTTAAAAAAATAAAATATTCTTTTCATTATAAATAACATGCATTTAATTATTCATTTCCACGATGAAAAACACGTCCTACTTTCATGCAGCTAGTCATTTTGAGGTTATGTTTATCACTTTTATTTTCATTTTTTTGTAACTACCTGTTGTTTCCGCGCTTTTATATTCTGGATTATTAATATTGGACATAAAATAAAGCATTTTGGTGCAAAAATTACCAAATTGACAAAAGTCCTGAAAACTCAGCTTTACCAAAATATTAAATATTTTTTTGGATTTAATTTATAGTAACTATTAATACACTATGTTCTTCTTAACTTTTTGAATAGATGCGCAATTCCACATATACTAATTTATTCTACGTAAAACTACATTTAATTCTTTTTGAATTATGTTTAAAAATATTTTTTAAATAATTTAAAATTTTCTTTGAAAAATAATACTTGCAGACCTAACCTAATACAGTTTTGGGTTGTTATAAATTTACAATTTCAAGGACTGGTTTTAAGGCCATATATACACTACTATAAGACTAAAATTAATAGTATTAGAAATTATATAAAGAAATTCAACATTTTATAGCCGATGTTTAACACAAAAATATGCCTAACACAAAAACAAGTTGGATCGAGTTCACAGTAGCCTACTTCTTTTATATATTAAAAAAATAATAATAAAATCTAACCCAAAACGGTTTTGGATGGAATTAATTGTACATATGGAATATCCTTTATCGAGTTAGGTTACACATAGCATAATTTCTTTTAACAGAGTTGGACATAATACCACAGAGGACAAAAAAATGTAGTCAATTTCATACTTTACAAAAACTAAATAATCTCATATTTATTTAACAATAAAAAATATTGTAATTTATGTGAATTATAATATGAAATCACTTACTGTTAACAGTGATAATTGAGGTTAGAAAAATGCTCTTTTTAACAAATGCTAATTTGGAGGTGTTATAATTATGTTCATGTACTTAAAAAAAAAGATTATCTAAGTTATGGATCTATAGATAAGTTTAAAATGGAAAAATACCATCACCCCCTAATATACATTATCCTGTTATTTAATAATACACCAAATGGTACCAATGTGTAAAGCCTAAATATTAAGATATGCTGCATACTTTTATACAGTATATTTTACCAAAAGAAATGAAAGAAATTCTATCTTATTTGAGGAAATCCCCAACATAAATATGTCCTAGGTTAATGTACTAACTAGCCTACACTACTACTTCTAACTTATGTTCTCAACAATCTCAAATTTTAACTAGGCCTGTAAATAACTAAACAACTAAGAAATTCATTTAAAAATAAAGTAACTATAAAACTACTTACATGTTAAGTTGGGTAATAAAATAAAATAAATAATATTGATGGGCACTAGAAAACACTTTCTTTATCAACTATAAAAATTGCAAATCATTCATACATTGCTTAAACAAATATTAGACGTATTTGGCTTCCTTCCGTCTACAATGATAATGAATTTAAACTATCCTTTCCTTTCAACTTCAGTTTAAAATATCAATGTTCATTTTTACGAAAAAAATTTATCATCAAAAAGTTGCTATTTTTGACAAAACCTAACTTTAAAAAAGGTATATGCATAAATTAAAGAGGATAAATTTAAATACTAACAAAAGCTAGATCTTTAGATAACAAATAACTAACCTTGAACTAAAACTTTATGACCTTTGCTCCATAAGCTGTGATAAAATTCTAAAAAAGATATTTTATCTAGACATAACCTAACAACCTTTTATGCAAACCTGCGCTAAGCAGAAACAGATCAGGTAGCAGACGAAAAGAATGCAGTTCTGCACACAGCTGATTGCTTAATATATTTGCTTAATACAACAATGTTGTGAAAATGTATTCATAAGCCCACAATCCTAATTTTTGTCATAGATTATTAGCGAATTTTCATTGGAAAATTAGCTATTGGAGTCTCCATCATGGTAAGACCTAGACCAGGAAAAGTTAATTTATACCGATTCTGACCTCAGTCATTAAAAAATTGTTAATATTTTCATTTGTAAAATGTATAAACATAATATTTTATATAATCCATCATAGCTGAGGAAGTCTGTGTAATAATAGCATCTTCTTTTTAGGAAGATTACATATTTGTTTTCTCTATGGTTCTCTCCTAGACATACTAAGTTTCATTGTAATATCAAGAATTTATGTCTATGGTACTACGAGAATTTAAATCACTCTTACATGAAGTCATAATACTTTGTAGTTATATGTATGATATTTTCAGGTTGTTTTAATAATAATAGTATGTCTTGTTTCTGTTGTTGTTTTAAAATGTCTGATTCTGAGGATAGTGATTTTTTGAATGATGACAGCTTGTTCTGTTAAATAAACTATTTTGATATTGAAAGTAAACATATAATTCTATTTTATTTTATAATTTAATATTTTCTAGTGCAAATAATCATCCGAATTTTGTAAATTTTATTATTATTATTATTTTTATTTTAAGGCGAAAAGCATATTGAGGCTATTATCACCTCCCCCCTCTAAATGTATGTGTGAGTATAACGTGTTAAAGTAGTGTTGTGTGTGTTAGACTGGGGTCCCCGAAGGGGAATGCAGACTAGCTGCATCTATTGAGATGATTTAGACGTCCCTCGCGGTACCCGAGTCTAACACACACTTACACTTACAATAATACACTTACGGCTTTAACACTTTAAACTCAAACTTACATTTAAGGTGGCGTTAATAGCCTCAATGTGCTTTTCGCCATAAAAAAAGACACGGGTACCGCGAGGGACGTCTAAATCCTCTCAGTAGGTGCAGCTAGTCTGCACCCCTGCAGGGTTATTATTATTATTACAACATCATTTCTTCACTTCATGTACTTAATTTCTATATTATTATATACTATAACATCTTTTGTATATGCAATCAATTGAATCAATAGACCAAACAGAAAAAGTTACATTAGAATAATAATGGTATACAAAATTTCAGTCTTTGTAAAAACAGTACAGACAAACATTTATTGCAATATTAACATTTAATATTAAAACAAATTTAATCAAGCACTTATTTTATACTTTTTATTTTGCTTCAAAATGAAATAAATGTTCTATATTTTTAAAGTTGTCTATTATAAGAAATGTTGGCTATCGTTAAAAGATGCATACGTGTGAAAACTTTGTAACTTTTTTTTCTCAAAACATTTGCCGTATACGCCTTTATTACACAGAATTCCTTATCCATAAAACCAAGATCTAGGTTCTTGGTTTTACCGTGAGGGCTGTTACAATTACTCTTCTTTTTATCGATTTTGGCCATCTGAGGACCACGTAAAATAATTAAATGTATCAATTTTAGTTCTTATTGTTACAATTGCTCATTATATATATATATATATATATATATATATATATATATATATATATATATATATATATAATAATGAGCAATTGTAACAATTGCTGTTACAATCTGTTGCAACCACGCAACAGATTATTAAAAACTGACTTCACTAACAGTACAGTAATTTCATAAGTCAATAACACTATATTTTAATCTGTGAAACAAAATGTTGCAGTGATAATTGATAAAGTAGTTAACGAATGAACACGTCGATTCTTTTGTTATGGATTTCTTCCGCTCAGTTAGTTCGAATCTTATTGCCAGCGTATATTTTAACCAGTTCCAACTCTGTTGAAGTCATGTTTCTAGTGTCTATATGTATTGTTTTTTTAAGGCCATGTCTGTTTTTTATACGACTTAGCTTTGGTGGTTCAACATTCTCGTGGTTTATTTTAGGCACTGAACTAATAATTTTCTGCGGCTGATTTAACGTGGAAGAAAATGTAGAATTTATGTAACTAGGAGACACTATCGATATTTCATTGCTGAGCTGGGGTTTTTCCGTTACCACATCATCAGATTTGTTCGTTATTGCAGGAGGAACGATTTTCGTCAGCGTGACCACACCATTACTGATAAAATCACTTTTATTATCAACCTTTTCACTCAGTAAAGGTGTTATTTGAGTTTGAGGAACCAATTTTTCTGACATTTGTGTTGTATTCTCTTCCACATTCACTTCCTTTATTCTTCTATCCATCTGTTCTGTAACATTCTTTGTACACAACGTGATATCGAAAAGTTGGTCGATTAAATATTCATTGTTTTTCATTGCTAGATACACTTTATTATTCCTCACAGTTTGTTCATTATCTTCCAAGTCGATTTCTATATTCTTTTCCTTGTAATTTTCATCTATTCGTTTCAGCAGTTTCATTACCTCAGCTGGTTCTAAACCAGACACATTGGACTTGTCCATGACTTTAAAACAGTCGATAAAACAAGATCAGATTATCGCGTTTGTTATCAGAAGACTAGGCCACACAGTTTGTGCCTTCAAATTGTTATACAACACGGTTTAAAAATAACTGGTAAAATGACGTCTGTGATTAGTAACTGTTTATTACTTTGTTATTGATGGTTACTGATCTTGTAAAACAAACCTGAAATTAGATATAGGTGTTTATAAAAAATATTAAAATGAAATATTTTATAACATCTATGCATTAAAACGAATTTCGTTATAAACCAAAGTAAAACTAGAATAATATTTTAAGAAAGTCATGTTCGTCAATCCCTGACAAGTTTAGTGTTTAAAAACAAAATTTGGGTTTACGGGGTAGGCTACTTTACCCATAATGGAATACATTGAAAATATGGGAAATAGTTTATATCAAATATGAGTTTTTTATAAATAAGCTGTAGAGGTTAGGTTTAAGAGTTCATTTTTGAAATAATGATTCATATCTGGGTGTTTATAAGCTACCAAACTTCTGCAATAGTTTTCTGATATTAAAAATAAAGAGAAAGAAGTTACCATAAACATAAACATGGTCCGGAAATGTTTGTTTTTCTGATGGCCGCCATTTTGTTTTTTTCTAAATAATTTTCACTTCCAGAATTGTTTGACCAATTACGTTGAAATTTAGCGTAGTACTTATTAAAACAAAAGCTATTGTTAAAAAAATAAACAACCCTATCTAATGATATTTTAAAAATGACGGCCATTTGAATTTTTAATAAAAATAATGCAAAAACGATCGATTTTACAAGAAAAACATGAGTTAAAACATTTGTTCTTTTTTTAATTTTAACAAATTAACATACTTGGTTTTCTTACTTGTTTCATAAAGTAATTATGTTTTTACTGAAAAATGAATACACATGTTGACACAGGAAATACAATAATTATCATTAATATGGAAACACATTTTGGAAGATAAATAGTTAAGAAATACATGAAAAAAACAAAATTGACAGTAGACGTTCACAAACAGAAAAAAAATCACATGTGCTCGAAATGACCTTGTACATGATACACGAAACGTACTCGTTCAAAAATCCCAGTTTGGTTCCTTATGATGTTACGCGATTCCTTAATTCTATCTCGAAGAATTCAACATTATTAATAGGCGCCGAATAAATCAAAGATTTCAAGTGTCCCCACACTTAAAAATTGACAAGATTCAAATCAAGCGAACTAGAAGGCTGTGGTACGGGTCCGCCTCTTCCAGTACAATTTTGCCAATACGTATTGTTGAATAGCTGCTTTCTTACATGCAGTGTGAAGTGTGATGCACCATCGTGATGCATCTTTCCGTGGGTAAATCTCCCAAAAGCAGAGGGAATTTTCAATGAACCGTACGTAATTGTTACCACTCAGTGCTGGTGGCAGGAAATGCTGTCATCGGTGATGCCGACCCACACGTTCACTTTGAAGAGTTCCTGGTGATTTCCTACAAACATGGCGTAAGAATTGTCATCCGCCCACACATAATTGTTACGTAAGTTTGTAATACCATCTTTCTTAAAGGTAACTTCATAAGTTTACAAAACCGAAGCAGCGAACATGGGATTTGTCTTCCGCTGTTGATACCACTAGCAAAAATTCATTAGGTAGCTTCCTTGCACTTCCTTCCTGGCCACTACCATTGGCTCGTCCGTATATACAAACCATATCCGCCTGCTCACGATAAGAATAACAAGTCATTTCAAGTAATATTAACTAACACATTGAGAGCTTTTAAAAAAATCCAAATAACAACAGCCTACTTAATTGTTGAATAATACCAGCTGGTTAATAAAACTGGTTTTAATGCACCTCTTGTTTTTATTTTTAACAATTGATGATTGTAAAATCACGAATGAAGTTTTGTTGTGAATTAGTTTGATAATTCTATAATAATTAAGTATTGTGTGTAACTCTGTTACTTCATGTTAATTTAATTATAATTTAATTTTTCATGTGATTAATACACTATTTCACATTTAAATTATTACTGTATTTCCTTTTCAAATTATGTGTTTAATTTTAGTAGTTCCTAACCAAATATGTTAGCTTATTTAAAGGTAAAAAAGAGAACTTGTTTGATCTCATAATTATTAGGATAAAAAATCTTATATTTATATGACCGAAAGTTATGTAACCATAGTAACCTATTAAATAAATATCTATTGTTGCAAGTAAAATAAACGCGTCACAAAGCTACCTCGCTGACGTCATACAAAATGTTATATTAATTACGTTCATTGGTTGCGTGCTAAAATTACCTTTAAAATTAAGGAAAACGATAACATTTTTTGGTGTTCATTGCAGGAACTTTAATATATTTTACCATGCCAGAAAAAGTTTCAGCGATTCAAGTGTGTAAAATTATTTTTCGAAATTTAGTGCCACATTTGACCACGTCCTCATTACATTCAGTAAAACGAAGTGAAATAAATTACTATTTTACAAAGTGTGCTAAATTTTACATGTAGTTGAAGACCAGCAACGTTAAGTTTTGTTGAAAAATTAAATTTAATTTACTTCAAAAATTAATAGCTTTGACTACAAATACTAACAGGCCCGAAAGTTACGAAACCGTAGTTACTAATTATTAAAGAAATATCGATTGTTGTTGCTGCTATTAAATTTAACGCAGCACAAAGTTAATAGAAACGAATTTCCAAAAGTAACCTGATTTATTATTGCAAAAAAATTGTACATTACGTGCAACAATTGTGTGCTTAACACAACAACTGAGTGTCCGTAACACAACAATTACTCAAAAGCATTTTTATGTGATTTTTTTGCAGTTAACGAATAAAAACTGTTAAAAAAATTCAAATGTTTTATATTATTTATATTTTTGGAATATTTTATTTCACCATTATTTAATTAGTGTTGGTACCTGCATAAAATGTTTTCAAATTAAAGTATTAATTTATGCTAATATTAAAGTCGATTTTGATGTTGAAATAATTATTTTTCGTAAAACTTTAAGATAAAATATTTTGATGTTTTAAATATTTCCGCAATTTTGAACGAATTATTTTGGGTAACGAACTTGTCCAAACAATGTCAAGTGGTTCATACTGTTACTCGTATGTTTCACTCAATTTTTGTACGAAATTTTGAATTTAAAAAACTTAAAAGTAGATAGTGGTTAAAGTGCGTTAAGTTTGTGACTTTTCTGTTTAGTTTTTAGTTAAATTTCTTTTTGTAATGGTTCCTATACTGAATTGAGTTACGAATTTCCGTATTTTACCGAAATTTAAGCAAATAAATGGATTTTAAAACAGATTTTTTTGGTATGTAACTAACCCATACGTTTGCGTGGGGACATACGAAAATAAAAACGGACAAAAATCCAAATTAAATTACTGCTTTTTTCTCTTTGTCAATTAAAGTCAAAGTGCCGGCAAAGTTCAGTGCTCGTTTTGATTTTTTAGGGTCCGTAGGCTAAGCCAAGGCCCCTTATAAATTCACTCGCGTGTCCGTCAATCAATCTATTTATCGGTAACGCAATTGATACTCGTAACCGATGTAATCAAAATTTAGGGATTTTTTTGTGATCCGAATCCAGAAAAATATAGGGGTTGACGACAAAAAATATTTAGAAACATCACGGAAAATTAGAACACTAATACAGTTTCGCAAAATTCTTTTATTCAATGACGTACGTTTCGCCGTGAAGCATCTTCAGGCATAAAAAACTAAAAATTGTAAAGTGTACAGTAAAGTAACACAGTTGATGTTAAAACTGGAAGGGAGAAAGGAAAGATTGACCAGTACGTAAAAAGGTCAGTGAGCAGCAGCTGGAAAAACAACTAAGCTTGAGTAAGGGAGAGGGGTTTTGTTAGTCTGTCCAAGCCAAGTTTAGTGAAAACTCCTAACCTGTTGGTCACTAACCTTCTTACATACTTCCTTTTTTTACCTACTCCCTTTCCGTTTTGACGTCAACTATATTAGTGGATAAATACACTTTATAATTTTTAGTTTTACTGTGTTTAAAGATGCCTCACGGCGAAATAAAAGAATTTTGTGAAACAATATTAGTGTTATAAATCTCCTTGATATCATGACGTTTCACAAAGTGTAGACTGTATGTTCAATAGATAATATTTAGGTGGTTAAAAGGGGTTAAATCTTAAGGGTAAATTATTTTTCAATTTATCTAGTATTTGGTATCGTTTAAGACTATATGTAATATTGCTTTCGAAGATAAGTAGTTTTTCAAATAAATACTGTACATAGAGCCTCTTCAAAAGTTCAGGTTTTTAGATAAATCTCGGCAAATTTATTAAAAAAAATGATTCTTCAGGTTTTATAATTTGTTTACATATTTTTGTTTGTATAAATCTCAGTAAAAGCTTGCTTTGAAAAATTCGCCAACTTCAGAAAGTTATTTTCGTCACTCGGACTTTCGTGGATCGCTAGACACAGTGTAGATAAAAGAAAGTAGAATATGATTTAAATGTAATTTTTATGCCAGGACATTAAACATGTTACAAAAACAGTACGTAAATCTTACGCGGTGCGGAAGTCTTGATGCGGAAGTCAGCTGATCCATTCTTTTTGACGGACAGAAGCGAGGTCTCTGTTTCAACTCAACCGTTCGGAATTTGGTTAGAGTGTTTGTTAAGCAGTTTTGGCCAAACGTTTTGACCGATTGTTTTGAAATTTGTACGGAAATATCTTGTATAAAGCCCAAATGACTTATGTGTAATATTTTTTCCTATTTACTTCTGTTTCAAAATGGCGGTACCTGATTTAACGATGACGAGTGTACGCAATTTTTAATAAAACGCATTGGCCGATTGTTTTGAAATTTGGTAAAAAGTTACGGTGCCTAGTGTAAAGCCCGAAACACGTACGAGTATGTGTAAGATTTTTTCCCCCCATTCACTTCCATTTCAAGATGACGGAGCCTGATTCAAATTTGAGAGTGTAGTTAATGGTTATTTTCTGTAAAACTGGCTGAACGGTAAAAACTATCATAATTTTGACCGCTTCATGCAGAAAGAGCACAAAATTTCGAGTAAAGTTGGTCCCGTAACATTTTTCGTAAATAATAATGAGTATGTGTATATTTTTTCCTATTTACTTCTGTCTCAAGATGGCGGCCTCTGATTTAACCATGACGAGTGTACGCAATTTTTAATCAAAAGCACTGACCGATTGTTTTGAATTTGGTGCAAAGATGCCTTGTGTAAAGCCCGAAAGACGTATATGTAACATTTTCCCCATTCAATTCCGTTTTAAGATAACGGGCTTCGATTCAACGTTGGGAGTGTAGTTACCGGATATTTTCTGTAATACTGGCTGAACGGAGAAACTATCATAATTTTGACCGCTTTATAGAGAAAGAACATCAAATTTCAAGTAAAGTTGGTCCAGTTACATTTTTCATAAATATTACGGTTACCGGTTAAACTGGCGGAAAAAGTTACGAGCGCTCTGCATATTAAGAACGTACTGCGAGATAACGGACCTTTGTAAATATGTGTTTAACAATTTTATTCACTTAAAATGTGTTGTTACCTTTTAACGCTACGTTCCGCATAATAAATACTTTTTGTGAATTTTAGAAAATTTAACACCATTTTCAACATTTTACTGTAAAATAATTGTTATAGATAAGTAGAAACTTAAACTGAGATTACCTTTAAATATAAGGTTAGTGGTTTTATAAACACAAAAAAAACTAAGCTAGATAACAAAATAAATATATTTGTACAAATTAAACTATATTACAACTTTATCACTATAACATTTTCCTCATCAAGTTGATTATATCATTGTACAAAAGAACTTTAACGTCTTTGCTCCACATGTAATCAATGTGGTTGAAGTACTTGAAGGGAACGAGGAATTTGCCAACCACATTGGGCAGCAGACTGGCCAAGCGGTTTACATCCTACAACAAAAATAACATATAAGTCGAAAAGAAAAATTTATTATTTTATTAATGCGTGCAAAAACTTTGAAAATAGAAAGGACATTGATTTTGAGATTTTTATATAATAATTCGCGCTTCTACAGCCTGAACTGCTTTTAATCAATAATCACTCATTTTATTTATCGTGGTACAGTATTTTAACTTTTATATAAAAATTCTAGAAATACGTACGCTTATAATTACAGCATTTATAGGCATAACTCAATAAGGGCAGCGAAAACATTGTACGAATACGTAACAGCAAGAGTAAAAGTAAGGAAAAATGTTAAAAGGTTTCAAAACCACTAAGGGACTTAAACAAGGATGTTCACTGTTCCAAACATTGTTTAAAATCTACCTAGAACAGCACTGCACAACTGGAAATGCAAGTGTGAAAGAATGGGTATATTAAACGACAACACCTTATACACCCTCTACTTTGCAGATGAGCAAATAGTTATAGCGCAGGATTATGAGGAACTAACGTACATGAGTAAGAAATTAATAGAGGAGTATGATATTGGAGATTTGAGGTAACTATAAACAAAACTGAGTATACGGCATTACAGGGCAGAGCAGGAATTTTCTATAGGAACACAACACAAAAATCAAGGTGTGTACAAAAAGTATTTGGGAATGACAATTAGTAGCGATGGACTCTTGGACACAACCATAAAAGAACGGATGTATATAACCTCACACACACACACACACACACACACACACACACACACACACACACACACACACACACACACACACACACGTATATATATATATATATATATATATATATATATATATATATATATATATATATATATATATATATATATATATATATATATATATATATATATATATATATATATATATATATATGTGTGTGTGTGTGTGTGTGTGTGAGAGTGTGAGCGAGAGTGAGAGCGTGTGTGTACTTAAAAACATTAACATTTCCTTAAATGTTATATATAGATATCATGGTTGGCGCTAATTTCATGTGAACTCAGTTCTGTGTCTTAATGTGTATTTTACCTTTTCGTTTGAAAGCAGATCATTGGTACTGTAATGTATTACAACAGGAGCAGTGACCAATGCCAAGTCGTAACTAGGAGGCTTTCTGCTACCATACACCCTGAGGTTCCTTGTCTTACCGTAATCGTACATTTGGAACTCCCCTGAAACAAGGACAAACATAATAAGACCGGGTTGCCACCAAATGCGGAGCGGACTATGCATTCAAAACCTAATTTATTGATTTATTGTTTTTAATGTAAGTGCGGTCACTTATAGCGTAACAGAACCGAGCGGAGTCAAGCGGCGTAGTTTCGAGTTTGTCTAGTTAGGTTTTAAAGCTGACTTCACTTCTCCCACCACGCTGACCACGCCTCCAAACTTATTATTTCTCGTTACCTAGGTTACTAGTGTCTACTTTACTGTTTTTAAACAAAGTAGTTTTCTAGAATCCGTTACTGTAGGCAAAATATTTAGATTTAAAAGATAAAAACGCGTTTAATAAACTGACTGAACATCTTCGGTTGCCGTACATTTTCATTCCGCACCGGTCGGTTCAGCTCTGCTCCTCATACGGTAGCCACACGGCTCAACACTTAAAATGGCATCAGTAATTATTGTATTTAGCGATAATTTCTTTCAAAATGAGTTATTGGATCTCCCATTGTTCTAACATTGAAATGTGCGACGATCCTGACCTTTTGCTGTATTTTTACAACGGTTTACTGCATTAAAAAAAATAACAATACTCTATTCATGAAATCTGTATATTTTTGATATAGCTAGAATTTCGGTAGAAATGTCGAAAATTATAAGATCAGGATTATTAGAGAGGTCATCGAAAAAACAAAGTGAACTTCCCGTAATTGTGTCCGTCCTTTAACATTTGCTCATAAAAATATGGCCTAAATATGAGTAAAACTTAATGAACCAATTTCGAAAAATATGCTCTTTTTATTTGGTTTTTCGTTGTTTTTTTTTTATTGTGATCAGCACTGAACCAGCCGGACTACAGCGTGTCGAATTACGTCAACGTCAGGTCACTTACATTTTGCGACAACCGTAGGTTATAAAAGGAACGAACAAGGGCCAAATTTAATTTCTTCATTTCGACTTTAGATACGGAGCGAGAACAACCTTGAAAATACTATATACAATTTTGATAAAACGTCTGAATTATGCTTCTTCTAGAAATAGTTTTAGCTCATTAGCTGTGGTAGATGAGGGCTACGAAAAGTCTGCTGCCACTTTGAACTGCTCACCTCAAGGTCGTAAGTTCGACACTCCAGTTAATGCTAAAGTTTTACTTTTTTCCATTAACGCCGATCACATCCTCTTTAGTACAATTGGTATAAAG
Source organism: Callitettix versicolor (assembly GCA_022606455.1). Taxonomy (NCBI): domain Eukaryota; kingdom Metazoa; phylum Arthropoda; class Insecta; order Hemiptera; family Cercopidae; genus Callitettix; species Callitettix versicolor. The sequence goes on along the minus strand of CM040185.1, from coordinate 30,551,069 downwards.
TACGGACGATAAGTACAGAATATCTAGAAACATTTGTGTTGAACGGATGTCTATCAGTTTTTATTCATACATATATATATATATATATATATATATATATATATATATATATATATATATATATATATATTCAAAACTACATGGCTATATTAATTGATATTTCATAGATATGTCGTTAGACAATTAAAAGGGATAAAAAAAGGTATTTTATTTGTCACTAAAATTTACCGTTATTGATTTACTTGCGTTTCAAATATTAAAGAGTCCACCATTTTTAAACTAGTCAATAAAGTCGTATAAACCAATACGACCACTCCATTAGAACGCTTGCTGAGTACGGTAGGCTACGTCATAGCCACGTAGATAAATATGACGCTTTATTACTGTTACCTTATGTTCAATATATTTGACTGTTATAATAGTTATTAGAAAATTGTATCGGCTACAAAAATTTACTCGACTTTTTTTACAAAAAAGTACTGTCTTTTAGTTATTTTCATTAAAATGTTAAAATGGCCGCCATTTTGAAACGTATTATTGGAACAAGTTGATTATTTTTTCTCAAACTAGCCGTTTACATTCATGAGTAATGAGCAACATTTAAACTCAATCGGTTAAACTGTTCTAGAAATATAAATTATAAAAAAAGGCCGATAGGTGGTAAAAAAAGTGATTCCGGACATATGTTTTTAGGATAGTTTTTCTTTATTTTGACCCATATGAATAAATTATTAAAGTTACTATTTGCACTGCAATTTGTTATTGCCCCTATGGTGGTTTAGTTGATAGCGTACTGGGCTTTCACCCCGAGGATCCGGGTTCAATTCCCGGCCAGAGCTTGACATTTTCATACGCTATATATCATCCCATTGTCTGCATTAGTCCAAGTGTGCACAATAGTCGGACGTTAAATACAAAAAAAATTTAGATTTATGAAAAGATGTTTCTTTGATCGGTATGAAACGCTCATATGTATAACTTGTAGTATTCTCTACTTAGAAGGCGCTAACTGCTAGGAACGAAAGTACTGTTTAGCTTCGGCCGTGGTTGTAAGCTGTATTGTTTAATTAATGTTATTAATTTTTATTTGTACGTCTATTCACGATATAGCCAAAAGTAATATATCCATAAGTATCCATAAAAACTTTAGTAACTTTTATACTATACAATTAATTAACATTTACATTGATATATTAATTTTTATGTATTAATAAACCAAAACTGAAAAATAGCTGTTTTATAGTAATTGTTACATAGACTGCCTTTTTGACAGTTGTACTGCAAAATGTGAACTCTTAAATTATTTCGGAAATAGTACTTTAAATTTTTAACGGGGACTCGGTGGTCAATGTGACTAAAGCACCGGTCAGTCTGTTGCGTCTCTGAACTGCGCACCTTAAGGTTCATAGTTCTAGCCGCATTTACTCCCGTTCAAAATCTGTATGTAAAATAAAATGAACAGATATTAATACATTTTATTTAACAATAATTACATTTTAGAAACCATAACATCCCAAGCCCATCACTTTTAGCGATTTCTTAGATTATTAGGCCCTATGTTCAGTTTTATATAAAAACCATTCAAACCATGGGTTGCAAATATGGTATACATTTCAAAATAATCGGATAGCTGGACACAGGAAATATGCGTGTTTTGCAAAAAATATACTTTTTTCATTTTTCGTACTCGACCCATCACTTTTGACCAACTAGGATTAAAATTTATATGGGACCATTATGATTATAGTTTGCAAGTATGATAACAATATCAAAATCATCGGATAATTCAAATGCAACAATTTTGAAAAAAAACAATATTGTTAAATATTGAACAGTATCTCGCTCAATTTGAATAAACGCTTGCGTTAATGTGTAAAGGCAAAGATCGATAATCTTTTTCCGGACTTTTTTATATATTCCTGAAAAACTCAGTTACTGCGCCTTCTACAGCTCTTACATTCTCTTTAAAATGTCTTATATTTGGCGAGAATCCAAGTGGGTAAATCTTTCACTTCTAATAGGTGGAATTCCTGTTTGTTATCGAAGTGCTCATTCCTTTCAATTTTCCTTACAATTTTTTTCCCTTGACCGTTTTCACGGAGACTGTGCTCTGTATGGGCAGTTTTCTGTTATGAGGTGAGATCCCGCTCATTCTACTTTACATTTTTAGTAGATGTCCACATGGGTAGCTAGGGAAATATAGTCCGCCCATTCAGAGCCCATACATGGGTAAGGGCCAAGGTATACTGAGAAGTCGCCAGATATTTTAGGGCTCCTTTTGATGCACCATTAAATCGATATAATTCATTACATCAACTCATATACTACGTTAGAGTTAGCCAAGCTATGTATAGTATATACATTAGTTAGCCAAGCTAGTATAGTATATATATATATATATATATATATATATATATATATATATATATATATACACACACACACACACACACACACACACTGCATAACTTACCTGATATTATATTCTGTGAGTAGTGCATTAAGGTGTTAGTAGAAGTACTGGCTAAATGTTTGACTAAGGAAGGTAACATTGTCTGAAACAAAAACAATAGATCGTACACAATAACACACAATGTCAGCTGAATTTTGTGCTACTCTACACAATCGTGACCAGAGAAACTTTTACTATTGGAAAAAAAACTATCAACGAATTTGTATCAGAAAATTGTTTAAAATATTATATTCTCGAAATCGGAACTAACGATTTTGAAAAAAATAATTCGTAAAGTACATATCTTAAATATGATAAAGTACATATCGTAAAATAATCGTAAATACATATAAAGTACATAAAATGAATATATTCCCTGCACATAGTCCATAAGAATAGAAATAAAACGTATGTTACCGAAAAATCCTGTTTTTGGGAAAACAACATAAAAATCGCCTATATTTACAATATTTGTTAATTAGATTTTGTTCAAATTTCGGTTATTTAACTGTGAATATTCACAACTTTGTGCAACAAATTTGTTTAAAAAATAATTACGATCTTTGAGTAAATCGTAAAATAATCAAAACAATTTTAAACCGCTGTCTTTTTTTCAATTTACTATTTAACCGTATTTTTGAAGTGAAGACGTCTAAAGGTGCCTGACGCAGCAGTGAATTTGTCTTCGTTAATGTTGATAAATTGAGCTGACAAGTAAGTTATTTAGAAATTTAATGTATTTAACCGTCTGTGACCTTCTTAACTTACGTCATATTAAGTACATGTTCAGTACATATTAAGTGACGTGTTCGGGACTCATTCTTTATAGGCCACAAACAATTAAAATTTCTATAAGTTTTTATACAATTTTAACGAGCTCACGACCTCCTGGAAATGGATTCTGAAGATGGGATCTTAGTTTCGAAACGATTCAATAATATAACTAAAGTAAATAAAATTACAGATGATTAAATAGGTTAAATTTCCAAAAAAAGTTACTTAGATACGTTTCTGAAATGAATTTAATTATTTATTATAAGTAACAGTAAGGTTACTGGCTGTCTCGGTAAAACAGTCGGTTTTTATAGGGATAAATCGAGCTGGCATGTAAGGTTTTGACCGTCACGGTTACGCAGTTTGTTTTTTCGTTAAAATATGTAAGTTGAATAATAAACATTTTAATTATGATTTACACCATTATACTAAATACCCGACACATCTAGCACAAATATTGTAAAGTGTTTACAGTTAAATATACTCTGTATAATGTATTATGTATTATGTATAATGTATACAGTAATAATGTAAATATTATTATAATAATAAAAACGTTCAGTAGTAAATTTGTAAATTGTAATTAGTGCCGTCATACTTCATACCAGATGCTTAAACACAAAATTGTTAGAGCGTTTAAAGTTAATTAAATATATCTTGCAATAACTTTGTACTTTAATATTATGCATATATATATAACTTTACTATATACTTAAATTAGTAATAAACGTCATTGAACTGCATGCCCAACCTAGTATTCAAAATTGGAATATATCAGATTAAAATTTTCATTTATCTCGGCAGATTTACAATTACTACAATTTTTTAAATTTCAGATTTGCACAACTGATTTTTTTTGCAGCTTTTGGACCAACATTTCGTGCGGAAATAATTGAATGTAAGAGAGCATGTGTAATGTTTCTGCGCCATTTGTTCTAATCGTTACGTGTAAATGCAAAAGCATAAACAATCTTGTATTGTTAGATACACGCCTTAGTTTGCGTTTTTATGCATCCCTCACTACAAACAGTGGCGTGTAGTTGCCTATTCTACGCCCACTGACTTGGTCTCATTTTCTGTTCCAAATTTACCTTTCCAATGATAATTGTGTACATCTTTTTTGTTACTGTTATATTCCCAAGTTGTGCGCAAAATATAAAATACAAATATGTTAACACTACCTCATTTTATTAATAGTGTACATTTTTATTTTTTTATAATAAAATTATGTCTACTCAATCTCGAAATAACGATCCGTGGACTAGTTTAAAGATCGGTAAAACCTATTTCGGATAATTTTCTAAAATAATATATTAATAATGTTGATTTAATTCTACAATTTCACATGTTTAAATCCCTAATAGTGATTATTTTTTTTTTTCTTTAAATGGATAAAACGTTAATGGATATTATTTTGGTCTAAAGTTATTCTAGTGTGTTCATAATCATGATTCATGGATTACACACCATGAATCTAAAGCGAAAAATTCCATTTGCTATTATGGATAAAAATTAATATATTTAAAACAATGGGTTATACCGTTAAGTAAACAATACATAGATATCTCACTGCATAGGAAATTGTGTGACTGAAAATGAAGAACGCTATCTACCAGAAGGGAAATGAACCATGTACTTTTTAGGTTAGCTTTTGATACTGTAATTAGGTTATTTGTTAAATTATGAATTATTTACGATAATACTCAGACATTTTAATTGAATGTAAGATACATTCACGTCACTGCAACCCCGCAGGGGTTGCAGACTAGTTGCACCTATTGAGAGGATTTAGACGTCCCTCACGGTACCCGAGTCTAACAAACACTTTACACTCACACATACATTTAGCGAGGCGATAATAGCCTCAATGCGCTTTTCGCCTTAAAATAACAACAACAAAAAAGTCACTGCAGCAATTTATAATGCTTAACTCAAGGATGGGGAGGTAATAGAAAAACGAATTCAGATCGCTCTGGTGTCGGATTTTGGTACTACGAGCATTTTACCGTTTATTCTAGCATCCTAATTTTAACATTAGGTGGGAGCTCTATGTATTATAAGCCTAAAGGTTATACTTTGAGACTAGTAAAATTTATAGATCTGGTTTTCTGTTGACTTACCTTATTTAACTGTATGTTGTCATAACCGAAAACGAAAAAAAAGACATCCAAGCAGAGCTTTTGCAGGGGAGATCCGTCCCTGCACATTTCGGCAGCATAATGTCTTAGCCATTCTATTCTGGGAAATGCTTCGTATAGCCTTATCGACATTGCCTTTTCCTGAAACATTTGTGAAATATTTATTTTAAAGAAATGGCGGAGAACTTCAACACATTTAATTATTTACCCCCAAATATTTAAGTCAGGTCCGGAAACATTCATCATCAACATCATTTCATCAAAAACGAAAACTTGGAAAGGCTCCAAAATAAACTAACAATAAAACTAATAACAACTTTCAAATATCTGGAATATATTGATTTTCTATGTGCAGTACAGCCATGATAGTTTTTAAACTCTTTTTTTAAGGTTTATAGAGTAAGGATTAAGTAGAACTTTTATTTTCAATAATAATGTATCTGTGAGATTTATTGCTGGGTGACTGTATATTTTATTTAAATAAATCAAAGAGTTGTTGCAGTAATACTTTTTTTATTATATTTTTTTTTTATTTTCAGTAATCACTCTAAATTACGACCTTCAACACGGTTGCATAACCTAAATCGATCAATCATTAATTAATTGTCCAGCGCGTTAGAACCTGTGACGTCTTCTTGAATCATTGCTGCTGCTTCTGTTACTCGAGCAGTTAGGGCGATTTAACCTTTAATAAGTTTTTGATTTATATAAATTAAAATTTAATTTAGACTATTTATTTAATAAACAGTCGCATAGCAACAAATTTACATTGTTATTTTAATATGAACATTTTACTTAATCCTCCTCCTTGGGTGTAAATAAGTTATTTAAATTCTCTCATAGCTGTACTTTATATAGAAAAATTGATATATTGAGAACCCAAGATGGTCGATGCCCCGTCAGACAAAAATTGCAACAATTAGGTTATTTTTAATTCGATTTCAAAAATTAAAGTATCATTAGATTTTTCAAAATGTTTTCTGTAAAATATCGTAAGATTAATAATTCAATTGGCCGCCATTTTGAAATTTTCGCAGTAACTTAATTTATTTTTCTGTTGGAAGATTCTATTAGTATAAAGATTTGACCAAAGTTTGGTTACTTGTTTTAGTAGTTTTCAAAATATGAATTTTGTAGTAAAAAACACATGCATACGGACAGACAAAAAATTAGGCATGTTTATTTTGTAAAATGTGTTTGTTTCAACCGAAGGAACAATTCTACAAAGCGTGTCGAAAGAGTTACGAGACACCCTATAATATTTTACTCAATTCCTACTATTTATTCACTATTTGTGAAGTATTTATTACTATTTGTTCACACTATCCCTGTACATATTTATTTATATACTTAGCTTATTCAAATTTTCAATCGTTAATAAAATACTTTTTATACATCCCCTTAAGTTCAAATAATTTTTTTAAACTTGTAGTGGATAACATTTGATATTAATACAGTTTTTTGACAAATATTAATATCGCATATTTGTACAGACTACACGATAGGATTTTTTTAGGTAATTCCTACTATTATCCATCCACTCAAGCTCAAATACATTTTTTTTAAACTTGTAGTAGATCATACTTGATGTTAATACAGTTTTTAGTCAAATATTAATATAGAATATTTTACAGACTATACGATAGGATTTGATTTAAATAACACTTATGTTCTATCCTATGTTGGTTTTAATACGATTCGCACCACGCAGCTGTCTCGCTGACGTGATGGAAGCGCATGACCTAAGTAGGAATTGACTTATTTTTTTTTATACGAGTATATTACTTGTTTTGAATATAAGACATTTATTGTTTGGTGGTAAATAAAAATATATTTATCTTGCAAAATGTTTTTGTTTTTCCGATTTACTTTGGAATTGTATTTTGTAATGTTTAATATTTGGTACACTGACTTTAATTATAATTATTTTTATGTATGACTTAGCAAAATTGTTATGTATGCTTGACTTATTGACTTATTGTTATGTATGCTTAGCAAAATCTGATTTTGTGAAATACATATTAAAATTGTAACAGAATATTTGGGAAAAATAATTGATCGTGATAAACTTTGTTTAAAGTTTTTCGCCGTTTATTAACTTCCAGTTCACAAACCTGAACTAAAATAATTGAAACTGCAAAGAATTTTTATAACAATTAAAGTATAGAATATATTTCCTTCAATTTCGAGTAAAAAGACAATCATGAATTCAATTTTTTTGACGTGTTCTACCTACGTAGTCTACGTGAAAATATATTAATAATAAAGAAGGGAGGTCGACGTAAATCACTGAAAAACCTAAGTGTAAAAACTAGGCTCGAACCTGCGTACAGGTCAGAATTGTAGGGAATTTTCACCGACTGTGCTCCCGATGAAAGTAACGGATATTGTACTTTTTGTATCCTAAAAGTTAAGTAAAATAATTTCAAAACAAAAAATATGTTTTGAAACTTATATTATGATCTGTTATGACAAAGAAAACTCACATAAATTTGATGACGGTATTTAGACAACAGTCTGTACCAATTCCCAACGTTAGACATAAAAGCTACTGGCGCCAAACTAAACATGGCGCGAATCTTCTTGTTATACGCAGGTCTCGTAGAACACATGATGTAGAACATTGTAGTGCCCATAGATTGACCAACGTAATACAAATCAGAGTGTCTTGTTAGCTTTAGTATGTAGTCTATCACTGCCGGCATGTCGTAGTAACCCATCTCATGGAAGCTGTAACAAGCACATATTGTATATTATAAAATCATGCTCTTTTAAATTTGGCAAATCTAAGTTGGCGCATAAATGATTTTAGTAATAAAATGCCTGTATGAACTATTTTAATGGTTGTAGATAAACAACAAACATAAGTAGGAATTGTTGAACCCTATAAGCTGAGATATAAAATCCTGTTTTCATTGATGTAATTATTGTATTTTCTGTTACTCAGTCTGTAAGTAAATAATAGTCTGAGCTAAGAAAATATTAAAAAATAATAAAAATGTATTTTTGTAATGCAGACTTTTGTATATTGTAAATCGGATGTTAAAGATTACGGGGTGAATTTTGGCACTGAGATCAAAAGATCTGTTTTACAAAGCCTTTTAAGTACGTACTAGTTCAATAGATTGTTTCCCCTCAATGAGTTCGTTCAGTAGGAGATCCTTGGGATCCTGAAAATCAAATACTCTTCGTCTTCTATTGTTAGGTGCCTCACAATCATAGATGATGATTTGCAGTTTCTCATTCATCGAGGTTATCCTAGACATAGTTTCTCCATGGTAATCTCTTTAAATGCACCCTCAAATCACAGTTCCCTCTAGTGAATCCTATAATTCATCTGAGGTACACTTACTCAAGATCCCTACTGTCCTCCTAAACCCACCTTGTAGAACCTGTATCAAGAGACGTTTATGGCTGACATCCTTCCAGTTTTCTCCGTCAGTCCTGTCGTCGCAGCCAAAAAGGGTTGTGTTTAATTGGAAGCTCCTTTGCTACCACCAAACTCTTCTCACTTTGCGTTTGAGCTCTCATAGATGTTTATAGATGCCACACTGATTTAAGATATTCGACCTTATATCTTACATGAATAGTGTGTTTTTGTGGTGTTTTCAAAATAACGTTCTGATTGTAGTGGCAGTGCGAGTTACAAGCGAGAAATAAATAACAGGAACACAACAAATAAGTAAGGAATCTGACTATGTCGAGCGGGATGAGTGACTTTAATTGTTACAATTAATCGTGTTATTTTAGTCATGGAACAGGAACCAATAAAAAAAAATTACGTTTGGCAATTGTGTTGAGGTAATGTCGACAGAAGTGAAAATTGGTATGTCATATTCATTAAATAATTTAACTACACAAATTTAGAAAATACACATTTTTAAAATTAACAAGAACAATAAACATAACCTCAATTGATATGATATTGAAGCAACAGCTGTTGTGCGAAATCAGCTGTTTAGAAGTAGTCACCTTAAGTCTACATATTCAAGAACAATTATATATGCTGTGGAGGTATGCGTTACGGAGTCAAGCATGTCACGAAAGCAAATGTTTTGTTAACCGCGGCCATAAAAGTTTTCACTTCAATAATTACGTTTTAAAGATGGCAATAATTTTTCAGTGGTAATAAAGTAAATGTTGCATAACATTTACTAAAAATAGGTTCATAGTACACAAATTTGACTCAGTTTACCGAATTTGAAATAAAAGAAATATAAAGTTCGAGAGTTAAACTTTACAGAAATGTAAAAAGATGAACCTCTTTTGTAAGGATTCATTTTCGTTTTTCCGATTTAATGGTTACCAGTAATTTCTCTAATTTAAAATCCACTACACACTCTTCAATTATGTATCTACAAATTTTAATGAAATGAAGTAATTTTGATAAGTTAGGGTAAACATAAACTTGAAAAAATAAACAAAATCCAATTTCCTCAAAGTGGGTTCTAACCATTTTGTTCAATATAAACATTAATGACATTAAGTAAAAAAATAAATATAAGTCGCTGTCTCACCATGAAATATGTCGTCTGCATTAGCCCAAGTGTGCACAATAGTCGGACGTTAAACAAAAAAAAACTATAAAATATGTTTATGAAGCTATCGGCAAAATACGGGAAATCGACTTTGATTTGTCAAAATCGTTTGAATTTCGATCGTATGAATGGATAAGTCAATCAGAGTAGCAAAGATAATTAATTAACTGTATTTTCCATATTTCAAATATTGTACTTGTACTGATTTGAGTTATAAATCGTTATATCTGATAAGAATTACCAATTTTTTTAAAAATCCAAACATCAAAATTTTAATATAAACCAAACCATTTTGTGAAGTGTTAAAATAATTTTGTTTTTGTTTTAAAATTTTTACTTTCTGTAGTACAGACCAGAATGTTGTTCGTACTGGCGAATCAACATAAAGCATAGCAAAAATCAACTAAGACTCGAACCTGCGTTCAAGTCAGTTTTGTAGCAAACTGTCGGTTAAAGACTGAACTACGGCGATTTTCGTATAACATTAAAAGTTTTCATAAATATCAGGTTTTGAAACAAAATTATTCCAATTACAACCTTTTTAAATTTCATTCTTGTATATTCGCGCGCTAAGACCGCCAATAGTAGCCTACGTTAAGTCATGGCTTTTTGAACACTGTAGAAATTGCCTTGTCTAAAATAAAGCCATCAAGCTAATTACATTATGATAAGTAATTGCGGTGACCTTGCCACAGTAATTTAACGATGAAACTGAACTGACCTTGAACATCCTCATGTATAATTTTCTCACGCTAATAACGTAGTACAGTTTATGCTGATTACGATGACATTATTTACATAAAGAAAGGGTCTTTATGCTATTTAACTTGTCTTACTAAAGTAACGATTTTTAAATAGTTTTTCTTTTGTTATGTACTTTATTATTTAATTAAGAGATATTCATCCGCGAAAGATTAAATTTCTTACGATAATTTACGATTTCATGCAATTTTTAACGGAACTATGTTGTGACGTCATTGCTGTGTACATTGCATGGAGCATGCTCGACGTAGGCTACTACGCAAGTGTGACGTTGTTTGTCACCCGGTAATGTTCATGCGCTTTCGTGTATCCCATCGTATTTGATACAAACCAGCTTTTTCACGCGCAAACATGTTAGGTTCTTTTTTTTTTTTTCTTAACGTCCGACTATTGTGCACACTTGGGCTAATGCAGACGATGGAATGATTTATAGCGTATGAAAATGCCAAGCCCTCGCCGGGAATCGAACCCGGGTCCTCGGGGTGAAAGCCTAGTACGCTATCCACTAGGCTTAGGCTCTTAAGTCTTTTAAAAAAGAGTTTCTATTAATTAATTATTAATAACACACATTTAATTAATCGTTTTCGCGATGAAAAACACGTTAGGCTACCTAATTTCGCAATGTAGTGATTTTGAGGTTATGCAGGTAAATTTTATTTTATTTTTTTAAGCTCCCTTAGTTTCTGCATTTTCATATTTTGTATTATTACTTCCGGGCGTGTAATAAAGCGTTTTGTCGAAAAAATTACAAAAAGAGCAAGAATAAGTTTACTGCATACTTTTCAAAAAAAAGTTCTATAAACTTGAAATAAGTGTTTGTACTAACGCACTGGGTTTGTTTTTTTCATAAATTAGCCTTTCAAATATTCAAAATTTGTTGAAATTGTTTGGCAGCGGTCAGGGTTCATTTTTGTATTTTCAGTGTAATTTCAAAATTAAAAATGCCTGTACATGCAGATTTTTAATACTTAATATGATGGTGAAATCATAATTTCAAGACGAGTAAGGTAAAAAAATTGGAAATTCGTTTCTATCTAGTTGAACTGACAATCACTTCAATTGCAACAACGTTTTCATAATTACTGCGTTAAAAGGTGAAATCCGTCTTTCATCAATTGAAACATACCTTCTTTCAGTTCTTCCCGAACTGTGGGATTCTGAGATTACTAACTGCCAGTAATAAATTCAAAAAGACATTTACGTAAGATGCACTAGTGTAAAAGTTAGAAATTATTTAATCATTTGCTAGACGTGAAGCAGTTACCAAAGAATTAGCAACTGTCGCTCATATTTCTGGAAAATCTGAGAAGAATTGAAAAATCAAAAAGCATCATGAACTTTTGTGAATGCAGTATATGTATCTTTAAAATTTCTCACTATAACCAAAAGTCTGAAAATCGCTATAAATCTTTATCAGATAGCCTACTGTTTTTCTCATATGTGTGACTTGCTTTTGCACCTACGGTTTAGCAAAATCACATTAAATTTAGTGTCATCTATCCACAAAAGTTCTTTTCTTTTCTGCTGCGCGATTAGACTAACACTATCAGAAATGCTCCAATATGATCACTCTTTCATTTCCTATTTTTGAGCTGTTTTACATTTTTCTCTTTATCCAGAGATGAAGTAGCAACAAAATGCACTTTTTTATCAATGCCACTAACCAGTTTTGGTAGAACCGACACAACTGAAAGAAACATTGGACGAAATGTTGCTGAACACGCTCAGTTCAGTTTATTCTTTCTATCAGAATTCAGGTAAACTGACAGATAAACTGAGCGTGTATGGGGTCTCCTTAACTATATGCGTATGAGTTGTTATCGATAATGTAATATATATTTAAGCCTATATTTTACAGTTATACTAGAGGAGCCACAACTCCCAGCCTTTAAAAAATCATTTTTACTGGCAACCATTTCAATTAAATGCAAGCATTTAGGCTAGTTATAAACACGATTCCTTTCATATACTTAAATCGGTCAAATGTCTTCGTAGTTTTCGTAGTGCAGTGGTTAACACGTTCGCCTCACACGCGCAAGGTCTCCTGTTCGATCTCGGGCGGAAATATAGTAATTTTTAATTATAATTAATTTAATATGAGACTTGCGACCAGCAAAATATACTGCTATATAAACATGTTCCTCGCATCCCGCAAAATTCAACATTGCAACCAGCCCTAAAACACGATTATGTAAAAAAAATTTAGAGTCGTAGAAAGGTGGTCTTAGCTTTTAAAGGTTTGGTCTCGAATTTGAAGGAAGACTAACATTTTCTAGTATAAGACCTTAGGAAGTTCTATAAAGTCAGAACGTCTCTATACTAAATAAATGGTAATGATCAACTTTGTTCAATATCAGTATTTCGAATAACGGCTTTTTCAATATCAGTATTTTTCATAATAGCTATTTTATATTTTGTTAATATATGCCTTGAGTCTGCAATACATAGAGATCTGACAGTATAGGAAATATACTGAAAATGGAGAACGCTATCTGTCAGAAGGGAAGTGTACCATGTAGCTTTAGATTAGCTTTTGAGACTACAATAAGGTTATTTGTTAATGTATGAATCACTAATGATATTAATTAGACATCTTAATCGAGTGTAAGATAAATTCACGCCATTGCAGCAATTTATAGACTCAAGGATGGACAGGTAGTAGAAAAACAAGTTCAGAGCGCTCTGATGTCGGGTTTTGGTACTACGTGCATTTTATGTTGTTATTATTATTATTATTATTATTATTATTAATATATTATTATTATATAAAATAATAATTTATTATTATTATTATACTACCCAAAGTTATAATTATTTTGTAAACATACATATATTATCTTTTATGCAAATGTGTTTTTGATTTGTTTTATTTTTTCTTAACTGTTAAAAAATTAAGGAAACTTACAATTAAAAATTCGGTTTGACAAACTTTAACACGGAATGACCTTGAAACAACGAATCTTTGTCTATCTGACTAAGCAGTTCTACAAAAGGAACGGACCGTGACCCTGTATCCCTATCAAATCGATTGTCTGCTAAAATCTCAACTCATGTTTACGCCGGTTTGGCCGTGATCCATCGCCAAACTTTCCTATGTCTATTGCCAACTATAAAAAAGGTCGAGACTGATCATTATCAACGTTTATATGAAATTATTTTTTGAAAGCAGTTTATAGTTTGTTAGCAATCAATGTTTCCCTTTGATACTTTGCAACAAAAAAAAACGTTTAACTCATGTAGATTCTGATGAGCGTACATAAGTATTTACGCAGTATAGGTTGTTTTTTCTTCATATAATGACTTTTGAATATTTTTTTCTTTTATTACAGAACTTATTATCCAATAATACGTTTTTATCCACGGAAAATACTTTTTTTAAAGATTACTTACGACTTTAGGCTGTTTTTACGGAATTATTTTATGACGTCAGTTCTGCTTACATTGCATGCAAGATGCTAGATTTCCACATCGACTTACTGTTCATGCGCATTATCACATTCTAGTATTACTTTGTTCGTTCTTGTAGTGAAAGCGTTGTTAAATTGGCGTTCGTTTAATTAAATAGGTTTTTCATCCAAGAACTTCACACAACACCGTGTCAGTTAGATCCTCGAATATTATTTTCAAAAAATAAAGTTTTTTTTAGCGATCAAAAACACGTTACCTACTTCCGAGCAGTAGCAATTTTGAGGTTATGAGGGTCACTTTTATTTTCGATTTTTATATTTCCCTTACTTTCCGCGCTTTTATATTTTGTATTATTGATTTTGGACATATAATAAAGCGTTTTAGGAAAACAATTACAAAAAACTCGAAAACAAACTAAACTATATAAAAGATTTATGACGATATCGGAATTAATTTTAAAATTCGTTCACTGTTCGTTTACAGCAGCATATTTTTATATCTTTCACTTATGCTTTCATTTTTAGCTCAGCAGAGATGTGTTTCTTGAGTTTTAATTTATGTTACTTACATTTAATCTCCATTCTAAAATAAAAAAATGTTTTGAATTTTCATTTTCATTTTACAAAACACAAAAATAACATCTTAAAATTTTTGTTAAAGTAGGCCTACTTGACTTCTCACTAAATACATCGTCACCTGAACTGCCAAAAAGAACGTTGTTTCGTTGTTTTGTTGACATGCCTCTTGCCGTACGTTGTTCCTCTGACGTTGCCAAGCCATACATCGTAGCCTTCTTTCCACAGCAGAAAAGCTGAAATTTACAATAGTTGATTAATTTTTTTTAGATTGAGTAAAAATGTTTTGCTTCATAATAAAATATTATCGATTTCATTTAAATCGATTTAAAGTTAAAGGTTTATTACAAGTTGATGTCGGTTTTAATGAGGATAGAATAATGAGGAAGACGTCGCTCAAGCAGTAGTGTCAAGCCTAGTGTAACTGACCTTCAACAATATTGCCGGCGACTCGTTTAGTTTGTTATATACACCTTTTTTATATAATACATATTTTATAATACACTTACTTATATGTATATATATATATACTTTATATATAAGTATATAAGTATATATATATATATATATATATATATATATATATATACTTTATATAATAATATTTTTTAGTACCATGATTATATTGTTACTTAGGCCTACTTATTTATTATTATGATTATAATATTACTGCAAATATATTAGCTTTTAAAGTGAAACGTATTTAGGCACACCACGCACAGTTTTATTATTTATAATTTATAACTTGTTCCTAATCCATCAACAAAATAGTAATAATAATAAATATTTTGAAATCCGTAGAAGTTCTAACTTTCCTCGTGTGGTCTTAACTACACCAGTTTTTTTAAGTGCTTTGTAATTTATTTCCATAAAAGGTTTAATTGGAATACGGTATTCATTCTACAATTTTTTTAAAATTTATATTAATATTATAAAATTTAATGTCACAGCCTACATGGAAATTTAGTTAGATATTGAAGAAGATAAGAACTTATTGTTATGTTGACAGTGCAGCAATATACAGTAATACAATGATTTTAGCCTGCACGAGAATGTATTGGATTGAATGGCTTACTGTGTAAAATTCGACGAATTATTTTGTAACTCATTGATTTCCTAGTCGTGTGACTGATGACTAACTCGAAAAAAATTCTGTTATTGAACTAAAAATAAAAATCATGTATCATGTTTATTTTTTAAAATTTAATTACGATAATTTGTTTGAAAACACTACAAATTAATATAGCTAGTGTTTAGCAACATAACCTGAAACTTATTATAGCCTATCAGCTGTTCAATGAAATCAGCTGATCTTTACAGATTAAAATAAAACAGTATATTAATTAAGTCCATGGATAAAAACGGACTTTTAAATGATCAATAAAAGTACTGATCTTTTAATACAACTAACAAAATTAAATTAACGATTCATTTCATATACTTATATCGGTCAATCTTTTTCGTCTTTTCCGTAGTGTTGTGGATAACCAGTTCCCTGGTTCGATCCCGGGAGGAAACACAGAAATTTTAATTATAATTAATTTAATATGACTTGCGACGCGCAAAAAATAAATTACTATTATATATCAATATAAACATGTACCTCGCATCACGCGTCACGCAAAATCCAACATGAAAACCAGCCCAAAAAATAATACATGTTTAAAGGACGTACCACCTGTTATGCGTTTGTGTGGGCGAGAGTGCTTTAGTGTGGGTTTTATTTAATTTTATTTATAAAACTATCGTTCGTAATATTGATCTCATTTGATTCAAACTTGACCAGTTACCAAGGTACACAAGTCCAATTTTCTTAGAATTAATAACAAAAATGAGAACTGGTATGCATTACGTATAGGCTACTGTGGCGCACCTTGTGATTACAGAGATAAAATTAGATAAGCGTGTACGATATGGCATAGTAGATAGTATGCAGTGTGTATATAACAAACTAAACGAGTCGCCGGCAATATTGTTGAAGGTCAGTTACACTAGGCTACTACTGCTTGAGCGACATTGGCCGCAATAAATAGTCAATACAGTATAACATAACCTCGCCTCTCGCCACCTGACTTGGTTACCCTTGTAAAGAGACGTCTTCCTCATTATCCTATCCTCATTAAAGCCAACATCAACTTGTAATAAACCTTTAACTTTAATAAGTACCGTTGGATTACAAGTTAAGTAATATAAATATAAGTTAAAGGTAACTCTGTCAAGAACGTTTAGAATATCACTGTTATTTTTTTGTTCTTGAGTTTTGTTAGCATTTCTTTTTATTTCTATCAAACAATTATACTAGTACTTCAAACAACAGTGCACCTCGCAGAATATTCTTAATTGCCACCACACGACAGCGCTCTTGTAAGCTTTCCCGCCAATTTAAAACCGCTAACCATAATTTTTAGGAAAATCTTACGAAAGTTATGATAGAGCTCGCCGATCAGCCAGTATTACAGGAAATAGCCAGCAAATACATTCGTCGTCGTTAAAACAGAGGTCACATCTTGAAACGGAATTGAATGGAAAAATCTTAAACATACGACGTTCAAGCTTTATACAAGGTACTTTCGTACAAAATTTCAAAAGATTCAGTCACTGAGTTCACTCGTTATCGTAAAATCAGAGGCCGCCATCTTGAAACAAAAGTGATTAGATATAAATTTTACATTATTTATTTTTACGTCGTTCTGGTTATATATAAAGTATCTTCGTACAAAATTTAAAAACATTCGGTCAATGTGTTTGGCTAAAACTGTGTCATCGTTAAATCAGAGGCCGCCATTTCAAAATGGAAGTAAATGGAGGGAAAATCCTTAAGCATTTAGACTTCGTATAAGGTAGACCTACCTCCGTACCAAATTTAAAAACATTCAGCCAATGCGTTTGACTAAAATTAAGTAATAAACAAAATGCCAAACGGTCGTGTTGAAAGATATGCCCCGCTCGATCAACAATAAGAGAATTAAAATACCAGTGTTTTTTTTAGTGCTAAAAAGTTACTACGCACTTTGAAACAACTAAACCGATTTAGCTATAACGAATTTGTTCAAAATTTTACCAAAATCTACTTTTAATGCGTTTTATTATTTTTTTACTTAGTCTATCCTTTATGACAAACTAATGTGGAAGGAGGATTGACGTTAACGGAACGAGTAAAGTTTAGGGCAGTAACTACAAGTCTTGAACCCACGACCTTGACGTGAACAGTTCAGAGACGCAGCAGACTGGCCGGTGTCTTAGCCATATTGACCACCGAACCTATGGTAATTTGGAACCAAATCGTACCAAAATTGTAAAAAATTGTGAACACTAGAGTGCTAAGAATTTATATATATACAGTATTTGAGGGCTGTTTTTTAGGTAGCTAAAACACCTTACAATTAAGACGACAATAAAGACGCAGAGTTTGTTACGTCTCTGAATTGCGCACCTCAAGGTCATAGATTCGACACTGCAGTTACTGTCATAAGCTTTACTTTTCCATTAACTCGATCCCTGCCCCTCATTAGTTTACCTGGAATAAAGTATAGGCGTTAAGCAAAAGTAATAAAGTTAAAAATACTATATATATATATATATATATATATATATATATATATATATATATATATATATCTATATATATTTCTGAAATATTTCTATCGGTTAAAATATTAACGCTCTTTTTGATGCTTCAGGTCTGAGTCTTACCATGTCAGCCAATCTGTTTCTTATTATACCTTCCCGAGTTCTGAACCCGGAACTGCAATAAATTTATGAACATGAGTCTCTAGGACACCCGAACTGTGTGACCCAGCCACTTGATTAGACTAATCCGGTTTTTGTAACGCTGTAAAACTGTACAATTCTTTAAATACTTCCACGTTACCGTAGAGCCTTTGTCCATTTATTGTGACCTGTTATGTTATTTGGCTATCTGTTATTTGGGTATAGCAAATTAACTATTAATGTTTGGTCGTGCGGGCCTGCCATTAGTAGGCCCTTTGTTTGTAATTAACACGTATAGCTACAAAGAAACATGAGCTTCAACTTATAGGTTGAGCTTATAGATTATATATCTGAAATGAAAGTCATTTTTTACCTTCGTTGAAAAATGAACTGTTCTCTTTGAAGACTCAAAAGAACACGTTACGACTTACCCATGTTATGAGCAAGTGAAAAAGATAAACCATCCGGTCAACTCTCAAAACTAAAGTGAGACTCCAAACTCTAAAACCATCCAAACTCTCACTGACTAAAGTGAGCTGTTGGAATGACCATAAACCCAGGAATATGAAGTGAGCATACACCAAATAGAAGAAGTTTTTCAGGATAATATAAGTGTTGCTTATTTTAATAGTAAGTTAATAATTGAAGTAATAAACGCTCTTTTATAATAATTGTTTTAAAGCAAAACAGTGCATTTTATCACTTTAATTAACCAATTTACCGGATAAACAATCTGTAATGTACAGATAATGTACAGATAAGGTTTGAGACTATTTTACAATCAAATATTTATACAGCTTAGCAGACCTATTTTGTTCAGTTCTTGTGAGACGTCCTTGTAGTATAAGCTGTCCACGCGAACTGTAAACCATTAATACACAGAGTTAGTATTACTTCAGGTACGATATTCACTGCCTAATAAATTACAAATTGATTGTATAATTCCAAAAACGTTTTACTGGTATAGGACGGAAAAAAGGAAAAGTGTCTTAGCTTCAAAAATAGACCCACATGTTTCTCACAGTGGGAATGACGTACAGGTTAGTTCATTTGACTGTACCGACACTAAATTTCCTATATGAATTTTTATCGCATTGACGTCGGATTTCGAGGAAATTTTACCTCTGGCCTCTGCAGTGGAGACTAGAGTTGCTGGTTTAGAATCCTTTCAGAAAATTGCAAGCAATAACGCGGCGAAAATGCGTGGATTATATGCACTGTTTGGCCACTTCCCGTCACTTGCTCAGTCAGTTCAAAAGTGACGCCAGACGACCGATCAGGTTTGTGGGAATCGATGTTTTTCATGTGAAAATGGAACCTAACAGCCTTTAGAACAGACCTGCCTACATTTGCTTGTTTAAAGAAGGTTCCTATTGGCGGGATATATATATATATAGCCGCCTCGGTGGCCTAGTTGATAGTGTACTGGGCTTTCACCCTGAGGACCCGGGTTCGATTCCCGGCCAGGGCTTGGCATTTTCATACGCTATAAATCATCCCATCGTCTGCATTAGCCCAAGTGTGCACAATAGTCGGACGTTAAACACAAAAAAAAAAAAAAAAAATATATATATATATACACACACGCGCGCGCGCGCGCACTACACTTACCTTTACGCGATTGTTAAGCGTGTATTCAGACTTAGCACAAAAATAGAGTTTGGTAATAACTTAGACTAATTCATTAGCGAAGTTCGTTCAACCGTTTCGAATTGACAGTTATTCAGAATCTTAAAAAATCCATACCTTTTTTATTCTACATCTTTTTCAACATCGTAATCAATGTTAAATCTGCAAGAATTATTACTTATTTTTTTAATTCCATTGAAAATTTTATGATATTAAAAAAGACTGTGTTACTGTTTTAAACTTAATGGTTTTTTTATTGTTTCTCGTTACTATGTAGAACTTACCCAAGTCTCTTTCCGGCCCCATCAGTACCCAGCAGTCGGATACTCCCATCATGCCGTGTTGAATCAATACTGGTGGCTTGGTGCCCGAACCTCGGGGTTGCAGCCGGTGTATAGTGAGGATATACCCGTCCTGTGTCAACACGTCGTGACTCTCTCCCGGGGCGCCGAAAGCAGACAGGAGCTGCATCTGCAACAAATCGTAAATGTTCTGCGATAAATTTAGGGTTTTTTTGTACTGATATCAAGCAAGCTGCAGCAGTTGTTTAATCTGGGTCAAAATAATTCGAACTTGTCATCACTGAAATTGCCATTTTACGTTAATGTTAATAATTTCCGTGATGGATTTTTTTATTTCAAAATTTTATCTTTACGGAATTCATATTTTGTAATTACTTTTGTTAAAATAAATACGATACGCAGCTGTCTCACCGTCTTTAAGGAAGCTAATTTTCAAAAATTAACAATACAAGAATAACCAGGGAGCCCGTGCGAAATTTCATACGATGAAAGTTTTAAGTAAACACAACTTTTTGAATAAGAGTAGCCGTTGGAATGAACGCGGTAATTGGAAGGAAGGAAAACATGTTTAAGAAATAAATCAAAGAGCGATCGTTTTGAAATAATAATCACAAATTTATGAGTTATTTGTAGTATATACATTTCAATACAGTTAACTGTTTTTCTTAATAGACATTTTACAGGGCATTGCAATATCTCGTTGTGAATGATATTTGATGTAATATTCTTGTACATTTTGTATTTCATTTTCTTTAATGGATACAAACATGTTAGTTGTTTAAGTTACCCTTGAAAAGGCTACAATTGTCCGTGAGTAAAGAAGGCATTGGGTAAATACAATCCTACATTTTGAAGTGTTTGTCTCTGCGACTTGTTTATAGTGATAGCAAACGCAATTTAATAGGTAACTGTCGTCTGGTCAATTGAAAAGGCATGTTTGATAACCTCTAACTGTATTTTAACATTTTAATTGTACTTCGTGTTTTATGATTTCCGTATTAACAATAAATAAATGCACAATAACAAATGGAAAGAGAAATTACAAATATATTTGCGAAAAAAACAGTATCCAAAACATGTGTTTGGCATTCGAAATGCTTTTCTCAACTTGTGCGACTGGCAGGTATAGGGGACTGTCAGTAGGGCCGCATAACCTATAAGTTTAAAGACTTTTAAGTAAATATTGAAGTCGTTCTAAGCCGTTATGCAAAAAAGAGGCACTTGTAATGGGATTATATATTCGTGATTAATAAGTTAGCTTCGTAAAATAATGAAAATATAGTCTGATTTGTGATGTCGCGCATGCGCATCCATGATGCCGTTATGTCTAATAGTTCAAAGTGTCTTTTATGTCAAAATTTTTCACAAACAGTACGTTTTAGCGCAAAATCGTTTTGCAATGTCAGTAGCCGGTTAAAAATTCATTCTAAAAATACCTCATTTATGCGTGTACGAATATTATGTGCTGAGAAAAAGGGATGTTGTTTTGAGAAATGATATATATGATAATCAGCTTTTAATTTCTGCATAATCTAGCATTTCGAAATTTAAAATTTTGGAAATTTATAATGGGTGTATGACAAGAATCCTGACAAACTTCGGGAAATAGAACTTTAGATCAATACAAAAAAAAAGAATGTTTTGTAAAGACAGGTCCTAAGCTCAATTGTTTCATACTTACAATTAAAAATTTGATTTTTCCAGTTGCATGTGTACTCAATGCATTTTCGAAATCAGACCAAAAATTAGTTAAGATATTTTGTTGAAACCTACACGGCTATTGAAACCAATAGGACAAAAGTCTGAAGACAAGTCATTGGTATCAAAATATTGACCTTAATGGTACCTTGATAAATTATTTTATTTATCACAAAAAAGTACGTAAATTAATTTATAAAGTTTTCGAAATACCCACCGTAGTG
Source organism: Callitettix versicolor (assembly GCA_022606455.1). Classification (NCBI taxonomy): domain Eukaryota; kingdom Metazoa; phylum Arthropoda; class Insecta; order Hemiptera; family Cercopidae; genus Callitettix; species Callitettix versicolor. The sequence goes on along the minus strand of CM040185.1, from coordinate 30,528,858 downwards.
ATCTTGGCAAAGTCTGGCTCTCTTCAACAGGGAAGACAATGTTGCTTTTATCACGTTGGGATTTTCTTTGATTGTTTTGGCAAAAGTTTTAGATTCTTTCTAACAGTTGTTTCAACTCTGTTGTTCGCAACTATTGTTTCTTTCAACTCTATTGTTCGCAATTTAACTCTTGTTTAAAAAACAGTTTAACAATACGTTTATTTAAAGAAGCTTGCTCATTTTACTAGCACCGTTATCAGCCGTGCATTTGTTCTTTATTCTGAACTCGGAACTTAAAATTGTATCTGTGCGCTATTGTTGTTGAAGGCAGTTTCAACACACATTACGTATCAGTACGGATTTTTTGCCAACTTATTTTACGGTAAATTAGTCACAGTTTGTAAAACCTACAGTACGATAAAACCTACAGTTGACCGCTACCATTCAAATCTGTCCTTGATTACAAAACCCCAGTGAAGTGGACATCATCGCTTGTACATATCAGAAACTACAAATGTAAACTATACAGCCGGGTGACCACCAAGTGCGGAGCAGACTTTGCATTCAAACCTAACCTATTTTTTTTTTCTTTTTAATGTGAGTGCGGTTACCTATTTTTGACAGAGCTGAGCGGAGTCAAGCGGCGTCATTGGACTTTGCTTCGTGCAGTTTTGACTCTGGCTAGATTCGGTTTTGAAGTTGATTGCGCTTCCCCCCACCACGCTGACCATACTTCCGAACCTACTATTTCTCGATACCTAGGTTACTGATTTTAAATATAGTTATTTCCTATAGTAGGCCTAAATATTTAGATTTAAAAGATACGAAAGCGTTTTTTAAATTGATTGAACTTCGCTTCCGGTTGGTGTCCATCTTCATTCCGCTCCGCTCAGCTCGACTAAGCTCCGCGCATTTGGTATCCGCCCGACCAAATAGATAGACAAACGAATCAAGTATTTCAAGGAAGTTATACCTCAATAAACTGCAGATACTTCATTTACATAAGGCTTTAGTTGTAGATTTTCCACTAAACTGATATTTCTATGCTCAATCAGGTGTTCGAGGCACTTTTTAAAAACTTGTAAGGTATGGATTGATTATGAAATGCGTGAAATGAAACTTTAAAACCAACACAATGTTAATTGTTGTTGTTAATTCAACGATTACTTGTTGAATACAATCTGTGAAATACTTGGATTTACGTTAAGCACAAAACGGGAAATTCTTAGACAAGTCTTCGCAAAGTAAGTCAAAATGGTTGATAAATAAAAATAAAAAAATAAATATTGCAAAATCTTTGCACAAACTTTCTCGCAATCAAATTAATTAACAGAAAGCGCTTAAAAACAAATCCAAGGGATCACTAGAAAAACAAATACTTTCTTCAAACAAAGCAAGTTCATTATTTTGTCTTTTACAAAGTTTCGTGTTACTAGCGAAAATCCATTGAAAAAATAAGCTATTGGAGCTGCCATCATGGTAAGATACAGATCAGGGACTGTCAAATGAGTGCCGATTCTGAACTATATATATATATATATATATATATATATATATATATATATATATATATATATATATGAGTGTTGTGTATGTGTGTGTGTGTGTGTGTGTGTGTGTGTGTGTGTGCGTGCATTTAATGAGTTTCTCTGTATTATTTAACTTTAATTTATTTTATTCTACCCCGCAGAGGAGTGCAGACTAGCTGCACCTATTGAGAGGATTTAGACGTCCCTCGGTACCCGAGTCTAACACACACTTACACTTACAACACTACACTTACGACTTTAACACTTTACACTCACAGTTACATTTATGGAGGCGATAATAGCCTTAATGTGCTTTTTGCCTTAAAATAACAAAAAAATATTTTATTCTAATTTAATAACTTATTATTGACACTTATTTCAGTCTTGACAAGCACTTACTCACTGTTTCATAACTGGATATATACAAAAGAAAGGAATAATATAATCACCATAACGAATAATTACCACTCAGCAATCAATTGTAATTGATTTATAAACAAAATTTAAATATTGCAACTACCTGCCAGGTATCTCCGGCTTTTAATTGACCTTTGTTATGATTGTTGCAGGACAATCATACAAAAAAATCTTGAAATCTAAGTGAAGGCTTGTTTATCGTTTACTGGACAATTTGTAGTACTTATAAGACTAAATATTATACTGTATTTCCGAGGACAGGAATTCTAACGAGTAAAATACGCTGGCATCTAATATACACTTTGTACAGTTTGTAAAGATTTGTTTTTTTTCTTCTAAACAAGTGGCATTAGAAATAGCCATTTGTAACAATTATAATCAATTATTTTATATTGTATTATTTAGAATTTATACCTAAAATAAAATTTAACTATAAATATAAGAAAATAATTTTTTTAACACCGGTTTAATGATATGGATACTTTAGTAAATTTGTGTTTTCCTTATTATGATTATTATTTTATTTTCTGTATATCTTTGAATTTAATATTTATAATTTAATTTCTTTTTTAGTTTTATCAGTAGACTATTAATTTAATTTTTTCAAAGTTAAAAACAATCGTTGTAGAGAATAATGTATTTCCAAAATTAAACATTTTATTCAACTGATATGGTAGATTTTATTGCGCGTTTCATAATAGTCAGTCATTACTAGAAATCGCAGATCGCAACTGATTCGCTGATGTAATAAAAACGAATTTCCAAAAGTATTTTTCTTTATCTTAACCTTTTTTGAAATTCTGATCTTACAATTACAATCAGCATTAAAATCAGCAGATACTACAGAAGTTTGAACTTTCAAATTTCATTAAAAAGATGAAAATAAACCCTGACCTTTGTCAAACAATTTCTTAATTTCAAAGGATTTTAAAGAATTCAAAATACTTATTTAAGTAGTTTTTAACTTTACTTACGAAAGTGAATATGGATTTTCAATAACGAATAAGATAAAAAAGTTATGAGTTTTTAAAAATGTGAAATAGCCGTCATTTTGAAACTGTTTAACAAATTTTTTGTAGTGAAATATTTTTTTATGCTATTACTACATTCGATTTTTGTGCCAAGTTTGAATTAAATTGTACAAAATTATTAACGTGAGCGTGCTAAAAAAAAAAACACACACACACACACACACACACACACACACACACACACACACACACAAACACACACATAAATACATACACACACAAGCACGCACGCACGCACACACACAATACAATTTTTATATGTCCGATCGTATTTTTGTCCATCGAAATTTGTTGTCCGATCTCTCTTGTGAAGGTGGCCAGCTGGATTCCTCCTTGGTCCTGGAGATTATTCCTGAAGTAGTTGGATGGTTGGTTGCTGTCTTCCAGTCAGCTGACAACGAACTATTCTTTATTATCCCTCTTGGACGTTAGCCCTTCTGAATCAGTAATCGTTACCGATGAGAAATTCGATCAAATTTTAGGTTATATTTGAAATTCAACATTTTATGTATTTCACGTATTTTAATTAATATTTTTGCAACTGTTTTTGTCATTTACTTTAATTATTTTATGTAACTTTTATGCCTATATCGACGAATTCGGCCCACGTTATTATTTCTAAGGCAAGCGTCTAAATGTTTTGCCCTGTAATAACATATTCCTTTGTTGGCGTATCTCCACCTCTTCTGGCTTTAGATAATGTCTTCATGTAACCTGAAGACATTATCCTCTTTATCTACAATAGGACATTATCCTAGTAGAGGTTGTAGGATTGATTTGGGACTCTGCAACTACAATTATTACCTGTTAATTATTTATTGTTAATCGTATTTTTTAAAGGTTTCCATAATTATCTTCACTTCACTACCTTTTCCAAATCCTGAACGGCTCGATTGATTTTCTTGGGGAAAAGATTCTTGTCTTCAACTGGTTCCTCTCTACATGAAGATAGCGGCTAGATCCAGATCAGGGACTGTAAAATGAGTGCCGATTCTGAACTCTAGATCACTTCTTGAGGGGTCGTTTATGTATATGTGTGAGTGTGCATTAAATGAGTTTCTCTGTATTGAACACCAATCATCTTATTTATTCAATAAGATGATTGGAAATATGGATTTCCATAGCATCTTGAATGAAGTATTGAAAGTAAAGTGTTGTATTTCCTGAGATATTAGGCTTTTTATTGGTTAATTGCTAATTAGTTTAATTATTGTAGTTAATTATGAGTAGGCGATTTGTTTCCTGTTCATTAGTTTTACTTGCCAATTTTTCACCTTGGTTGAACTGCCTTTACATGTTATTCATATCACTTATTAACAGTTTCGTTAGTTTAAATTTTGTTCAATTAATTTTAATTACATGCAATTAAATTTCTAAACTTGTTTTGGTGTATTATGACGTCCATACCGCATTACCGTTATATGCAATTTATTTGACACAATTACCTCGTTCAGATGCTATACAATTTACAAAAACAATTTTTTCAATTTTAATAAAATCAGTAGTTCTGATTTAACTCTAGTCTTACATATAAGTTAGACTCATCCTATCTAGTCATTTACAATCATATTTAATTAGATTTATAATGTTTGAATTATTTATTACCGCATTTATTTGCTAACCTATTTATTTATTTTTACTTTAAAACAATTTATTTATTTTCCTAATATTATAATAACAATAAACCCTTCAACTTTACCACATTTGAATATTTTTACAGAACTACTTTGTTTATACCTCTTAAAGAGGGAGGGGAGAGAGAGAGAGAGAGAGAGAGAGAGAGAGAGAGAGTTTTAATATGCTCACGTTCGTAATTTTGGTCCAATTTGATTCAAACTTGGCACGAAAATCGAATTTAGTAACAACGTAAAAATGAGTTAACCGGAAAAATTCATTCAACAGTTTAAAAATGGCGTCATTTAACATTTCTAAAAATCAATAACTTTTTTTTTTTTTTGAAAATCCGCATTTACTATCATAATTATCGTTAAAAACTGCATAAATACTTTGAATTTTCAAAACCCTTTGAAATTTAGAAATTGTTTGACGATGGTCAGGGTTCATTTTAGTTTTTTTAATGAAATTTGAAAGTTCAAACTGCTATAATACATAGTGATTTTAATGCTGATTTTTATTGTGAAATCATAATTTCAAAAAAGAGTATGATAAAGAAAAATACTTTTGGATATTCGTTCTTATCACGTCAGCGATACAGTTGCGTGCTGCGATTTCTAGTAATGAGTAAACTATGAGACTTTTAATGAAATTACTGAAGAACTATGTCCAATAGAGTGTAACCATCGACAGGCTATTATGTCATATTTGTAGGCTTCATAGTAAGTTGTTATTATTGATACGTAACAAACCAGAATGGAATGTAGTACAAGTGCAAAAGTACTGGTTCGCGATCAAGGTCAAACCTAGACATGTATTTGCTATTTTACCATGTAATAATGTTAGTAAATTAGAAGCTTATGTATGTACTGTATTTCTTTATTCGATAAGAACTAACACACCTCTAATTCACATATCAGAGTTAATGGTTATTTAATTGCGGGTATACGTTAAAATGAATAATTTATTTACAAGTATAATGCATTGTAGATATTCAATTACATAATTATCTCGACCTTCAGATGGAAAGAGATTATGTGTAATCAAAAAACTTAAGTCCTTTTAAACGAAGAACATTGAAAAAATATTCGTTTAAGAATTGTTTCCGAAATAAAACGAAGCTGTCTAAGAATTAAGTCGACCTCCGTTCTTTTTTTAGACTAATTTAAGCGGGATGAATGGTACATAAATGTTACACAAACATTCACATATACAATTATTTTTGCAAAAAAATTAAGTTTTAGAAGAAACCCGAAATATAAACATATTTTTTCTAACTTTTAGTCACATATCAAGAATTGAAACGGTCGGAGAAAAATAGTGCCAAGCATCAATTTAGATGTACTTTATTTTGAAAAAACTTATATTTTGTTTTAGAAATATTTGTATTGATCTCTTAAAAGTGGATAGTTATTAATTACCTAACCTTTATATCTGTGCACGTCATAAAAACTATTTTATTGAAGCGAAGCTTTTAATGTTAGCTTTGGTGACAGACGTGCGTAGAAAAAACATTATTATATCGAACGGAATAATGTAACGGAAATATGGAACGAACGAGCAAACGAATTTCATATTTTTATTTCTGTATCGTTTTCCTTCTTTTCGATAACAGTACACGGCGTATTATATGAAAACGTTGTGTTGCTTTGGATTCAGTATTTTTCTTAATTTGAAGAACATGTGCACGATGTAACCGTTTATAATACATTCAAAATTAATATAAACTTTTATAATAATTGCGTTAATATTGTTACACTTAACAACATAACCATACCAGCTGTTCAATGAAATCAGCTGATCGTTAAGAATTAATATAAACCAAACTGATCTTTTACTTCTACTACAGTATATAATATCTTAGCTAGGCTCATGTATTTATTTATTTAAACCAAACATTATATTTCTAAACACATCTTCAAACTAATTATATATTCAACAAAGACTTTATTAACAAAAGCTTCGCTTTTGTCGGTTATTCCCTAAGTTCCACACGTGTAATTTTTTAAATATGTTTTATGGATTTAATCAAACTTCAAAAAGCAATTTTTTTTAAAACAACAATAATGATGCTTGGTGCTACTTTCCCGTGGCCCTTTCAATTATAACTGAAATAAATGAAAAAAATTTTGAATTTCTTTCATGTAAATTTGCTACAGTGACTTAGATAATAAATATTTATATATGACCAGAATTGTAGCACAATCTGATTAACGATTTTGATAAATTAGACCTATTTTTTCGATATCTTCTGTTTCTGATTCTTTGGGATCAGAACACACACACACACACACACACACACACACACACACACACACACACACACATATATATATATATATATATATATATATATATATATATATATATATATATATATATATGAAGGGCCACAGGGGAAACGATCAAAGTCCATTTTCTGCCAAATTGAGATTACAGTGGGAACTGGTAGCTTATTATAAACAGTATATAACTATGATATTCAGGCAAGAAACATCAAAATCACTGTGTTATAATAGGAAAACAATTGGGGCTAACGGGAAAGAATGATCATAGTCCACACGCCAGCGAGCAAGAAAGATCAAGGTCCTATTTTGCTCCCCTCCACTCACATCCGATTATCAACAGTGTTTGCTTTGTTTTTTGGTTAGTTGAAGTAATGTGTATAAAAAACATAACCTCATGTGTGTATAAGGTAACCTGTTTAAACAAAATAGGTGAATTATCTTGAGTGATTTCAGTGAAACAGACAGTGAAGACGGGATGAGTATACATAATGAAGTGAAAAAAAACATGAAGAACTTGAGGCAATTACTGTCGATTTTTAAAAAAATCTGTCTACTCTTTAACACAACCATATCTGACGTATACTATCGTCGACAAGTGAATTTCATTTCTTTTAATATAGGTACATGTACTGTCACACTCAACCTCAGTATTTTAACGAATGATGAAAGTGTCCATCAGAAAAGGGCAGATAACATTTGCTCGATGCTTAAACACTTCTTTGGGAACATTCTTAGCCCAACAATAAACACATCATTCTTTTCTGCGACTCGTGTGCGGGCAGAACACGAATTTCACAGTTATGCGCTTTCTGCACTACACTGTTAATACACTGAAAAAGTAGTTTTCCTTTTAAGAGGCCACTAATATGGAGGGGGACAAGGATATGAGTCTCTTGTCAATGCAAAATATTACACTGAGACACCCAGTGACTGGAGGGACGTCATCAAAAAGAGCAAATTCAAACCATCACCTTTCACTGTCATCACCTGTGCAACAGATGTCAAAATTTAAACTTGGACAGACTTTTTATTTGGGCTTTATGTTAAAAAGTGCCCTATGCCTACACGATCAATTAGTATTTTAAAGATTGACCAAAAGCAGGCAAGATTCATGGACAAGTCAAACTATTTGGGTAAAAATTTGAAACTTTTTTTGTTAGGAATAAAGGAACAGAAAACAGAAATTAAGAAAGTCTAATAAGCAAAATGACCCAAACGTATTGAAAGAACTTTTCAATGGAAAAATGCCCATTAAACCCACAGAATTTAAGGATCTATTACATTTAAAACAGTTCTTGACCAGTCCCAATTCTCAAGCATTCTACGATTTACTGGTTCCTGCCCTTGGTTTGGACGAAGGTGGCGAAGATGACATCGAGCATCCAGACAACCCATCAATTGATGATGCTTCATAACTGGCAAAAACGATCAAGGTCCTAACATCTTTTTGTTTTGAATTTAACTGTTCATGTTTCATCTGTTAAGTGTTGTTTTTTATATCTGAATATGTAATGAATGCTGTTTTAAAATGTACAAAGTTTAAGAAATTTATTTTTATACCAATTTTTAAATTATTTAATCGACTTGAAACTTAAAACATTTAATTATGAAAATTGTGGTGTGCAGGACTATGATCGTTCTTCCCCGTGGCCTTTCATATATAGAGCCGCCTCGGTGGTCTAGTGGATAGCGTACTAGGCTTTCACCCCGAGGATCCGGGTTCGATTCCCGGCGAGGGCTTGGCATTTTCATACGCTATAAATCATCCCCACCGTCTGCATTAGCCCAAGTGTGCACAATAGTCGGACGTTAAACACCAAAAAAAAAAAAAAAAAAAAAAAAAACCTTTATATATATATATATATATATATATATATATATAATATGTATATAATATAATATATATATATATTAAAACACATACAGATAGGCAGACAAAAAACTAGAAACCAGAGACTCATACTACATACAAAGTGTGTCCAGAGAGGTACAAAACATCGGTGTGTGTGTGTGTGTGTGTGTATATAAAGTTACTTTTAAAGCGACCATACGTTTAAATTTTGATAAACTACATTTGAGGACATTTAAAAAAGACAAAATACTTTGTAAAAAGACATGAAAATTCCATTTTAAATATTAAAAAAATATATTGCTATTGAAAGGCTGCTTTATGTACAAATCCGGTTCTGGATTCAGAATCGGTGCAGGTTTTACGGTTCCTGCTCAGACCAGACCTGCTTAACTAGTTACTGTATTCCAGAAAATAAATATAACCTCAAATAATATGGTAATAAATTCCCGTGACTTATAACACGTTAAAAGTGAATCTGTTGTATTAACGGTTTCACAAAATTAGCGGTTAGAAAGTAACAGTTTTTATTTTTGATATTATTAGTAAGTACATTTTAAATAAACTTTTAATTACCTTGAAAATAAGAAAATGAACACTGACCGCCGTTAATAAATTAATTGTATTTTATTTTTTTCCAACGGATTTTGAAAATTCGAAATTTAAAATTATGCAGTTTCTAACGCTAATTTGGTATTAAATATGTTTTTAAAATTAAGACAAAAAAGTTATGAATTTTTAAAGCTTTGAAATGGGCGCCATTTGGAAATTGTTGAACGCATTTGCTGGATAAAAAAATCTAGCAAAGTAGATTTTTGTGCCAAGATTAAATAAAATCGATTCAAAATTGCTAACATGAGGTATAACACTTACATACCGCAACCCCTCAAAAAGTGATCTAATGATCAAGATCAGTGCTCTTTTCAAGGTTTCGAGTTTGGGTTTTACCGTGATGGCTGCTCCAATAGCTAATTTTTTAATGGAAATTCGATAATCACATAACATGACTATCTTGAAATATAATTGAGCTAACTTAACAGCTGTTTAGTAACGAAACAATAATTATCAGCTGGTTAATTAGCCAAAACAGTCAGTGTTTGCAAAAAGATAAACTTCATTTGATTTCCGTGCTTTTTAATTTTTCATTACAGGCAGTAAATATAAGTATAGTAAAAGTTTGATGATCGTGAAAAAATCAATCTTAAGATTTGATACTCGATTTCGAAAGATTTGGTTTATCGTTAATAAAACTAGATTTTTACTAATAACTTTTTAGTTATCTGTTACATTAGTACTAAATTGTGTTTAGTACTAACATTATTTTATCCGAATTTGATAGAATCCAATTTCCATTAATTTTACAATTTTTCCAAAAAAAGTGTTTGAATTTTTTTTTTTAGCTTAAGGTACCACTAAACTAGTCTTACCAGTTTAAAAAACTGATGTATATTCAAATTTTCTCAAAATCAGTGAGATAGTTTAAGCTACGAGAACGGACACTTATACAAGCGTATAGGTAATATTGATTTTTTTTTATTTTAGAAAACGTTTCTGTTAACTAAAAAAGATCAAAAATTATAATAAGTATTACAAATATTTTATTTTTTCTACAAAGCCTCCTCTTAGCCAGTAAAATATATAGCGCACAAAAAAATTGTCAATAATAACTTATCGTTGCCATTCATGGCTGGTATATAAAATTTGCGATAAAATCAAGGCAATTACGTTTTTGAAATAATTATATTTATATAATAAATATTTTAAAAAATATATTTATATAATAATAAACCTATTTATCGAGAAATCGATTAGGTAATATTGTTTACAGTTTGAATAAGCCAGCATACGTATTACCTCGAGTAGTCTATGCGAATCGGTACATTATTTCAAAAAAAAAAAAAAAAAAAAAAAAAAATTGTCAGAAATATTGCAAGGAGAATCTACAAAGTATATTCGATTATTTCAAAAGAAGGGAAATGAAGCCATCTAGATGCCTGAACGAAAGAAATATCCCTTCAAAATACTGTTTTGAAGGCTATTAACTAAAATAAAGATTATCTAAAAAAATCTTATATTTAAATATCAACAATAAATTTCATAGTAATATGAAAAATTTATAGTTTAAATAAGTTTGTGCGAAAATTTAAAAAATATGTTTAAACGCTAAATCGAAGAACCAAAAGAAACAGCGAAAACAGTCCGGATCGATTATTATCTCGCTATATACGTATTGTTATCGAGAAAAAATATTCAATGGATGTTTTGTGGTCCTTTAGTCCGAAAAAGTATTTATGACTCCAACGTTTGCGGTTTCTATAAGTCCAATAACGTCAGTCTTTCACGTTGCTAGACTAATTCAGATAAAATTTTGCATGTAGGTTTATACCATGGCACTACTTTGTAACTTAAAAAAAACTAACACTACCAGCCGGTTTCTAGAAAATTTATTTAATGCTCTAATAACAAATGCTAAATTAACATAATGGCTAATTACATTTTGCATTCTGTTTTTAGAAAATATTTAATCAAAGATTGCCTAATCTCTAATCAACCTTTCATTAACTTTAAATAAACATTAATTGGAGGGAAAATGGCTGTTTTCAAACATATGATCAACGTGAATTGTAATTTTTAGGTTATGTTGACTATGTTTTTTATGTCACAATCGTTACATCAATAATTGTGTTGTGTTAAAATTTATTGAATTTTGTAGGCTATTAATATTTTTTGGAAAAGTGGCACACTCCTAGCATTTTGGGGCAAATTTAAATGTAAACAACGCTTTCGTTATTGAACATAAATCTAATCTTGAATTCTTCATCCCAAAAATAACTAAACGAAATAAAAATTCTAATATAACCAAATTACTTCTGTTAATTCTCCATCTGTACTATCGTAATTTTTATACAGACGAACTCATTGCAAAATAAGGCCTAAAATTAATTTATAGATTAAGTTAATGTTTGTTAATAAATAACTGCAGAAAAACTCGTAAAAACTAAAAATATATAACGAATAAATTTTAAACTTTGAAATAAAACCATGTATGCAATATTAACAAAAAAACAAAATTTTGAAACAGTAGTTAAATCATAATTAAAATAAAATAAATTAGCACAACAAAAGGTCACAAATCATACTTTGAAAATATTGTCAAGATTGTAAAATTGAGTAGTAATAATTATTAATCTACAATTGATTAATTTATTTAAATGAACGGTATTGGAACATTAAATTAATGTGTTTAATCTTCGATCAGCAGTTAACGGTAGTCCTAGAAACTAAAATTGATGATTTAATTAAAGATAAACTTTAATAATGGATTAAATAATTTAATGACTGTTCTAGAATTGGCCTATTTAACTTCAGTAAGAAAAATTGAGTAGGATTTTTAAAGTTTTTATCAAATTTAGCTCGAATTAGTCTATAAGTAGACCTACTCGAACAAAAGTAGCTTGTGCTACGGGTGATCGTCTAACAAGCCAACTGTAGTAATTAGATTCGAACTCGCGTACAAGTCCGAGTCTTATCGGTTGTCACCAAATTATATCAAAGAACTGTTAACTTAATTATCTGCTATCGGTATTATTTTTTGCTGATATTTGCTCTTAATTGTTTGAAATATTATTTAGGCTAATCCGTGTCTTTACGTACCGTGTCCATGGACTCCAAGTCGTCGGTCAGACATACAACAGGGAACGTCCATAGAATCAGCAGCGTCCACGATGACCACATTCCGACTGATAGTCACAAAGTCAGTGTAACCTTCAGTTTACCACCACGACTTCTAGGCTAGGCCAGCAACTTATACAGTAATAAGAAATGCAAGTAATTTGAAATTAATATTAATTAAAATTTTTGTTACAGCACTAACTTTCTCGTTGGTCCGTGAGTATGGTGTACTACATTTAGTCGCTATCCCCCCCCCCCAAATGCTGGTTCGGGCAAAAGCTCGTCCACATTGAAAATCTAAGAGAGCTAATTTCTCAAAATCAACACTATGGTTTTAACAATAAAGGGAAAATCGAGCCAGTGTACACAATTTAATACGTATTGTAAGAATATTAAGCAAACGTTTTCGCATTCAATTTAACTCCTAATAAATACGTCACAATCTTTAAAAATTGGTATCAGATTTTCTTTAAAATTTATTGACATATGGCCTATATGATAAAGTCAGTGTAATCGAATTCGAAACAAATTAAATTTACGTTATGAGAGTAATCTATAAAAAGCCCGATGTCGTTAAGGATTTATTTATTTTTTACTTTTTTCTATTTAATCTTTAATTTCTTCAAATTCGCTACACCAATTCGAATTGTGTATCTTCAAGGCAAACCCGATGAACTGATTTCGAAAATTTAAGTCGATTTTCGATTCCCCCTTTTTTTTACATTACGTACGAGTCCGATTTGGCAAAAATCCGATATATATATATATATATATATATATATATATATATATATATATATATATATATATATATCGGATTTTTGAACAAAACAAGTTTATTTATATTTTCCAAAAAGTGAGTAAATCAGGCCCAAGTTCCAATATTTAATCAAAATTGGCCAGTTTAGTCCTTAGCGTTGTTCACAGAGAGACGGTCCTAGTAAAACCATTCTTTTTGAGCCATGGCAAGGAAGAACTAAGAGATCCATAAGATTTTTAAAATCGAAATTTTTCCTTATAACCATAATTTATACTCCATACAATAAGAAAGTACAAAATACACACTTCACAGAATATCTAAAAAAGTGTTTTGTTATATCGTTATTGTTTAAAATATTAGCCGCAATTAAAAAATAACGCGTTCGACTATTAATGATTGATCGATTTAGGTTATACAATCGATTTGAAGGTCGTAATTTAGAGTTCTTTAAGGTTGTCCTCTTTTAATTGTAGAGTATAATACAAAAGGTATTATTGTCATAAATCTACGATTTATTTAAATAAAATAAATAGTCAGCTAGCAAAAATTCTGTTACTTTTAAAGTAAACATTTTTTTTTACTTTATTCTCACTCTACAAGTTGACAAGTTGTTTAAATACTATCATAGCTGTACTGTACATATATAGCCTAATCAACATATTCCAGATATTATTGGTTTCATTGTTAGCTCATTGTGGAGACTCTCAGGACGAGCCTTGCTCAGCCAGAAAAAATTGCAACAACTTGGTTACTTTTAATCCGATTTCAGAAATTAAGGCGTCATTAGATTTGTCATATCATTTTATAAAATGGCTAGTTCTCGAGGTATTTAATTCAGAATAATTTAAACACTATTTTGAAATGGTCATAGGATATATATATATATATATATATATATATATATATATATATATATATATATATATTAAAAACAAACAGATAGGCAGACAAAAAACTAGACACCAGAGACTCATGGTACATACAAAGTATATCCAGAGAGGTAAAAACATCGGTGTGTGTGTGTGTGTGTGTGTGTGTGTGTGTGTGTGTGTGTTTGTGTGTGTGTATGTGTAACGAAACAAGTTATTGAATAAAACATATTCAATAACATTTATCACTTTAGCTGAAATACTCGTAATCGAACATATAAATATTAATATCAGCAATTAAAATACAATTAATTTTAAATTTATTTATACGAGATAAATAATGGCAATAAAAAAATAATTTCAGCTGAACTAGTTTATCGAAGTATTATATTGGGATCCCTGCAGGGGGTCAATAGACACATTGAGAGGATTTAGACTCCCTCGCGGTACCCGAGTCTAACACACTCTTAGACTTACGACTTCAACACTTTACACTCACACTTACATTTAGGGAGGCGATAATAGCCTCAATGTGCTTTTCGCCTTAAAATAATAAAAAAAAAATGACAATATTGGCTGCACCTCAACCCAAGCATCGCCATAGCGTAATAATTTGCCGATGCATATTTTCCATACTAATTAAATATTATGATTATAGAGCAGATTAGATATTTCATGTAATTTCTTGTTTTCATAAATGCTTCATGTTAATTAAAAAACAACGTAATTAAATAATCGAATAAACAAAGTTGTAATTTAAAACAGTCCAAATATTTTTAATTTTCAGTTAAGAAAGTCTTTTTATAGTATTAAACTCTTATATTTTATATTTAAAATTCCATCAATAGAACAAAAACGGCTCCGTTATTGAATAAATAAGCATCAACGTAATATAAATAAGTAGATTTTGTTATATTAATGACACGTTAATAAGTTACATAAGTACAGTAATTAAAACATAAAAGTTTTACGCGCTTAACCAGTTTCTATTGTTTGTTTAGTGTATTCCAAAGGCACTTGGATTTGATTTTTATGTTTTATTGAGTAGGCCTATAATCGTAAATAAATAACTTTACAACGAAACTGCAGTAAACCGAATTGGGCGGACGCTTTCAAGGTTATACAACGAGCGGTGAGGTGTGAAGAGGAAATCGTTATTATTTATGCTAATATTAACGACTTTTTCTACATTTTGTTCTGTTTGATTTTGAATAAATTAAATGTGTTTAGCGAATTTCCATTGGAAAATGAAGATGCCATTATAGTAAGTCCCACAACTGGCATCTTGAAATGAGCGCGGATTCTGACTTTTAAATCAATTTTTGAGGAGTCGTTGAATTATATATATATATATATATATATATATATATATATATATATATATATATATATATATATATATATATATATATATATATATATATATATATATATATATATATATATATATATATATATATATATATACTGTATGATATAATAAGAGCTTCGCTACAGTATTTTTCAGAGAATAATTACATGGGATTATTTTGAAAGTTGACTAAAAAATTTATTTTTAATGTATACTACATTAAGTTTGTATATTTTAGAGAGAAGCTTTTTTTATTAAGAAGCAAGTTATTGTTATTGATAGAATAAATTATTTTTTCCAAATTACTAGCAAATTTATAGTTAAATTGTTGGGCTAGATCCATGAATACCCACCCCTTTCCATTAAGACATTCAACAGGCAACTGACGTTGTACTTGTGAAGTACAAACAAACCCACATAAAATATTGTACATATATAAAAATCAGCATTTAAATGTTCGTGTGTTCAAAATCTTAAATCCTTGAAAAACCGATTGTTTTGAAATTTTGACGTTACATTCGAATACGCGCATGTTTTCTATACTCACTATTATATAGATTTTACACATGTGACTGTTAAAAATATGTTTTTTTGAAAAACAGCGCCATCTTTTGGACGTAAAAAGAACACACGCTATACTAAATATTTTATAATTCTATTTCAATTTTTCCGAAAACATTGTTAAACTGAACCAGACTGAGCCACAGCGTGGCCAGAAACAGATAGTAATAAATACAAATTTTATAATTGAACTAAAAAGTTATTTATATTACTTACAATTTTACAACAGTATTGAGTTTAAAAAAACCAATCGAAGCTCGACAATTATTTTTCTCTCAAATTTAAGCCTTCAAAGAGGACTCATCTTTTTCTCTCATGACCCATTTTCATTCATAACCTTAGTAAAATAAGATGTTCTCAGTGATGTAGAAGATAATTTAACAAAGAAGCGAGAAAACAGGAAGGATAATATTAATGTAACCAATTTATCAAGAACAATACAGACTACCATATTAATACCTATAACACCGACAAACTGGAGGTAACGTATACAAAAATAGTTACAACATTTCGAAAGATTTTTTTGTATTTTAATAACGAAATTATGATACAAAATTAATCTAATAAAAAACAGTGACCCAGAAAGTCAAAAAGTTGAATGGAGGCCCTACTAACTTTCAAAGTTTGAGCGCTTAAAAAATAATACATTAACTAAACAAAGAATAAACAAACATAATCTACAGTAAACTAACGCAGCAAGACTATTATAAAACAGTTTTAGTTTGTACTATTATAATAAATAAGATCCCAACCAGTTTTTCCTTTAAAGGCCTAAAGAATTTTATAATTGAGAATTAATTAAGTATTAGTTTTATAAGCCACATGCCGATCGATTACATCATGTCTTGTTTCTACTTCCGTTACATTTAGTATACATATCGAGATGAATTAATATTGTTTCTTAATTTTGTTGTGATCTGTATTAATTACTATTATTAGTTAAATTAACTGGTAGGACTGAATTAATTCTATTAAAGACTAGAATGATAATTGGTAGATTTAAATTCTTACACGACTGACAATCCGGTCATAATCTTAACAATAATAGGTCAGCTTTCATAACAATTATAGGTTTATCGTTTTTATGTCCATGGTGAAATTTATTACTTTAATTCCAGAAGAGTGTATGCGCATATGCCCTTCTGGTTCACTAAGTTCTCTACAAAAGGATTTATTTCGTTACAAAAGGATATATGTATTATACACCTTTTTGTCGTGACATAATTATTTAAACCCCGCAGGGGGGTGTAAACTAGCTGCACCTATTGAGAGGATTTAGACATCCCTCGTCTATCACCCGAGTCTAACATACACTTTACACTTACAACACTACACTTAGACTTTAACACTTTACACTCCACTTACATTTAGGGAGGCGATAGTAGCCTCAATGTGCTTTTCGCCTTAAAAAAATTTATTAAAATATATTTAAAACAAACTATAGGCTACGCTACAAAGTAAATATTCTGAATCTACAGATATTTATAACTACAACTTCATATAAACAATTATCACTATGTATCACTACGTTATATTTCAATTAACAAATGAAATGCACTGGTAAAAAAAAAATCGGCAAATTGGTTTATACTTTCTTGTAGCATGAAACTATATATATATATATATATATATATATATATATATATATATATAATTGTTAACAAAACAAAAAATTGAAATATAAGAAAATATACAAAATATCAACTAATCAACTAGCGAAAACTTGTCCCGCCCTTTCTGCTTCTTAGCGCCGTATCTCCTTGTTTACGTGTATATATATGTTCTTTGGTTGTTGTCTTGCTTATCGAACCTGGCCACTTGTCTCAGCAGTTGGATTTCCTTGTAATAGTGTTGGTGTTTGTTAAAGGACAAATACAAGGACTGGAAAATATTTTGAAAAATAAGTTGACATTTGTCATTTCAACAATATAATATTAGTAAGGGCCCTTGAATCCAAATTGGCCTCATAATTTTCTTCTTGAAATTCATTATTTTTTCTTCCCCAATACGAAGTATTAGGGTGAATCCTTGGCCGTCAGAAGGAATGAAAGGCGTAAAAGGGTGACCCCTAACATAAATCGCAAACACACCTCAAAATGAAAAAAGATTTTACAAATTTTTGTGAAATAAAAATAGACTAACATTTTAAAAGATTACAAAATGTTTAAATAAGTAAAAAAACTACTGTATAGTTATGTAATATTCGTACTGTTCGGTGATAAATCTTTTTAGCGATTTCACACAAATAAACCAATTTTCAAAAACACTATCTTATTCCATACAATTAACAATTTTCAAAAAACCGTTACGGTAACAATTTTCGAGTCCCCACAAAAATTTTGTCACCATAATATTCAGAATAAAGTACATTTACAAAAACAATAAAAATTCTATGATAACTGTTATCCGATGGTAGTCGTATCCGTTAGCGGTGATCAACTTTGTATACGGTTTTAAAAAATAACTGTCAATTTTAAAAATGGGAAAATTTAAAACTATTTATTACTTTTTTAAATAACAATAGTCAACAATCAAACGAAATCTATAGTAAAGAATTTTATTTTAAATTTTGAAAAATTGCTGACGTGTCAATTGCTGATGTAACGAATTTGGTAGCATCGGTGCGTCGATAAGTAAGTAAAATAACAAAAAGTTACATCTGCTTAAAAGTAATATATTGTAAGTTGTATAAAGTTACTTTTTTATTTAAGGAGTTAAGTTACATTTTTTGTGTATATGATGTCTTATATAACACAGGATTTAATAATACTGCTAGAGACTCCCCCACAACCAGATCCACTTCTGCTTTTTGTTTAGCTTGTTGATAATTTTTTCTTTGCCACACACTATCGTACCTAACGAATTTGTTTCTTACAAAATAATTTAAGTTGAGTTCAAGGTTTAGTAAGCACAGTGAGGTTTAAATGAGACATTAAACTAACATTCTCTTAAAATGTAATGTGCTGATAATTTATAAAATCCGTTTTTAAATATGCATTTTAGCATTATTACGAAATTCGTAAGTTTTTGATAACCATAACCTAAAAAGAGAAATTTCCAATGCTGACAGTTTTATTCGGTTATTTTTGTTCATCGTAAAATGTTCACTTTTTCATTTAAAAAAAAAAGTTTAATAACCTAACAACAATTTATTAAAAGTACACACTTCACAAAAAAAATCCTTTAAATGACCTTAAACTAAGTAAATATTTTTAACAAAAGTTTTATTAACCTTCTTATAACTGAGTTGGTTAGAGCTTTACAGCTGACATGAAAACATTGCGAAGTCGGACCCGTTCTTTTGTTGTAATTACTTTTAATAGTAAAAATAAACAGTTTTGTTTTTAAAAGATATTTTGTCTAACCCACCTGACATGGTTTTGTGTGGAATGTAGTTTAGAGTTAATAATAAATGCACGAGATTTTCGGTTGTGGTGTTTATGGTAGCCGACAACATTAAATAGTCACACAGGCCAGTTGTAAATAAAATTTTATAGCCTAATTGAATTTTTATTATATTGTACTTGTTTTAAGAGTGCAATAATTATTTACGTAAGTGCTAAAGTGTAAATTGTTTATTATTATTGCGCAGTTGAGTCAAATTATGTTATGCTTAAAATAAAACTATTATTTCACATAAACCAAACAACTTTTTTTTACTTAAAGCAAGGAATTATCCTTCGCTATTAGAGTAGAATTTTTTTTAAATGTTCTAATTTTATAAATTCTTTTCTTTTGTTTATGTCTTTACGATATAAACTAAAAGAATACTTTTTATCGAAAACATTTTCTAATTTTGCGTAGTTGCTAACTATGCATAGGCTATTTATTAATCTGTTTATGACTCTATTGCTACTTGTAAAGAAGTTTATTTATAGTTTAAGAAATGTAATAAAAATTACAAGGTAATTAGAAACCACACGCCTAAAATTTTCTTTTTGTATTTCTACAGAGTATAAATTTGTACTTTTTGCGCAATATTTTCATTTTATTTTACGTGTTTAAAACACGCCTGAATAACTTATTTTACGTCCTGAATATTGTAAATAACTTCCACTACATTTAAACAACAAAAACATAACCTCAAAGTTAAAATACAAATTTTTATTATAATCCTCACGACAGCGCTCTAACGTTCTAGTAACCTTTCCTCCAATTTAGCTGGTAACAGTGATATTTAGGGAAAATGTTACTGGACCAGCTTTATTGAAAACTGTATGCTCTTTCTCCAAAAGGCAGTCAAAATTAAGATAGGTCTTGCCGTTCAACCAGTATTACAGGAAACAGCCAGCAACTATATTTATCGCCTTTAAGTCATATTCCGAAATCTTGAAACTGAAGTGAATGGAAAAAAATCTTACACATACGTAGTTTGGGCGTTATACAAGATACCTTCATAATCTAATTTCTAAACAATTGGTAAATGCGTTTGGCTTAAACTGGGAACATTTGCCATCGTTAAATCAGGGACCTCCATCTTAAAACAGAATTGAATGGGGAAAATAATAAAAAGTTTGACATTCGGGCTTTACGCGAGGCACTTTGGTACTAAATTTCAAAACAATCGGGTAGGGGTGTGTAGACTAGCTACAGCTATGAGAGGATTTAGGCGTCCCTCGCGGTAACCGAGACTAACAAACACTTTCACTTACAACATTACACTTACGACTTTAACACTTACATTTACATTTAGGGAGGCGATAATAGCTTCAATGTGCTTTTCGCTTTAAAATAATAACAACAACAACAACAAATTCAGAACAATCGGTCAGTGCGTTTGGCCAAAAATACGTAACAAACAAACACAGAACTAAATGCCGAACCGTCGAGTTGAAGCAGAAACTTCGCTCTACTCGATCAACAAAGACCCGAAGATGAAGCTAAATTGGTTCACATGCACTTCACAATACAGTCTACATAGTCCGTCTAGTTAGGAAATAAAATGAATAAGATGGTGGTTTCTCTGTGAGAGACGAACTTTTTGCCGTACTGTAAAATAACATTTAGTTTTTATACGAAATATGTAAACACTTTAATACTACATTACAAACATACTCGTACATTTAATTTTTCTATACCTAGTATCTAAATAGACTGACGACTTTTAAATATGATTCACAATAAATTTTTTTTAATATGTTTAAATACATTTCAATAAAGTTATTTACGTTCATCGATAGTTGATTATTTTTAAAATGTCAATAATTCTAGTTTAATTTAGTAAACAAATATAATTTCTCTAGATTTAAAATTGAAAGTCATGTTTTACTACAACGTCCGGAATGTAACGACGTAAGAGTCGCGAGTGTTGCTTGGCCAAGCCGAATTTCATCGTAAATATATTAATCGTGTAATTGTGCTCAGTGTTTGTGATGTATGTTTTTAATGTTTTGTTTGACTTTATGACGACCTCGACAGAGGGATGTAACATTTTTTAACACGGCCTGAAGATGAAACGATAGAGTTTCGAAACCGCGGTAGCCTTTACGAGGTGAGTGCATAGACCACTGACGGGAAGAATAGGTCATAATCCTAATTACTTGTGTAAGTATTATGGATGGCATTTAAAATAATTTAAACATTTATTATTTACACCTAACAATACGTAATAAACATATAAAACGTTACTGTTATACAATTAACACTTGTCACAAAATTTAATATTAAATAATTAAGTTGTACTGGGTAAGTAGTATGATGGCATTAAAAATAATTTAAACTTTTATTATTCACACCTACAAATATATACTAAACATATAAAACGTCACTGTTGTACAGTTAACACATGCAACAAAACTAAATACTAAATAATTAAGTTTATTTTTTTCATCATGCAAAAATCTAGACTTATCGAAAAATCTCTCAATGTAAAAACTTAAAATAAAAATTATTTGATCTTAAAACAAAAAGCATAACAAGTGCTTTGAAAATATACTTCGATATATGACTCTCCATAATTAATGGAAATGACTGTATATAGGCAAGTACTGGGAATTGGTTCATAAATCATTTAGACATGGAAATGGCAAATAAATCAATAAGTAATTCTTTTGTCACAACGCCTGACCGACCATGTATTTAATCATAAAAATTTTGTTTCTATTTTTTAAAAAAATTCCATTCTAATCTCTTTGAAACTAATCAAACATATATTTTTATCTTAATAAAATCATATTGCCCTAAATCAATAGTCCATTGATTTAGTCATAATTAAATCATAACATAATTTAGTCATAACATAGTCATAATTAATAATTACAACAATCAATTAAGTCAGCATTATTAAATATAGATGCTGCTGTTTTTTTTTAAATAGATTTTAAACTTATGTTAACCTTACTTGTAAACAAAAACACAAAATATATATTATAGAATTTAAAATATTTGTATACTTATCAGTTTGCCAATATTTGATCTTGTTGTAGAATTGACAGAGTGAAGAATATGTAAATATGACAATTTGACTTCCGTTTTACATTGAAGGACTATGTAAACTTAACTCCCTTACTTGCCAAAAATGATTTTTTCAGTAAATATTTGATAAACTCGAAGTACTAGGTTACCATTAACTCGTACATTAAGGTTAAGGAAATCACTTGAAAAATAAAATATTCTTAAAACAATTACTACAATTACAAAAAGTCTTACAAGGTAAATGAATGGTAATAATGAATAATTGATCATGAGATTTTTATGGATGTATCCATTTTTTGGTCCACTGAGAATACCTAAAAGAATAAATTTCACTTAGATGTCTGTCCGCCTAAACATACATGGTCCAGGTTAAATGGACCGTGATAAAGTTGTGTTTCAATGCATGAAGAAAAACATATGGGGAGTTCTCCTAAAAGTTTGGTTAGTGAGTTACCAAAAAATTGCCAAAATATTCCAGAATTTTTAAAAGTATTTAACTTGTAAAATAATGGATTTCATGAAGTAAAAATTCACATATAAATTATTATTCCTTAAAATGATTTATAATTATATTTTTACATTAATACATTTCATAGACACTTTGAAACATAACACCTGAACATTGTACACAATATTAAGCCTGTAAACAAATAATTACTTAAGGTGATGATTATCATACTGTTTTTAACATTAACACAAATATACATTTTTGAACACGTTTTGGAAAACCTTTCTATTACAATAAACACTTAAATTGCTCTCAATCTAAAGTTAAGAGTAACTTAATATTAAAAAAGTAAAAATGAAATGTTTTTTGAAACAAAAAAACAATTGTCTTTTAATTATTACTCATAATACTTTTTTATAATATGTAAAAAACAATGCCAGTAGGGTACGAAAATTCGATACAATAGTATGAAACTAAGCTTTCAAAATATGTAACTTGTTTTCAAATCAAATAAATAAAGCAGTCTTAAAGGGAGACGAGTTCTCATTTATCTAACATTGTTGGCAAGACTTTCATAAATTAAAACTTTCATAAATTGTCTTATCTTATATAAGTGTAGTTTTTATGTATACATTTCCAATTCTAAACAATGTAGGATTCGACACACTGGACCCATAATTTAACCTTAATCCTTAATCAACAGTAGACCATTAATTACAGTTCAGGATTTGTAAAGAAAACAAGAATAAAGAATAGTGATTTGCACTCGAGGAGGAATCACTTACTTTTAACTTTTAAGCATAACCTGATTAAAATATACTGCATTACAAAAGAGTAGCCTTAAACACTTATAATAATCATGCGAATGTCGGTGTGCAATTTACCAGTATTTAAAAGAACTAATTCTTATAAACAGTTTCTTAATTTATCTTACATTTTTATTAACACTAATTAACCTAGTTCAGTGAATTATTTACAAAAAAACAGAAGATGCTTTTGGCTTTACTTAAGTATAGAACTTTTACTTAATAATTTATTTAATGGATTTTAAAATAATTTTGTTTCAAATTTAGTAGCTCATCACTAACCTAAGTACAATAAGCTTGCGATAGTAAAATATTTTTAAAAATAAGAACAAACTTTTACATGCATGTTATTTATTAGCTTAAGTATATACATTATCTAAATTCTAAAAATTATATTTGATATTGTATTACTGTTTGTATAAAGCTACAAGAAGGCTGTAGTAGGAAAAAGCAGCGTCCAAAGTCTACAAAAACAAGTGTCATTAGTAAACATGAACTTATAATTAAAAAAACATTACTTTTTTAATAATTTAACTAGGATGACCTTTAATGAACTTTCTACCATTTTTTGAACTGTACAAAAGTTTTTAGGGAATATATTGTTATTCTTTAGAAAAAAATATTTGTAAACCATTTAGAGGATCATATTAAAACTAATCTTTCTCTTTCTTTCTCTCTCTCTACATATATATATATATATATAGTAATGTCCTGACTGACTAACTGACTGCCTTTTTCGTATTTGGTTAACCACTTCAGGACCATTGAAGAATTACAACAGTGGAAGTAAATATGACCCCTTAGAAAAAGGAAAAGAAGTGGTAGATCTTCATGCCAACCCTCATTATGTGCATATCGGATTACCAGATTGAAGAGAAACTGAACTATCTATTCAACATCCAGCTTCTTATGATAAATCATTTAAAGAAGTAAATAATTCTGAAAATATGAGTTTTTGTGGAAACCCATATTTGTAGTAGAATATTGCAAATATTGACTACAATCTGGAAATTAATAGAGGAATACCGTTAAAAAGTGAAATGCAAAAAGAAAGATCAGTTTAGGCATTACACAAAGAAGACAGATGTCGACAATTAAGAAGGAAACAAAAATATTTGGAGAATTATGTTACTTTCTAACATGTATCACGTTTTATTAGGGCTGGTTGTAATGCTGGATTTTGCATGATGCAAGTGCACATTTACATGTACCATGTTTTAGGACTGGCTGTGATGCTGGATTTTGTGTGATGTGAGTGCACACATTTATATTGGTATATAATAGTATATTTTGCGCATGACAAGTCTCATATGAAATTAATTATAATTAAAATTTCCTGTGTTTCCACCTGAGATCGAACCAGGGATCTAGTGTGTGTGAGGCACATGTGATAACCACTGCACTACAGAAATTATGAGGAAACTTGACCAATGTAAATATATGAAATGAATTGTTAATTTAATTTTAATTAATTAACATTATTAATCATTAATAGTAAAAGATCAGTTGTTTTAAAATAATTCATAATGATCAATTGATTTCATTGAATAGATAATAGGTTTCACTGTTACTTTTTACTGTAGGTAAAACTTTTACCACAAGTTTATAAGTTTCAATTTGTTAAAAACTAGCCATGTTAATTAGTCGTGTTTTGAACAAATCATTATAATTAAAATAAAAAGGAAGATAAAACACGATTTTTATTTTTGGTTCAATAACAGAAATTTTTAGTATACATACACACACAGACACACACACACACACACACACACACACACACACACACACACACACACACACACACACACACACACACACACACACACACACACACACACACACACACACACACACACACACACACACACACACACACACACACACACACACACACACACACACACACACACACACACACACACACATATATATATATATATATATATATATATATATATACACAAGTCAATGTCGTGACTGATTCATCAAAGAACTATAATAGCTAGAGACTTGAAATTTTCAGGGTTTATTAAGAGTGCACTACGAAAACGTTTTCCAATATTATTGTTATAATTATTATTACCTAAAGGGGGTATAAATGGAGTAAAATAGTTTTCATTGGAAAAATATGTTTTTCATTTGATTTTCGTGAAACAACATAATTATTTTAATGAAATACATTTTTCACTATTTACCAAAACTGATCCCCTAAAGGGATTAAATAGGGATTGAAAATATAAAAAAATGTATAAAATTTTTCATTGGGAAAATATGTTTTTGATTATATATTATAGATAGCATACATATTCTGAATAGCAAGTAATGAAACTTGTATTTCCGCATTTTTCCAAATTCATCCTCTAAAAAAATTAAAATGTAAAAAAGAGGTATAAATGTTTGCAAAAAAAAAACTTTTCTACTGGATTTTCTTAAGACTTCACAAAAGTATTCTGAAACACAAATTATGAAACATATATTTTGGCACTTTCTATAATTCATATCATAAGGGGTAAAATAGAGGTATAAATCTTTACTTTTGGAGGGAAAATAATTTGGATTGTTTTTTAAAGTAAACATAAATAATCTAAAACACAAATAATGAAACATGTATTTCAGCATGTTCAAAAATTCGTCCCTCAAAGGGATAACATTTTTAAAAAATGGGCATAAATTTTTGCATTGGAGAAAAATACTTTTTTATTTGATTTTCTTGAAATTTAACAAAAATATTCTAAAGCACAAATTATGAAACATGTATTTTGAGAATTTTTCAGAATTCATCTCCTAATGGAATAAATTTCGAATATGGGTGGTATTTTGTCACTTCTCTGATGGTTCAGAATATTCTTTGAAAGGTTGCTTTTATATATACTTGAAACACTTTTTGAACAAGTATAAAAGCAACCTCTCAAAAGATATTCAGAGCCAGTTTTTTAGGCAACAACTGCAAAATAATAATACCAATATGCAATAGGTGTTTGGTAATACTTAAAGATTCTATTCTAGCTGATTATAAAATTATATGATTTACGGCTACCATTAAGATTTGGTGAAGTTTTAAGAAACAGAGAATATTTGAGGAAAACAAGTTATGATATTATTACTTTAATTGAGGTTGTATCAAAAAACAAAGCATATTTGACAAATCAACAAATAATTTTTTATCAGCAAATTTTAGTCTGTGTCGAATCTAAACAAGAAAACGTTGCTTCTTAGATGTGCATGGCAGATCTGGGAAAACGTACTTGATTTTTACTTTTAACTAAAGTAAGACACTTATGGCATTGCTTTGGCAGCTGCATCATAAGCACTGTTACTACTCTTTTAGATGGAGAAAAGACATTCAGCCTTCAATCTAAATACCATCAAGACTCCTACTTGAAATATCAATAAAACAATCAAATATGGCAAAAGTTTTACAAGAATACAAATTCATTGTTTGGGATGAGAGCCCAAAGTCGAACAAGAAAGACTTTGAGGTTTTGAATAACTGCCTTAAGATCTCAGAAATTCAAACAGATTGATGGGAGCAGTTACCATACTTCTAGCTAGAGACTTTCTTAAAATTTTACCAGTTGTACCTACAGGACCTTGAACCAATGAAGTTGCAGTCTTCATATCTGTGGCCTCAAATAACAAAATTCTATCTTACAAAAAAATTAAGAATTCATCTAAGGCAGGACAATTGTCTGAATTTCTCTTACAAATCGGGGATGACAAGTACTCCAAAATGTAATTAAAAGTTATGTTGCCTGTAGGATTAGGCATAATATTATAAGTACTTTAAAAAATCTTACAGATAAAATACATCTTGATATTGAAAATCTCAAAGACAAATCTATGGACTGGCTATGTTAAAAAGCCATTTTTATTTGAAAAAATAGTACATCAATGAAATTTTATTACATTCATTTCAAGCAGAAAACATTTAACACAGATCTGTAAATTTAGTACTGCAAGTAGACGTTATAGTTCACTTTCCAGTTGAATTTCTCAATTGCTCAACTACACTGAATTCTTACAACATGTGTTAACTTATGTTAATAGCTTACAATTGTTTTTTAACCAATAAAATTCATTCAACATTTTCAAAGTGATGGCAATTTTTATTCTTTAAACAATCATAATTTTTTTGTATTAAGCATTTTAAAAATCCAATTTCACCATTGAACCCAGCTTTAAAAACTACAGATATTAGTATTTTGAATTTTCAAAATCCGTTAAATTTAATAAATTTAAAGTTTAAAATAAAGCTTTATGAAGTTTTATATTTGCAGATTTTCTGCTGATTATGATGGTGAAATCAAAATTCACAAACAAGCAATGAAGTGTGAGCAGGTGCATTATTGTGGTGCAAAAGTCATGAATTGTTTTTCCACAGATCCGGTGGGTTTTTTTTTTTTTTTGATTGCTTCATGCAAACAGCATTGAACTTGTACATAGTACTACTTATTGACCGTTTTACCTGGTGGCAGGAATTCATGATGCACTATGCCATTAATATCGAAGAACACAGTGAGCATAACCTTCACGTTCGACGACACTTGTCGAACCTTTTTCAGTCTTGGTGAGCCAGAATGCCTCCACTGGGATGATTGAGCCTTAGTTTTGACGTCATATCCGTAAACCCATGTTTTGTCACCTGTTATAATACGTTTCAGTAATTCTGTATCGTTGTTGACTTCATTTAGTGACTCCTGAGCAACTTCCATTCGCCGCTGTTTTTGTTCAAAATTCAACAATTTTGGAACGAATTTTGCTGCCACGCGTTTCATACACAAAACATTGGAAACAATATCATGACATGATCCAATCAATATGCCAACATCATTAGCGACCTCTCTAATTGTGATTTGGCGATTGTTCATAAACCATTTCTTTCACTTTTTCCACGTTTTCATCGGTTGTTGACGTGCTGGGGCGTCATTTTCAACATCTTCACGGCCTTCTTGGAAACGCTTATACCACTCATAAACTCTTTCTTTACTCATAGCAGACTCACCATAGGCCTTTGTTAACATTTCACACACTTTGTTACACTTTATTCCATTTTTTACGCAAAATTTGATACAAATTCTTTGATCCATTTCTTTTAACAAACGAAAATCGCCAAGCACATAAAAACACGTCTAACCTTAGTAGCTGTTACAGACAAAGTCAACAATGAAAACAGCTGAAAGTTTTATCATACTTCAAAGGCATGTATACCAATATAATAAAAAAAAATGTTTGACAATCCGACTCTCAAAGCCCGTGAAATTTAAAAATTCTCGTTACTTTCTGAACACCTCGTATTTAACAATTTAATTTTCTTACTTACAAATTTCTAATAAGAGTAGAATTTTCTGTCAAAATATAATTACCTGAGAGTAAACTCTAACCAATGTTGTTAAAACTATGTTCAAAGTGGAAATCACAAGGATCGCCAAGTTGTTAAGCAAGGACAAATTGTTGGAGTTCATACTCTGGAATAAAATAATACCAGTCCAATTAGTAGTGTGTTGTAACAATTATACCATATTATATAAGACAAATCAATAAAAAGTTTGTATCAAAAAACTTCTTGTGGTGCAACAATGTAACCTAATTTGAAAATGGTTGAGGGATCTAGACGCAGTTACTCTCGTTGTTTACCCTTACGTTAACACTAAAAACTCTTTCTAGTCAGTTAGTTTTAGTTAGTATAAAATATGAATGGAGTAAAAAAAACTAAACTTGAAAATTAAAATTAAAACTGCAAATGAGATACCATTAATCTTTATTGAAATTTCCTTTTTATATTTCACTGTTCTTTGCATTTTCAGGGCTTCTGTTATAATGACTACATATTATATAAACTACATAATTGGATTAGAACACTTAACGAAAAGATCAAAGGAAAAATTCAGTACATATTGGTAGGAAAATAAACAAGCTGCCTGGTAAGACGTTAAAATATTTGAAAGTTAAACAAATACCTGATACACAAGGTACACTGAGAAGCAGATAGAGAATTGCGTGAAGATGTAAAAATCTGTAACTATCCAGCCAGAGGCAGTGTTGAAGTCCTCAAAAAACCTGAATCATACAATGTAACTGGTTAGCTGGATATTTCCAAATAAATTGAATACAGTTATTATATATAAGGTCGAGAAATGTAATGCATGAACTAAAATCAACAAATTTATTTGTAGTCTTTATAAAATTATCATATTTTTTGTAAAAAAATTAGTTTATAAGTCTCATAATTTTAAGTACTTTCATTATGTATTCCATTTATGACTGTTAAGTTTCATTTTTATATATTAAGAAATACAAGCTACATTTGTTGTGTACTCAAAAATATTAAACCTATTTTTGACAGATCTAATAAGTAGCCATTTTGTGTTTAAATTATTTTTTCAATAAAAATATTTTGTGTTATTTATGTACATATATGCTTTTGCACAATATGGTTGACAATGCCAGAATTACTGGTGAAACAATAGAAGGTTTATAAAGTCATAAGCAGTTAAACCAAAAGTTAATAATAATCAGTGTATATACTGTATATCAGTGTAATCACTGTATATCTCATTTAATATAGACTAAACACTAACATTTTTGATAAATATTTCGTTTGGTAAATAACCTAAATAACATCTGTGTTTAATATCTTTCTCTAAGGAAAAGTGAAATTATTTTGTATCTTGATAATTGTATGTATGAGAAAATAAAATACTATTGTACAAATACTGTTTACAATGCCTGATTTACGGATGAATTGCTTGTACAGTGTATAAGTACTTACCATGAATAATTGAAACTAAAAGATAACCTGATAATTATTAAATGATCATTGAAGGTGTACATAATTAACTAAAATATATGTTATATATTAAAATTGTTTATGATTATGTTTTACTTTTATTATAAAGAGTAAACACTACTCACTTCAACAACTTATGATATGTTATGTTTTCTTTGAAAATTAAACTCATATTATTTTGTATGGAAGGTCTGTCTTGATTCCTTTCTGAAGTGGCTTTGTACATGTTTGTATAACTGTTGCACAAGAATTGTAAATAACCAGTAAAAATATGGCATATACCCACATGAAAATACATGATGAACATATACAAGAACCCAGTAAATTGAACTGAAAAGATATAAGCAACTTTTCGCAAATAATACTTAAATCCAAGCATCGGGGACTCATTAACTTCAATAATAGAATAATATATAATTGGAGCTATTATCATTTCAGCTCCTATGAAGCAAGCTATGTTTAGAAACATAGCAAAGTTTATTTCCTTTTGTAGAATCATAGTTTTTGGCAAAAAAACTGGCTCTTGGTCAAAATAAAACGAATTTTTAACTATGTCTATTACTTTGTGAATTTTTATGCGATTCAGAATTAAAATGCTGTATGCACATATCATGTGAACATATGCAAAACCAATATAGGTGCTTTGAAAAAAATTATTTTCATTAATTTCCTTGGAAGTATTGTAGGCAAAAATAGTGTAAAAGCAAAGAACAAAAACTGCAAAGATAGAACTTATAAAAGGATGAGTAGAAGATGCACTCACGCCTAAAATTTTGCATAAGAACAACAAATGCTTAGAGTAACCTTTTAGATCAAACATTTTTGAAAAAATAAATGAAATATGTTACACTATATAATATTGTAACTTTAGTTTCACAATTTAAAATCACGTTTATGTAAAACTAATATTTTTTTTAAGTAATATAAACACTAAACTTCAAGGAATCATTATTCAGGTTCTGTCACAACTCACACTAAGTTCACACTGAACAAACAAGGAAATGTACATTCAATCCACTAACTACAGTTTAATATTAGATTGAAAAACATTATTAAAAGGAACTTCACCTATCATTTTGTTCATATCTATTTCAGTAACTTAGTTCATACAAAAGTACTAATCACCCTAATTACAGTTGCATAGCACGAATGTTACAAGTTGTATTAACCCAGGTCAATAATTTGTGCCGCTTGTGCAAGCATATTTCTTTATTTATTCCTACTGTACCCTATGTACTCTATGTACTCTTCAAAGTCTTTGTCAAATATACTGTTATGGACTTATAGCTTTTCACCATTTTGGTTAATAATACTGTAAAAGATAGAGAAATACAGGTCAGCCTTCTGATAAACTCATTGTTTTTGCACCATTTCTGTTTATTTATTATTCATGTATTCTTACATACAATAAAAAAAGGATGAATGGTCCAGGCAGCTAAGACAATGGCCAATATGCTGTGTCTATGAAATGTCAGCTCAAAATTATATAATAAAACTAGTGACAGCAGCACTTATCTGTCATGATGATGTGATGGAAGAAAATTTTGAAAAGTAACTTCTTTTCTGTTTCACTTTTTTGAAAATTCTAATTTCACATCATAATCACCGTTAAAATCTGTATGTAGACTACTTTTTTTTTATTTTGAAATTACATTGAAAATTTGAAAAACTGTGTACACTGTATTTTCAGTTGAGTTTGAAACTTTAAAATGCTGATTTATGTATATTATAATGCAATGGTTAAATGTGGTTTTCAAATAATGTAAGATAAAAGTTATATTTTTAAAAGATTTAAAATTACCAACCTTACTTAAACAATTGAATGAACTTGTCCAAGCTAATATTAAATTAAATTTGACTTTTGCTCAGTTTTTATTGATTCAGCATAAATTAGAAAATTAAATTTTTGAACTGAAATCCAAATATGAAAATGAACCCAGGCAGGAGAGGAGGGTGTTACCTTTTCTAATAACATTTGCCAAATATGCCCATAAAGCTGATCTATGACACTGTTATCATATCTAGTGACAATCTCACTCTAAACAGGTAGTACCTAACTAATTGTATCAATTGTATACTTTTTTTCAGTAACCACTTTAGCACTTTTGATAAACATTTAAATTATACCATTTTCAGGCTCAAAGGTAATAATGGGTCACATCTTTCGAAAATTTGTAGAAAAACACATTTTTGCCATATATTTTCAGGTATTTACTGAAAATACCTGAAACCAAACCAATTTGAATAAATACTGTTCACTCATCTAATAAAAAATTATTGGTTAATCAGCTGCTATAATAATCCTAAGTATTAATTAACTTTCTTAAAATATAGTATGTATTACTAACTTTGATTTAATGGTTTTAAGTAATATAGAAATATAATTATTTTTACTCAAAAGATTAATAAAACCAAAATATTGTATTAAACCTTTAACATTATTATATTATTATATATGTTAGTATTCTTTCATATATACTAAAGAAATATAAATATAAAAATAAAGTAATATATATATATATATATATATATATATATATATATATATATATATATATATATTTCAGTCGTTTTCAAAAAGACAATATATACATACATAACATTGTCTTATTGCATTGTTCAAATATTATATATATATATATATATATATATATATATATATATATATATATATACATGTTTGTGTGTGTGTGTGTTTGTTTCTGTGTATGTGTGTGTTGTACATTTATGTTAATTTCGACTTAAAACTTAGAGCAACAACATGTGAATCAAATTTCTTTATCCGTGACAGAATATAACTAACATATATAATAATATAATAATGTTAAAGTTTTAAGTTAATACAGTATATTAATTTTATTAATCTTTCTAAAAAACTGCTAGAAGTTTGTAATATGAAACCAAAGCTCCCAAAATCTGTAAACAAAAAAAGATGTGCTTATGTATTATAAGTAAAGATATATATATATATAGTTTTTTTTTTAATAGTACTGTAAATTAAGAAGTCATTTCAAGGATTATTAAATGGAGTTTCTCAAATTAACAAAACATTTACAATGGATTATTATTTGAAAAAAAGTAAATTTACTTACCTAGGGAGAAAATATTTTATGTAATTAACTAAACATTAATTATGCATATTGTTAGATAATACAGTTTTTTAAATTTGTTTTATAAATTCTGTTTTGATACAATATGGGATAAAAGAAATGTTTGGAACATTTCATGACAATGCATACAGAATTTTTTAATCTCGTATCTTGGTTGTACTCACTTTTTTACACCGAGTTCTGAACATTCTTCTTTTAAAATAGTTGTAATTATTAAAAAAATTAGTAGCATTATCTGCCGGAAATCTATATCTATATATCTATCTATCTATCTATCTATCTATCTATCTATCTATCTATATATATATATATATATATATATATATATATCAATAAAATATCACTATTGGATTAATTTCTTAATATCAAAATCAACTTAAATAAAGCAAAAATTATTATTTAAGCTGGATTCAATTAAACAAAGGTGTATAGCTAGTAAAACGTCACACCACAGTAAAATATACTGAAAGTAAAATATTGTTTTTTCATTTCATCATAACTCACACACACACACACACACACACACACACACACACACACACACACACACACACACACACACACACACACACACACACACACACACACATTCATATATATTATAAAACGAGCTGGAGATAAAAGTTTCCCTCAATAAAAGTGTACCTCTCTCTCTCTCTCTCTCTCTCTCTCTCTCTCTCTCTCTCTCTCTACCTACCTATCCTATCTATCTATCTCTCTCTCTCTCTCTATATATATATATATATATATATATATATATATATATATATATATATATATATATATATAGATAGATAGATAGATAGATAGATAGATAGATAGATAGATAGATAGATAGATAGATAGATAGATAGATATCACACACACATACACATATTTGTGAGTGTTAATAGTCTAATACCTTGTACCACTTTCTTTGACTGATATTACGTTGACATCGCTGTAAAAAGTAGTCTGTAGTCTATCTATGTACTCTATCTACTTGGTGAGTACCGTTAACACTGCTAATGGATGATAGCAATAATATTGTATATCTATCATCCATTATGTATCTGTGAATTTATTTTGAACAAAAATAATCGGGTTGAAAATAATGAAATGAATGAAAGTTAGGTTATATTTTAATTTGTTGCATAACTGTTTAGAAATTTAAAATGTTTTGGTTAAATCGTTTATCAGGATTAAAGGTAAACGGCATTCTTAAATATACTGAAATCAATTCCAAGGTGTGCTGTTATTATTCGTTAATTTCTTAACTTACTATTTAAAATACAAAATCTCTTTATAATCAATTTTTTATAATATTCCAAAAATATTTCATTTAGTCCTACATTTAAATGAGACCGAAATATCAACAAACACCAATTTAGTAAAAATATCGTTAGTCCTGCTTTGTTATAGAGATATATTAACTACATGGAAAGTTCATCTTTGTAAGGTATCTGGCAGGTACCATTTGTAATTTGTAAAATACTTGTAACAAAGAATGTAATCATTCATGTCTAATATTCAAGTAATAATGAAATATATAAGACCCAATTGCTGTATTAAACTCATTTTGCTACAATTTATGTAGAAAGTTGAGTAAAATAATTAAAAGTTCTGATCAATTTTGTGCCTAATACCATAATAATACAGATAAATAGGAATCTGTGACATTAAAGTGGTTTCACTAAAGTAATGATTTTTGACTGTCTGGTATTTATCCACTTTCAATTGATTTATTAAAGGAGGCTAATGATATTTACAAATTCTTTTTTATTACATACTTTATTATTGAATTGAGATATACACCCGCAAAAGATTAAATTTCTTGTAGTGTTAAAATTTTATGCAATTTTTAATGGAACAGCATTTTTATGCTGTTATTGCTATTTACTTTGCATGGAGCATGCTAGATTTTTTATGCCAAGGTTACCCACAGAGGTAATGCTCATATGTGTTATTATATTGTCCATTCCTAGTTACACAATACTAGTTTTATACACATTCGTGTTAGGTTCTTCACCCTAAGTATTGTAAAAGTAGTAACTTTAATTCAAAACCATATTAGGTTCTTAAGTTATTATTTTTTAAAATAGTTTCTATTGCTTTCATTATTAATAAATCATTTAATTAATAATCATTGTCATGATGAAAAACGTGTTACCTACTTTCGCACAGTATAATTTTTAGATTATATTTGTCACTTTTATCATATTTTTTTTAACTTCCTGTAGTTTCCACACATTTATATTGGGCTTGTAATAAAGTGTTTTGAATATGTCTGCTTTTCGGGACTTTCACAAAAGTATGATTTCTAATGACTTTTTTTTTGCTTTTATTATGTTCTATGTCATTTCGTTGAGAGAAATTAACCTGTGGAATATCAAATTCATTATGATAAATTATGATTTTTAGCCATTTATTATGGAACTATATTTTGACATTAATAACACTAGTTATAACGGTTAGTACTTTGTAAGGAATATGAGTTATATAGAGAACAACTGAGTTATGCACCCAACAGCCAAGTCAAGTTAGATTATCATGTTCTTTTAAAATATATATATATTCTTTTCATTATTAATAGTACACATTTGATTAAACACCCCACAACCGAGTTGAGTTAGGTAAACACACAACAGCTGAGTCGAGTGATGTTATCAAGTTCTCTTTTTTTAAATATATTTTTTTAATAACATGTATTTCATTAAACATCATTGTCAGTTACAACATGTAGTTAATTTAAAAATATGTAATTTATTTATTATTTATTTTGTTACACCCATTATTATTTCTAACTTGATTCATCCTGCTCATAAAATATGTTGCAGTGATAGTTTACATCATCCCTCCCATTGTACAAGTTTGTCAATGTGCATGATGTATATTCGATTGAATCGTCCTGTACTTTGTAAGAATATTTGAACTAACTATGCGAGAATAAAAATAGACATAACCTGGTATAATCATAATAATGCAAACTGATGTAAATGTAAGTATAAAAGTAACTTTGCATCTGATTGAGGCTTGTTGCCAAATTTCAATAACATGTATCATTTGGCTTGTAAAATAAACATGTATAAGTATATAATACGTAAAAAACACTTGTTCACATAGCATCCAGCTGTGGTGTCCATGCTGTATTACAGAATGACCATGGATTGCTATACTTGTTATTACACAAGTAAGGATCAAATAATTTACATTACTTTATTCGTCTTTCCATTTTCTTTTTTTTCTTCTTTATGTCAGGTAGTCCAAATCCCTTTCATTTTGCACTCCATGGCCCCTTGCTTATTGTGCTCCTGATGATGATGTACTGGCTCTAGGAGTCATTTTCATGGTCCAAGAGTCCCACAAACTCTAGGATCTTGTGATGAAATCCTCCTATGGAATGGTAATCATTTGGTCATTATTCTAAAGATTTTGTTCTATTCTTGTTCCCAAAACTTACATTGCAAGAGCAGTTGTTCTGCAGTCTGCATTTCCTACACAGAAGTGGTCTATACTACATACCCATCCTGTGCACACATTTCCTAAAATAGGCATGTCAATATAATTATTCCTGTGCTCGAGTCTTAAAATCTTGTGCACATTCCATTACAACTAAGACTTCAGACTGAAATATCAGGGGATGCCTCTCCATGCATAGGAACATATTCCTGTCTGAGATCATCTACAGATATTCTAACCCTTCGATCATCACTCTTGGATCCATTTGTATACCATTCTAGTTGTCCCTGTGCCAGAAGTCTTTTTTCCTCAATCCACTTTTCTTTTTCAGGGATAAGAACCCTTAATGTATTGTAGAAGGAATATGTTGTAGTTATGTGATCCGATATGTCAAGTTCATGATCTTATACTGTCACTAATATGATTTTGGAATGTCCTATGTGCTCATATCGACTTTTCCGTAGGTTTCCTCATTAAAGGTTCTCACTTTAGAAGTTAAGTGATCTGTTACAGAGGCTTAAATCAAACTTCGCAACTTTGTTCCAAAATCTTAACAGTGGACCAAGGTTCCAATTTGTAAGTTTGATCACTGGCTAAATGAAACGTAATAACTAAAGTCATTGTCCAATTTTTTCAATAAAAAAGTTTACAAAAAAACTAAAATTAACCCTGACCACTCTTTAACATTTAATCATCTATTTGTTATTTTATAACAGTAAAATAATTTTATCATGACTAACATAGTTATTGCTGAGAACATATTTTTCAGGTCATTTCTTGGATGCAACAGTTTTTTACAAAATTTTCTTGGTTTTGTTCTTAGGTACATTATCATTTGAAGAAGTCATTTCTTAGTACAAATACTGTTTTGGCTCAGAAAGACATAATTGATCAACCTAGTAGGGAACCTGAAATACCAGCATATCAAGAGAAGTTTGATGAACCAGATAAACTAAAAAGAGCCCGGTAAATATTTCTATAATAGATACTGAACATATAGGCTCTGTATAGTCTATAGTCACAAAATTGTAGAAGTTACAAAATTCTTATCAAAATGTAAGAATAAAATTCTTGACTTTGTAAGAATAAAAATGTTATGTAAAATTCATGATTATAAAAACAAGTTTTTAATAATCTACAAACTGGTAGTTCCCATTTTTTAATCCAAGGGTATGAATTTGGTGCTGTTTATTTTTATTGAATAAATTTGAACCTTGGTGCTATTTTTTCCCACAGAATAGGCAAGAACAATGCCTAATTATTTATAAAAATTCAGTCATACATAGGCCAACATTATATATATACTGAAAGTTTAATTAATTAATATTTTCATGTTGGTAGGTTTTTGTTATGTTTCCACATGTGATTATTAGAAGATAGAAGATCTGATAAAAACAGCAGGTTGTACTGTTGAATTTTTTTGGTTACTGTGTTTTTTTTTTTATTGCATGTAAAATGAATATAACACATTAAATATTCCTGTTGTTCAAAGTATAACATCACAACCGAAGTTGTTGCATCAAACATCACAACAACTTAACTATATAAAAACAGTCAATAAATTAGATTATGCATTTAAATTTTTTATTGCAAGAATTATGGATGGTTTGTACATAATTGTGTTCTTATGTTAATAGGTTACTTTATCAGTCTCGTAAACGAGGGATGTTGGAAAATGGATTGTTATTAAGTACTTTTGCAGACAAATTTCTCAACAAAATGGATGGTGATTTATTAGCCCAATATGATCGTTTAATTAATCTACCCACAAACGATTGGGATTTGTATTATTGGGCGACTGGTGTGAAACCAACACCTATTGAATTTGATAATGAAGTAATGAAAAAACTTAAAGAACATGTACAGAATAAAAACAAAGAGAGCCGTATTCGTCAACCAGATCTTTCGTTTACTACATCCTAAAGTGATCAGTTTGTTTCTTGTAGTTACCATTTTTATTGTTTAGGAAGGCCTATATAAAATGGATTCTTAAGGTTGAAAATAAACAAAAATGTACTTGACTTATTGTTTGTAAATATATTTATGTAAATGTTATATAGAATAATACAATTTTTTCCGAGTTAAATTAAATTGTTTTATGCTTCATACCTTTACAAATTTATTACTATACATAACATACAGAAATTCTTTCAATAATGATATGTACATTCTTAATAGTTCCTTAAGTAAAAACATAAAAACAAAAATGTAATTATCATCGCATACAGCCACTGACATGATAGAAACAAATTTCGATAGACGTAACAATATTACATCTTAATTTTACACTTTTTTTATAAAATGTGATTTTTCTTTAGTACTGAATTTCAAATTACATTGAAAGTATTTAATGAATTGTGACCCTGTCATTAAATTCATTTTCATATTTTTATGGAATTTAAAATTGTGATATATGTAGATTTTTACATTGATTATGAATGGTGAAATTAGTTTCTAAAAAAAAATAAGATAAAAAAGTTGTTTTTTTAATTTTGAATAGCTGCCATTTTGAAACTGTTAAACAAATTTTGTGGGGTAATAAACTTGTCTAAGCTATTATTACCAAAATCAATTTTCGTGTCAACTTTGAATTAAATTGGATCATTTTTAAGGAGTCCCTGATCTGTATTTTATCATAAGGCCCCTCCAATAGTTTATTTTCCAACGGAAATTTCCTAATGAGTAAAAAACGAAATGGAATACATTAGTGAACTGGATCTTAATAGTGGTAATTTACCAGCACCTAAATTAGCAAATGTAGTAGTCCTATTACATTCAAAATGGTCTTTATAAATTTGAATTTGGCGATAACGGCTGCACTGTGAAATGAAATGTATGATATTAGGAATCCTGGATTGCTACTGACTTTTCATCTACATTTTAAGGTACAATGTTAAAAAAATATTTCCAATAAAAAGTATAATAGAAGACACGTGTATATTTTCATTATGATATATATATATATATATAGTGTTTCAGAAAGGAATTCCAGGATTACATTTATGGTAATGAAGTTCTAGGAACCTAAATTAAGAGGTAATTTTGATGTTTTTGACCTGAAAAAATTGAATAAAACCAGTGTAAAATACAAATATATATATATATATATAATATATATTATTTATGCACCATAACTTCCTCCTTTTCCTTCACCTTGCTGAGTAGTAACAGTTTTGTAAAGTCAGATTGGCTGACTCTGTGTTACTGCGGGTTGGAAGGATCAAGAGGGGAATTCTCCTACATGCACGAGAAATTCTTGCTCATGTCATTTCCTAAGGTGGCTAAACTATGGACATCTGTTGATTTACCAGAACTGGATGTGATTATGCACGTACAATGTCAGGGCATAAGGTTTATGGAAAAGACGCTATTATTCTTAGGTTTTCTAAAAAACCAAACTACTCCTAAAGGTGAAGAGAAACACAACAAACAGCCAAAAATAAAAAAGAAGTTTATATAATAATTAAGGAATACTAAAATGATAAACAAACTGGATACCATATATTAAAGTAACCATTTTATTTAATAGCTTATGATTTCTATGAACTAAATATATTAACTTTAATATTTACAAGAGATAATAATTATTTACCAAAAACTAGAAATAATACAACAAGCTAAGACAAAAAGTCCAGCCACTTAGTAAACGGTGATTATTTCTCACTCATGTAAGAGAATTCCATTTTAACAGTCTAATGACACAGACATCTGCCAGTCTGAGTTTACAAATTGTTACTATTCAGATATAGTGAGGGAAAAGGAGGGAGCTTTGATAGCAGAGTGGGAACTCAACCTCTCACTTGCATAGTTTTTTATCTCCCACTGGTGTTCTTAACAGACCATTTTCTATGCAGCTGACCAATAAGAACTTGTTATGGTGTTCTTAACAGGCCGTTTTCACAGTGGCTGACCTAAAATAACACATTAAAGTATGAGAATATGCAGTACACTATTACTAAAATTTTGTACTAAAAATTTTAGGTAGGCTACCACTGCAAAAAGCACCTTTACACAGAGCTCAAGGTTCCAGTCATGAACAATTAGCTCATTTACACTATTTCAAATATCATAACGATATTCAAAACCACAGGAATTCATTATCAGAATAATTTTTATTAAGCACTATATCCAAAACGATTTCCAATCGAAGGTTTTGGATTAGAGACCTGAACCACCCTCATTGAAAAATTGCCACTGGGATAATAATTCATAACTAATCGTGTTATTTTTCATATACCAACATATTTTCTTTGGTTGTTGTGCAAATATCTGCAGTTCCAAATAAAGCATTAAAATTTAGAATAAAAACTATCACTTGTTATGAAATT
Source organism: Callitettix versicolor (assembly GCA_022606455.1). Taxonomy (NCBI): domain Eukaryota; kingdom Metazoa; phylum Arthropoda; class Insecta; order Hemiptera; family Cercopidae; genus Callitettix; species Callitettix versicolor. Next base: position 30,487,607 of record CM040185.1, on the reverse strand, counting down.
ATCTTTGGGTATCAACACCAATTTAGAAATAAACGGGATAGTTCACTTAAACTAAATTTTTTCTAGTTGGTTCGCTTAAACGAACTAGTTTAAAATCTAGTTAAATGTTTTTAACTTAATGTGTTGTTGACACTACTACTATGTATATTTAATACTACAGCCTACTACTGTAGGGTCTAATTATTAAATATTAATTTTAATATTAGACTATATTTTAAACTAATTTCGGAATTATCAATAAGTTGAATAAGAATAATTCACAACGTAAAGCTCTCTGTAAACTAAAAGAATAAACGAACTAATAATACTAACAATTCCTTTACGAACAAAATACCGCGAACTAGAAGAACGACGAATTAATTGAACTAGTTCAGCGACGAACTATTGAACCAGATGCGATCTTAGTTAATATTGATGACGCTAGGAGCGCTGTCAACGAACTAAATATCCCAATAATTTCGTTGAATCGTTCGGTACTAAATTAGCAACAACTAGTTTTTATAATTAATATTTACTAAAAAAAGATTATAACATATGTATTTACAAACTAAATTTGTACAAATATCGACATTTCAATTTCTTCGTGGCATTATCTTTTACAAAATGTTAAAATAATCTTTTACTTGGAAGAATTATGGTTGCTTTTGCTCATTTTCTATTGTTAAAGTTGCGGTATTGTAGTTTCATAAGAGCCGTTAGGAGCGCTAAATGCAAGAACGAAATATTTTCCAATGAACTAGTTCGGAGAGTAGTTCAGTTTTCAGTTAAAAGATTATTCGTTTTGAACCGTTCATTCTTAAACTACCCACCTCTATTACCTTGTTTTGTTATATTATTTCTTTAGGTAGCTACTGTCATTACCAGAACGTATCTACAATTGTACATCTTGTGATGGTTGATGACGTGTTCGTATTTGTTCGTATGCATAATCAAAATCATTAATTCAACGGTAATCTGTTCAGAGTTCGGAGTTGTTTTTGAATTTGTAATTGTAGGTTAGATTGAGTAAATTTATGAACAATTAATTGTAAACAAAAATGACACCAAGATTGCAACTTTTAGAAAACGTTGTATCAGTGAGTACACATATGTTTCCAATATAGGCCTAATATGTATATTATTATTTATCAGTCGAATAATTGAAATGCATAATCAGTTCCGCCATTAATACATAACCTACATTTATAACAACCACAATATGGCCTAACCTAGTTAGTCCTGGTTTTATGATTTTGTTTTAATGTTAAACTGGGGTTATTAAGGAAAAAGAATTGTTCGATTTAACAATAACATTTGTAAATTTAGAAAAACAATTATGGGTTTTCTAAAACTTTAATCTAGGCCTTTTTTTAAAAATGGTTAAGATCTTTTTAATTCTGATGTCTTAATGTTTTTTTTGTAAGCAGAGTAAGCTTGTTCATGAAAAACTTAAGGTGTTCTGGTCATAGGGCTATGTAAGAATATTTTAATGGCAAATTAAATGGGGAAAGTGTAGTACTAATAAGGCAAATGTTAATGAGAGACAGGGGCCAAAAATAAATTATCAATCCTATAAACCAGTATTTATGAACTTCCATATGATTTACTGAAATAATGATTTTTGCAATTTTTTAATTATGCACTTATTATCAAATTAAAAGATTCACCTGCATGGATTGGATGGATGATGTAGTAAAGTAATGATTTTTAATTTTTTAATTATGTACTTTATTATCGAATTAAAAGATTCACCTATAGAAGATTAAGTTATGATTTTAAGTCATTTTTTAGGGAACTATATTGTGATGTCATTGATGGTAAATATATTGTATGCAGTGTAGGTTGTTTTCGATTTTTCAGTAATTTTTTTGTAAAAATGCTTTAATACATGCTCAAAAGCAAGAATCCAAAATATAAAAGCGTGAAAACATGGGAAGTATGATAAAAATCAAAAATAAAAGTGACATGCATAACCTTAAAATCTTTCAAAAAATTATTTTCCCCCAGGTGAGTATGTGTTAATTAGGTAATAAGGTATAAAATAAAAAAAATTCAAAAACCACTGTTTGGAAAAACAACCTACATTGTATAACTAGCTTATTGATGTGTACACTTTGCATGCAGTATTGTAGAAAACCTGTGCAAGATTATATCATCAATATGACCAACCAAGATACTACTCATGTGTATTATCACACTATAATAAATCAGTTACTGTTCAACATTATTGAATAAGGGATTCTACAGGAAACAGCAGTTATTAGTAACTGGTGGAAATGTTATAATTGCCTTTGTGATAGAGGTTTTCCCCATCTTTAACCGGTTAACAACTTGGTTATTATTGTTAATTGTGCGACTGGTGCATACTGAATACAATCGTAAGATGCTGACATGAAGATTTGTCAACAAATGAGTTAGGTTATTATAAGTTTTTTTTTTAAAAAAACCTTTATATTCTTTCATTATTAATGATGCATTTAATTAATTGTTTTTGCGATGAAAAACCCATTACCTAATTTTGCGCAGTAACAATTTTGTTTTTTTTACTTTGCATTTTCTTGAACTTCCATAGTTTCTGCACTTTTATATTTTGTATTATTACTTTTGTGTATGTAATAAAGCATTTTGGCAAACAAATTAGGAAAATTGACAAGCCACCAGAAAATGCATTTGTACCCTATAAACCAAATAATGGGCATGACCCTTTAAATTGTATTCTTAGTGTTAAATAAATAATTAAAATCATTTTTTTTTTTTATAGAGAATTAATGAAATCAAAGGACAATGTGTAGGAGCTCTATATGGGGTGATGTATGATAGTACACTGCTTGTGATTGGCCTCAGTGTCGGTGTTTTACCTGATTCTGGAGTATCTAAATATCAACAACTGCAAACACATTTCCCCACAGAAATTGATTTTTGTGGTATTGTTATGTTTACAAATGGCCATGAAGATAATGATGTGCCAGTTACAGTTTTCAACAATCTGAAGGTAAACTATTCTACAACAATGTTATATTTTTAAGGACAAACTTTACTATTACTTTTTTTATCTGCATGCAATGATGGATTTTCAGCCGCTTACTGTATTCAAAATTTCGACCTAGCCACATCAAGATAAATACATTTTTTAAAATAATTGTGTAGAATTGCATTGATTGGCTACATTTCCTGAAGTAGGTAAACAAGGTAAGACTATTTTCTCGTTCTGCAATGATGAAAGCTGTGAACAAAGCATAACATACAAAGTAACAGTGGGTAATAACCCTGTTGGGGGTAATAACCCTAACATCAGGAATAGTAATAATAGTTCAAAAAACAAATTTTTATTTAGGACAACTGATAGCTCATTGATTAAAGTAGAATGATGACAACCTTTCATTAATCATAAGTGCAATCTTCAGCTAGCAAGCAAGTCATCTTCCTACTGCACAACTCTGTTATTCCTGACCATTAATTTTGTAATATTACTTGAGAATGTCTGCTATTGTCTGTTATGCCATACGTATAGTAAGGTAGTAAACATAAAATAGATTTATGGTACTTTTTTGCTTTACAATACTATTTTTATTTCCTTTCCAGTTGCTAAGTTATCAGGTTGTTGATTAGCGATTAGCTGATTCATAGATTCACTGTAGCATGTGCTGTGATTACAGTTGCTGTATGTAATGTGTATCAGTGTGTGTTGTGTATCAGTGTGTGTACGAGTGTGTGTGTGGTGTGAATCATTGTGTATGGTGTGTACCAGTGTGTGTGTCAGTGTGTGTGATGTGTATGGTATGTATCAGTGTATATGGTGTGTGTGTGTGTGTGTGTGTGTGCACAAGTTTCCAACTTGAAGTGCTGAAACAAGTTCGTCGTCAATGCAACAGCATGCGAACATCCATTATTGTGAAGTACAATATTGTTTGAAAACAATTCACGCTGTTTTTTACACTATTTTTGAACTGAAGCATCATTCATCGTGTTACCTTGTGATAAACCTCGTTTGTCTGTCTGTAAATTTTGATAGGGTTTTTTGCATTCAGAAAAAGCATATACTGTAAATTGTGTACTTGGTGGGATAGTTAATTTTGTCACAAATTTTAAAGTCAAACAAATTAATAATAAACAATTCTTGTGGCTTGCTGTTAGGTGTGAAGGAATATCAGTGAAGGAATGGGAAGGTCACGATAGTGGCAGCGATGGGGAAACTAGCTGCTCGTCAGGACTAAATGTTCTCTGCTTTCTGAACAACCCTCGTATTTATATAAATAAGGCCTATAAGCATATTTATGTTTTGTGAATTTGGATTGCAGAATGTGATGCTAGCCATGCTAAAGTCTCCAGCATATGTTATGTTACCCGATCATTAATACATTTATTGTTATTTTGTTTAAAAACATGCATACCCCAATAATCAGAATACCCAACAACTAATGTAAAAGAAATTTAATTTGTTTTTGCAAATATTAATTGTGATATCAAAATTATATATAAAGACTGAAATCTAGGCTATATGTTATGTTATTATGTGACTACATTGTATGAGAAAAAATTGATTTATTTAACATGAGTTTTTAAAAGTGACACTCCTTGTCATGTGTTGAAAACGATACTGTTCTTTAACGAGCGTAGTTCTTTTTTATAAAATAAATGATAATTATTTGCATATGCAGTAGAACTTCGTTATAACAAGCCTATTTGAAACAAGTACTTAGTAGTAACCAGCAAAATGATAAATTAACTTGCTCTTAATGAGGTGACAATACATAGACTTGGTTTTAACGAGCAATTTCATTTTCTAAAATTATACAAAATATCTATTAACCTTTGCACTTAGATGGCCAGTATTTCTAGCCACACTCTACTTTCAGTCATCACAGAATATTTAACGCATGGACTGTCTATAAGTTGAGTGGCCAGCCTTATTGGCCACTCATATTTCTCTGTCAGCTAAGGCACCTTAGCGACTGGAATTGTTTTTCACTACATTGTACAATGTTATGTAGGGTATTTAGTTTTTAAAAAACAAAATTTATATATATATATATAAAATATATATATATATATATTTATTTATATATATATATATATATATATATATATATATATATATATATTTATATATATATATATATATATATATATATATATTATATATATATATATATATATATATATATATATATTTATTATTTATATATATATATATATATATATATATAATGTTTTGGTTTAACTTAACAAATATTGTTATAATATTATTACAATAAATTTATAGCTAAACTAAAACATTTATAAATATAATAAACTTTTAAAAAATGTAACATTATAATAGTAACTAACCAAAATTTCAATTATATGTAAGTAGATCTAATCACCTAAGGGTGATTTATGATAAATCACCAAATCCTGAAGACACTTGAATAAAGAAAACACCCATAGCCCATTTCATTCACGGTCCTTATTAAATATCATATTCATAATAATATTGTAACCATCATTAAGGCTTAAGGTACTATTACAAAATTAAAGAATTAACTCAATGAATGATCAGTCTATAAGAAAAATAAAGAATGGTTATAGAGAAATACTGAAAAACAAGAATAAAGAAAAACTCAACACTGAAGAAACCATTATGAGTTAATAATCCATACACTTGAAGTGAGAAGTTCAATATTTTAAATAAAGAAATAGTTAAGCATCAGACCAGAAATAATTTATCAAATCAAACAACAATCAAACAAATTAAGACACCTATTTGAAACTATACTAAAGAGATAATCAAGCATCAAATGATAAATAATTAAGCATCATTCAAACAAAATAAGATACCAACTTCAACTACATTACAATGTTCATTTTATTCAATATTCGACAAAACTTATTTTACACAAAATAACAAAATAATATATTTGGTAACGTAATAGTAAGCTTTATAGACTTGGTGAGTAACATGTAATAACTTCAGAATTCCATCAGTGGCTTTAATTATTAGACTTGAGGACATAATTAATTAATTGAAAACTTTATAATTTTTTTTCATTGGTGAATATTTGTAGACTGTTTTAAAGTCAACCTAATGTACAATAGCCTAAATTTCAGTTCATCATTTTATTTTGTTAAATCTCCCATAAATCACCTTAAATCATTCACCAGAAAATTGCCCATTTAGTTCTTAAGTAAAAATGAAATTTTAGTATAATTTTTTAATTTAATTGAATGGTTTCATAAAGAGTTTGTCCTTTTAGTAATGTTAAGTGTTTCTGAATTTGAAAGCTAACCGAAGACATAAACTGAACACAAATGCAACACATATTGTATGATTGATTTTATTTATAATTGGTGACAAACGTATTGTAATTGATTTTTATTAATATAATACACTTCATAAAGTGCAGTACCTATATTATGTACTTTCCATAAGTATTTTTAATACTGAATGCTTAGAAAACACTACATGTGATTAGATTGACACTAGAAAGTTGACACAGGGTATGATGGAAATAATTTATTTGAAGATTTCCTGATATGTTACTGCAAAAGCCAAACAAAATCAAATAACTAAATTACAAGCATAGCATTTTCTTTGGCTATCTGCACGTTCGAGGAATTTTAATGTGGTAGTTGTAATTTCTCATTCTTAAATTGCTGTAGTAAAACACAAATTGGTAAAGTGCACTATTCTCTCCATAACGAATATACAGTATATTGTTATTGATATGTGACTACATTATAATTTTAGTGGTCAATTCTACAAAACTATGTTTAATACAGCAGGTTAAAACCCAGGTTGAAACATATTTTAATATAAGATGTTGGATGCTTAGTAAGTGATAAAAATCAAAATTATTCATGAACTGGAATGAGACTATCAGATTTAAATGTTTGTAAAAAACATGGACTTTCTTGAACAACACTTTCAACATTATGGAAGAATTGTGAGAAATTTACAGTGCATTTGAAAAAAATTACACAGGTTTTTTTTTTTTGGTGTTTAACGTCCGACTATTGTGCACACTTGGGCTAATGCAGACGATGGGATGATTTATAGCGTATGAAAATGCCAAGCCCTGGCCGGGAATCGAACCCGGGTCCTCGGGGTGAAAGCCTAGTACGCTATCCACTAGGCCACCGAGGCGGCTAAATTACACAGGTTTCATTTATTGTATAATAACATTATTTTGTTGAAAGCAAAACTTACTAACATTTAAAAATTGTAGTACATTAAATTTTACTTATGGCTTTTAATCCAAACACATCAATATTTTACAAAAACTTTTTTTGTTAGATTTTTTAGATGTGGCAATGTAAAAATTGACAGATGCAAGTTGGTAACTCATAAGTAACAAGCATATTTGATAAAAGATCGTAAGTAACAAGCATATATTGAATCTTGTTTTAACTGAATTTCACTGATTTTATTGTACATTTAAAATCAGCAGTGGGAAATTTATGTAGGTATTTCATTTATTCATTTTACATTTATAGCATAAGCCTATAGCGTTCATATGTAATTATGTTTAACTGGAGCCTAACAAAGATTTTGAGTTTATATTTAAATGTGAGTTAATTTAACACTACTTTTGTTCATTTTTCAAAACTGTGCATGAATTAAAAAATAAATAAATAAAATAACTTTGGGAAAAATAAAATAATTTAAGTCCAGAAAACTCAATCTATCTGTTCTGTGCTATACTGAAACTTCTCTTAACAGATATTTAATAAAAGCAAACATCGCTTATTAATCTATACTGTTAAATCAGAACAGTCTTCTTTAAAAAAAGTATAGACTAAATTTGTGGTATAACTATGTGTGTAGGTGGTTAAAACCTCTGAATGTTGTGAACCTCGGTATCGAGGAGCTCCACGTTGCACAGTTGGAAAAATAATCAGTTTAGTTTGAGAACTTTTGTATTTTTATGTAAAATTAAAATTAGTATTAACTAATTTATATAATTTTATTTCATTTGTTTACACTTTAGTAAAGAAATAATATTCCTTACCAAGCATTTTTATTGAATTTCATGCATTTTCCTGAACTTAATAAAATTTAACAGTACGCATTTATCTCTTTCCAAATATTTTCTCTGAATTAAAAGAGGAGCCTACAAACTGTATTGAAATCCTGGCCATCGTAGTAAATGTAGTTTTCAGTTCCTGGATTTAACAGTTACATTATTTTTAAGGCAAGCCTAAATTTTATTGTTGTATTAATTTAACATTGATATTTGTTATAATTTCGAATTTAATTTATTTTAGGATGTATTAGTCACTGATAACCCTCTGTTGTTGAAAAAACCAAAAAACTCGGAAAAACTGTCATCATATTTTTACTGCAATCAAAAATTGGCAGAAACACATCATGAAATTGTTTCAGAAGCGTTTATTTGTCAGCTGTTCATTCATGTTCGATTACAAACGCGTTTGCAGTTGGTTTGTGAACAGTCATCACAAGCAATTTTTGAAGCAGTAAATAATTTACAAAAAAAGGTTAGTAATATTACATTATGATTTTATTTATATTTTATTGGTAAACTCTACTCTGTGATTGGTAAAACCCTTGTAGTGTCTAAATGGTAGCGTATGCAAAGAATTATGAAACTTGGCAATTTTTTTATAGTACATTCGACATAACAGACAGTACTTTGTAAAAACGAGTAGTATTTCTATGTTCATGGAAGCTTCATAATTTTCTAACTTACCATTTAAATGTTAAAGGTCTAATTGCATACAGAAACATATGAAAACCAACAGGTTTTGGCTGTATACCTATGGACTGTAAATAAACCTACTTTATTGTTCATGAAGTTTGTTAAAATTGCCATTGTTTAGATTCATTTTGATGTTTTATTTACTCTATAAATGTTTTCAGTTTTTAGGTATCAAAAATACAGCTGGAGAAATTTATATATGTCCGTAATCATTTCTAAGAAATTACCAACTAATGGTTGTGTACATTGGATACGCCTTTGACATCTAATGTCTACATCTAGGTTGTTTTCTGAATCCTCCTTACAAACTTTAGGATATTGTTCCTTGTATAAAAAAGTAAACAAAACTTATTTTTACTTTAAGTGACTTATCTTGTTTCAGTACACTCAGACAAGATATATATGGTATGTTAACAAAATTTGTAAGATTTATAATTTCAAATGGCAATACTTGCAGGCTACGTTGGTAAATTATTGGTAGGTTAACGTGGTATTTTCTTTATCTGATTCATGTGCAGCAGTTAAGTTTTTTACTGTTCTTTAATTGTGCTTAATCAGTATCATTAGTACCAGTCTTTATAGATAATAAAACTCAATAGTCAGTGTACATTCAGTATTGCATGTATGTGTAATACCTATTTAATATATAAGCCAGCTGCAGGCTCCTACTATAATAATTGTTTGTGTCATTCAAATTTTAAAAGCTTGTCTTTTTTATTCTAGTATTGTTTTATCTAAGTAGACAATTAAATGACTTAAATAACTTATCTTTTAATATTTATTGATATAAAATAAAGAAAAAAATGCTTTTTATTATAGGAAAATGTTTTACGCTGTTAGTAACTTTTACTTTAGTGTCTACACCGGTTCAAAAAAAAAAATCTACGTTATATCAAAATTGAATGACATTTTGTTGTGATTTGTAAAGGTGTTAAAACAAGTTAAAAACAAAATGATTTTAAAAAATAAGTAAGTTTGATATGAAAGTGCATTAATTTTTTTATAGGAATTTAAATATTGAAAAAATTAGCTTAAGGGCTCAGTATAAACTAATTTTTACTCTCAGATGAATTTTTATAGGTACTTGAGAAAGCAACATTTTCATTTAATTCTAGGGTATTTTTGTTTTTAATATGAATAATATTTTTTAAAAGGTAAATTTTGTTATCTGTAAAACAGTCTTTTTTGAAGGTGTAGTAATTTAAAATTTTATTTATTTATTATTTCAGTCAACGCTTTCTGTTCAGATGAGGTATTGTTCATTTATTTTATCAGAATCTCATGAAGTATCTGTTGTAGGTTGTCATAGAGATGCAAGGAAAATCACATGGGGAATTGTAATATATATTTTGAGACCTGTTTGCTCCTTTTTAAAGAGCAAAGCGAGCAGGTGTTGAGCCTAATTGGTTGTTAAAATATAAAAGATGCTAAATCTGATTTTATGCTTCAGGTATCTTCAGGAGCTGTAGCATTTTCGGTTAGTAAAACAAACACATACTTGTTTGGAACAGAGCTGGAAGGAACTAGCCCAACAATAAATGAGTTGTTTCTTGCAACAAAGAACACCGATGATTATGATGTAACACGGAAGAAGAAAAATAATTCTTCTGATAGTATTGAGAATAGTGTAAGTTTATAGTTTTATTTATTTATTTCATTTTAGTTGGTGACAAATTGTTCTTGTTTCAGTATAAATAAAACACATTAAATTAGTAGGACAGAAAAGTGATAACCATATAAATATTACAGTTTTGTAATAAACTCAAAATAAATTCATTAAAATAAACTAAACTGCATAAATCGAAGATCAGCATCGACAATAATGTAATAGAAACATAATAAGAGAAACAAAATTATTTAAAAAATGCTACCAGACAGACAGTGTATAGAAGTAAATGTGTTTTTAAGATCCACAGGCAAAGTCAAGAACTCTTTGTTATATAAATTCAAATCAAATTTGTCTATCTGCCTAAAATGCACCTCTTATAAAAAAAATGTGATAACCACTATAAAATTTAGTGAAAATGATCTTTTTAGTATCCTGAACCTAGGAAAAATATTTAGGTATGGTTAACAGGTAAAACTTTATAAGAATTAATATTTTTAAAATTTTTATTTATCTAGTTTGGGTTATCATTTGAAACTAGAAGTGATACTGATTCCAAATATACAGTAGAGTGCTGGAAATCTGTGGAGGTAAAAATCCAGACTGTTAATAATTCAAATTCGATAAAAACAAAAAAATCAGAACTGAAAATATGTAGGCATTAATGACTATTGCGTTGTTCACTTTAATGCACTATGCCATGACAAAAACAGAGTGTTTACAATTACATATGGTATTATTGTACGTTACATTGTATTGTTAATTTGGGTGATTTACACTGTAAATGTCCTTTGTGGTTTAAACAACATCAAGTTTAAAAATAGGAAGTACATTTTAACTAATTAAACAATGTTGAAGATTTTGGATAGACTCAAAAGGTGAATAGTGAGATATTATTAACAAGTTTGTAAGAGTGAGCACAATCAAGTTTTGGCAGTCAGTGATATTAAGCAAGAAGGATTAGTTTGAATCAGTTTGCCTCAAAATTGGTTTTAACATAAAGGACATTAAAATTTGTGCAATCAGCAAATAATACGTCATTGGAAAGTATATGTCATATAGTTGACGAAATGAAAAACGTTTGGGTGAGTCAATTTCTGGCCCTGTAGTTTGTGAAAAAAACTGCAAAATCAGTGAGTTTTGTTTGTACACCAAAGAAAATGTAATTCTTTACTGCGGCAATGCAGAACACTATTTTTTAGCAAATAGAAAGTCTAACTCTCACATGTACTTTTGCCATCTTGAAACCAAGCCAAACTATAGACGCTTCCTCGTTCTTAATCTGTACACATCAGTTGTACATAATGCTTTGCTAGTCACTCATTTTTAAACACTTTTTAAGTCGGTAGTTCAAGTTTTAATTCCTATTTTATACTAACATTTTATTGTGTTATTTTCATTCTGTTTTATTGACAGTTAATTAATATGAACGGTTGTTTGAGATGAATAAGTTTTATGCTAAAGTTCTTCATCATGGAGTGAGTGCTTTTAAATGGTGACAACGCTGTGGACTATATGTGCTTTCATGTTTCTACACCAAAGAAAATGTAATTCTTTATTGCGGCAATGCAGAACACAATTTTTTAGCAAATAGAGAGTCTAACTCTCACATGTACTTGTGCCATCTTTGATACCAAGCCAAACTGTAGACGCTTCCTCGTTCTTAATCTGTACACATATTTTGTACATAATGCTTCGCTAGTCACTTATTTTTAAACACTTTTTAAGTCGGTAGTTCAAGTTTTAATTTCTATTTTTATACTAATATTTTATTGTGTTATTTTCATTCTGTTTTATCTATAATTAATTTATATAATAGGTTATGTTAATGTTTGTGAATTTATTAAATGTGTTAGAGCATTTGTGTCTTTAACATTTTAAGCCTAGTTCTGAATCCAGATGCACACAATGTTGTTGAACGATCATCACAGTTTACTACTGAATTATGTGATAGTATAAGTCAAAAGAGAATACCTTCATAAAATATTCGAGTTAATACATCTTCAGTTAACAGTAATAATTTGATACACAGTTTCACTAATGCAACAGAAAATTCAATGCTATGTATACAATGCTATGCAAGGTAGGAAGGCCAGAAGCTTTTAAAGCCAGCTCTGGATAGTTAAAAATTTCAAGAGTAGACATGGCATTTGAGAATTAGAAATTCAAGGAGAAAAATAAGTATATTAAGTTAAGGCTAGTAATATATTCAGTGACAAATTTATGAAAATATTAGTTGACAAAGATTACTTGTGTGATAATGTGTACAATGCAGATGAGATAGGAATAAATTAGTGTTCACTTCCACAGAAATCACTCGCATCTAAAAGTATAATATATGTAAGTCCCCTGACGCAAAAAAGTGCAGAGCTAGAGATTAAATTCAAATTTCCCAAAGCATTAAAGTAGCATCTTGTGTATATATAACAGGGTGTCTACTAGTCCCTGATATCCCCGATGTCTCGTGAAAGACACATATTTTATCAAGTGGTCCCAGATGTCACGGATAATACCGGAATTTAGAATTAAAATCCCCTTTTTCCCTAGAAAATAATAATTTCCTCCCTTCTCAGTGATTTTGTAAATTGTGATATGAAATGCCGATAAATAAGCCTTGATACGGAAAAAATAGTAGAATGTGCCTCTATTAGCCAAAAATTCAAGTAGGCTTCCAAAAAACTTAATTTTAAGGTTATTATATACCATCTAGTATATTTAATTGTGGAACTAATATTATGTACGATGCCGCTAATGTTGAAGAAATTCATGGTCCCATGTAATATATGTCCCCAAAAATCCCTGATTTTTGCTTAAGGGAGCTGGTAGACACTCTGTATAAGAAATTTTATAGTGTTTTCACTACCTATTTATTTTAACTAACTTTTTTTTATTAGGATATACTAAATGTTGGTATGATACATAAAGTGACTCGAGATGGTCTCAGTGAAAACACAAATAAAGATGCACCTGTAATACACTATTTAAAAAGTAAGTAAATATTATTATAGTTAAACAAATATTTGTTGTTCAAAACTGGTAGAAAACTAGGAAAGTTTACATTGTTGGAACAATTACTAATGTTGTCCAATTGATCATATTTTTTAAAATTTATTTGTTAAAAACAAAATGTTACTCTACAGCATTAACACAGTGAATATGTGTTACTTATAAAATTAGCTACTATTTAAATGTTGCAGTAAAAAAAAGTTTCTTATCACTTAATCACTGTACTTAGTGATGGAGTGATTAGTGATCAATTAATCACTTAAGTTTCTTATCAGTTAATCTTACTGAAAATTAAGATTCTTTAATTTTCTGTTTTTTTTTTTCAAAACCAACAAAAAATATTATTTCACATCTATATTTTTAATCGTATAAAAAGGTTTTTACTCATAAATATTGGCACGAGCTCTAGGATTTTCTTTTCAAAAATTGTGTTCAGCTTATAATAATATATGTAGGTCATTTGTTGTATTGTGATGCTTGAAGGAGAAGTGGGTAGGATAAATGTTCACAGCATCTATCGCTTTTAAATTTTTTTTAATAATTAATTTCATTTGATGTATTTATAAAACTAATTTTTTTACTGGAAACTTGCCAGCACTTTCCTTTTATTAGTTTTTAAAATATTTATAAATAAATTATTTAATAATAAATAAAGTATTATCTGGCTTCAAAGACTGAGAACAGACAATCATTATGGCAGGTAGGTGTTACCGATTAAACTTGACTTGTGATCATTTATTTAATTTCATAGATGAAAATAGTTGCTCATGTAAGTACACACTTCTAAAATAGCATAAAATTTGTGCAGCAAACTTTTCAATTTCCATGTATTTTTTTTCCTAAATAAGAATATATTTTGGAAATTCCTATTTCTTGATATATTTGCCTTTTAAAACCAAATCATTCAATTAAGAATCAAGTAATTTCCGTTGTATTGAAGTGGGATTATATTTCCAACTTCAAAGGAAAAAGGCCGAATAAAAATTACAACTTTTTTGTATTAACTCTTTGAAATAATTTTAATATTTATCAAATTTGCTTTTGATTCTTCAATTTTATTACAATATTGTAAAAATGAGCAATATGATTTTTTAATTCCTCACATGTAGGAAAATATGTCAAAACATTTTTCTAGAGAGAATTTTTAAACAAAGTCAGTTTCTTGTATAAAACTTGCTGTTGTATCATACATTATAATTGATTTTTTCCTGTACTGTCTGTTAAAAATGCGAGATCTTTTACCCACAAAGGATTTTTTTTATAATCGATATATGTCATTTTAAGAAATACAATTATTTGTTCCGAAAGCAGATAGAAGCTCTTCTGTATAACTTCTGTATAATAAAAAAGTTCTTTGAATTCAAATTTGATGACGAAATTGTGTGTACAGTAGCTCCCTCAAGTGGTATTTTCTTCGTAACATATTTTTCAGAATTTTCATTTTATTTCAGAACATATATGGGCAAAAAAAAATTACCTCGGGAACCACATGCGAGCTACCAGTTTGACATCCTTAGTTTAGAGGACTTCTACTATAGTTGGAACCAGTATTATCCCCACATAAAATAAAAGTCGAACACTATAAAATTTTTACATCTTAAAAAGATTAATATAAAAGATTAATAATGTTTATGTTAAAATGTTCATGCTAAATCTGCTGAACTGATTATTTGTCGATTCTGACAGTGTTGTTGCTCGTTTGACAGTCTTTTTAGTTTAAAGTGATTTTTTCATCAGTTGTTGGTGTTGTAGGTCATCACCAGGAAACTTAATTTTCAAAATTAAAATTCAAAACTGTCAGCTTGAAAACAAGTATCATCAATATATAATTTTAGAAATAAAATAAAATTCCACTACAATAACTATTATACTGTATTGTGTTCTAGGTACTGCAGGTCAGCTAATAGTCAACTTACCCATTGATGCGCTATGTCTTGCCCATAGGGAACGCAAAGCCTCTGAATTGTACGGAATGCTTGTTGATGCACTTTGCCGTTCTCTCAGGCTGTTTGAACGATGCTTAAGCCATAAAACCGAGCCACTATCTGCACCAAAACCATTCCATTTTGTTCCTCCAAAACTGGGTCATTTTTTTACTGTCATTTATCAGGATGGTGATGATGATGAAAGTCTAGGTTAGTATAGTTTCATTTAAAATGTTCATATTGTGTAAGTAATAACAGGAGCGGCATAAAAGTCCAAGGTGACGTTAATGGATGTGGATAGTGTTGTTAAACAAGTTATTCATGTTTTGTCTAGTTCATATTATTGTTTGATTGAGGGGACATCATGTTTTTCTTGTTGAGCAGTTCTTTTGCATAAACTTTTATTATTTTCACCTCCAGATCACTTTTGCCAGTTACCCAGAATTTCTTTTTTTGGTGGGGTGGTTACAAGGTTGTTTCCAGCCATCAAAATCCCACAAGTAACTAGGTAATTAAAGTGTTCACTCATACATAGCACCGCATGCATAGGTAAGGCTAGGTTGAACCTGGAGATTGCCTGGCATCCAGAGTCTGTTCAAGATAGGTTCCCCCTTAGCCACGCAGCCTTTGGTATATACTATTTCATCTTGATTTGGGATCTAAATAGAGAGTAAATAGATGAAGGAAGGTTATGTTCAGCCAGAGCACAATGTGTGAACCTCTGAGGAGCCTCTGATTGATGCAGAAAATGAACATTTTTTAATTTTATTTTTATCTAAAAAGTATTACTATGTAAGTAGTACTATTAACAATATTTAGATTTAGTTTCTACGTAAGATATTTTGCTTGATGGTGATGATAGCCTTCATGTGCTTTTCACCAAAAGCCTTAATTAAAAAAAAAAAATTATATAAAAAACATATAGTCAACCATGACAAATGAGTCATCATTGACAAAAATTGATTAAGTTATTTAGGCTGTGGGTGGGTACTTGTTGAAAAAAAAATTTTTTTTTTTGTGGATCAAGGCAGCTCCAGAGGATTATATACATAACAATATTTCATTCAAAACTTGATATTATAGTACAAAATAGCTCCTTATATTTTTATGTACACACTTGACCTTTATCACATTAAATATAATGTCAATATTAAGTTAATTTATTTGCATATTTTCTGAATTTTTTCAATCATAAATATACTTAATTTTGGAGTTTTTATGCAAAATGCACATCCTGCAACCAAAATAGATAAAACTATAGTCATAGTTGATCAAAATAGGTTCAGGTAGTTTAGGTTCTAGATGTCAGTCTTGAAGACGAAAGAGGAGATGAAACAGAAAATTATAGAAAGTGCCATTTTCTAATCATTTTCCTCCACTTTGATTCTGACAATATTAAAAAATGTGTTTTTTTTTATTTTTACCACTGTCCTGTTCTTTAACCCTCCAGTACACTCGTAGGGAACAGTTACACTAGTACATGTACACGGATTGAGAGTGCATGAATTTTATTACTTCAATTTTTTGCTTTAAAAGAACCTTTCTGTATGTTTGTATCTGTCATGAGTTTTTAAAAAAGCATAGATTCTTAAAATCTACATAAACTAATGTTAAAAAAAATGTCTGAAAATTTTCAAATACATTTTTTTTAATTTGATAAAATGCATTTTGTTTTTACTAAAACAAGTCTAAAGCATGAACATTACAAGTTAAAAAAAAAAAAATAACATGAATGTGAAAATGTAGTCTACTTATTTATTTTGCATTTTCTTTTATGTCTTGCTTACTTATGCTTGCTCATCCGTTTCCCCATTATCATTTGTAAAACTTGTTCTCTCATCACATTTACTCCAGATATTAGACATGACATGTCCTAAGCATATATATTAGTTACAGCCTCTGCACTGGAATGTGGTAGGTCTGTTCTTTTTCTAACACACAGGTAGCATCTTCCTATTATTTTTTCTGCATTGGTGCAGCAGGTCTTGCAAGACAATTTTGGGGAATCTCTTGATTTCTGATAAGCAGAGTTTGATTTTTGTTAGTATGTTGTCTTGCTGTGCCCTTAAACGCAAATGCCCATCTAATAGCTCCTTGGAAAGAATTGTCAAAAATGTTTTTTTCTCTAAATTTGTCTCTGTGAATAACAGTAAAAGCATTGATCCCAGCTATATTAAGAAATAAGAAAAATACAACCAATATTACTGTAATAGTCACTTTAATCAACTGTGTCTTGTGTCGAATGATATCTTTCATTAACGCATATCATTTGAAGCATTAAATTCATCTTCTAATATAAGTCGAATCTCTTCTTCATTTTATAAGAACATACCACAACCTTTTTCAAATATACTATTCTGGAAATTTTGTTTTATATTTTTATTTATTATTTACAAACTATATACAACTATAAACTAAAAATATTATTTAATGTAGGAAAAAGAGCGAAAATCAAATAAACAAATCTGTAACATTACTATTCATGACAACATGGGCAGAGTTTTAGTCTGAACATGTATTACACAAAACTGACATGCATGGAGTAGGAGTCCACAATTCTTTTTACAAGTTAAGGTCAAAATGAGATTGCATGTGTAAGAGTGGTTGGCCCAACACGATGTCCTGAAAGGTGGTGGAAGAAGGTGTCGTACAGATTCTAGATCCCTTTATCAGTATGTGTACAAAAAAAGTTAAAATACGGATCATCAATCCGCAGTGCGTGCACTGTAGGGTTAAGGTAATAGTACTGCAAATTCTGTAAGAGTTTTCCTTTTTAAGTTATACTAGCAAAACCCAGCAGACATTATTCTGCCTGTGTACATTTATTTACATCCATATATATGCAACCACTACCTTTCCTACATTTACAGGATTTCTCCAAACAGGTTGTCATTAAATAAATCTTACCATAATAGCAACTATATATATATATATATATATAATTGACCATGTGAAAAACATGGATTTTCTAAATTTAATCTGGCAATGTACAGTAACTGCCGTTGAGGTTTGTTGATTGTCATTGCGAAAGCAAGATGCACAGGAAGTTGTAGTCTTTTGAATGTAAAGGACAAATCAGAGGGAATCATTGGAACTCGCAAAATCAGCACATCTCTTTTACATTTGCTGTTAATTATTTTTGCTTCAATCACATTCTGCATCATTTTTTTACGGAAAGTCTGGTTCCATTGCACAACTTTGGCTTGTTGAGATTCCGAAGGAGCAGTGTTGGTAAGCCAACTTTCATTGTTAATATGTGTGGTGGAATTCCATTAGGCTCAACTGAATTTAAAAATTCTACTGGATAATTAACAGCTTGATCCACTTCTATAACTGTGTCAATAGCTTTGTATTTCGTAACTGCACCAGGAATTTACATCTTTGTTTTTTATGGTATTTTAAATAATTTCCAGTACATTCCAAACTACATTAGCCACGTTAGCCAACAATGATCAATATGTAAATCTAATGGTTACGTTAGACTGGTCACAATACAATAACAAAAATTTGTATGTAATCAGGTCCATAGATAAACTACGAAATATTCAATTAAGGGGTTTCTACTCCAATGGCAGTTAGGGATTGAAAAATGAGTTGGAGTAACAGTCGTCATTGTAAATATCCAGACCCAAGTGAGTTGAAACAAAGTGGATACATGAAACCTTTTCCATGTATGAATAAGCTCACATATACGTTAGACTGATAAAACCTTATCCATAAATAAGCTTACGTATATGTTAGACTGATTACAGTACCATAACAAAATTAGTATTTAATTAGTTCCACAGATAAACTACTAAATATTCAGTTAGGTGATTTCAACTCCGACAGCGATCAGAGATTGAAAAATAATGCCATCATGATAAATGCCCTGATCTAATCGAGTTAAAATAAAGTGGATAACAGAAAAACCTTCTCTCTGAAAAAGTACATGTATTATCAACGTTTTGGTGATTGGTCAAATAGTGTCCAAGTCTATTTGTGTCAAACAAACAAACCAACCAACAAATACACATACATAGATTTTTATATGTATAGATGTATACGTAATTCTTGTCACCTATTTATATACACTGCGGCATCTTCAGAGGGTAACTTGTGGGGTGGAACGCTGCTGCATTCCTTGATAGTAGCAATAACCATAACAGTATTTCATATAAAACTTGATATTGTAAAATTATAGTGCTATAATAATATAGTGATAGCTCCTTACGTAAAGACATACAACCTTTATCAAATTAATTATATAAACTTTTGTTACAATAGATTCAGGCCCCACTTTTTTGGAATTAATTCTTATTGTGATTGGGGTAATGATTCATGTGATGAAAATATTACCAATTTCTAGGTAATTCAGTAGGAAGCTTTCACGTTTCTTTATAAATAAACTCTAAGGATATTTTAATACCAAAACAACTTACTTTCTTTGTTAGTTAAAAAAATCATAATAAATGTTTTTGTATCGGATAGTGCAGGAAAGACAAATATTACATGAGTACTTGAGTTTGCCAATGGAAAGACCAGTTTTTAGGCGAGGAAATGCTTTTGTTTTCAAGAATGACAAACCTGATAACGCACCTCTTGTCAACCCCCATGAAGGATTACAGTCTTTTGGTAAGTTAATTTTTGTTAATTGAAATAGTTATTTCAGTCTGAAAATAGAGCTTATTTTACTATAAATAGATTTATTAGATGGTGACCTGCTTTTGTTACTGCAAAAGCAGTAACAAAGAGAGATATTTAAAGAGAGAAAGAAATAATAGAATATCTTGGAACCACTATCTTTCCTACATTTACGGGATTCCTCTAAGGTTGTCGTTAAATAAATCTTGCCATAATAGCAACAAGTACCTTGTTTTACTCTCCATTTGCTTTTGTTGGAAATGGTTTTATTAAAATAATAAAGTATAAAGTTTGTTATTGATGTGATGACACCTTATAATTCACTCCATACATGGAAATGAATATACAGTAGTTCAGAATGCTAATATTAACAAGTCAGCCTATTTGAAACTATACAAGGAAAACATATTGTTTATATTTTAACATGAGTATGATAACATTTTTATCATAGTTAAATAATTTTAATACTTATTGATGTTTTGTTAAAATTGCATTTATATACTTTTAATAAGTTTAATTTATTTTTAAAAAGTGTTTATATTGCACTGCTTCATTGTGCAAATAAAATCAAATACACATTGATATTAATATTATTATGAAATAATGATAAGTGGTACAAGTAATAAAGCTTTTCATTTGTTTAACAGTAAAAGCAGTTTAATGGTAGATTTTGAGTTTTTAACTTTTTCTTAGTACCTAAATGTAGATAGTACTAAAAAAACTACAATTTTTAGTTACTGCATTTTAATGAAGGCTATATAATGAATAAAAGTTACCAACGGTCACACTGTTTTAGATCAGTACCTCTTTCTTTTTAAACTGTATTAGTTCTATAAAATAAATGCCATAAAAATCAGGCTTTAATTGTGTATGCCTACACTCTGTTTAAGTTTATAAACTAGCATTAATGTTGCCTACACTCTGTTTAAGTTTTTAAACTAGCATTAATGTTGCCTACACTCTTAAGTTTTTAAACTAGCATTAATGTTATATGTTATTACAGCTCTGAATAATAGTAATTGTTTAAAGTGTATTAGTTTCTACAACAATAGTTGCATAATTATCTTTGAGATTGTGTAAAAAGTACAAACTTTATAAGCTGAATCTAAAAATGTGTGAGCCTTTATAAAGATTTACACATTATTAGTTTATTACAAAAATATTTAGTGAAGAAAATAATAAATTAGTAATTAATAATTCAAAATTGAATGTTTTCAGTGAAAGATGGTGTTGTGAGCCTGGTGTATGGTAAATACAGTTACCACCATTATATGCAAGACAGAATGGATGACAATGGTTGGGGCTGTGCTTATAGAAGTCTTCAGACTCTGATATCATGGTTTAGGTTAGTAATTTGTAACATTTCCATCTATGTCTCAATTCAACTATATTGTTGTTGATTGTTCAAGAGTATTAGAATAATATTACCACTTGGTTTAATTAATTTTTATGATATATGATAGTTATTCACTTTAATTGGCATACTATGTTTGTATTTAGTTCTATTGTTTTTATTTGTTAAATAACTGAATAATAAAGGAAAGCAATACAGCAAAAATTTTAAAAAGAAAAATATGTATTTAAAAATTAGTACTTAAAATTTAAATCATAAAATCTAAATTCAGTACAAACATAGTAGTAATTTTTGATATAATAACACAAAACGTGTCCATGTAACTTTCTTCCTATTACCTGTCAGTTAAAACCGTGGTTCTCAAACCTTTATACTTGGGGACCCCTTTGCTCCCACCAACCCCTTGTGACCCCTTCCCTATCTCACCTTCTTCTCCTACAATACAAGTGACAAATTATTGACGATATTTGTCCATGGTAAAATTTAAATATCATGTAATGATAAAAGATCCAAGTACAGTAGACTCCCGATTATCTAAGCTCTGTCAAGGCTCCAAATTAACCTAGTGTCATTAAAAAAAAACTGTGGTATATTATATCAAAATTATGAGCAGATACAAAGCTTAGATGAGTGCTATTTTTAGAATTGCAATTCTGTTTGGTTGAAATATGAGGGAGAAATTGGTGGTAATTTTTCCATCTATCATAATGTAAAAATTTGATATGATGTTCAGGCACTTTTCCACACTTCAGCCAATGAATCCACTCTTTGATTCTAAAAAATGAAAGAGTTCTTTTTCTAGTTACACACATTTGGCAATTTAATATCGGGCTCGCTTCTTAATTATCATTTCGGTCATTTTACTGTATATAGTGACACCGCTATCTCAGCCCAGAAAACCATCAAACACTTTTCAAAAAAATAATTACATATCTCATTTTTAATTTTTTTATTTATTCTTGTCAATTAGAAACAAATGTTGTTTTATCCAGTTTTTCTCTATCTGGGTCTCAGTTACCTTGAATACACTCAAATAACATTTCTTATTTATTTTCTCTTTTAACACTTTGTTTTACTTACAATTTTGAACATGATTATAATGTCACTTTTATTAAAATACCTCAAAAAATGCATAATTTAGTGGTGGATTCAATCTTAGAAATAGTGTAAGATAAAAAATATTTTTTTAAACATTTTTAATGACAGCCATTTTGAAATGAACAGATTTTGTTGGATAATAAACTTGTATTGATTTCGCTAATAGTGAAATTAGTTTTTGTTGCAAGTTTAGTTGTCACCTGTTGAAATGTTTGTTAATGCTTGATGTTATTCAATGTTGTTACATTGAAAATTAATTTCCATCATGTCATCAAGACTTTTGCTTGTGACTTCCTTCATTAGGTTAAGTCATAAAAAAAAATATTTATCTTGAATGTCTTTGCATTATATTTGACAGGCATCAAGGATACACTAATCATCCTATACCAACACACAAAGAAATACAACAGTGCTTAGTAAACATCGGTGACAAAGAACGTAGTTTTGTTGGGTCCAGTAAATGGATTGGTTCAACTGAAGTGAGCTATTGTTTGGATACGATGATTGGTATTTCATCGCGCATTCTAAATGTGTCATCCGGAGCAGAACTTGCAAACAAAGGTAGTGAACTGTCACACCATTTCATGGTTCATGGGACTCCTATCATGATTGGTGAGTAAATAATATATAGTGTATAATAAAGCCTTGGTTAACCAAACTCGCGTAAACCAAAACTGGGATTATCCGAAACACATTCAGAATCACAGATCCCTTCATTAAAACTGACAGGGAAATAATAAAATGCATAGGAATATAAGAACAAGATCGCATGGGCTAGTAGAAAAGTAAAACGCCTGACCTTGAGTTGACTTCTCCAGCCATTGACTCTCGAGTCTAAATATAGCTACACTGCCAATCCACACTCCTACCCCACAGCACTGACATACGCAATAGTCACTAGCTGTCAATACAGAAGTATGTATTGTGCTAAAATTTGGTGAACAGTACAGCAAGTCAACACCGGCTGGTATCCTAATAAAAAAATGGCAGGACATTGCTGTTCAAAAACATTGCAAGGAATGTTAGAAATATATGACAATTTTTTTAATGAATAATAATATGTTATGACCTGTATATCTAAAGTATAAAATGCAGTTTATTGATATTAGCCTAAATATATAATTTTTAAGTTTAATAAAGAACCATAGTCATGTAGAGTCTAAAGTTAGAATCATTTGACCTTCACAATCTTTAAGCATTACCTAGGTACAAAAAAGTATTAGATGTGCAGATGAAAGTATTAGATGTAAAGATAAATCATGATGAATTTGGTCAACAGTTTTTCAGTGTGTTCTAGGTAACTGTATAACATTTTTATAAATAAATGATAATCAATGAAAGTAATTACATTATTACTTTGTACTTACTTAAACCTACTTTTACATCATTACTTTGTAAAAATTGAAACCTAAATTTACAGCAAAACTGGGTTAAAAAATATTAACACAAAACTAGAATCTGAGTATAATCATACAGTATTTAATTCAAGGTATATATTTTCATAATAGAAACAACATATTTACAAACCATTAAAACATTATAAACATAAGAGAAACAAAAACTTAGGATAATCACGATGTTAGGTTACAGACGAAAGTGTGAAGGTCTTGATTTCATTTCCGAAAAACAGTATATATTTTTATATACTGTTTTTATTGGAGAAGATGTTTCAGAATAATATTCATTAGAGAGCAGCGCATACTGGAAAAGTGTTTAGGAGACTGAAAGATATAGAAGGTGTAAGATATAGTATGCTATGAACAGCGATGTTGGATTGAGTTCCACTTTTGACTGCTAGTGTAAATTTCTAATGTCCAAATTTCTAATGTGTAAATTTCCTTGGTCCATCTTAATAACGCCACAGACTGATAAAATAAGTTTTCAGAATATAAATTACTTCAACAATTTTTTTTTGCTTTTAATTTTGAAACTTTATACACTTTTGGAATGAACTGTTATATCCATTTATTTCAATACAGTTACATCTTATGAGTGTTTTTTACTTTCATGAACATCTAAGTGTAAGTAGTGGATTCTGGTTTGCTATAACTTGATAGCACTTGACGTTAAGTGTACACTTTTTGAGACATACTGAATCACATCTATTAATACTGAATACTACAATCTTAGCTTACCATAAACATATTGAACCAGCATTACTTTAAAAACTATGTTAAGTATTTACATTTACAGAAATATCAACAAATAAATAAACATAATGCAAAGTTATAGTCAGCTGTTGTAAAAGTTGTGTTTTTATCAGATAAAATACTGAATGCACCATTATAAAAGAAATTAATTAATTTAAAAGTGTGATTGTTGTAATAATTAACTTGTAAAATTAATTTTAATAATTTAATTACTTATGTTATGATACTCTCTCTCTCTCTCTCTCTCTCACACACACACACACACACACGAGTTATTCACAAATTAGTTTTATTAAGTTCTTTTATCTACTAACAAGTCACAAGTCTTGGTTCTCTATGAAATGTTGAACTTAATTCACAGATCTGTTTCGAAAGAGTTCTTTTGTCCAGGAACAAGTATAACCAGTAGTCAATTATTTCAATCTCATATTCTTAATAGTTATCCACAAATCAATTTAAATTAATTATTTTGTCTACTAACAAATAGCAGTCGACTGACTGGTTTTTCTCCGAAATTCATAACTGTTATCCATAAATAACGAAAAATTAACATTTCGTTGGATACTTTCAAACGAGAGTTGATTTACCCTAGAAACATTTTTTTTTTTAATCTCTATACACAAATGATGGCAAATATTTGAATAAAAAGTAACATTAATATGAATATTCTGTAATGAATTAATAATTTTAACAGAGTAGCTGCAGTAATAATAAGGTTTTTTTAAATTTACGTAAGAAACATTCTAAATTATTGTTCAGATAAGATATTTTAAGTGTGTAGTTGGTCTGTTGGGTCAAAGTTTTGCTTTGCAAGTATTTGTTTTTGGATTTAGGTTCAGTTCCCAATGGCGCTCAACAATGTTAACAGTGTTAACCAAGTATTCTTAAGGCAAATTAAAATAGCTGTAATTGGTAGCAAAAACTATGGTTGTAAGTGATGGAAATAGTTATGGGAACTGTAGTGATAACTACACTAAGCTCATGAGAAAAGCCATTTGGTAGACTTCAGTATTGAATATAAACATACTAGCATGATAACCTTTATGAGAGATATATGAGCGCTTGCTGGTGGCGGCATCTTGTGGCATTGTGTTCATCTTCAGTGAAATAGAAAATAATACTGTTTTCTGAAACATCTTCCCTCCTGTCCTTGCAGCATTCATATTGGCAAATTGTCTAATTACTTGAACTTAGCCTCTGTTATCAAACAAACTTTTAAAACGGTGGTTGTACTTCTAGTCCATTTACATTCAATGGGCTTTCACCCCGAGGACCTGGGTTCGATTCCTGTCCAGGGCTTGGCATTTTCATACACTATAAATCAGCCCATCGTCTGCATTAGCCCAAGTGGTGCACAATAGTCAGACGTTTCTACGACACGAGAATTTCAAAAAAAAAAATCAAGTAATTTGTTTTGCAATGAAATTTAGTTATATAAGTTATGTGGTATTTTTATAAATATGAATAATTTATATTTTACATACTTAATTATACTTATATGAGTTGTAAATCTTGCCCCTGAATTTTGAAACTTAAGTTGAATTTAATATAGTGTATTTGGTTAAAAGTAAATGTACAGTAATTACATTCTATAAGATGTATGTTTAACAGGCGGTGGTGTATTGGCACATACTATAATTGGTGTTGATTACAATAAAGATTCAGGAGAACTAAAATTCTTGATTGTGGATCCACATTATACAGGAGGAGAAGATCTGAAGATTATCCAGCAGAAAGGATGGGTGGGTTGGAAGAAGATTGATTTTTGGAGTAAAAATGCTTATTACAATTTATGCATGCCTATAAGACCACATTGTGTTTAATTTTTTATTTATTCAGAAGTCTGGTACTCTGTTGTACATATAAGGTTATGTTAAGTTTTGTTTATTTGCCATTACATTATAATAAAAGTCTATATTTTGCATAACTTGCTAAATTAAAATTAAGAGTTTGATTTTTGTAATAATTGACTTGTAAAATTAATTTTAGTAATTTAATTAGTTGTGGTACTTTATTTTTATAATGTTTGTATATAATAAATAAGAATTATATTATATTCAACATTTCATTTGATATATTATTTGTGAACTGAAGCAAACTCTATTATCCTTTATGATATTCAATATTTTACAAGCTGTTATATAATGTCCAAGGGTTTAAACAACTCTTAATTGCTAGGCTATACAATAAGTTCTATATTTTATATGATATTTTTGTACAAATCATTACATAGTACTTATGGTGAATCAAGCAATGCTTATTAATTAACCTTTATACTCAAAAGTTTTCTACAAGTCACTGTATATACTTAAAATAAGTTTATATTATATAAAATTCTTATTTTATGTTAATATTATTTGTAAATTAGCATGATTCATGAATGGGAAAATAATTGTTTTTGTTGTTTGAATATGCAGAGTATAAAAAAAACTATTTTGTAACTTCATAGATTAAAATAAAGTTGTTGTTTTTTTTTAAATAAAACATGTTTTTACTTAAATAATAAAACCAACATTCCTACAATAATGAAATGTTTATCTTGATTATATTATGACTTACATAATTAGTTTATTCCTCTATTATAAACTTAGACATATTTCCAATTTCTTTTAAATAAAAAAAATGCCTTCCAAACAACAGCCATGATTATTCCTTTTTAGTACTATGATGGTAGTTTCAAGGGCCTCTGAATGGAGGATTTTTGCTTATTCATATAAAAAAATATTACTTTGGAAATAGGAGTGATAAAAGTAAACATAATTTTATAATGCCCCGATATCATTTGCACAAAGGAAGTTCATGGAAAGTAACAAAAGTACCATGTACAATCAATTAGTGTGTGTGTGTGTGTGTGTGTGTGTGTGTGTGTGTGTGTGTGTGTGTGTGTGTGTGTGTGTGTGTGTGTGTGTGTGTGTGTGTGTGTGTGTGTGTGTGTGTGTACGCGCTGTTACCATAAAATTTTGACTGAAGATTTCCATTGCCATATTTATATTACCAAGTAAATAATTATTTTTATTAATAAATATTTTTGGCCTAATACATACTTTACAACAGTATGATGTAATACTAAAATACTCCTAGCTTGCATATCTCGGATCTTGTTAACACATACGTAAAGTTATCATTTACAATAAATATTATACCCACCTCACAAGTCATCCATTTATAGAGCTTTGTTTATATAATTTCCTATCTTCTTCCAGAGTCTAAACATACTTAGGGTATTGAGAAAGGATGAGTAAAGCCCACCAGTAAATTTAATAGCAGAGTACAAATTATAACAAAACCTCTTTCTTCTTCCTTTCTAGAATTGTATTTGAATATGCAATTACACTAGGACAGTGGTCGCCAAACTGTCGATCACAAGCTACCGGTAGCTCGCAGGGTACTTTTGGGTAGCTCATGGCGACGCTCGGGTTGGCAACCCTGAGTTGCTTGTGGTCTGTCATGGTTGTATCGATTCGTGCAAACCACAGACGCCGCGCTGTACGCAGTCAGTTGTCACTCGTGTAGCGTGAGTGAGGTTATGTTTGTGCAGTGTGTGTTCAATTCATGCGTTCACGTTTAAGCTCTTTCCTGGTTTGGTTTTAGTATGGCTAGTTCAAGCAAAAAGCCAAAAATCTATCATTTTCATGCAGACTGGGAAAACGATTACTTTTTTACGCAAGTGAAAGATAAAAGCATATGTTTACTTTGTAACATGAGTGTCTCAGTTGGAAAGAAAGGAAAGGTTGAGCATCATTTCAAGACTGTTCACAGTGGAATTAAAAAAGACTACCTGCTGAATTTAACGCTGAGAAAAGAAAAGGCGATGCAGTTGAAATCTCAACTAAATGCGCAACAATCAAATTTTTTTAACACACTCGACAAGAACAAGTCAGCCACCGAGGCGTCATCCCGCATTTCAAAGGTTATGCCCAACATCGGAAACCGTACGAAGATGGTGAGTTCGTTAAAGTTGCTTTTTTAGAAGCTGGAGATACATTATTTGATAGTTTCAAAAACAAAGCTGAGATTATGTCTGCTATTAAATCTGTCCAGCTTTCTTCTAATGCAGTGATGCGAAGAGTTGAAGCTATGAGTTCTGATATGACTTCACACCTTAAAACTGACTTTGTTCGTTATAGTTATTTTTCCTTACAACTTGACGAAAAAACTGATACAGTTGATACAGCTCAGTTGGCTGTTTTTGTAAGAATGGTACTTGAAGATTTTAAAACAAAAGAGGACTTGGTAAAGGTTGTGCCGCTTACTGGGCGTACTACAGGAAATGATATATTTTTTAGCATTTAAAAAGCTTATTGAGTGTGAGAATATTCCTATGCAGGGCTTAGCGACAGATGGAGCTCCTGCAATGGTAGGCGTGGAGAATGGTTTTATTGCCTTGTGTTGTAAAGATAGTGACATACCAAAATTTGTGTCTTACCTTTGCATAATACACCAGCAGTCATTGTGTGGAAAGTTCTTAAGTATGAACAATGTCATGAAAACAGTAGTCAAAATAGTAAATATTATAAGAGCGCATGCATTTCAAAGACGACTGTTCAGAGAACTAACAGAAGAGATAGAATGACAGTATGGTGATCTGTTGCTTCATACAGAAGTTCATTGGCTCAGCAGAGGCAGAGTTTTGCAACGTTTCAAAGAGTTGCTTCCTGCATTGGTAAAATTCTTCAAAGAACGAGGTGAGTGTCTCCCTCAACTCGAAGATCCCACATGGCTACAAGATATGGCCTTTCTCACTATATAACCGAAAAGTTGAATAGTTTGAACTTGCAGCTTCAAGGCAAAGGTAAGGACATTGGTGGAATGATTTCAGATGTAACGTCATTTTCCAAAATGCTCGAGCTGTGGGAAAAGAATGTTATACAGTTTGAATATAAGCACTTTCCTAGTCTGAAGAACATCGTTGAGAAACATAATCATCTCCAGCACCCTAGCAATAACCAAGAATACGTTGAAATTCTTTCAGACTTAGACAACAATTCGATCAACGATTCCAAGATTTTAAAAGCATATTGATTGTGGCACAATTCATCAACTCGCCTTTTGTAGAGATCGATGCAGAAGATTTCTCAGCTTGTGTTGTAAAACATTTCGGTGGAGATCAGACTGCAGTTTAAATGGAATTAGTCGATTTTCAAAATGATCTGTCTCTAAGAACCCTTTCTACCACTGGAAATATTTGGCCTCTAGTCCCCAAAGAAAAATATCCAATTATAATTCAAGTTGCATTGAGGTTGAAAGCTGTGTTCAGCTCTACCTACTTGTGTGCAGCATCTTTTTCAAGTATGAAGATAATAAAAAACAAATATAGAAACAGACTGACCGATGAACATTTGGACAACTGCATCAGAATGGCTGTTACAACATACTCTCCAAACTTCAAGAAAATACTTAATGATCAAAAAGAGTTCCACTCCTCTCATTGAAATGTACATTTTAACTTTCTGTGACACTTACTATCAAATATGCAGATTTTATTACTGGAAATGTATGTTTGTAGGCAATAGACGTGTGTTAATTTCATTTTGTGTACTTTCTTTCGTCCAGTATTCCTTGGTAGCTCACTAAAAGATTTATAAATGCTATGGTAGCTCACAGGCTCAAAAGTTTGGCGACCACTGCACTAGGAGTTTACCAAATTTATTTTACTGTACAGTACATTAGAAACCAAACTACCTAGGCTGTGTAAAATCTGTGAATAGCGAGGAATTCCTGTAGATGGAAAATAACTATATGTTTGTACAAGTTCAAGGACAGCATGTGAAGAAAAACTATGCACTTCCAAAATCAAAGATATTCCATTGTAAGTATTGTCATTGAATGCTACTGTATAACTACCACATTTGATATTATAAACACTGGAAGTCTATAACTTATTAAAGCTTTTATATCTCTTGAAACTAAATTACTTCTCACTTGTACTTTTGAACATGAAATTTATAAAACAATTAAAATTACAACAAAATTTTGATTTTAAATAAAAAAAATGCATAACACCAAATTACATTTCAAAGCTTGGAATTGAAATGTATAAAAATGAAAACAATCTTAATATATTTATATAATATATATTATATTTAAGATTAATTTTAAAGTTAAATTCAATTCGATTATCCAAAAAATGTAATGAAATATTTTGATATTTACTGAAATTTATTAAATTTTTTTAGAAAAAAATAAATTTAATGGTAGGGTTTATCGATTTCAAAATATTGTAGTTTATTTATTATTTCATCAAAATTTAATAAATATTTTGTTTATATCTTACTAAAATTTCCAAAGTTCACTCTAAATAATATTTTGGTCTCACAAGAATTTTTCAATTACTCTGTATAAAAAATGGCTGATCACTAATATACAGGGTCCGCCAGTGAAACGGGATGATTGTAGGTGGCCTTGAGACAAAGTTGGCAGGTAGTGGTGGGTAGTTATTGACACTTCACCACCTGCACATCTACCATTTAGTTGCAATGGATCATTGGACGGATGAAAGCGTATTATCAAAATAGCGAAAGTTTTGTGCAAACGACAGGATTTCCAACATCATTTTTAACATGCGTAACCAACCTGTTCCGTCAGATAATGCAATTCAAACATGGATAAACAACCTTAAGCAAACGGGATCAATACCTAAAAAAAGAAGCAGGAGTGTAAAACTGTTCGAAACCTGAGCACATCACAGCTGTTCAACAGGCGGCTATGGTTAGAAGTCCTCTCCGAACAGCCAAACAACATGCCCTTCACATTGGAATAAGTGACACATCTGAGGGGGATACCTGTTTTTGTTTTATGGGGATAAGTAAAAACAAAAGTGTTTAAAGCAGATGTACCCACAACCATTGAAGCCCTCAAACAACAAATTGTAGACAAGATTGCGGCAATACCTGTCAACATGCTGCGAGTGGTCATGCAAAACTTCCAAACCAGGCTCCACAAATAATTTAACTGCAATGGAGGACATTTGGTAACGTAATGTTCAGAAAATAATATTTTTTCGTATTGTACCCATAATGGCTATTCTTGTCCTTTCAATTATTTACTAAGATAATATTTTTAAAAAAATTTCAACAACCAATTATTGTATTTAATCATCCCATTTCACTGGAGGACCCTATATCAATAAAACGTCTTTACTTCACTTATTTTTACTTTCACTTCTTATTTAAATACAAACTTAGAACTCGGTATGTAGTAGCCAGGTACACACCTGCACTCATCGGTGCCTTATAAGTAACTCTTCAAGTGTCCCTCCAAATGACGCCTACTTCCCTGCCTTCAATATCGCTCAGCTGAATGTCAGCACATTGCTCTTTAACAGATTTTGTTTTTTTTTCTTTTGAGAAATTAAATTTATAACAGATTTATATAATCAAATTAGTTGTTAAAATTGATTGTGTTAGTTAAATTTTGGTTTATGTTAAAATTATTTCTTTTGTTACTAGAACCAAAGAATGTTCATTAGCATTCTCTTTCTCTCAAACCAAACCAAATCTGTTGCTTAGTAATGTGGTGACATGTGTATAGGCTCCGCCCATCTATCAACGTGTGATTTGTATTGTAAAATCAAAATAGCCTACTTTGCATATTTACTACGACATATCCTTTTACTATTTTTTATTTTGTTTTCAGCTTAAATCGTTCTCCAATGTCTTCCAATTCCTAGTTTCCATTTTTCTGTTATTCCATAGATCTTGATCAAATCCCCTCTCTCTCACTTTCTTATCAATTTATTTTTAATATCCAATGTGTTTATATATATTATTTTAATTCTTGAAATATTTGTTTTACAATTATTTTTTGCTATTCCTCAGTGATTAGATTATTTCCAATAAATACATATTTTCATTACTAGGCTATATGCCGTGACAGCACTCTAGAATGTTGTTGGTCATTGTCTTGAATCATGTGTTGTGTTTATAACCTTCTTTAGCTTTCTATAGCTTTTGAATTATGAATCGTTACAGTTTTACAAAGAAAACTTTTAATACGGTATTTAATAAAATAATGAAGTTATGTTTAGTAAACCCTTAAAAACATTAAAATTTTATGAGGTCTTTTTCTCTGTAGTCAGCAAAAATATGTTATGGTCATTGTATAATAAAAATAAATAATGTTTATCCTAGTCAAGTAAGTAAAATGTATTTGTACGATATCCTTTGACTACATATGAGAGTGCCAAACAATTACTTTTATTTGCCTTTAGCATTACAAATGTAGTCTTAAAATGAGTAATGTACAAATTTAATAATTCAAGTTTACGTTTCTTGACTTATTCATGGAAGTGACCACGATTCCAGTCTTGATTAACAGTTGTAGTTTCATGGACCCAAGTAGGAGTAATGAAAGTAGCATAGGCTGAAGTGCCAACTCTTTATCAGTCAAGGGATACAGGACAGGTTCACTTAATTTGAATAGGGATGTTCAAGCTCAATTGAGGCAGTAAAAAGGGGATGTCTTGTGAAAAAGGCACAAGACAAAACTACATTTTGAGTAAATGGAAAGAGAAATTTTGTTTTTGTATTGTGTAAATACAAAACATTGTCCCCTTCTAACAGGTGTAGTCTATCAACATCAGAGTTGAGATACTGGCATGAAATTTCATAATTTAACCTGTATAAAATGAATGAAAACAAGAAAGTGCATTAGTCCCATGTGTGCCAAGTAAGATATTTTTATTGAAAGGTCTATAATCATAAGTGGGACGTCCACATGTAGAGAATGTCTTCTCCAGTAATGAATAAACAATGACATTAACAGTGTTGCATATTATTGTAGTTGAACTACTATATATGTAAACAGTTTTATGTTAATTGCAATAATGGCCCATAAACGTTGTTAGTATTTATAACCGATAGTAATATAATCATACAGGATAATTAATAAACTTCTGCTCCTAACTCTAAATAGTACTTCAGCATCTTAAGGAAACATAAGATGTGCAGAAAAACTCTCTTAACCAAACTTAGGTTATCAGAAATGATACCCAAATCAGAAAAAAAACTTTGAATTCAGTAATTGATTCACACATAGACCTAATGTTGTCATGCGAGGTCAATGACCCAATAGATAACTTGTTCCTATAAAATTGGTCAAGGGTGTTACAGACAAAGTGGCTCATTTCCCTCTCTTTTGTTTTGTCAGCACTGTAACTACAGTATAAAAATAAATTTATTTAGTCAGGAGAAAAATGTAAACAGTCATGTAATTAAATGAAGATAGATTCACAAAACATATATGAATTTTTAATATATAGTAAATATGTAAAGTACAGTATACGCTATAGTCTCTTAACCAACTTCAACTATAATCTGTACAAAGCCTATCCAGTACAATTACGTAATTAACACTGGATGATCTTCGAGGCTTACATGTGAATCGTGTGTGTTTAACTGTTTGTCTCCAGCTGCTACTGCTAACAAACGCACATGAAGCAGATTTGTTTTGGGTGTCTTAACTTTATAAACCAAGTAGAGCATCAGAATATAACACAAAGGAACAAGACAGTACTTTGATTAATCAATGTATTGTATAAGGAAGCGTCTCATAAGTGCTACAACCATAAATACCAGGATCTACACTTGCTTACTGCAGTAGAGTATGTGCAGTTAAAATCTAAGTTCTTTTTTCGGGTGTAATACATCAGTGTATAGTACTGTACTCTAAATTATTTCAGTTAAATATGTTTTTTCGTAAACATTTTGTATTTTTCATACCTTTTAAAATGGAATGTAGCTGCCACTGATTCTGAAAATGTTTTTCTGAAATGTCTCCCACCCCTTTACTTCAATTAAAAAGAGTTCTACTATATATTTTTATATCAGAGTGTTTAGACAAAATAATTAAACATCATAATTATTATAAATGTTTTATTAAATACCTAATCTTTACAATATAAAAAAACAAAAATTATCATTATAATTAATTTAATATCGAGTAAGCATCACAGTTAAAACAATTTTACAACTTTAAAATATATAACATCTATTCAGTAAATTAATTATGTATCTAATTAGGTTAATTAACATAAAATTTACTTATTTGATTGTATTACTTTGATTTGTTAAACTACCTATTGAAAAATTTGTATTTCAACTACAAAGTATTTCGTTCAAAACTCCCCATGATTGCATCTTTAAAACCAAGCAAACTATATTATATTATGTTAATATAATTGTGGTACACAGTTTGGATGAATTTATTAATGTATGCAGATTTTATTGCTCGTTATTATGGAGAAATTGTATTTCTCACAATTATTAAGATAACATGTTTTAATTTTATTAACATTTTTAATGTCAGTCATTTTGAAACAGATTCAAAATGAAATTATTCTATTGAAGTAATTAAGCTATTAAAAAAATCAATTTTTGTGCCAAGTTTGAATCAAATCTAACCAAAATTTTAAATGCTAATACATATGCAGTAAAATATATATGGTGGTCACAAGCTACATGCAGTTACCTTATGGGTGTTGTTGTAGTACTGCAAGGCGTTGGCAAGACTGGCCGATTAACATGCTGTCATGTATTTTTCACTTAAAAGACTTCGTATAGAGAAAAAGCAAAATTTAAAAATAAACTTGCATAAGTTTAGGCAAGAAAAATTTTACCTATTACATTTTCAGTAATACCATTGTACTATAAACATGAAATATTATAATTTTAGTTTACAATAGTAGTATTAGACTTGTGTCCATTACACACACACAATAATGAACTTTACAAAATACCTGTTATTAGCAGGGCCAGATTTAAGTTTGATGGGACTGTAAGATATTGAAGGTATTGTGTCTATTTGAAACAAAAATGATTACTACTTAATTTTATGAATATACAATTTTAATAACATAATCATAAATGTAATTTCATTTTTGCAATGAATTATTTTTAGTCTACCATGCACATCTACTCTAGCACTAAAACTATTTCAACCAATGTTCTCTTTTGGTACAAACCTTTTACTTTACTTTTTTTGATATTTATGTTCATTCTGACATAAAAATGTAATAATTGAGAGGCAATAAAATATAACAGGATCAATGGAAAGACAAAACCAGGGTACTTCTACACTTACAAGTCCTACTGTAGTGCTAAGATTATAGGTACATGGTTTAATACACAAAATGCATTTACCAGTTGACAATAAGCTTGGCCAAGCTTGGAAGAAAACAGTTTCAGTATGATAACCAATAAAAAAACATACATTTTTAATATAACATTAAATTTTTTAACAACGGTATATTTTAGAGAATAATTTTATTTTCTAATATTTCTTCTGGGTATAAATAATTACAGCAATATTTAATATGGAAAAAATAATAAAAATACTGTACAAACCAAATGTATATTAAGATTTATAATGTTACTTTAGAAGCACACAAGTAGATAATAATCCAAAATGTGTTTCAAAAAAATATAATCAATCAAGCGTATTCTTCAAGAAAAAAAAAATATTTTATCAATTGACGTATTATATTTTTTTCTAGATATGTTAAGTAAAACATATTCTCATGTTATTATTTATTCGTTGCTAACACGTAGAACAGGTTTAAATGGAAGACTAAATAAATTAAGGTCAGTAGGCACTTTTGAAGGTTGACAGTTGTGTACTTGCTCGTTTATCTTTGCTTACTTTCTTGCCATTCACTACCATAACTACAGGATTGTCCACTCGAATACTGTTAAAAATATATTTCTAAAACAAATAAAAAATGTCAATTGTAATAATTAACAATTAAAAAAATAAACACAAAATTATTTAATGATTTATTTAGATGGAACTTGGTTACTGTATAGCGTCACTAAAAGCACTAACGATGTTTTATCCGAGTGTTTTTATAAATATATATATATTTCTCACTCAAAGAAAGCTAAAAAAAAAAATTACACTACATCAGTGCTCCTCCTAATTACTCCCTGTAATAACAATGGTGTTCTTCTAGGTTGTTCTCTACTCTTAGCCTACTGGCAATGGTATTAGTGCAGGTGTAAAATCATCAGATTTTTAATCTTGAATCACACACTTATTTGAATTCAAATAGAATTCACTCCAAAACTAAAGCCATGTATAAAGAGGCCACACTATGAAGACCTACCCTTCCCTTAGTAATTCACATAAAAATATATTCTACATATTTAAAAACAACAATATTTCTGGATCCAAGCACAATGCAATATTTTACAGTCTATTGAAATCAGATAGCTATTTTGTCAGACAAAGACATACTGCAGCCAAGTGCAAAATTAATCTGTTCAGTAAATTACATCTGCAGGTGACTGGTTATTGGCAGAATTCAAAGGTGGTTTAACACCTTTTTTAACTTGCAGATGTGGTTCGGATCATTTTAGCACTTAATAGTTTTTGTTTAAAATGGGATCATTTTTGTAGGAGTGTTCACTGGTACTAAATATTGTGAAAGACGATCACGATAAATTAAATTATCTAATAATTGCTGAAGAAAACCAACATGTACAAAGAAATTGCAATGCATGGAAATTAATGCAAAGAAATTATTTTAGTCCAACAATATGAGAGCTGATTTGTTTTAGAATTTTTGAGAACTTCAAAAGATATTTTTTTAATTTTTCATAACTTACAGTAACA
The DNA here is from genome assembly GCA_022606455.1 of Callitettix versicolor. NCBI lineage: Eukaryota > Metazoa > Arthropoda > Insecta > Hemiptera > Cercopidae > Callitettix > Callitettix versicolor. The sequence goes on along the minus strand of CM040185.1, from coordinate 30,450,561 downwards.
AGTCATCTTTCATTAAATCAGTAAAGGTACAAAATTCTGTAATTCATAAATGTTTTAATAGTTTATTGTGATGTTATAATTCTAAATGTACTTATTTTTATAATTTGTATACAAAAGGCACTGCAACCATTATGGATAAAATGAATGATCACTGATTAAAATTGGTTCAGTAATTTAAGCTGTGGAAACATCTACCAGGTACGTCCAGAAAGTAAGTTCCGTTTGAATTTCTCTACGCTGCAGCGCGCGATCGTAGTTCCTCACATGCGCGGTAGACACTCTGTATCAAGGAGAAGAAACGTGCGCCATTTTGGATCGCTGTCACCCATGTACGCTTTGTTGTGCTTGTTTACAATGTCGGTGTTGATTGAAAATCCCACCGCTTGTGAAATCAGATATGTGATTCATTTTCTGAATGCTAGGAAAGTGAAACCAATTGAAATTTATCAGCAAATTTGCGAAGTTTACGGACAAAATGCAATGAGTGATTCAATGGTGAGAAGATGGGTCCGACAGTTCAATGAAGGACGTAGTGAAGTGCACAATGAAGAACGAAGTGGGCGTCCATCTTTGGTTACAGAAGAACTGGTTCACGCGATTGATGACAAGATCCAGGAAAACTGCAAGTTTACAATTAGTGCTCTCGCTATGAAATTTCCCCAAATCTCACAAGTACTAATTCATGAAATTGTTACCGAAAAACTGAAATTTCATAAACTTTGCTCACGTTGGGTACCAAAGATTCTTACTGAGCAATACAAAACAAACCAGATGGGTAGTGCACTTCAGTTTTTGACCTGTTATGATGAAGGCGGTGAAGAATTTCTGACACAGATAGTCACAGGAGATGAAACTTGGGTATCTTACGACACCCCTGAAAGTAAGCGGCAATCAATGGAATGGAGGCACACTTCATCCCCAGCAAAGGTTAAGCCGAAACAAATCTTGACACCTTGAAAAATGATGTGTACAGTGTTCTGGGACTGGAAAGGCATCTTACCGCATGGTCAAACAATGGAAGCAAATGTTTATCGCAAGACACTTAGGAAATTGCGCCGCACAATACACAATAAGCGCCGAGGATTGCTGTCAAAAGGTGTTGTTTTTCTTCACGACATAGCACGACCACACACTGCAAATGTGATGAAAACCTCCTACAGGGATTTGGCTGGGACGTGTTTGACCATCCTCCGCACAGCCCTGACCTCGTTCCTAGCGACTTTTATCTGTTCTTCCATCTCAAGTCTTTCCTTGGCGGTCAACACTTCAACAATGATGAAAAGCTGAAAGAAAATGTTCCCAATTGGTTGAAGACACAGGCGGTAAACTTCTATGAAGAAGGTATACAAAAACTTGTGCCACGCTATGACAAATGCCAGCAAAATTTCGGCAGTTATGTGGAAAAGTAGTTTAAGAGTTGTAGAATATTGTGCAATAAATAATTTTTCTGTATCTGTACACAATTTAATTTTATTACCAAACGGAACTTACTTTCTGGACGTACCTCGTATATTTTCAATTTAAATCATTTTTTGAAATTTTCGGATGGTTTTTGCAATTTAACAATTGTTAATATATTTTTCTTTTATGCAAAATGCACGTACTATAACCATGACAAATAAAATCATGAGTCATTTGTGATCAAAACTGGTGAAGTGGTGTAAGGTGTAGGCACACAAAAATTAAAATTTACTAAATGTTTTGCATTTTTCTGCAATATTACAAGCTTAAACTTACTTATTTTTATGCAAGAGGTTCCTGATAGTAGAACGGATAAAACAAGTAATTACTTATCAAAATTGGTTCAGTAGTTTTGACTGTGAACATGTCAATATTGAAGCAGAAAAAAATGGTTAGAAGTGCCACTTTTAAGTTGTTTTTTTCAACACTCTGACATTACCAATTTTCAGATTTTTTAAATTCATATACTTCATCATGTCACTAAAGGTAGTAAATAGTATCCACTTCACAAATTAAGAATTTTAATTTAGATGGAACATTTACCTTCGATGCATGACTGAAGTTAACGACTGACACATAGGGTTCAGGAATCACAACAGAGTCTCCAATGATAACTCCTTTACCACTGGCCATGTTGTACACAGTTACAGCAAACACAGACTTATCTTCGTCCATAATACAAAATGTACTGCAATATATAAATATTGGTGATTTAAAACATTTTTTTACATCTTTACATTTACATGTGACTTCATAAAAATTAATTACTATTGTATGCAGTTTATGCACATAGCATGTGAAAACAAACACAAGATTTTTTCAAATTTAATTATTTAAATAAAAATAATTAATTATACTTTTATACTCTGTGTGAAGTTCAAGCATGAAGCAAGTGAAAACAGACACAAATTTTTTTATAGTCAATAATTTAAACAAAAAATCTAGAGACAAAAACCAAAAAATCAGCTATTTCTCAAAATTCATTTAACAGATTTTACTGAAATTTCGGTTTTATATGAAATAATCCATAATCGATCTTCTGAGGAAATAAAAAGAAATCAAACAGCAATTAGGGTTTATTTTTCATTTTTTCAATTTATTCCTGAATTATAAATTTCTATTATGTAAAATTGCCTACACTGACTTGATTCACGAATCTTCCTATATGATCTAAATTTGAGCAAAAACAGCTTCTAAACCTATACATATATACAGCTTTTTTTATAGTAACCCATACATTTTGATTGATTGGTTATAGACTACATCTGAGCAACATATTTCAAACTCATTTCATTTTGAGATATTTTTTGATATGTAAAAAAGTTTTACTAAAAAGGAGCTTTAATTTTTTTACCAAAAAATGATACGATGTGGGTAAACCAGATGTAATGTACCATAATTTATCATACAAACGCATGTGCGTGCACACACACACACACACACACACACACACACACATTGAGATGGATACAGTAAAATAAGACTCAGATAGATAGATTCATTGAAATTTCAATATCAATTGTTATGATGATCACCGAACTTTTATTATACATCTTTTAGTAAGAACATACAAAGACTAAGAGGGAATTTCTAAAAAAAAATTATAGTTAGGATTAATTTCAGTAAAATGGAACATTAGCAAGTCATTCTTTTTATCATCCCACTGGATATTACAGACCTGACAGTTCGTTTATTTATATATTTCTGTGCTTAAGAAAACAATATAAATATTGAAAATGTAACATGAAATAAACACACTATCGGCAAATAAGCTACTAAATATTTTCTGAAAATGTAAACTGTCATTTTAATTCTGGGAATGTTTTATTTATAATAATAAGGATCCCAATATTCATTAAAAATTTTTATCAAAAATTGAAAGCTTAACAAAATTATTAAAATTAATATATTTAATTCATTCTGTATATGAAAAATAATCCTTTGTTATGGAATAACTTGAAATTGGATACAATATGAGAGAACAGGGTTTGCCGATTGTGAACAAGATGTCACTGTGCGTAACAGTCTAAGAGCGCTACAAAACTCATATTACTTACAAGGGCACGCTGTCATCATCTCGTACGCTACAGATGACTTTTCCTAAGATTAGTACTTCTTCGTTGATACCAGGCTTTAGTTGTGCTAACTTACAATATTCTAATTTAATACTTTGACCTTTAGGAGAGCTGTATTTACCTCCTTCATATGGACCCAGTCGTTTATCTTCTAATCCCTTAACATAAAACTTCAAATTAATTTATTATTGTAATACCACAGTAACTGTTTAGTTTACTTATATTTCTAAATAAATACTCATAAGAAGTACTTAAATATTATGAAAGGTTGATAACAAGTGTGTGTGTGTGTGTGTGTATTTGTTTATACACACAGAATGTTTATATAGGCAAGAAATATTCACGGTTGAAAAGAATGTTGTACATAGGTCAATAAATGGGATTGAGCAAGTTCCAGTAAAGAAGCCATTACAATGGAGAAAACAATTTTCAAAACTGCTAGAGAAATGATATGAGGAGTTGTGATTTATTGAGCGAGTAGGATGGAGCACTTAGCTCTAAATGATAAAACTGCCCAATGAATATTGAAGCAAAGTCAAAATTAATTAGTTCTTATAGACTGAAGTACTTTTTACTAATCACAGACACACACACACACACACACACACACACACATTTTTTTAACATCCACAATTTATGTTAGTTACACTTTTGAAGATGAGGGATCAGCATTAACAGTAAGGTAAAATAATGGGCGTAACTGTGGCTCAAACTAACAACCTTGAAGTACACAGTTCAGAAATGCAGCACTAACTAGTGTTTTAGTCACATCAACCACCAAGCACATATTCATGTATGTAAATTTTAATGACTCCTCAAAAAGTGATCTAGAGGTGATGCTCATTTGAAAGCCCTGGGTCTTACCATGATGGCTGTTCCAACAGCTCATTTTTCTAATGGAAATTCGTTAATAACTGTTTTTTCCTACAAACCAGTGTAGATGAATACCCTTAATTAAAAATCAACTTAAAATTGAAACTAAATATCACTTTCAATTTAAAAAGGCAAAAGTTTTAACATTTAAAAAAAGGGATGCCACTTCAAGAGCCTAAACCTCACATATGGTTTGGTACTTGCCAGCTGTTGTACATCCTTTCTTATGTTTAATGTTTTAAAGACAACAAGTAAATTTTACATAACTATTTGTTAATAGACATATGTTTTACATGAGGCACTTGAGAATGAGATTTGATTTATTCACGAAATGTTGTGTTTTGTTCTATTTATACTAATGATGACAAATGTCCAGTTAAAAAATAATGGCATGAATATTATATTATTAAGTAATAATTTTAAAATCATAATGCATGGATAGTTTGTGTGAATAGGGATGCACTGTAATGAAGCTTACTTTTATTACTAAAATTATAATATTTGCAACATTACCTGTAACAAAGACTGAATCTTTTTTGCTTTTAATCTGCCTTTACTATTGATTAAATCCACAGTGTTATCTAAATATGAAATGAGTTGTTGTTGTTTATTGCTTGGCTCTTCCCATGTAGGGTCTAGCTGACTTGATCTGGAAAACGCATCTAATGCACTCTTATATTCTTCTTCATATTTTAATGCCTGGAATAAAATTTTAAATAGTTAAAATGCCATTTAGAAAAGTTTAATTAATAGATATCATAAAGATATCATAAGATGAGACATCACACTATTTGATAAGCAATAGAATTCAAAAAGCTAATTATGAGCTTTGTGTGTTATATAAATAAAAGTATTTAAGGAAATGAAATAACAAAACAATTTAAACACCAAAGATGAGCTGCTTTTTATGTTTTTACATTATTTAATCAATCGTCATCCTTTCATTCATTGATGCTTTGTTGTTAGTTATTTTTATATTTCTACTTCATCTTGACCTATGACTTACACGTACGATGATTACTACACAATACCATATTGATATTTTAACTGCACATGTACATATTTACATATTTTGGTTTGCAAAATGTGCATTTTAAATAGATATGCTCTTCAAAGACTCGTCTGTGAAATATAAATTAAAAATACTTTCTTAAATCAGCTCCAAAAACATTTTAAACAAATTTTGTTAAAAGATAATATTTGTCTCTAATGTTTTACCCGTTGTTGATCTGTTAGATTTGAAACTCAAACAGAAAAACAATCTTTGTGGCTGAAATTGGCTTATTTAAAATTTTGATAAAAATAATGAATTCTTTTGTACTATTTTTTACAGGGTCCAAAAAGAAAAAAAACTACTAGTGCATAACTTAAAAATTGTTTAAATATTCACCTTTAGAAACTACCCAGTTATTAATTTTATTATGTAAAACAATAAACTCTTACAAAATAAACTTACTACAGCTTTATTATAGTGAAGACTTGGATTGTTTCCGGCAATTGAATGTTTCTCCTAAAACCAGATACAAAAATAGCATTAGAATAACCTTACAAAATGTTCTTGACAAAATTTCACATATTTAAATAGCTTATACTTACTGCTTGTGCGTATGCTGACATTGCTTGTTTTAAAGCTTTAGGGTTCTGTTGTACAGTAAAGAAATACGAGAGATGAGCATTGCCAAGAACTGACCATGAATCTCCATCACTTGTATCAATCTCTACTGCTTGTTTAGCTAACTCCAAACCTTGTTCTACATTGGCGACTCTTTCTTCTCGGCTGTTTGCCATTTCCTGCCGTAAGACCATTGATAGATTTCTCAAAGAAATTTTATTTTTATCCTATAAATAACAATAAATTTTAACAAACAACTAAGTACTCTACAAAATATATGTATAAATTAGTGTCAGAGTAAATATTAATATGTGGGCAGAATTCATTTTCCAAAATATGGTCCCCGCAGGGGGGGTGCAAACAAGCTGCACCTATTGACAGGATTTAGACGTCCCTTGCGGTACACGAATCTATTTAACATGGATTCGTGGATTCGTTAAATCTGCAGACATAATCGAAAGAATTTGTTAAAGACTAAATGTTTTTCCACTTCTTCATAAAATTATTTAAAAAGATGATAATAGGCAGTTGCAACTATATTTGCAGACATAATTGACAGACTTTGGTAAATATAAAGTTAGTGTCTCTTTCACTAATTCCTAAAAGCATTGTCAAGCTGCAGTTTTAGAAATGGATATCAGAGGCAGTTGCAACTACAGATGTTAGACTTAAGTGACAGAATTTGTGAAAGACAAAGTGTTTCTTCAACATCTTCCTGAAAGTGTTGCCAAGCTGTAGAAATGAATAACAAGGACAACTGTAATTATAGTTGCAGACATAATTGACAAATTTGTTAAAAGCAAAGTTTTTGTTCTACTTCTTCCTAAAAGTGTTGCCAAGCTGCAGAAATGGATAACAAAGGCAGTTGCAACTACATCTGCAGACATAATCGAAAGAATTTGTTAAAGACAAAATGTTTTTCCACTTCTTCATAAAATTATTTCCTACTACTGAAATGGATAATTGGATGGACAATTGCAACTATAGTTGCAGGCATTATTAGTTGATGAATGTGGGATGAAATTACTCACAGATAATACACTAACAGTTCATACAGATTTTTTGCAAATAAAACTTAAATTTAAACTGCAGGATGTATTGATCACATAGTTCTGTAATTTAACTTTTTATTAATTTAAAATTACTTCTGCATAATTGATTTATTTGTGTCCTGTATTCTTTCTTATACCTGTGAAAGAGCACCTTGAAAACAATTCTTTGCTTCCTTAATATTATCTTTCTTCCAATAACATTCGCCCAGCTGATTCCAAGCCTCAACAAGTTTTGGATTGAGTTTAACGGCCTTAGTTAATGCTTCTTCAGCTTCAGAACTGTGAGTGGCAATTACATCATGTGCTCTTCCTAGTAAATAAAAATATCTCGCTCTGTTCTCACACATTGCTGCCTCTGTAGACAAACAAATTAAAGTGATTTAAAATTTTTACTGTACATGTCCATTATAGTCCATAAAGGTGAAAGATAAATTATTGCTCTTATTAGAGCATTTCCAGTAGAAAATGATTTAATTAATCACTTATTAGGGTAAAATTTTTATTAATGGAATTAATCCTGATCTGTAGAACTCTATATGTATGTTAACACTATAAAATTAAAACCTTTGGTAAAATTTTATTCAAACTTGTAACAAAAATTGATTTTAATAATTGCTTCAACAAGTTCATTATAAAACAAAATTTCTTCATGTACCATCAAACCATAAATCATAAAATACATAAATATAAAATTTATAAAATTCTGAATTCATTTTTTTTTTATAAATGATAGGTGAATTGAGAAACTTTGATAAAAATTATTGTTTCAGGATCTTTTAAATGAAAACATGTTTCTAACAACTACTATCAAGCAGCCTTTTAAAACTTTTTTCTGAATCAAAGTGGCAGTCAATGGACACAACATTTATGTTGAGAAACTACCTGAAGAGTTTCTCTGTGGTCACTTACTGAAACCACTATGAAGGAGGAAAAACAACACACTCTGTGTTCTATAGATCAAGGTTATTTGACTATTGATTCTGTTCAAAGTCAATCAAGAGTCAATTCAAAATGATTTTTAACACTTCGGTAAATACAAATGTTTTACTTTTTTAATATACAAAACTAGCATGTTAATTTTTCAAATGACATCAATTTATAAAAAGTTCTTTGACTCCAAAAAAAGTGGGTTTTATTTGAATGTATGTGTACATCACTTTCAACTACACTAACTGATCAGTTTACATGAAATTTGGCATACATATCTGGTTTACTTTTATACCTCTGAACCATTTTTTAGTTTAAAAAAAATTGTGCTCTTTTTTGGTAAAAAAAATAAAAATTGTTTAATTAGATTTCTCTCAAATTTTGGTTATGCAGTGAAACTTCCCAACAATGAACACTGTCCAAAAAATATAATATCTATTGTTGGGAGGATTTCAGCTGGGACCTATATTGTATGTAGTCTAACTGCTTACTTATGGCAAGCAGTTAAATGGGTACTCTGAGATAATACTGCAAATGTTTTTTTAGGATAATAAGCCTAAAAAAATGGAAATGATATTCCTTTTCATAACACTAATTTTAAAAAAATACAATTTTTTAAGATAAATGGATTTAATTTTAAATTTAATTAAAATTTACATGTATTAATACAATGAATATGTTCAAATTACAATATAGTACATCCCCTTATAACCGACTTCAGCATAGTGGTCCTTGTGTCACACTGCGATGACTGATAGCGCCCATGTATCTGTCAATTATATCTTTATAGTTCTGGGAAAGTGGCCAGTTTTGTTTTGATCATGAAAGTTTGAACACAGTGCAGTGAACAGATAAGCACAAAAAAGCTATCTAGATCAGTCTCGTTTGTAAATGATGGTTAAAAAGCAGACCAAATCTGACTCACACGATTGATCCTGTGTTAAGTTGTCACCTATCACAGATCAACAAAATGTGTTTATTTGTTTGTTCCCCTCCCCCTTGAGCCTGCAAGTGTCTAGTGACACTTGTGTGTAGTATATGCTGAAACTATACAGAAAATAAGCCAAATCTTTGTCAGGAAATACAACAATATCTTATATGAGAAAGTGCTATTTAGAAGTGTCCATTAAAAAACATTTTACAGTATATGAAAATTATTGTAGAAGCCAGTGTAGCAAATTTGAAATGAAAAATTTAGTTTGGGAAAATTGTTTTCTAATCAAAAACAAAACATTTTAGCAGACAGGTTTACTTTATTTACTCTTGAAGCATAAATTTCTTTTATTTAATATTCACTACAATGGCTTCAGTAGCAAATCTACAGATCTATACAACCAAATTTTAAATAAAATCTGATGAACTGATTTTTAGAAATTAGGTTGTTTTCCTGTTTTTTATAAATAGCTTTGGAACGGGGAAAATAACTGAATGTAAGAAAGTTTACAATGTTTTGCACCATTTTATTTTATTATTTTGTTATTGAAAAACAAACAGTACCTTAGTTTAAAATAATCCTCATATATTTGTGCAGATATGTCAAGACATACAAGGTACTGTTTGGTAAATTAAATTCTTTGAGATATTTGCTTAGATGTAGCCTATTGTTGTTCCAGGGTGCTATAAAGTTAGGCCTATATGTAGGAATATCAAGTATAAAGATTACAATAAACATAATGCCTGGTGGCCACCAAATGAGGAGCACGGTTGCACTGAGCAGAGCAGACTATGCATTCAAAACCTAACCTATAATTTTTAATGTAAATGTGGTCACTGAAAGCATAATAGAGCCAAACGGAGTTAAGTGGTATCACTGAGCTGCCAGTTGCATCACTTCGACTCTACCTAATTTCGGTTTTGAAGCTGACTCCGTTTTCCCCTACCATGCTGGTCATGTTTTCAAACTGTTATTTCTCATTATCTAGGTTACGGTTTTTAAACATAGTAGTTTCCTTGGATCTGTCACAGTAGGCCTAAACATTTTCGATTTAAAAGATACAAACTCATTCTTTAAGCTTACTGAACTCCACTTCTGTTTGCCATTCATTTTTATTCTGCACCACTCTGCTCAGTTCAACATAGCTCTCCTCTGCACCACGCTGCTGGTGGCCAACTATCCTAACAGAGGCATAGTATTTTATTTTAAATCTGCCTTTTCCTATATATCAATATCAATAGCTTAAAGGCACTTGGGCAGAACATGAAAAAAATATTTTGAAAAGAGTTTACACTATATCTAGGTGTGTGTGTCTTCTTATACCTAAATATATGTTACATTTCACTCATACCACTATTCTTGTTTAATATCATGATTGTGTCATTGAGTTTTTCTTTAAGTCGCACATGTTTCATTACAGCTTCTTCTATTGGATTATGTTCAAAATAGCAGTCTCGGAATTCATACAACCTCTTAACATATTCCTATAAAAAACCAAAATTTAGTTTAATATTTTTAAATGAGTAGAGTCATTATCAAAAGACAAGCAGGCCTGAAATATTTGCATAACCAAGCTGAAGAAATAAAATCAGTAACAAGCAATTAATGATCCTATAAAAATTAATGATCCTATAACTCTGCAATAAGAGATCTAAAAGTACAATTTCTGAAAGTAATATTTATGATTTCATTTATATGACAGTAATCTACTCAATACTGTAAGATTATACTTATTATTAATTATAAAATACAAAGTACCAATGTACATGATTGCCACAATTTCTTTTTATGGCATTTCGAGTTACCCAAGAAACACAATGAAATGGCCATGTGGCTTTTTTCATTTTATTACTTCATTTCTCATGTTTTGTTCCAGTGAGGAAGTTTTCATTACAACAGTAAGTATCCTTACCGGTAGATACCAATAGGTATCCTTAACAGTAGATTGCCAGTCGCAATCTAGTTAAAGAATTTTCATTATATCAGATTTTTTTACCTATTGCCAATCACAATCTAACTGGGCAGTTATTATAAGGCAAGCCCTTTTGCCTACTGCCAAGTCAATATTAACTTGGAAGGAGGACTTTAATTATAATGGCAAGTCTCCTTGCCTACTACCATTCATAATTAAGCTAAAGAGCTTACATTATAGCTCTTTAAAACTTTTGTTGTTAATCATAGTACTGTAAAATTTAATTAAAAAAATCCTAAATGGAAAACTAAAAAAAAATATTTGTAATAAAATAGTTCTAAACAAACCTAAAAGATAATAATGTTTAGTAGCATTATACTTTATTTAAATAACTTCAATATTCAAAACATTCTTTGTAAACAACATTTTATTTAAGTCCTTTCAATTTCAAAGTAATCAGGCAATGCAATCAATTTACAACAAGCTACGTACAACAGCCTTGAGAAAAATACTCATTCTTCAAATCCACACCAGCTTTTTTTTATAGTTTAGACCTGTGCCTTGTTAATGGGCATTGATAAAATACAATAACAGGAAACTGAAGTGAAGGTGGCTAAGACACCAGTCAGTCTGATGTAGTCATTAAACAATTAACTTTCATCATTGGGCAGCAGATGTCAATGAATGAAGACATACTTTACTGTCAAGTATGAAGTTTACGAGGAGGGGATCATTGGTCCTTACATTTTTGAAGCAATGTGATTACAGTAATGGTAACAGTGAATTTGGAATATTACACACATTTTTGTGTCCAAAACTTTGGCAGAAATATTGTTTCAACAAGATGGAGTGACAGCCCACATAGCTAATGATTCCATGGCAGTTGTTTCCCCAACATGTGAACTCATGTTTCGGTGATATCCACTGGCCTACATGCTCATGAGATCTCTGCAACTTCTTTTTGTGGTATTATTTGAAATCAAAGGCAGTCCAAACCCGTAATCTTGAAATTCAGAGGAACAGAAGCAGATATATAGGTTACATCTGCATATATATTATAAAAAATTATAAATTAAAATTAAATTAATGAAAAAAGTTTATTAATTTAAAGAACCTGTATGTGCCTAAATAACTGTGCAGGAGTCAGGATAAAGGGCACACACCAACAATCGTACTAATCATCATCTGGATCAGTGGAGAAATCTGACTTTGTATGAAAAGTTCATCTGCCAAAAGATGACTGTAGTTGCCATATCTAACCAACTGGATGAAGACATTAATTCAATTACAGGTACAAAACAATTCTTCCATATGTTCAAAATAAACATGTTTATATTAATTTAAGATTAAATATATACGTTTGTTTTTAAGCCACCTTGAACAATAAAATGCATACTTTCAGAGGAAATAAATCAGGAAGGGTTTCCACAGTAGGGCCTATATTATTATCTAATCTTTTGTAAACATTTATCGGTTTTTAGAACAAGTTCCTAATATTATGTTTGTCATCTGACTATGATGGAAAAGGGCTGGTTGTTGAAATGGCTGACACAAGTCAATGTGTTGTGTCTCTGAACTGTGCATTTCAAGATTATAAGTTCAAAATTGCAGATACTGCTGTATTCCCTTTCTGTTAATGTAGAATCCTCATCCTCATTAGTTTAACTGGCATAAAATACAAACATTAAAAAAAAAAAAAAAAAAAAAAAAAAAAAAATCATAGAAAACAGTGATGACAATTTGATTGATTAATAATCCACACATATCTTATCACAATACAAAATAAAATAATGTAATCAAATTGAAGTTAAATAAATAATAAGCTATAGGCTACAGTAACTTAAACTATTCAATTGCCTTTACAATCTCGTTTATTATGCATTCAACTTCTTACTCATTCTTTCCCTTTAAAAAAAAAATGAGTCCACCAGGACTCTTCCATGAAGAATGTCCATAAATATTAATTTAAATTTTTTTCAGATCTATTTTTCCCACTATTAATGGGCTTCACTATAACCAACTAATGAAAGTTCTTCACTATAAGTTGAAGTAAAACTGAACCATCAAAAGATAAATGCATAATTAACATGTTTCAACTGGTTTTTGAAATTTTTTGTCAAAAATGCTAAATTAAAAAATTTTAGGTGAGTCATTTTATTAATCTACAGAAAATACTGTGACATCAAATTTTAAAAATCCTAACTAATACTATGTAGAGCTGTAACTTCAGCCACTGCTTTGTAAAAGCAATGAACTGGATTGTTACTTTCCGTGTATCATAGTAAATCATCCACATTCTTGCAATGTTAAAAGGTATTGATGTCACAAAATGGTTTCATTAAATTGTATAAAATCATAATTTAATAAATGTTTTGCAGACATTATTGTTTTATAATATTACTTAATTTAATAAAACAAAAATATTGTATACCAGTAATTACATAAGACTCTAATAATAAGTTGAGACATTTTAATTATATAAATACCTATAAAAATATCTAAATGCAAAGTAAAAACATTAGGGGAGACAATCAAATCAACTGTTTCCTTTTGAAATGATGTCTCCCTGTGGCTACTATACTTCGACCGTTCATAACCTGCCACTCTGTAAAGTCTGTAAAGATGAACAATGAGTCTACAAACAGATGTACAAACAACTTTGAAATGTGGACCTAAATGATTAAAATCAATGTATTACAAAATCAGATTGCTTGTTATCCTATTTGAATATTATTTAAGGATACTTTAAGCTAATTAAGGACATAGGCATAAGCTTTAAAATAAAATATTAATATTTCTTTATAATTATATTACTCAAAAAAATCTTTAGAATTTTCTATAGCGACTGCTAAACAGGACTTTTTATATTACTATAGGCCTAAATCTACTAGACACAAGTTTAGATCTGAGACATGTCTGGCAAAATCCCGATGAATGGAAATCCTGTGGAAATAGACCTGGCCTATACATAAATAGGTTATATCTTTGATATGAATGTTTGCAAAAACAACTAAATTAGCCCAGTTAGACCTACCACAACTTACTTTCCACATGCTACTTAAATGTAGGCTATTACTTACTTCCAATGTTTCAATAACTTTGTCACTTTTAAATTCACCACAATTTTTAATATCCAGTTCATCACCAGCCATATTTTAATAACTTTAAAAATTTATCTGTGAAGCCATAAAAATACAATGTAGGCCTTTTACCATAGTCAACTTAACCTACATCTTTAAATAAACTTTGAAAATTACAGGTTTTTGGGGCATAATAACATTACCACTTATTATTTTTATTTCGTATTTATGTATGGTAAAGTATTAATTAATTAGTAACAATTTTATAATCACGAAATCAAAGTAAAAAAACATCTGATAATAGAAATGATTCCATTGTAAACAACCTACACACTACACACAATCACAGAGTACTCTAATTCTATTGAATAGTATAATCTTTGCACACATTATATATTTAAAAATAATTACTAATAGTGGAAATTAAATTACCGATAAAAGATAAGAGCAAGCAAGACACATCACAGATAATAAAGAATTTTTCCTACAGGATTTTTAAATTAGAAGTTCGATTCATATAATATTAAAAAACGCTACTAATAAAATGTAATTACACTAATGTATAAAGTATAAGCCTAATACAGTATAAGCAAAAGGGGATATACTGCAGCCAGAACATATTAAACGAGTCATTGTTGAAATTAAACACCACATTTTTCTTTCAGCTAAGCTAAATGATGGCATCACTGGAGGAGAACTCCGTCACTTAGCATATAAATTTACAAGTCAAAATGGATTAAAACACAACTTTTCAAAAGAGACTAAAATGACCATGAAAGACTGGCTTTGCAGATTTATAAAAAGACACCCAACATTTTGCATTAAAGAAACTAGAAACAACAAGCCTTAACAGAGCCATGATATTTAATAAAGATAAGGCAAGATTTTCTACTGCAACCTTGAAAACTGCACAAGTTTCAACCTAATAAAATTTATAATGACGATACCAATATAATGACAGTTTACAGACCAGGAAAATTTTTAGCGTCAAGAGGAAATAAACAAGTTGGTTTTGTAACAAATGGAGAAAGAAGTTGAAACATCACTGTATGATATGCTGTAAGTGTCTCAGAGCATTTTATTCTCCCTGTATATTTTCCCTTGAGAGAGATTGACTCAATTGTTTGAACATGGAGGACATTTTATCACTGCTCAGAAAATTGTGGATGACATCCAATTTTTTCTTCATCTGGCTAAAACAATGTGCCAATCATTCCAATCCGACTCTTCAAAATCCAATGTTATTAATAACTGACAATCATTAAAACCATATTTCTCTAAGATCTTACCTTTTCTACATGGAACATGGAACCTGACAGCTCTTTGAAACCAATATTTAATAGGGGACACATGTATGAAAACTCTTACTCATGTTAAAATAAGTCACTATGATCTTGCTGGCCTATTTAATAAAGAGTTGAGGCTGAATGCAACAGCTGAAAAAGCTCAAAATGGATTCAAACTTGTGAAATTTGATCCTTGAACCTTTCCTGAAGACTTCATGGCTGCAGGAAACCTTCTAACCATCAATGAAACTGAAGTTCCTGTTGACCTAAATGATAGCAACACTTCTAGACCTAAGTCATCTCTTGTTTATAGATTTAGAGCCGTAGAACTGAAAATCAGTGCAAATTCTTACATCATTAATTTTGGCACAAGTTCTTCTTCTGGTAAAATATCATTTTCTGAAATATTTCCTATACCGAAGAGGTCAGTCCCTGTCTCAAGAAAAAATAAAATAAAGAAAGGCCCATCAAAACAGAAGTTAGAAATACTAACGAGAACCCCAATGAAACAGCTCTAGAAGAGTAAGACATCTGAAGAATGTCTGAAGAAATATCTGAAGAAAAACATCTGAAGAATGTTCAACCACAAAAAGTGACTAAGACATTGTTTAAAAAGTGGTTACCACAAAGAAAGAACAAACCATTCAGTAAAAGAAAAAAAAAATTCTGAAGAAAGTAAAATCTGTGGTAATGATCTTAATGATTTTCTGGAATAATTAGTTTTAGCTACATTAAAGATATTTGTATGAAAATCATTTAATGAATAAAAGGATTTTTAGAGTTACTATTGCACTATGACCTTTGCAGATCTATTGTTCCTTTTTTCTATACTCCTAAGATGCTCAGTTATGGTGTCAACTCCAGTTTTAGTTTCTTTAGTAAGTACAGAATTTTGAGAGGATTCAAGATAAATAACTCCTCCACTTCTAAATTGTGACGTCTCAGTTCATTATTGAGGTGCTTGCTCTGCTAACTTCCTTTCAATTTATCTTTCTCTTGACCCATATTATGGAAGCTTGTATATGAGCTTCCTCTACCAGAGTTACCTTGCGATAATTTTATCAGTCAATCAATAAGTGAATAACTTCCTTTTATATTCCACTGTTTACTTGTATTTCACTATGGTATTTTTCCGTGAATAAAAATTACAGTTGATTCATTTGTAAGTAAACTTTGTTTCAATTGACTAGAGTAAATTTGTATGTTTGGGAGAAAAGCTTTTGTTAATAAGAGCAAGTTATTGCTATTGGTTGAATATAGTATTTTTTCAGCAAAATATGTTGTATTGTTGTGCCAGACCCTAAGTACTCGCAAGAACCTTTGGTGTTGTGATATTGTAACCATATAACACTAACATTTGACAGGCAGAAATTATACAGTCATTTGTCTGAAACCAAATGAACACAGCTACTTACCACTAAAAAGAAATATGTTTGTTTCCTGATGGGAGACCAATGTTAACATGTTGCCACTTGTTTCAGACGCTCCTCTGCAAATTTTGTTTCTACACAGAAGCTTGACTAAGAGTATGCCTGCATTTAATGGCCAAGAGGGTCTCCAGTATGTACGGTGCCTTAATATCTGTTCAAATAGCTAAAAGTCCTTCATCCACCATGGCAGTAATTGTAGCTACCATCTCTCTCTCTCTCTCTCTCTCTCTCTCTCTCTCCCCTCTACCTCTCTCTCTGACAATTTTAAAACATATTTAAACTTTATACCAATTGAATTTGAAAACGATGTAGAACATATGAACTATTATGTGCAAAATATTACAGTGTGAGCCTCAAAACATGACTTAGGATCAATAAAACAAAAACACAAACAATGTTTTTAGGCTATTCTTAACTATTGAACAAAATTCACATAACCCTAGAAAGATAAACTGTTCTAAAGTTACATTAAAGCTAAACTATCGTAAAATTTACTATAGTTTAATTTAGTTACATAAAAAATACTTCTGAATATAAATTTAAATTTAAATTAATAGAATTATTTAAAATACGTAATTATAAACATTTTGTGTCAAATTTGAAAATTTAAAAGTTCTTAACGCAGTCGATACAGCACTTTCCGCTATGCTCAGTGCAGATTGCCTTGTTGCAGCTGCTGCAGTAGGCCGTTGTCTTCCTCCCCTTGACGGATGGGCAAATCCCACAAATTGTTCTTGGTAGGTTTTGAGGGAGGTCATGGGCCCTGCCTGGCATCGGAACTTTTAACAAATCGGTAATAGATTGCCGGAGTTTGCGGGTCAAAGTTGGGTACTGGAATCGCTGTTGAAGCCATGGCTCAATAAGATTGTGGTGTATTTGCATAGCAAATTTCCTCCTTGTAACTGGTTTCTGTCCTCTTTTCACGACATTAGTCACGTAAATGACGTATGCATTCACAAGTATAATGTTCAGCATGCCATAAAATACACACAAAGGCCACTGTTTAGTTTTACAGCTGCATGACATTTGGTGACACATTTGGTCCAAACAGTCAACTGTCCCTTTAGTGGCATTGTAGGTCTGAATTATTTGAGGTTTCTTAGAGGTTTGATCAATAACAGGCTTTTTTGTGGCAAGTGGATAGCAACAAAACCATTTTTTGCATTTTTTACTTTATAAGAAACCATAGTTTTTGGCCCATCGAAACAAAACATGCTTGTCCCTATAGCTCTGCCCTTCGAATTTTTCATTTTGGGTGGAATTTCATGCTTGTCTTTTCTTAATGTACGTACAATAGTAAGTTTGTATAGGTCTTCCAAAAGTGAGGTTGCCAGTGGAACAGACGTGAACCAGTTGTCAACTGTTACATTACGATTGGATCCGTGACAAGTTGTTGACAGCTTTTTCACAAAAAAATTTGTATTGAGGTAAACTTCTGTATTCTGGTTTGACCTGTGTATGGAATGGCATCAACCATATATTTGGTGGCATTGTCACACATTACAACTAACTTGAGGCCGTATTTATCCAGCTTGTTCGGGATATATATCCTAAAATTACATCACCCTTGAAATGTGAGCAACTGTTCATCGATAGTCAAAAACGAACCGGGCTTGTAAGAACTTTGGCATGCAGCAATAAATAAATCCCAAACTTTCCTCATAGGAGCAAAGTGGTCAGTTTTCTTCCTTTCGGCTTGAGTGTTAGAATCATCGAACCGTAAGCACTCTAACAAAAAATCAAATTGGTCGCAGCTCATGGTATCTCCCACCACTGATTTCTGAATTGAACAGCTTGTTCGATGGTGATTGTCCTTTTGGGCAGCTTAAAGAATTAATAAACCTTATAGAGCATCAAATTCAGTATCATTCATCATACCAACAGTTTTAGTTTGTGCCTTATAGTTGGCACTCTTTTCTTGAATTTTCCCATTTGTGTAATAAACAATTTTATTTTTGATTTCATCAGTTAAAAAAAGTCTGAAAACTTCAACTGGTACTAGTTTGTTCTTTGTAATATCACTGCATCCAGGTGTTATATGGATAATATTTCTGGCTACTGAGGATCTATTTCCAAAAGCCGCTAGCTTGTTTGTCCAACAATGTCCTTTTTTCCCTCTGAGAGAAATTTTATCACAAACCATCAAGTATGGATCAGATGTTGTGGGCCTATCTTCCTGTTGTTGTTGTTTGTGATAGATCGGGTTGCAGCATCAGCAGGTTTCAGAGTAGATGCACTATTAGTACTTCATTGCTGCAGGCGAATGAAAAGCAACAGGATTTAGTTTACTAGTCTTCTTTTTATTCCTCGCTGGTGGTAGAGGTTCTTCTTCATCCAAACTTAAAATGTCTGACAGTTCTTGGTCTGCATCAGGGTTGTAATGTCGATCTGCATTGCTGTCATCACTGTTTATAACGTGATCATATATCACATGATTTACTTCATCGTCTGATCCGGAATCGTCAGATTTACAATCACTTTCACTCTGTTGCAGATATTCTAAAATCTCAATGTCAGTTGAGTCAGATTCCGACTCATTTTTACTATTTATTATTTATTACTAAAACTTATTTATTACTATTATTTATTACTAAAACTACTTGTAAGAACAAAATATTATCACTTTTCATTCAATAATAAACTAATATAAAAGAAATGAATATATAAGAAATCCAAACGTTAAAGCTAAACTATCGTAAAATTTACGATCAATTGACAGCAGAGCTAAATTGACAACTTGCACAGGAGCACGACAAACACTAAATGATGAGGCGACTCAAGTAAAGCACGGAACTGGTTGGGCGAGTCCATTGTCTTAGGTAAAGGGAGGTAAACTAAACAAAAACAAAATGCGCTCGTAATTTTTATGATAGCTTAGCTTTCTATGGTTAATTACCTCCACTAAAGTTCAATTTAATACACACTTTTTAGATTATTGTGAGAAAGTAAAGGACATAGGACTGACTTGGAGTGACTATGTGTCTGAGACTTGTAATAAGGATGCACTCATATTTTTCTAATGTTGTATTTTGTTTTTATGGTTTTAAGTGGAAGAGAGGACCTGATGGTCCTAAATTTGTCCCTTAATAAAACAATAAATCAATCTCTTACTATCCTTCCTCCTCTCACTCACTCACTCACTCACTCACTCTGCCATGTGCTCAGCCGGGCAACATAATTAAATTAGGTCTGGGCATGTGCACATCACAGTTTTTTTTATTAATAAATTGTTGTTTTTAATGAAAGTTAAAAAGTTTTCAAGAACAATAGCTTTCTCAGATTCCATTATTTCTCTGAAAAGTCTTTCTATAAGGCTGCATTTAGGTTTTCAGCATTTGTAGGCACTTTTGTCATTGGCATCTCCCCCTATCCCTACATAATTTACTCCTTCATTTCCAAGAATATTAAAAACTGGTCATTATTTATCAATACTCCAGAAAAAAATACAAACTTTACAGACATTAATTGACAATGCCAGGTGAAACAAATAATCATAGTGAAAATATGTAAACCTGAAATAAGAAACTTTTAGTTAAAACTATAAATATTTTCATAAATTTATATGCTTCTATTTGGTGTGAAGCTTAATCTTCTGCTTGCTTGGTATTATTAAAAACATTGTTATACATTATTACTTATTCTATAATTCCCCCCCAACTTTTTATAATTACTTTCCTTTGTTCATTAATCATTTTTTTCTCCTCTGAAAATTTTGTGCTCTAGGAATGATAGTTGATCTAATTGGAAATACTATCCTGTCTGTGTGCTACAGACTGATGAAGAAGAAAGTTGACTAATTTCACAAAATTTATTCATTAAATTTTAATATGTAGAATCATTTCTCAATTCAGTGTTAACCAAATTCAAAATAAATAAATGAAAGTTATTGATTTTTTTGCTTTTTTACTCAAAAACTAAACATTTATTTTATTTCAAATTTTCTACACTGACATTCACCTTCATATCTGATCAAAATTTGAACAAAATTCTGAACCAATTTTCAGAAACTAAGCATATAACACAGGTTTTTTATAGCTTTTGAACAAGATTTTTCGAATCTATAGGGACCTATATAGTTAGTTTGGATATTTATGGACTACATATGAGAAAAATTTTATCAAAAACGTTAGAGCCTATTTTCATGTAATAAACTTTTAACAGTGCTTTTTTACTAAAAAAAGAGCTTCAAAATCTTTACAATTACTAAAGTTTACATTACAGTTACTGTATTAAAACATAAATAAAAACTTAAAAGAAACTCTGAAGGATGACACACTTTAATTTTAGTTTTAAATGAAAAATATAAAGAAAGTCTGTTTAACAGATAAAATACTGGCATGGTATTACAAACTTATTTTTACCACTTGGTTAGTTATTACATTCTTGAAATATTGTCAAATAAAAAAGAAACTTTTCCTTCTTGATTATAAAGAAAACTTGTTTGGGTAGTGTCTGATGATTTTCTGAGTGCACTTAGTTTTCGTGTTGTAAGATATATTGAATTCCGTGATTGCATCAATTTTTGTCTTATCTTCGTGTCATCTACCTCTATGCTCACAGAAGGTATTATTAGTGATCGATCCTTTACGGATTTTTCAGTTTCTTTAAATGATGACATAAAATCCTTTAAAAATTTTTGTCTTCTCTTTCTGATATTGGTGCTATCTACATCTTGTTGTTCAACAATAGTCTTTTTCTTAGTAATGTATCCTAATAGTAAAAAATATTAAACAGTTACTGAAATTATCTATAACAAAATTGTATAATATGGATCATATACTTTTAATTTCCAGTCTGAAACATGTGAAATTATTAAAGTTTAATTCAAAAGGTTATTTTTAAAATACGTAGGTATTTGAATTGGTATTGGTGATTATGCAAACATCAATTATCCAAATTTTCTAAAAAGGTTATTTACTTTCATAAATTAATTTTTATTAGGTATTAGAATATTTACTGTAATTTTAAAAATAGAAAATCTTAATAAACTATTCATTACAATGTATTACTTTACATACATATACATATTATATTTTTTATTGTACTGTTAAAATCCTCTACAAAATCCTGTATTTTTAGCTAATTTCAAATGAAAAATGAGCTCTTGGAATAGCCATCATGGTAGGATTCAGACCAACCATGAAACCTGAAAAGAGTGCCGATCACTTTTTTGATGTATTTTAAATTGCCTAGTCACCAAAACAAAATGGTCATGGTTTTATTAAAATATCAGTTAAACAAAAGTATTTCAGTTCAACATTAAATCCAAAAAAAAGTCACCACGGGCTGTCTCACTGATTTAATAAATTTGCAGTAGGAACCAATATTAAGTTTTTTTTATTTTACCCGTTTTTAAAAATCTGATGACCATACATTATTAGCATTTGCATAAATTATTGGGACAGAATTATAGTTAGTTTTGAAGCACCAAATAAAAAAAGAGAAGTTGTTCATTGCAAAACGGAAACATTGTAAATGATTTAGTCATGCTTGAAACCATTATGTACTTTTAGATGTATTAAATGTAGAGAAGACCCTTCAGTTTTTGTAGGAAATCATGTCAAATCTGCAAATTGCACAGTTTATAAAGAATAATATATGAAACTGGTATTTGTTGAATCAAACAGGAAAAAACAAATTCTGGTACTGTAGCACTTGCAACACCAAAAATAGCGACATATATTTAAGTAACTAAAAACAGTACTCAATACTCACAAAAACAAAATGAAAAATAAAACATTCATAAATCAGAATTATTACCATGGCTAAGGATAAAATACAGGAAGGTGTTTATACAAAAAACTATTGAAAGAATGATGGACAAAATCATTGAATATAAAAGGAATACAGCTACCAACTGTAGTTGAAGTAGTTGAACTAACTGCCACTATGATCGTTGCAATCTGCAAGGTCAAGGGTAGAAACGTTTGAGAAAATAGACAGTACTGTTATCTATTTAACTGTAGTTGAACACTGCCACAAGATGCCACCAACAGTAAGCTATCACAAATTTCTCATAAGGTTTATCATTCTTGTAAGTTTATATTGAATGACAAAATGCTAAATCAAATGTTTGACTAAATCCGAATTATGTTACTAGTACAAACATAAAATAAAAATGCGTATATTCTTTTAGAATATCCTCATGAAACACCAATGACTTGTCTGAACACGGATTTCCAATTGGCAAGGATTGGAAATATTTTTAAAAATTCTGGAAATAAATATTACATTAAAACCGGGAACGTGATTTACTATAAAAAATGGTATATATATATATATATATATATATATATATATTATATTATATATATATATAGTTATCTGGTAATGCACAAAGTAGAACAGCTGTTGTAATTGAAAAAATACCATCGAACACCAAGAAATTGAAAAACACAGTAGAGACTATTTGTCAGCTACCAGTATAATAATTGAAAGAATTACTTGCCACTAACTACCTCTGCAGTTTATTACCCTCCTAAACACTCTATTAGCTCATTAGATTTTGAAACCTTCATTAGTACTTTGAGTTTTAAATTTATCATTGGGGGGGGGGTTGTCTGATTGGAATTCTGAATGTCAGCACTGAGAATCTAGAGTTACACTGACTCAAAGATGACAGTTTTTCAGGAATGATGAATTTAGGTAACTTGCAAAGTTTATCTATTGGTGAAACAATCTAGTGGCTTATAAACAGAAACAAAGTATCAGACCTTCTAGACCTTTTTGTGTTAAAAGTGTTGCCACAAAATTACCTGCACATTGAATTCTGTTTTGAACTATCTTCAGACATTTCATAATAGTTCCATAATGACTGTTTGTGTTAATATAGTCCTCAAAACAAGAGCTATTAGTCTGTAAAATAAGCTTACAGACTCCAGTTCATTCTAGACTATTTAAAAAACTATTCCAGACTATGTAAAAGAATTTTTTTAAAAGAGAATGAAGGTGAACTTTTGTCTCAAAACGCCGCAAGAAGGGAAAGAAACAGTGGAAAGTCTGACAAAGTAAATTCAAAATGCGGCTTGGGAGGTTACTCCTGATCAAGTACTTAAACCACCAATTTTAAATCATTTAAAACAAGTGCATTTTAAATCACTATGCAAACAGGTGAAAAATAGAAGAATTTTGAAAGCTGAAAAACTTTGACATGGTTGTAGTTTTCCAGCTGATAAAATGAGATTTAATAGAATTTCACAAGGGGTTAAAAAATCCAAACAAGGATTTCATAATAAAGAATTTCGAGACTACCTGGAAGGGTTATCTCCAATGGTAGCAACTATATTATTACAGGATAATAGATATAGAACATGAAAAATCAAATTTAATTTAAATTTTAAATAAAAGTTAGTTTAAAATTATAAAATTTTTTACCACTTTCTAAAAGTTTTTTATAACTTGGTGAGTTATTTTTCCATAGTAGATCCATTTCCAATGTTTTTTCTGGTAATTTCCTCATCTCTAATAATAAATCTTTTTCATCATGCGCCACTACTGTAGAATAATTTGGACAAGTATCTTCATCTCTTACACAATTTGTTTTATTAAATTCGTATGCCTGTTTCATCCTGTTTTGAAACACTTGTTTCTTTATATACTCTTCAATGTCTTTAATTGGGCTGCCCCAAAACTTTAAAGGAGGTAGTGGCTGTAACAAATGTTATGGTATTTGTAATTATTACAAATTTTTAATAAATTTAATCTTACTAATTATAAAATACAAGGTTAATCTGTTACTTATACCTCAGACTTACTTGTGTTGTTCACCATCATGTTGGCTAAATTATTTTAAAAAGTTTAATATGTATTTTTACTTTTATAAAAGAATATTTTTCAGCAGCAGCTAAATATGATAAATAAAAAATAATTGTAAATTATTTATTTCTATGAATATCTTTTAACATAAATTGTTAAATATATTGTCAGTTAAAACATTGTCAGTTAAAATTAAAATATATATTATTTGAAATGGCTTAATTAAATAAAGGTTTTAAGCAACGATATGGACTGCTGTCTCTTAAACAAATCTTGTTCAAGAGCTGTTAACAAAAAAGAGAACTATATAAAATAATTTAAAAAAAATTAAAAAGTAGTTCTGATGTATAATTAAACTATATAAGTAGGGTTATAAAGGTAACAATTTATTAATTGTTGTTAAGTAGTTTAGTTTCCAGTAATGTATGTGAACACACAGACAGACTTCCATAATTATATGAACCAGTTATTCCAGGGGTTGATAAATGTCAAAATAGATTTTTGAATGATACCATACTTTCTACAAACTTTGTATATTAAGAAAGTAAAACAGAATAAGAAGTAACTTACAAAATTATGATAACTATATGGCACAACAATGCACAAAGGGCCTATGCCAAACCATTTCTAACATTTGTAACCAGATTTTGTTGCTAATTGCAGCTTCCCCATTTTCCACACTAACCTGAACACGAAAGCACCTTAAGTTTTAAGAACTTTTGGGAATTAAACCTTAAACTATTCATTTATCCACCCTTAAAAATTGATTTACTTCTTTTTTATGCAGGCATCTGTTGTCATACAACTTCGATGGACTGGTTGCTGTTAGAGCTCAGTGTCTTTTTATTCTTCAGTTCATTCTTAATAGTTCCATTTGGGCCAATCAAAACCCTTAAAGCCTACCTCAGCATGCTAACTGTTGTGAATGTTAACAGGATGTGATATAGGGTTCCTTTTTTAGTGAGACAAACTTTGTAGATTGGGAGTCCCTTAGGTTGAAATGATGGATTTATTTCTTTGTAACAGTGTGTACAATTATTGCTTTTATGGTGAAAGTAGCCATGGATCTTTTGATGCCGTAATATTACTGTGGTTCAGCCGGTATTTGCTGCAGTAAGTAGAAGTGCCACTCATTATCCCTGGATCTCCATCTTTCAACCCATTCAGCTTAGTTGTTGCCAATGATTTTTAACATTTTTCAAAGAAATGCTGATATAATTAAATAGGTCCTAAATGAATTAAAAACTGATAACTAAAATCTTTTATTTCATGAGCCACAATTAATTAAAAATAAATAGCTCATCAAATTGAACTAATTAAAAGTATGGGAATACATATTTTGGTACATTCTCAAAAATTCCTATTTGGAAGCTACCTATTGTAGAACACAAGAAAATCGATAGTGGTGAAAATCTGAATACCCAGTTTTATGAAATCAATTTGATAGAATTTGCTAAAATTTTAATCATATAAGTACATCAAACATCATATTTGAAATCTATGTACAATATTTGAAATAAAAACAAATTGTAGTTATGACAAGAAATATTTCAGAAAAAAAACAAAAGTGAAACTGATAGCACATGGGTTTTATTTTGATTTTTTCCACTCTTGTTAAACTGTTTTTTTTTGGACATTGTGTTTTTAGACTTCATGTCTAATTAAAATTTTACCAGTCTGTTATGCCAGTTTAAAAAAAATATCTGGACTCATATATTTTCACCAGTGTTGATTTTTAAGCTGCTTTTTGGTGGTAACTTATTATAACAGAGATTATAGGAGGAACACTGGAAATACACATTATTTAGATTTTTAGTAAAGCTTTATTTCAGCAAAATTTATCAAAATTATAGGAGCCAATTTAAAGTCAACGTTTTTTTTGGCAGCCACCATTAACTTTTCTTATTCTAAATACCTCTTAGGAAAGGATGAAAAAACACCTAGTTTAATTTTAACTAAATTGTAGTATACAATAAGTTAATATAACATCAATGAAAAAATCAACAAATGTGTTGAATTCTAGAGGGTATGAAGTTTAATGATCTGATGAATATTGAGACAGACATTAAAAATATTCACAGACATACAGAATTAAAAAAAAGTGTTATAAACCAGTATTATCTGTTGAATATTGAGAATATAAAAAATATTCTATATATTACATTATATCGGTTTTGAAATAATATTTTTGAATTTATGTTTTTAATATTATTAAGATATATAAATAATTTATTTTAAAAAACAATGTGTTCTTAAACTATTTTACTTACATTGATTAATGGTAGCGTAGACTTGTCAGAAAGTCTGTGAGAATTGTAAAGACGCCTAATTAATTCTTCTTCTTCTGCTGGAGTCAATTGTCTTTTTCTGTCTACTGTTACTTTCTCCTGATTTAAAAAAGCAATTTTAAGTTGTTTAAAACAAAGACCCACAATGTTTGGAGTTATGAAATGCAGGTAATAAATAAATGTTTTATTCAGTTGAAGCTTATTAAACTAAATATTTTTCTGGAGTAGTTTTGTTAAAATTATTATTATAATTGCTGAATACAACTGTCTCAAAGATGTAATATAAGTGAGATATATAAAATGAACGGCATAGAATTACAATAAAATTATGAAAGTAAGCTATTTTAATTTGTGAAAACTAAATTAATAGTACAACCAGCCTTAAGCTGTATGTTTTAAATATTTTTAATGCATTTGAAGTATAATGAATGATATATTATGCGATTTTCAACGTAAGAGTTAAAATTGTAAAATTATAATTTCAAGTAACATTAAAATAATTATTGTAAAGTATTGAAGGTTTGAAAGAAATTCACATATTTTGCTGGGGGTATTGAGAAATTTTTTTCAATGTATTACTGAAATCAATGTTTGCCCTAAAATTTGAATCATTTCTTGGAAAAACTGAAAGCACAATTGAGAAGAGTTAAAAATCTTGACAACAGAAAAAAAACAAAAATGTGTCTTCTCACCAGTATATGTGGACTGTTTAAATAGCAGCTGGATAAATTACTACTTGATGGTAAGACTTGTTTCTTGTAGCCTCCACAATCACCCAATTGACTCAATGTTTTTTTCTTCTTTAGAGTTCTATAAGAAATAGTTATATTTGTTTCCACTATGTATCCAATTTTAGGCATAAGCTTGAAACACTTTCCTTACTTCAGTTATGCTGGTCAAAGTATAGAAGAAATTTCATATTTCATTTGGTTGTGTGCCATACGACAAATTTAATATTACTGATATTGCATACATATTGGAAAATACTGTGTTACTTTTTTATTTCATTTGTGTTTCATTACTGTAAGCTAAAGTTAGAGATTTGCTTAGACAACATAGCTATGATTGTTTCAGAAACAAGAAGATGGTTTTTTCAGATTGTTGTTTCAGTTGCTTTAAAACACCAGTATTTTTTCACATCGTTATTAAAACTGTACAAAAAATAAGTTTTTAACTTATTGCAGTGGATGAGGGTCAATTGATTCATGAGATTCAAGGAAAAATGCATATATATTTTTTTAAAATTAATTCATTAAAGTGTTTTTTATCACATATAATATTTAAGATTTTTTTTAACAAAAATTACACTCATACATAAATTCTGTAAACTATTTACCTAATTAAACTCTTACATTAAAATATTATAAATTTATTTACAATATACAATTTAACTCTTAAAACCAAGGTGGTTATAATTATTGGTCTTGAATTATATTATAATTATAATAATTAATTGTAACCACTCTTGGATAAATACAAAATTACAAATTCATTTACATTAAAAATAAAAATATTATTATTCAGTACTAAATAGGGTGTGTGTGTGGGCTTAAATAACTTTTATAATCACAAGAATTACACATTTCATATCTGAAATTTGAAAATTACATTAAAAAATACAACGTTGGCAAATATTTTTTCTTTGGCATCTAGAATTTTTTTATTTATAAGGTTCAGTTGAGACTATTATTACTTTTAAAACTTAAAAAACCTAAAATTTAAAAAAATGTATTTTAACTAGTTTATAAACCTAATTAATTATCAATACCATTCATCACTAAAACACATTTTACACAAGTTCACAGTCAACTTATGTTAATGTGAGTCAACTTATGTTACAGTCAATTACTGTATTATTAATGGATCCAGAGTTCTCACAGGTCAACTGTAAATTTATTCTGCAAATTTATTCTGTATATAAATTCTAAAAATAAAAATTCAGATAAACCAATAGACTTAGTGCTTTAGTGATAGTGGTGATATAGCATCATTTAATAGAGTTAACTATTGAGTTTTTCCAAATAATTGTAAATCATTAGAATAAGAAATTACTAGATGACTATCTAAAAGATAATTGTAATAAATAAACAAAAAAGCGTTATCAACAGCTGTTTTGTTAAAAAAAACACACAAATGGAAGTTTGTATTTAAAAGCCTTCATGTTGAGCATTAGTTTATTCTCTAATTAACTAATGTTATGCCTTAGTTCTTACTGCATTTTGTACATTAGTTTATTTAACAGTATTTCTACCCAAAAAATATAATTACAACTCAATAATAACTAATTGATTAATTCTAGTATTAACTTCAATTATACCAAAAAAAAAAAACTTGGATAAAACCAGATGGCCACCAAATGTTGAGTGGAGCTGTGCTGAGCTGAGCGGATTGAAGATAAACAACCCTGAAAGTGGAGTTCAGTCAGTTTAGAAAACATATTTGTACCTTTTAAATCTAAATAGTTAGGTCTACTGTAATGGATTTCAGGAACCTACAATATTTAAAAACTATAACATAAGCAACGGCACCTAGGTAATGGAGAAATAATAAGTTTTGGAGGATTGGTCATTGTGGTGGGGGAATCAGAATCAGCTTTAAAACTGAAGCTAGAGATGGAGACGGAGGTACATGGAGCAGAGCCCAATGACACAGCTTGATTCTGAGCAGCTTTCACTGACTGCACTTATATTAAAAACAATATGCTTAGTTTTGAATCCATAGTCTGTTCCACTCAGCACAACTCTGCTTGCTCCCCATTTGGTGGCTAATGGGTTACTGATATATGGATACAATCTCTAATAACAATAGAAAACATCAGAGCTGTACTTACCTATATGCAAAGCCGGTGATTGTTGGAGGCCTCACCTCAGAAAGGGGCCTTGAAAGGAAAATTAAAAAAATACAAATTAAAAAAAAAAATGAAAATCAAAATTTTAAAAATGAAAATGGAAAAATGGAGAGTGAGAATCAAATTTAAAAAGTATATAAATGTAAAAGTATATAAATGTAAAAAGTATATAAATTTGCATTTTGCAAAATTTAATAAAAAAATAATTAAATGAGAAGATGCAAAATTTATTAAGCTCACAAGAAATTATTTTGCTGGAAATATTTTATTTAAAATTCGACCCCTATTTATCTTTGATCAGAGATTGTATACTAATGGCCTCATTTTTCAATTCCCCTGAGGCCTCACTATTGGTAAATACAGCTCTGGAAAACATAATTTATTCAATAAAGTAATATCGAAGGTGTTTTTATTCTGTTAATGAAGCTTTACCAATAATAACAAATTTTATTTCTATTGAATATTATTACTTAGTTTAGACATTTAACTTAACCAGACATTTTGTTACATTTGTTTCACTTTAACAAACAATTAATAGTAATTTGATAGCTTTGTCTATTTATAGAAAATTACAGTAAATTGCATTTATTATAATATTTTATGCAAAACTGAAATCTACAAATCAACATCATATTGTATAGTTGGTAAGACCTCTTCAAAACTGCAATGTCCACAGCAATTAATTCAAGTTAAATTTTACTCCAGGAAAAAGGACAGGAATTGTTGAAAAAGACACGGAATGCAGGAAATGTTTAAACAATTTTCATTAATAAAATTATTAAGTTATTTTTTTTGTTTAACATGCTCATACAAATAATTTTTGATGAGTAGACCTTATGAACAGATCTAACATTAGGCGAAAGTAGTTTAAAATGAATATGGCCTTTGTGTGGACATAAATCAATTGTTTGTCAATTGTTTAGTCAATTGTGACTAAAAATATACAGTTGGCACAAATATTATAGGGTAAAGTATTTGTGGTCTAGTAAGTTTCTATTAGCCTAATAACAGGCCAGAAATTAAAAACAACACAATTTTATTTCATTTACAAAACAGTTACTACATAATAGACTTCTGTTATTATAATGACTTGTGATATGTAATTTTAAATTTATCTGTAAGAAAATGACATAAAATAACTGAAATTTGACCACTATATAGAAAATGGTGTCCAAAAAAAGTATTTAATCATTAATAATATTTGGATATATTTCAATTCTACTGGCTGGAATCAATTTAAATGAGAGGGGAACAATAATATTAGTAAGCTTAGTTATTTGTTCATGAGTAATTAGTCATTTCATTCTTGTAATGAATCCATTTTATCAGTACTGTACATAAACTTCCACTTTAAGAGAATGAAATATGTATAAATTAAATCTAGGCAGCACATTACTTGGGTAAAGTGAAATATCATTAACACTTTTTTTTACATTTCTCAAACTTCTTATGAGAGTATCCTACATAAAACACAGAATATGCTGCTAATAAAATATTAATAATAAGGTTTAAAGTTGCAAGGTTTAAGATAATTAAAAATAAAAAAGTATACACATATTATTTCAATTAATACTAAACTAGTTGAATATTCATGCTTAATTGTGGATTACAAAAAATGTGATATAGTAGTTGAAGTATATAATAATTTTCCAAAATATTGTCCATTTGTTAATAATGGACAAATTTGTCAATATTGTTGGACAATAATTTTGTCTCTTTATTTCTTAACAACAAAAATGTTAAAACATCTGATTGGTTAATTTTTCAAAAAAAATTACTTTAATAATAAAATTAGCTATTTAACTAAACAAATGAAACCACAAATGAAACCAGATGTTCATAAATAAAACTTTAATTTTTCCTATATAACTTCTTGACCTCCAGTTTTTGTAAAAAACTTAATTTTTGCAAAATTGGACATATCTTCCACTAAGAGGAATCCACCACAACCCAATAAACTATTAAATGTCGACATTAAGATAGATTCCATGAACCACTTTCGGGAAAATCCTATATAACCACATATTGCTTGTTTAATTTTTATAATGTAAATTTTTTTTCCTTATTAATAATACTTATTTATAATTTACATATTAATATGTAAGTAAGTTAATTTGGCACAATATAATTTTTCTATAGTCAATTAATAAGGTATTTACTTTTAATTCTACTAGTATGTTAAAGTTAGTGGCAGCGCATGAAATTTGCCATTGGGGAGGGCAGTCACCTGTCACTAAAATCACATGTTAAGTCATAGTCAAAAAGTAAACAATAAAAATAAAATAAACTTTGTTTTTTTTGACTAACAGTAAGCCAAAAATTTGTTTAGAAAACAAGGAGTCATTACATTTTTTTTTCAACCATCAATTAGAAAAAAATGATATAACCTCTTTATCTAGAGTTCTTGTTCTAGTGTAAAACTATTGAAAGAAACTTTTAACAAGCTGTCGACTTCATTCATTATGTAAGTAATATGATATTAATGTTAAAATAAAACTAGACTCTGACTTTTAGATTAACATAATAATTTAAAATAAATAATTTACTTATGAAATTGCAATAAGGCACAATCCTTTGTTTACAATATACATTTGAAACCAAACCAGGTAATATGCATTGCAAACAGTTGTGGGCCATTCTGGATTGTCCCAAAACTTGTCTATTTAAATTTAAGTGCATTGAATCCCTCCTTCCCATTCCTCTCTAGCAACGCTTCACATCCCTCTCTAGCTATTCTACATTACACAGCCGTTGTTATGATTTGGTTAGGAGTGTTAGGACTCAAAGATGGCCTGTTTCAGTTTACACAGTACAGTCACTGTAGCGCTATGTAGAGTTGACATCATAATACCTTGTTTGAAATTGATATCTTGTATAATGGCATAAAGCATTATTAGTTAAAAATGCCAGATGCTAAACAGCTAAGCTAATATTGTATAATATTAATATTAAATAATAACATTATTACTTATATATATTACTTTTATGATTATATTTAATTAAGAAAAAATATTTTTCTTTCAAAATATTGATGGGGTGCAGTCCCTCCAGCCCTTATTGATGCGCCACCACTGTTTACAGTATTTTAAAAGCCACTTGTTAATGACAGTTTGACTAGTATTGCTAAATTTTGAGTTAATATAACATATTCCTAAATTTTCGATATGCACTGCACTCCCACTTATCCGTGTTAATGATGGGTAATCCCATTACAGATAAACAAAACTGTGATTAGCTTACATAAACTATTACTTTAACTAGTAATATACATTTAATATTGTAAATTCTTAATGGATAAACAAAATCGTGATTACCCTACAATTTTGCTTAAGCTGTCACTTTAATTATACTATACATTTATTATTGTAAATTCCTGAAATTAAAATTTTTAAAATCAATGCATTGTATAATAAAAAAAGTTATTTATAAAAAAAGAAGAAATTATTACTTACTCATTACCTGATACAGAATAGCTCTAAATATACTTTGCTGAATGTATAAAGAGTTTTTACTGGTCGATAAATGTAAGTAGAGAGATACATTTTAGATTTTCATTCACAATACATTTTAGTAATTGGTACATTAAAAAATATTTTATGAAAAAAACAAAGTAACCAGCTTCATTATTCTATTATTTATCCCCACAATATTAATATTTAACTTGAATAATTCAAACAAATGAGAATATAAAATAAGTTGCACTTTTCTGAAAACATCAGTTAAGGCCTTTTGTGTTTTAAACCCATTTCAAGTACAGTTAAAAATCAGGACTGCAACTGTTGTATGGCACTAACTTTACTCCTTACACTGTCTTCCTTTTTAAAATCATTTTTTTCCTTTGCTGTCATGATTAAGTTACACCATAATTGACCTGCTGACAGGTAATCAGGAGTGCAGTGTAGTTCCACATGCAGAAATACTGTTACTAAATTGAAACAGAAATAGATTTTGTTATACGAGGTTCAACAATTAAGTAATGAAACTAATTATTTTTTTAGCAAGGTGTGGCAACTCTGCAGCTTGCATAGCCACTCCATTTTTTATCTTGTAGTCTAAGCGGAAATTGTTGTGACCACTCAGTTTTAAGTCGTTCTGTTATAATTAAACATGTGTTTTTGTCTCTTGACACGGAAGTAGAACACATATTGCACAATGATATGACGTTTCTTTTTGTGTTAAACTGGGTGAGAATGCAACAACAATTTATAGTAAGCTTCAGAAAGCTATAGCTATAAATGAGGCTATGTCAAGAGATCAAGTTTCTCATTGGCATAAAATGTTTTGTGAAGGCATGACAGTAGACAACCATCTACCTCATGGTCAGATTCAACATGATCAGGAAGTGTGCAATCATAAATCTGATTGGAGATTATCAGTGAAAATGATTCCAGAAGAAGTTAATTGATAAACTATTTGCCAAATAATAACTGAATATCTGGGTATGGAAAAATTTGTACAAAAATCTGTGATCCCAAAAATCTCACAGAGTAACAGCAAAAAACATGAAAAAATTAGGTAGCTGTTTAGTTACAACAAGTGGAATCAACCCAGATTTATTGAACCACATTATCACTGCTGATGAAGACTCAAAATGGTGGTCAAAGTTTAACAACTGAAAATGTCCAAAAAAGATGTAACAAGGGTCTTACAGGACATTCTGAAAGAAGAGTTCCAGATATGTTACCTGCAGTACAGAAGCACTGGAATAAGTGTGTGCAAACAGAAGGATGTCAAAATAATAATAATTATATATATATATATATATATATATATATATATATATATATATATATATATATATTGAAGGAAATTACACTACAGGCTAAAAACATTGATAATGGAGTTGACTACAAACATAAGTTAAATTTTTTTCATATCAGTCTCTATACTTTATTGTTGCACCTCTTATATGTTCTAATAACTGGATAGGTTAAATAAATAAATGAATGTTAATACTATAAGCTGCTTAATTACTTGTAAGGTCAAAAAGATTAATTAAATAAAATGTTATGTTTGTGAATCAATAGAACAAGTAGGATGACTGGATGAAAAAGATGTAAACTGAGAGACTGGTGGTAGATCATTATCATCTGACATAAAGTCAATATAATTTATGTGTAGAGGGAATGGTGTTCGAATTCGTTTTACTCGTTTTTTTAGTTTTATTTTACGCGATTTTTTTCTGGTCAGTTTTAAAGGTGGCAAATCAATATCAGGATTAGAAAGAGAAGTTAATAAATAAAGTGACAGTTCTTTCCACCACAGACGGAAGTTATGCATGACCTTTGGTTTACCATCTTGGGAGAGATGATATGCATGACGTGGACAAGGATCATCTACATGAACAGGTGTGCGAGAGTCTTTCAAGAAAGATGCCCTTGTTGGTGCTGCAATTCGATCCATTTCAATCTAAAACAAAACAAAAAATTAATTTTATTATTAAATTTATTATTAATTATAAATAGTAAAAACAATTTATTATTTATTAATTATTTAAAATTTTAATAATTAAAATTAATTAATTATTTTTTTAAATTAAAATTAATTGTTTTTTTAATAATTATTTTAAAAAATTTAAAGGATTTTGTTACAAAGTGTAATACTATAGTAACTACTTTTTAATCTGTGTTAACTTTTGTGGGTTCATACAAAAATCTAAACCAAGAACTTTTACAAATAATATTTAAAAACCAAATAATTAAAAGTTTCCTATTTTTCTAATTAACCTTTAGTGCTATATGATCATGGCCTATGTGGTAGATCAAAGCAATAATTTTCATTCCACAGTGCAATAATTCTTTTTCTGTAATCTTTTGATCTTTTTTTTATACAGGACACAAATATATTTAGAAGCCAATATTATTATCTTTGTTAACAATGAGATGTAATTTGTTGAAAATATTCATATCAATAACTTATAAAGTACAAATTCCTAATACATTAACTAAAATTATTTAAACCTACCATGGTAAGATTAATGAAAATTGATCATAACAAATTGATTTCTTACTGACATAATGGAAGCTAATTTCAAAGCTAATTTCATATTTCATAAATGAATATTTTTGTAATTGACAGTTAAATTAATCCTGATTGCTCTAAAATTGATAACTCTGTTTAAAAATTTTATTGCACAATTTTTCTGCCTAATGAACTTGCCCAACCTATTCCCAAAACCAATTTTGTACAAAGTTTGAAGTATCAAATTGGATCAAAATTAATTAAGAATGCAACAATAAACAAAATATCTTTTTCATTGTGAAACAGAAAAACATAGTAAATAAGTTTTATTAGTAAAAATAACCTTATGAAATAATAAAATGAAATAACCTTATGAAAAAATAATAAATGAAGAATGTTGACATTCATATGTTTAAATGAAGTAGTCAATTATGTTATTTTAAATGTATGATATTTAGTACTTCAGTTTAAATACACTACTGGTTTTGGTTCTTAACATGATAGCTACACCAATAATGTAATTTCCAATTGAAATTTATTTAAAATCAACACTGGTCAGATCAGGGAGATAAAAGCACATTTTCTTATACCTATTGCAAAACGTGTAAGAATAACTACAATCAATAAATAAGAAATTTTAAATGGAACTTTGTTTTGAGAAGTAAGAAAGTCTGGAAATAGGATAACAAATTCGTTTCCTGAATAATCTTTAAACAATTATTACTACTTTAACAATAATCTTCCCAATATTATGAAATAGAAATTACCAATAACATATTTCTGTGTATCTTGAGAACTAATGGACAAATAATGGTTGTATGAGGACTTGATAAGCTATTAGAAGCAACATGAAAGACATAACGCTGTAATCCATTCCATATTCAGTAAACCATCTCAGTAAATCCATTCCATCTCAAGCAAATAATGTGCAAAGTTATTAAAAACCAGTGTTTCTTTTGTGATAAATTATTGAAGCAAATTGAGTAAACAAATATCATTATTAACTCTGAAAGTAAGATAAGAACTCAGATTCAGTGAAGAAATAGCAATCATGATACAAGTCATTAACTATAACAAACATTTTGTAGAGGTAAATATTTTCTTTTAAAAGTAAGTTTACAATGTAAGTGGTTCGTAAATACTCAATTAAATAATTTTAAATACTCAACTACTAATAAGTTCATTTAGTTTATATTAAAGCAGAATTGAATTTATCACAACAAATATGAAATGTTTTCTGTATAATATTTAACTATCCAAAATGAAATTTTGATATATATATATATATATATATATATATATATATATATATATATATACATATATTAGGTGGGCAGCACTTGTAATCTGACAAGAACGGTATTTTTAGCCAAAGCAGAGGGTACAAGCAGACAACCAAGATTAAGGTGCAGTCAAGTAATTGACAGCAACACTGATTTAATGTATACGTGTCTAAAGGGTGTGGTGTATGAAACAAGCCTCGGGATACCTCTCCATTTACCCAAGCATGCAGGGATCTATATAGACAGACTTCATTTCCTTAGCTGCATGTAGAAGCAATATGAGTAAAATATTTTTAAAAAAATCAATCTCACTACACAACATAAAGCTGGCCAAATGGTCCATGATAATGGTCAAAAGAAGAACCACATTGAAAAGTAATGAATAGAGGAAATATCTGCAGTCATCTAAATAACAAACTAAGGTAGTGTGAGAGTGCTAAGAAAACACTCGAGAAGCAACCTCTACATCCCATTGTGAGGCAAGAAAGCAGCAGAGTCAATGATCAATAGAGAAAAGTCCTCAGTGGAACAGAGTCAGACAATTGTCAACTAAAAAGCCAAATCACACAACCAATCAGGATTTTTAAGTTCCGGGACATCCCTTTGCTTCTCCACCAGAAATATTCCAATTTCTTCTATTAAATTTAGAAATCGTTCAAGTGTCAATCCACGACTTAGCCACCTTACTTCTGTATAAAACAGCAAATCTCCATATTCGCTTTCGATGTCATCAAGGAATTGTTTGAATTGCCTGTGATTGAGTCCTCGTGATTTGATGAAATTTACAGTCGAAACTACCACCTTCATGACATTTTGAAATTCAATTTTTTAGAACAAAGGGCTTCTTGGTGTATGATGCAATGAAACTGCATGAGATCTTCAGCGTTTATGTTTTTTCTTGCAGATACTTTTTTAGCAAAGTAACTAGCCCGGAATTGACACCAATCATAGAAGGAGCACCGTCAGTCACAATTCCCGATAATTTTGATAAGTCAAAACCAGTTTTTGAACACTCATCCAAAAGTACATTGAGTATATCAACTCCTTTAGTTTGACCTTTCAATGAACACATTCCTAATAACTCTTCTACGACTTCAAAATCTTGAGTAACACCTCGTATGAATATGAGTAGTTGAGCTGTGGAACTAATATCAGTTGATTCGTCGAGTGCCAATGAAAAAATTCAATTATCTTAGTCTTTTCAGTTAATTGTTCCGCAATATTAGCTGACAAAGACATAATTCGTCTTTGGATTGTCATACGATTCAGTTGAATTTTCTCAAACTTTTTTGCTGCTTCTGGACACATTTTCTTAGCGGCGATTTCAATGCATTCTTTTACAAAATCTCCATCATTGAAGGGCGACTTCGCTTTGCTATCATTCGAGAAATTTCAAAACTAACTTCTGTAGCCGTTTCTGAATCTTCAATGAGTTTTGTGAACACAGTTTGCTGACCAATAAGCTCCCGTTTCAAAGACAACACTTTTTGCTTTCTTAATTCGCCTGTAAATTTGGTAAAAGAAGAATGCTGCGTTTCATATATCTACACCTTCTTCTGCCACGTCTCGGTCAGGACTGCACAGGGCTTTGTGCACCTCACTGGGCTAGGCACAGAGGTCCCTCCTACACTATTAAACTGCTTCTTTCTGTTGACACTAGGAAGTTTCATTCATGAACTGACTTTTGAACAAATTTTTGGTTTTATTCTGATACAGAATTCAATATTTTTCGAATGCAACGAAGTATTATTTTGGTGACGGCGGGCCACCAGAATTTCACCGGCGGGCCGCATGCGGCCCGCGGGCCGCGGTCTGTGCATCCCTAATCTACACCTTCTTTCACAGGGCGTGTCATCTGAGGAAGCAAGGAAGTACTGCAGAAGCATGCTATGTAAGATCATGTAAAATCCAAGAAATGTAAATACCTATATTTCAAAAGGCCCTGAAGTAAAAAAGAGAAAGTTCCACAAGACCCCAACTGCAGTAGATAGGACAGACACTAACTACACAAAAGGAACCAGTATAATAAATAGTAAGAGTGGCGATACATTCAAAGAATCTACTGCTGGTAGGCTGTGAGGCTTTAACTGAAAGAAGAATTATAACTCTACAAAATCACTAATTAAAAAAAGAAAAGTTACCCACCTTGAATTCTCTTCAAATTGTGGAGAAACTTTTATGGTCTTTATGAAAATACTAGAGCTAGAGAAGGCATCGCAACTGAGCACCTCAGAAGTATAGAAAGGGTTCAAAATAAATCTACAAAGGTTTCAATGTAATAGTAACCCTATACATTCATTCATTCATGTTTGGAAGCAGAGAACTTGGACCAGAATGAATGGAAGTGAAATTTGTAGGATACCAAGACCCAGTCTGGGTAATAGCACCAGTAATAATGATGATACATAATGGTAAAATCAAATAAATTTAGCATAAATTGCTATTCACCTTTATTTTTGAATTTCCTCTTTTGCTGTCACTCAAAGACTCTTGGCGATTTTGAAGAGCTGCTAATGCAGCTTTAGTTCTTGATGATTGTCCACTAGATTGCTTCACCTTATTTCCTTCTGAGCGACCAAATAAACCCCGAGCTTCTGCCATTTGGATCATATATTTTGGATCTAGTCTTGTTATTTCCTGTCAATAAATATAACTGTAACTGTTAATATAGTACCATACTGTTACGTATTTTAAATTAGTGATTAAAAAGTTAAAATGATATTTTTGTTTTTACAGTTAAATAATTTAAACATCAGAAATTAAAAAAAAAAAGAGAAATATTATAGTGAATAAGAATGTTCAAGATACGTTAAAACTAATTAATAAAGTAAAAACACTTAAATTAATAATTTAAACTGTATAATATATTAAAACCATTTATTGTTAAATTCAGTGCTGGACATTTGTATTTTTTTTAAGTACCTTAATGAACAGTAATTTTGGTGACTGTTCTTTCTTTTCAGCTGTTTTTAAAGTGATGTGATATATATATCACATCATGATATATATGTATATATATATATATATATATATTGAAAACTGGTGTACACCTCTTTGACACAATTGTTTTTGGAAGAAACATTTTTCCAATGTTTCGCCAAAATCATATCTGGCATCTTGTTCAAGTCTGAAGTTGTCTTTAGGATAAAGTTTCACTCAGATCTGGAGTGAGAATAACTTCAAATATGCCAGATACAATTTTGGCAAAATGTTGGAACAATGTTTCTTCCAGAAACAAATGTGTCAAATAGATATATACCAATTTTCAAAGTGATTAAATTTTTTTCATATTTTCCATCCTTGAAAGAACATGTATTAATATATATATCCTTATATATATATATATATATATATATATATATATATATATATATATATATATATAGTCTGCATTAGCCCAAGTGTTCATAATAGTTGAAATTAAACACAATTAAACATATATATATATATATATATATATATATATATATATATATATATATGTGTGTGTGTGTGTGTGTGTGTGTGTGTGTGTGTGTGTGTGTGTGTTTTATTACTACAAGATAAAACATGATATATTTACCTTCCGTTTGATAATAGCAAGATAAATTCCTTCAGATTTTGGGTCAAGACATTTATCATCATTAGGACAAAGATCTGGTAAAGGTCCCAATTCAAAAAGGTCTGAAGGAGGTACCTGTAATACATATTTAAGCATATGTATACTTTTGCAATAGGTAATGCCATCTTTAAAACATAACCTCCCACTATTTTTTAACTCCTCAGCTAATCAAATAGTGATGCCATTTTGTTTTGTTTAATTGAAAGTTCATCGAAAACTAACAGGGATATATATGGGATATAACAGGGAGGTTCCTACCAAGTGAGCTATGTAAAAGGGTTTGACTTAGACAACTCTCTGATTTAATATCATTTATATTTAAAAATGTGTGGCCAAGCCTAGTTAAAGTCAAAAAATAAGTTTCTAACACCTATGAAATATTATTAAATATAATATTCATTATTTATATAATATGTATATATCACATAACCGACTGGCTCACCTGGGATTTGCATCTGATTTATCAGACCTGAGCTGGCTTCAGGGATCTCTCTATAATTGGCTGGGTCTGGATTAACATACATGGATTAACAAACAACACCAGGCAAAATGGGATAACCTACATGGTCATTCTCATAGTAAGTACTTCTTAGATAAGATTCCTCATGGAGGACTTTTTTGGGTGGCAGACATCTTGGTTAGAGCACAACCCCTCTTAAAATCAGAAAAATCATGGGACTCATTACAGGACATTGTGGCCTGAGGGTGCATATGAACAGAGTAGGTATGTACCACAAAGAAACCACATGTAGGTTATAAAGTAAAGAGGAGGAAACTGCAGAACACATAATTTATAATTGTGAGGTTCTTGTTAGCAAGAGACTAAGAGGTTTTGGTTTCTAGGAACTTCAACAGAATGAAATAGTCAGTAGGTTGTTGGAATTTACTAAGGGCACCAATCTGCTGAACTAGTACTTAAGAGGTTTAGTTGCACAAGAGATCCATCGATAGCATTGCCTGGGGTGTTTCTCTATAGTATAATCTACCTATCTATACATCACAAAATATACTCATAACATTTATAACTGATTTGAAGGTTTGGATTAGCAGTTCATCAACTACATTTATTTGTGAAACAAACCTGAATCCTTTTTTGTATAATTGAGAATAATATTTTAATTTGTCATATAATAAAAGAAAAAAATATATTATAAACATTTAAAAGAATAAGAATATATACTTGCACAGATATATTTAAAATATTTTTTTTTCATATATTACACCAATAAAGCAAAAAATTTTTATAAATTATTGTAGCAAATAATTATGTTTTCAGAATGAAGTTTTCTTTTAGAATAATGTTACTACATTAATACAAGTAATAATTATTCTTACTATTTATTTTTTATCTATTTTACATTAATAATTTTCAGAACTTAAATAAAATTTAAATAAAACATTATTTCTAATTAGGTTAATTGTTACATTATTTTATTTTTTAACAATTCCTAAGCAACAAAACTTTTATCTGCAGACCTTATAAATTTTATTTTATAGGAATCATTAACCAATAGTTAATTAAATATGTTTTTATATTATAAATTGTAATTATCATTGTATATTACAATATGTTTTATAGTATATGGCATGTGTGTCTTTTCCGTTTATACAGATAATGGCAAATGTACGAATAAACAGTAATAATAAGATCCATTCCATGCAATGTTTCATTACCCACAATATTCATATACGGTAAAACATAAAAGTTTTTTAGAATTTTCTGATATGTTTAAACAGTTTTAATGTTTCATTTTAAGTTTTAAATTGAGAATAATTTGAAAAATCTACCAATAAAAATGATAATAATTTTCAAAGAAACCTATTCTACCATTATTGTTGGAAGTTCTTCAGGCTCCAATGATTTGACAGTAGGCAATTCAACATTCTGATCTTCTAATTTTTCTGATTGTTCTGCTTGCTTTTCACCTTGAGACTTCTTCAGTTCTTCTATATGTGTATCCCTTGCATATGTATTAAGTTCTTCAATGATGATATTTGCCATTTCTGAATTTTCACAATCAAAACGAGAATGAGTCTCATATACAACAAACTGGATCTAAAAACACAAGTGAGGTCTTAATATTACATATATACTTAAAGGCATTTATATACTAAAAGAAATATTCCGCCGTCTATCTCTTGCTCGCATGCACGCACACACACACACACACACACACACACTTAAAATGTACCAACAAATCTATAATGTAATGTAGAGATGTGAAATTTTTAATACAGGTGGACTGAAGAAGGTCAAAGATAACACATCAAAATTTAAAATTTCTAATTAGATTTTTTAAAATTAAGTATTTAACTGAAAACTACATCTATGTAAATAGAATATTCATGATGAAAATGTTTGAAATGCACAAGCAATGCAATGCAGACACTGCTTGTGCTTGTCAGAAAATAAAACTTGAAAAAAATTTAAATATTTTGAAACTCCAACTAACCAAACTTTAATCATCCAGGTCGATTGACCTAATAATATTAAAAATGACAGTAGAAATTTATCTATCAAAGAACTGTGTATATACAAATAATATTCCATCAACATTAATATGCACAGCCTTTTACTGGTAAGTATATTGCAATGTAACTGAAACCTAAGTAAAGTGGTAAATAAAGTGTGACCTTCTCCAATTGGTTATATCCATCACATTACAGCAACTCTGCAAATTCATTATATGCAATTTTTAATGTACAATCAAAATATGAATTATTAATTTATAGTTTAATTCAAATGGTTCAAAAATGTACTGACTGTTTCACCACTTTGTCAGTGTTACATATCTTTTTCAATCAATTTTAGTATCAGTATTTCAGATTATTCATTTTTTTCTTATCTGGATTAGTCTCATCCTGAATTAGCCTGGCTAAATTGTGTCTTATTGTAATCTAAAATTTAAAAAAATCCCTATAGAATTTTGGTTTTTTAAGTAAAAGAGTAACTGTCTTATATACAATATTTGTACTACAGCTATTTATTATATTAAATTGTTCAATCATGCCTTTATCTTTGCTTATAATGGACTTACATTAAAGAATAAAAAATAAAAAACGTTTGCATTGTACTGTTTATTTTTTACAATATTTGGGATAAACCTAAATATTGTATTATAGTTGCAAAATTCAAATTATTTCATACCTAATAAAGTATTAGTTGTTTTAGTAAAAATATTCCTTTTTTACTAATAAATTCTAGTTTTTCAAAACATTAAAAATTTAATACAAAATATTAAAAAAACTCAAGATTTTTTTCAACTTTAAAGAAAGTAGGTATGAGAATATTTTCAGAAATTCGTGACTTAGTTTATAAATTAGAGAGTAATATAACATTTTCTTACTTTCTTGTTTTCTGCTATAAGTATTTATTATTTATTTAATAAAACAACTAATTTTTTTGTCATATGGTCCAAATACAACATTTCGCATGTATTTTAAACCTCTCCCATTATTTTACTCTTCTTTTAACTACTTTACTCTCCCACAGCTTACTCTCAAACAAATCAAACTTTTCACAAGAACATTTATATTGCTAAACCAGTTTCTTAATATGATG
The DNA here is from genome assembly GCA_022606455.1 of Callitettix versicolor. Taxonomy (NCBI): domain Eukaryota; kingdom Metazoa; phylum Arthropoda; class Insecta; order Hemiptera; family Cercopidae; genus Callitettix; species Callitettix versicolor. The sequence goes on along the minus strand of CM040185.1, from coordinate 30,406,621 downwards.
TGAACATAAAAAGTATAATTTAATTTTAATATGTGCACAGTACTTTAATAAATAATATAAACCAGGGTTGTTAAACCATACTTTATCCTTTTCACCAAGTAGGATGAACATATAAAGGTATTCTAGTCTTAAAATGAAGAGGAAATTTGACAGTTAATTTTACATAGCTTAATAAATTTTTAAATGTGCACCATTACTGGCATGACGTATAAAGAATTGATTATTGATTTATTGTCTTATATACTGAAGCATGCTAGGAGTAAGAGTTGTGGTGGTATTTGTTTGTTTAGATCCTAAACCAATTAAAATTTAATGCATAATTTTTATTGTGATAATCACTTTAATATGTTTACTTGACATTGCACTTGAACTAATAATAATAATATTTAGATAATAATAATATAATAATATTTTAGTGGTCATAAAATGTGGCTTTTTTTCAATGGCCTTGTATACATTAATCATATGAATGAGTATACTGATTTAAAGAGTTTTTGACTTTGAAATATTTCATAAAATGTTTAATGTAGGAGACTTTAATTCACAATGTTTATTAGAAGTTTATTATAATATAAACTATTCAAAAAATTAAGTAAATATCAAAATGTTAATGTTTTCCCTGCTGAAATTTTGAAATTTTAGTAACATGATATTTAGGCAGTAATAATGTTGAAAAAAAGCAAATTACTTAATGCAATTTAATCTATGCTTGTATAACCTGTGGTTTGGACATTGCTCGCCTCAACGTTTCTCTCTGCTGAAGAAGCAAATGTTCTATACTTTTCCCTAAAGGCACAGAAGAAAAATCTTCCTCTGTCAGTTGATGTAATATCTCAAGATCTCCACCACGAGCTACTGCTAAGTCAACTGGATCAACAACAGATGAGTTTGTGTTCGGAGGAGTTGCAAGCACACCTATAACATTATTCAACACTTGGTTGTCAGGAGAAAGATCAGCAAAGTTCTCTTCATGGACTTCTGTATTCTTTACACCGAGCTCTTGTAGGTACTGGATGCATGCATTCTTCCTGAAATAAGTAGGCCTAATTATTAATTTTGTGCAAAATAATATTGATCTTGAATAAAATTGATTTTATTTCAATATGGAAGACTTCATTGAAACACATAAATAAATTGATTTAAAAATTTCAAATTATCCTAACACAATTTTGTAATTATGACTATGGTTACTTACTAATGTATGCTATTTAATTTATAAAATTTCATGTGATATGACTAAATAAAGGTCATTATAGCACAAAGAACTTTATGTGTGAAAGAAACATATTCATTTTTACCACAATAAAAAAGTATTGTACTAGTCATTCTGTTAAGACTGAGTAATTACTATTATGTAGTTTAGTAAACAAAAAAAAAGTAATATTTTAATTGATACTCTCTGGTTACAATTGTAAAGGAATAAGTAAGATATTAGTTTTAGTTTCACTCGAAAAATAGTTTTTTTTAAATGACAAAGAGCTTTATTAGATATTAACTAAAAAACTTTTATTTTGTTAACCTGGCAATATCTACAAATATCTTTTAAAAATACACAATTTAAATTTAAATACTCACTTGTTTCCTGCACCAAACACATGTAACATCTCAATTTTATCATTATTAACAAGTAGATTGGCAAAATACGCCATTGTAACCATAGAATTAACATGAGTTTGAGCTACAATCCCTGTCAAAGCAAAATCCTTCAGCAACTGTGCCATGACTGCAGGCCCTATACAAAACGTCCTTTCCTAAAATGCAAACTTCCTGTTAGTTAATTTGATTCTGGTTTTTATTTTGTAATATTTATATGCAATATTTTTGTAGTGAAACTTTTCCACTTCTTTCAATAAACAAAATAATTTTTAATATTAACTAAACAATTAATTTTTTTTTAATGTAAACACTACTGTGCTTAATTAATGTAATAGGTTCTTTGTTATAAATAAGAAAAATAAATAAAACACCAAGGTATTTAAAACAAAAATTGTCAATAATTTTTACATAACATAACGTGTTTAACTTATTTATATATATTTAACTTGTTTGCTGTATTTTTCAGTTATTTGTTAGCCATTAACAATAATAACTGTTATTATATATATATATATATATATATATAAGTATACATTATACAGTACACATACTGTATATATACGTAAGTATACAGTTTTAGATTATACATTAACAACAGTAACATTATTAGCATTACATAGCTTCATTTTAAAAAAAATTAAATGAACTGTTAAAAAAATTGGGATTTTTTAAAATTTGGAGGTTTTTGAAAGTTTTAATGTAACCTTTAAATTTTCAGAAGTTTGATAGTCTTCAAATTCTAATAAACAGATGATTATTTGCTAAGTTTTATAAAGATTTCTAATTTCAAAAATTAATACAACTTGCTTTTAAAATCCGACTAGTTCAGATATTTTGCAATCGAAATCAGATATATGCAATATTTCAGGTATTTCTTAGAATAACAATGCTACAAACCAAGTCAAGTAATTATTTAGATTACTGTTTACAGGTACTTTAAAGATTGTGCTGGTGCAGTTCTATCAAATGTGTCTATTTATCATGAATAACAATTAAATTAGATTTTTTTTACTTTAATTGACTTGCTATCTGTAATTTTGTGGTTAGTTCAGAATTGTAAATAAAAGATATTAAAATGTGTTAAACAAAACGTTCAGAAAAGAAGATTGTTAAAGTTCATTAGTTTTTTTATAGTTTGTGGATTTAAATATAGTTTTATTTCTCAATGTTGGTATTTCTAAGTCAACATAACATGGTACGTTTAGCTGCAATAACAAATTACCTGTAAAATAAGATGATGGCTAAGAATAATTGGCAAGTGAACTATATCTTCTCTATAAGCAGGCATTATATGAAGGAATCTGGGCAATAAATGGTCAGTCTTGTAACGCATAGGATATAGGTTTTCCTCTTCACTTTGTAAAGATGTTATGCTGATGCTTTCTATGGATTGACAAACGTCATTGAGGCTGCAATATCATTTTAATATTTTTATATTGCTTAATTTTTTTAATTAAAAAAGGTTAATTACAGAAATTCATATTTTGATTACAGAACTTTTTACAAAAATAAATTGCATTTTGAAAATGGCAATTATTGTTTTTTACATTTTGTTTCAATAATTGTGTTAAAATTATATCCAAAATGGTTAAAAAGACATATACTCATATAAGTCTTTGAATTTTGAAAAACAAGTTTTTTTTAAATTGACTGTTTATAAAATACCATATTTTGAAACTTTACTAGTAGAAACGTTTTTGTAGTTATTGAAAGAACTACAATGTCAAACAGAGAATAATTATAGATTATGTCAACAATAAAGTTAAAATGTTTTTTTAATATTGTTAAAAACGACTGAAAGCTGACTGTGCAAACATAGATATGATTTTTAAAAAATGCATAAAATAGTATAAAGATAAAAAAAATTAATTAAATGCTTGTGAGTTTGTCAGAGACCTTTTGTGTTCTCATGTGAGTATCTGTTCGTATCTCAATAACACACCTCTAAAGTAAGATGGAAGATTATGAATGTTGACCATTTATGAATGTTAGAAATTCGAGCCCAAATCTTAAAAATATTAATTACAATTTTATTTCTACATTGATATACAATAAAATAACATATTCTGTGGAATAAAAAGGAAGGAGGAATTAACATTTCTCTTATCATACAATGTTTGGTGCTGTATAAAAATTAATAACGTTATAATTAAGGATTAATTTTGTATTTTAATTATAAGAAAAAATGAATGCTGTAGCCATAGCTAACAGAGCTAAAAAGGTTGACAATTAACTGCTGCATTTTGAATTTATACAAAAAATGGTAAAGTATGTATTGTCATTTGTAGTCTTACGATTTTATCAGTATCTTCAATATTTTTATAACTAATTTATGAAAAATAAAAATTTATTCATATTTTATTAATTAGCTCAACAAAAATTATGGGTGGAACATCGAATTCAATACTGTATCTCAAATGTATAAAAATTAGGATATTAATAAACAGAAAATAATATTAAAGACATGACTAAGGAATATTAAATCAAGTAATGCGTATCAAACAGTCAGTAAATGCCTACTGGAAAGTGTAGACAGTGTTGTATCTATTATCTGTTCTGGTTATTACCTATTTTTAAATCCATTCACCCATCCAGTTATGACAGATTGTTCCATTGTAGACCTTGTTTGTTGAAGGTGTGATGGGAGTAACATTGAAAGTGAATGAGCACCATTCTTTATTCTTAATCTTGAAACTGTAGCTGCAAGGCGAACTCTTTTACTCCATAGTGCTTCGTCAATCTCAAAAAGACCTTGTTCTTGAAATTCAGAATGCACTTTTGGTTCTAGATCATCTCGTGGGGTAAAATCTCTCTTGTATAAGTCAAAGAAGAGAAGCCAAACATGGTAGCATCTGTCTTTAAACTAAGAAAAATTAAATTCATTTTAACAAGAATGATTGATTGAATACAAACTATAAATTAATTAGTTGTAATGTCACTTGCCTGAGAATATTTTGTGAAAAAATTAAGATCTGTAAGTGCTCGGTTCAAGACAGATTTATCTGGAAATGAAATAAATTTAGTCATAATAAAATTCATCAAGATTTATCAACTACTGTGTGAGACCTATTATTATAAGTTATGGAAAATTTGATTTGGAGGTAGTAGCTGATCCTTGTGACAACACTACTTTGACTAATGGAAAGATTAACTGTATGAGACAGGAATTTCAGTGAAATTTAATCATGCAAAATGAAGTATCTCAGGAAGCCAATTAAAAAGACTAGATGAAATAAGATAAATAAAAGAACAAGAAGAGAGGAATCATTTTACTGAAAGTAAAACAGCGAGAAATGGTACAGCATCAACATACATATAAAATTTGGAGAACAAAGAAAAGTGAAACTGGTGTTTGGAAGTCAACATAAAGAAGGTGAAAATAGATAGATAGATGTGTAAAGGTAGAAAGCTAAACATTGGAGCAGATGCAAAGACTATGAGAAACAGAAAGGGATGGATTTTGATGAGTCAGTGGAAAGAGAAAGAAGAAGTGTTTATTTTAAGATAAATTAACCTGGATATTAAATACACTTCTTTATTTTAATAAAACTTATTGAGAACTCAACTATTACACTAAAAAATATTACCCGTTATGAAGACTAACGTTTATAGCCTTTAATTTTAATGTTTTGTAGAAGATATTTAAGGTGTTGTTGTGCTTATTTAGTAGACTAATTACATAATTGTTTTTGATTACATTACCATTTGTTGTAGTCTCAAATAGTATTGAAGTATCTTACAACCTGTACCTTTAATTCAAACGCCTTCGTTAATTAATTACTGTAATTCAAAAATTGCTATGAACAGTAAGTTATTATTTTTTTCACTTTTAAACACTACCTGTTATTACTAATAGGATGATGTATTTCTCTGATTCTTCTGGCATACTGGTACATTTTTGTTTTAGAAAATTTATATTTTAAAAAATAGTTCTGATAATTTCAAAGAAAAGGTTGACAATGAAACAATGCTTACGATTTCAGTCGGTGGACATTGAATTCAAATTTACAAAAGTTGTATTGAAATTTTGTCTGCAAGGACGATAAATGTTTCAAAAATGTGTTGTTTTTGAATCCTGGGTTATAGTACTTGAAACAACTCGTTTTCTATATGTCTGTATATACTTTGATTTAAAGGTTGTGAAGTACATTGCATTTAAATTGGATCTTGAAGTAAAAAACAAATATATTTTTGTGGAATCCTTTATATATATATATATATATATATATATATATATATATATATATATATGTGTGTGTGTGTGTGTGTGTGTGTGTGTGTGTGTGTGTGTGTGTGTGTGTGTGTGTGTGTGTGTGTGTGTGTGTGTGTGTGTGTGTGTGTGTGTAAGAATCCATTTTTGACAAAATCTACGATTTCTAAAACTCTGAGCTTTGTACATCTAATTTTATTACCTTTTTCAGAAACATAACTTTGTACATAAAATAAAGACACGAAGGGTAGTTTAACAAAAGAAAGTTTTAGTAGACCTAGATTAGACTTACATCTGAGGACGTCATACACCAAAGTAAACACTCGACGTTTTTCCTCTTCATCTACAAAAGCCACAGAAGGTTTTCGCGCGTTTGCGGAAGCAAGCAAACGCGCTGACAAAGCTATGTCAGCTGACGACCACACGAGACCGCCACTCGATTGAATGGACCGCCTGATGTACTGCGAGTCGCAAGATCCGCATTGGTGGGAACGCGAACGGCGAGGGCGTTTAGCATCTGATTCTTCGGATATGCTGGAGCTCGTTTGCCATTCCACTGGGGGCATTCTGAAAACAATAAACGTTAAGGGAAGTACGGTTCTGCTTCCCACGATTCTGAGTACGGCAAAATATTTCACAAACGAGTGATATTATTCTTCAGGACACAATGAAATCTTATTAAGGAAAATGAAATCTACTGAAATTTATGTTTGAAGATTTAGTCTGCAATGGGTTCATGTGACATTATTTTTATGTAAAGTTCAAAGAAAGTTCTTTAAACTTTCTAAGAACTTAAAGTTCGCTTTGAATATCTCTTTTCATTTTGAAGTTACAGCCCATCAATTTTTGGAACGCAGATTAAATGGCCTACCTGGGAAGTTTATTTTATTTTCCTTTCTTAAAATTTACATTAATAATTAATTTAAGTTTAATTTGAACAAATAAATGTAAGTATTCAATTGCCTTATATTTTCAGCGATTTTGATGCACGTTTATTATTTTTAATTAATTCAGTTTTGTTCTGTATTAATAGTTGCAAAGTCAACAGATTAAAGTTTCTTGTTGTTAATTATTTAAAACTTGTATTTTATTATTTGTTGTAAAGTTGTTACATTATTGTTTTTTACAAATTATGTATGTATGTCGAAGTATCAATATTAAAAAATTTTTTTCTTTTTTTAACGTCCGACTATTGTGCACACTTGGGCTAATACAGACGATGGGATGATTTATAGCATTTTATGAAAATGCCAAGCCCTGGCCGGGAATCGAACCCGGGTCCTCGGGGTGAAAGCCCAGTACGCTATCAACTAGACCACCGAGGCAGCTTTCAAATCAAATAGAAAGTTTGATTTGACTGTTTCAAAATGGGAGCCGGTTTTTACAAAAAGTGTTTTATCCACTTGCTTTTTTTATGAAAAGAAAAATTATAGCAAAAATGTGGTTCACAAAGAATGTAACAAACTTTCAAGATGTGTTATATAATTAAAAATAATGAGCATGTGTCCTAAATAGCTTTATTTTCAAACAATTTGCTTTTTTTAATTTTTACAAAAATCACTTCAATTTTAGTAGTAGGTAAGGTTTTAAGTTCAGATTTGGCATATATTTTTGTCATATAACTTTTTGCAAGTAATATTTTTATTTTAAAATTGCGGATAATAACATAATTTTTTAAGGCAATAAAGTTCGTGTAAGTATGTCGGAAAAGTGTTAAAATGTAAGGTGTTTTGCGTTTATTAGGGAATTTTTTCATTTACTAATAACACTCCAAACTATGCAATTTTCTTAGCAGTATTAGCCAGCCAGCATATTTATATTCTCGGCTTACATACTTAGTATATTCTTGTCAAGTTAATGATTAATAGAAATAGTTTTTTATAAGAAGATTTGAAAATATTATAGCCTGTAAGGAGTTTGTTGTTGATAAGGAGCAGCGGGAGGAATAAGGAATCAGCTTTAATTTATTTATGTATAGTAAAAATAAATGTAAGGAAACATGTATTCAGACAACGAGGGACAGAAATATTATCAAGGTTAACTACGTATTACCAAAGAAAAATGATTACATATATTCTTGGTCCTTGAGCTGAGTGAAAAATCTTACCAATGCAATAAAGTTTGCACCGGTATCAAGCTCTGGGCTTTTAAATACGGAACAGATCTGGTTAAATTGCAAACCTTGGCTAACGGAAAAACTGCAGATGTTTTCTTCGTTACTTAAATGAAAATGAAACTGTTTTCCAGTTTATTGCGAGAAGTCTTACTTTAGTTAATATTAGAAAGTTTTGGGATTTATAGATTTAAAACATAATGAAGTAGAACTGAATTTATTATAGAATCTCTATCGGAAAATATCCTATTCGAGCGGCCGTTATGGTAAAACCCAGACCAGGGTCAGACGGACCTTGAAATGAGCGCCTATCTTAACCTCTATATCACATTGTATGCATACAAAACATATATGATCACTTTGTAATCAGCGTTAAAACTGCATAAATTATCATTCCGATTTTTTAAAAACCGTTGAATTTAAGAAATTTAATTTAACGGCAGTCAGGGTTCATTTTTGTATTTTCAATCCAATTTGAAAATTTATTAAATCGCTAATATTTGCAGGTTTTAACGCTATTTATGATGATAAAATGTGAGTTTCAAAGGGAGGATATGATGAAAAAGAATTCTTTTGGAAATTCGCTTCCATTATGTCAGCAAGACAGATGCGTGCGGCGATTATTTCTTATACGAATGGGCAGTTTTGGCAAGGACTTTGTAATCACTTAAGACCTTAGTAATTTGACATTAGAATTTAGGCCTTTAGACCTCAGTAATGGTTAAAAGTAGCCTAGTTTGTTTTTGTTTTTCATATTTTATAGTGTGCGTTTAGATCGTATTATTACAGATAGCCTATTTTGTTGTTTTAAAATTTCTTAGTTGTTCTAAGCTTTGACAATTTTGTTCTAAGATTTAATGGTTGTCCTAAGATTGTTAGTTGTTATAAAATTCCATAGTACTAAGATTTAGTAATATAAGATATGATATTATTCTAAATTTGGGTAGTTTGTTTCCAATACAAAAATCTCACATATAGCCTACTAAGTTATAGTTATAATCTAATAAATGTTTTAATATTCAAAATTAAATCATTTAATTTATTTAATTGTAAAATGTTACTGTAAATATGACATAGCTTAGATTTAATTTATTGTCAGACGAACTAAACGAATAAATATTTACCTACTAATAAATCATATAAATGATTAATAAAACACACTGAGCTAAATCACACTGTAATTTGTAATAATTAACTTAACTATTGATATCATAACTTAATGACATTAGAAACACTTGATCGGAAAAAATGATTTTCTGATAAACGTTGTAATATTTTATTATTAGGTTTTTTTATATAACCTAACCTATATCATGTGTGTATATTCAAACAGCTGTTAATTAATTGTTACCTGATTACTTTTAATTTAGTTTGACGATGAGATAAATAATAAACGGGAACGTCTTAAAGTTACTAGATTAAGCCCAAGTGTGCACAATAATCGGACGTTAAACATAAAAAAAAGTTACTAGACGTTCATGAGAGAATTTCATTTGTAAAATAAGTTTGAAGCTTGTCATTTGGTAAGATCCAAGCCGCTGATTACTTGAAATGAATCGTGATTTTGATTTTAAGGTCCTTCGGCAAAAATTTACATTGCATTCTACAGAATATGTATACATAAATATATATTTGTGTGTGTGTGTGTGTGTGTGCGCGCGCGCGTGTCTGTTCCAATTTTAGTCTATTTCACTCAAACTAGGCACAAAAATCGACTTTGACAAACAAGATTCCAAGAGTTTCAAAATGACGGCCATTCCAACTTTAAAAAAATCTACATTTTTATCTTGTATTTTTTAAAATCTATTAAAAAATTACTGTTGAAGACTATTATCTAAAACTAAAAATTACAATTCAAACAAGCGTGTGGAGGCTATAATGTAGTTCCTGTTAATACTTGATGTACCGTTAATACATTTTCTACCGTTTCCATAAAAAAATCTTTTATCAAATTCAATATTTTCTTGTCATTTTTGTAGACTTTCTTAATTATATGCGTCGCTAGTGCATAAAGTAACTACCTTTTTACTCGCTTAAAAGTATTTTTTTCAATTTCATTATGAATTACTCCTAAAACTTCTTTGAAAATTTTATTGTTTTTTTAGTTGCTGAATCCATAAACACTCTTCACGTTTTCCTTTTCCTTTTTACTGTTTCTGTCATAAACTTACTCGAACAAAGAGCTTCTGTTTGAAAATACACTCTTTTCCTATTTTAAGTCTTTCCACAAAATTTTCCTGGTGTTCCACCATAACGTCTCAAAACGACGGTAATTTCATTTTACTATCTAAAGTAACATTTCTAAACCTTCCCAGCCTTTATTCTGTTCTTATGTTCACAGCACGTCTTCTCTAGTTAGCCTATGTGAGAATTTTCTCCTAGATTCACGCTTGAAACCTTTCTGAAGTCTTTATGTCAGTTAGTTTTGATTGTAGACCTCATGTCATGATCGCCTTATGTCTTTCCCTGTCTCTATAGATTCGTATCTTCCATAATTATTGTTCTGCCAGTTATTTATTTTTTTAGAACCTAATCAAATTCCACTTTCTCCTTTTTTTTTAACGTCGGGCTATTGTGCACACTTGGGCTAATGCAGACGATGAGATGATTTATAGCGTATGAAAATGCCAAGCCCTGGCCGGGAATCGAACCCGGGTCCTCGGGGTGAAAGCCCAGTACGCTATCAACTAGGCCACCGAGGCTTCTCATTTATGCTACTGTAAGTTAAACACATTCCAATACAAACTATTTTTTATCTTTTAATCCTTCTAGGCCCTATATATCTTTCTATCTTTGTAAACTTTTTACAAATCGTTCATCTAAAATTTTTGATATTTTTAACATTTCCACTACTTACATCCCTAAATTTTTTAATCTTCTTTCCTTTTCCGTTTTGTTTCACTTAACACTCTCTTCTTAACCTTCTGTATCTTTCAATGCATGCTGAAATGTATCTTTACATTTCCTATTCGCGGTCTAGTACGCTGTCACGTTATTAACAAATAGTACACAATAATTTATTTAATAATAACAAAAAAAAAACAATTGATTTATAACAATATTATTGTCATGAAAAATAAATTTTCCTTGAGATAATGACAAATTTGTTTTTTAAATAAGATCGATTTTCAAATTTTACCAATTTTTAGTAAAAGTCGAACGTCACAAATTTATGTTATCCCTTAAGCCGCGTGGCCATCAAATGCGGAACGGAGTTGCGCTGTGTGAGCGGACTACGCATTCAAAAACTAACCTATTGTTTTTAATGTAACTGCGGCCACTGAAAGCGAAGCTGAGCCTTTCGACGCCACATGACTCCGCTCAGCTCCTTTTAGCTTTCAGTGGCCACACTTACATTTAAAACAATAGGTTAAGTTTTTAATATATAGTCAGCTCCGCTTCGCATTAAGTGGCCACCCGGCCTTATCTATTGTAATATTCAACCTAGGAAACGTTAACAAGAATAAAAATCGATATACTCAAGTTTATTTCCTTATAAAGTAAATATATCTCGGAATTGGTTGTTCTGCTTATATTAAACTACCGTAGGTTCGTGTTAGACCAGACATTGCATGTGGCGCACAAGTAGGCAACATATATTTCTTACCCACCGTGAACAATTAACCACCTGTGGGATAGAACAGGAATAGGACGTAAACCCTTACACTGGAGTGTGTAAGCATATATGGATATGCTTTGTCATAAGTTTACTGTGCAATTATTTCAGAATCGAGTTAAACTTTAAACAACAACAAATTAGCTTACAACTTTTCAAAATAAATAATAAAAAAGGTGTAAAAGCGTTGCACAAACATTGCCACATTCAAAGAGAAGTACGAATCGGAAGATATTGACAGACAAAACACAATCGGACTAATAATTTAAAAATGGTTACAACAGATTTTCCTCACATTTTAGAGACATATGAAGAATCATTAAAGAAGTCAGTGTTCAAAATTTTAAAAGATAATTGGCGCTATGGTAAGAACTAGACGAGACTGATCAAAAAATCAGTTTTTGAGAATTCGTTAAAATTAAAATTCGTTTATACATATTTTAAACGGATCAGTCTTTGTTTATTATAGATACATTGCAATTAACTTTATTGTTAATTAGCCACTATCCCTAACAAATTTACTTTTATCAGTAAACATCCACTGATGACTACCAAACAGACTATCCACTAGCTCACGTGGTTACAACTAACACTTTTCTTTTCTTACAGAACCAGAACACGGCTTGACTCTTCTTAGCGTCTCACCAGACATCTGGTTTTAAGTAACTAAACAACTTCTAGGTTCACATACTGGTGTAAGCGTTTTTTGTTCACCACGGCAAATCTTTTAATTATTGGCAACTGTATGCATGTTGTCATTTCTGACGTCCAATAGAGCCCTAATTAAGTTCCTAATTACTTTATTCTGAAATACCTGCATCCTAATGTTATTCTTCTTGGTACTGCCACAAAGCTGAATGTCACACGTCCAGATAGGCTTTAAGATTTGCTTTTATTAGACCAGTTTATTGTATAATGACAAATCTCTGAATGCCTTCCAAGTTATCAGTACATTTTCCTATATTTTATATTCAATTATTCCTTCTTCTTTTTGACATACTTTTTCCAACAAAGTTTAGCATTCATAGTCATTCCCAGATAATTTGCAGTATTTCCATATAGAATTATTTGAGAGTTGGTTCAACAAATAAATTTAAAAAAGTAAGCCAAACGAAACTAGTTTGACGTCTCCCTGTGTATTTTTCATGAAGCCTTTTTTTTATTTTCGCAGGAAAATTTAATACCAAAGATTCAGTTAACGGAAAAAACCTTAAATACAACATTCAGGTATTACCACAAACAATGATCTATCTCAATTTTATTGTAGGCTGTTATAGTTATTATTAGTTAAAAGAAAACTTCTTTAGGCGGGCTTCTTCCTCACTTTTCTATAAGGAAGTCAGTAGAAGTTCGCGAATGCATGAATGGACATGTAAAGAAGCATTTCGCTTGTCGTATACACATTATTAGTATTCTTTAAGCCTACCAGTGAGCTGATTATTTCTGTATGTATTTTAGGCTCAGTACTGATTTTTGCTTTGTACTATACTGCACAGTAGGCTACTACACTGCATTGTAGTTTAGTTGCAGCGTTTCACTTAACGTTTTAATTTATTTCAATTAAAGGATTCTGCAATTACCATGTAAATTTTCACCAATTTTGTTTTTGTTTTTTTTATTGAAGTTTTATGTTTATTTATTATTTTACTAATGTCGTATATAAAATGAGTATTTACTTTACAGAGAAACCTAATACTGAACAATTTCTTGTTTTTTTCTGAACAATAAAAGCTCATTTTCTGCTTCAGTGGTTTTAAAACAATATCGGTGAAGACAAGAGAAAACAATATACTCATTCAATAACGCTTTCACTTATTTCAAGTTAGCTACACTACCTTCATTTGTGAAATTTAAAATATTTTTTTAACAGAATAATTGCAGCATGTGGAGCTCTTTCGCTGACATGATGGAAACAAATTTCCCAAAATAATTTTTGTATCTTATTTTTTTTTAACACTAATTTTACCATCATACACAGTATTCAAATATGAATACATTGTCATTTAAAATTTTCAAATTGCATTGAAAATGGGAAAAGGAAACCTGACCGCCGTCAAATTTAAAATTCTTAAAATTAACGGTTTTTAAGTGTTAATTTATGCAGTTTTTAACGATAAAATCGTTACGAATTTAAAAAAATTAAAATGTAAAATCCTTGATCGAATTTTGCTGGTTAATGAACTTGTCCAACTAATAACAGATTAGATTTGTGTGCCATAATTAATTTAAGCGTGTTAGTGTTTGAGTGTGTGTGTGTGTGTGTGTGTGTGTGTGTGTGTGTGTGTGTGTGTGTGTGTGTGTGTGTGTGTGTGTGTGTGTGTGTGTGTGTGTGTGTGTGGTGTAAATGTTAACAACCTCTCAAAAATTATTTATAGGTCAGGTTCGAAGCTCACATCAAAATATGTCAACATAAAGTCTAAAGTAATACAGCCATTTAATTTAAAACCATTTTTGTACCTTATTTTAAGGACTTAAAATCTACTAAAAAAAGCCATTATCAATGTTTTTGACTTCCCACCCTAATTAACTTTCTATCTTTTTCTAGCGAAAACATAAACTTAGTCAGTGGAAGACAAACGGACACTGTTAATGTCATAACTAGTAATCGCGGCACGCACCTGTTGCGCTAACTTGATAGAAGCGAATTTCTAAAACTATTTTTGTTTATGAAACCCTTTTTGAAAAATGATTTCACTATAATATTGTTGTTCACTATAAAATCATTGTTATGATTTTAAACGTTCAAATTACATTTTTAAAAATGCTACTAAATGCAATTTTTAAAGTTGATTACAATTGTAAAATCAGATTTTCAAAAACGATTAATAAAAAAAAGTTATTAATTTTACAATAGGCTCATTTTTCAAAAGGAAATTTGTTAATAATGCATAGGAATGATTCTATATATAATAAGGAATACTGAAATGATACATTTAATTTTTTTATTGTTCGGTTGGTAATACTGTAGGCTAATATAAACTATTACTTAATCAGCTAAAGTAGTAGTGCGTGTTAAGGCACTACAGGACTTACCAAGACAAGAGACTAGACAAGATGACAAGGACGCGCCGCGACGTGCAGAAGCAGTTTTTTTATTATAATCTATAATAGTGGCAGTGACGGGTAAAAAAAATCTAAGGCAATGTCGAGACTCGTTTAATGACCCTTTATCGTCTTTGCCATGAACTATTTATTTTGTTTTACCTTTCTCAACGCGATTTACATAGTGATGTTTGAATTGTTGAATTGATATTGAGACATCAGATTAGAACAGCAGTTCGCATACGTTATCCAGTTCTGATAAAATCAGCTGATTTTATTGTAACGTTAACTTTTGTTACAAACAGGAACACCAACTTTTTAAAACGTCAGTTTAGACTTTACCAGCTTTTAACTTTTATAAGTAAACAATTTGTTGGAGTATTTTACTATCAACTAAGAAGGATTGATTTAAAAGAAGTAATAATAGCAACTGTTATTAACAGCCTACATATTTATATTTTATATGAATTGTTCTGTATACTTCTGAATTATTGAATAACCGTTCGTTCTATTTATACGAATAGTTGTGTACTATTCGTTGAATTTTTATATTTAAATACTAGCTGTTACCCGTTGCGGCTTTGCCTAAAATTGTAATGTAGGCAATAAAATTTATAGTCGACTTTCATAATCAGAATAACATCATTTTATTTTAATATATTTCTATTTACAATATTATACGATTTATGGTTTTCGGCCAAGAAATATACGTTTTTGCTACTCGATACTCTAAAACAGGGTCCTGTCATATTTTAATAAAATACAGTATTATTAAAAAGTCACTATTATACAATTAAACTGGAATAGTATTGTGTTTATCTCAGGTACCTAACCATGTTCATACCAAATTTAATCTCAATTGGTCCAGTAGTTAAAGTGTGATTGAATAACAAACAAAAATAAATTTTCAGAAATATAATATGATTACCTGTTACCCGTCACGGCTTTGCCCGCAATCGTAATATACATTAAAGATCACCGTGTTATGACCAACAACCGTGTCAGTTAGGTTATGGTGAATTTCTTTTTTAAAATAAAGTTTTTTTAACGCACCACCGTGTTAGTTAAGTTATGGAGTACTCTTTAAAAAAAATTAAGGTTTTTTCCTGCATAACCGTATTAGGCCCAACAATTGTGTCAGTTAGGTTCTGGAGTACTATTTAAAAAAATAAATAAAGGTTTTTTTAATGAATCACCGCGTTAGGCCTAACAACCATGTTAGTTAACTTATGGAATATTCTTAAAAAAAAAAAAAATATATAAAGATTTTTCACGCATCACCATGTTAGGCCTAACAACCGTGTCATTTAAGTTTGGAGTACTCTTTATAAAAAAAATAACGGTTTTTTTCATACATCGCCATGATAGGCCCAACAACCATGTGAGTTAGGATATGTGGTATTCTTTAAAAAAATATAAAGGTTTTTTTACGCACCACCGTGTTAGTTAGGATATGTAGCCTAGTATTCTTTAAAAAAATATAAAGGTTTTTTCAAGCATCATCGTGATAGGCTCAACAACCGTTTCAGGATATGTAGTATTCTTTAAAAAAATATAAAGGTTTTTTCACGCATCACTGTGTTAGGCCTAACAACCGTGTTAGTTAAGTTATGGAGTACTCTTTAAAAAAATATAAAGGTTTTTTTCATGCATCACCGTATTAGGCCCAACAACCGTGTCAGTTAGGTCTGAGTACTCTTTTAGAAAAAATTAATAAAGGTTTTTTTAATGGATCACCGTGTTAGGCCTAACAACCATGTTAGTTAGCTTATGGAGTATTCTTTTAAAAAAATATAAAGTATTTTTCACGCATCACCATGTTAGACCTAACAACCATGTCAGTTAAGTATTTCAGTACTCTTTAAAAAAAATAAAGGTTTTTTTTCAAACATTACCGTGATAGGCCCAACAACCGTGTCAGTTAGGATATGTATTATTCTTTAAAAAAATATAAAGGTTTTTCACGCATCACCGTGTTATGCCTAACAACTGTGTCAATTAGGTTAGGTATGTAGTATTCTTAAAAAAAATAAAGGTTTTTCTCACACATCACCGTGATAGGCCCAACAACCGTGTCAGTTTGGTTATGAAGATTCTTTTAAAAAATGGGTTTCTTATCACCCAAAACCCGTGTTAGACGTATTTTTATTGTTTTACCGATTTACAACACGTTACCGATTTTCGCCGGGTAGCAATTTTTAGGTTATGTTGGTCACTTTCATGTTCGATTTTTATCGTACTTCTCGTGCGTTCATATTTTGGATTCTTGCTTTTGGGCACATAATAAAGCATTTTAGTAACAAAAATATCGAAAAATCCAGGATATGCTACACTGCATATTTACCATTTTTTCATATAATGTAATTACACAAATATTGCACAGTAATATTTGTAATTAATTACAAATACACAGTAATTGTAATATTACAAATTACAATTGGCACTCTGCGTAGGGATTTTTTTACATTTAATATTGAAAATTCAACACAAAGTAAAAATTAGTCAGTTTTGAAAAAAATTCAACTAAAATAATTGAAAATGTTACATTAAAAGCAATAATTTTGCAATAAATAAAACACAGATTAAGATTCTTAAAAAGGGATTGAATCTATGTCCATCTCTAATAACTAAATATCATGTCCAGTAAACAGTAATTAAACGTTACTACAGTTAACACATGTTACAAAACTAAATACTAATAATTATTTTAGGCTGGGTAAGTAGTATAATGACGTTTTTTAAAACGGGAATAGGCCTATGTTTATCTCAGATACTAAAACCATATTCGTACCAAATTTCTCAATTGGACCAGTGGTTTAAGCGTGATTGAATAACAAACAAACAAACACAAACTTTCAGAAATATAATATGAAATGATTAAATACACCTGTAAAAAAATCTAAACATATCAAACTTATTATGTTGTCAATCCTTTAGTTAGGGGGTGATTTTCAAGAGTAAAAATGGTAAAAATGGTGCAATGCATTATAAATTTTATACGATTTTGATTACGAATTACGAAATTCAATTGCGACATTATAAATCAGTTATAATTAACTTTTTCGCAATTTTTTTAAGGGGTGGTTTTTAGAGGTGAAAGATATATAATAAGTCATGATTCGCATCACGTGTCACTTTTCTTCTGTATATTTAAACGAATTCAACTTTCAAATATTTAAATCAAAAGTTTTCACAATTTTTTTAAAATGGTGATATTAAGGATGATGTTACTGGTTGAAAATAAAAAAACAAACATTATTTTTTTTAAATAATTATTTTGCTTAAAAATTTTTAATTTATTGTTAGTAAACCCGTAAATGATTTGATGCAGTTGATACTTAATTTTGTGTCGATAAGGGGTGGTTTTTAAGGGTGAAAATAGTGAAATGCATTACAAGTAGTATTTAAAGTCTTACTTAAAATGTAATTATACTAGAAATAAATTTTATTACAGTGATAAAAGTCACTTATAAACTCACTTTAAATTTTATGATAAAAGGGGTAGTTTTTAAGAAATACAAGGTTAATTTACATAATAAGTCATGCTCCTCATGTATCACTTTTTTTCGGTATATTTGAACAATTTCAACATTCAAAATATTTAAATCAAAATTTTTCAAGATTTTTTCGAAGGAGTGATATTAAGGGATGATGTTTAAGGTTGAAAATAAAAACAAAACAAACATTATTTAAAAAAATTTAATTATTTTACTTACTAATTTTTAATTTATTGTAAGTAAACCCATAAATGATTTGAAGCAGTTTATACCTAATTTTTTGTCCATAAGAGGTTTTTTGATGATAAAAATGGTGAAATACATCACAAATAATATTGAAAGTCTTAGTTAAAATGTAATTGCTAAAAAGAAATTTTATTACAGTGTTAAAAAGTCACTAATCATCTCATTTTCACCATTTTCTGTTAAAAGGGGTGGTTTTTAGGGTTGTGACTTTGTATATAATATTACAACTTGCATACATTTTGATAAAAATTTTGCAACAGTACTTCTTACAAATATTTAATCAAAATTAAACTATTATAAAAGCTTACGTTTCCAAATTTTTAATTTTTTATCATAAGGGTTCGATTTCACCCCCAAAATATAAAAAGCTTACAACTCCAATATATAACTTTTGTTCTGGAGGGTAAGATGAGCTTGAATGTAAATTTTTATGTAGATCCGTGTAGTCCTAAGGATTTCGGAGGTAATGCCTAATTTTTACCGTCGTTGACTGGAATAATATTGGAATGGGATGAAACACTTATTGAGAACCAGAAGGTTATAGGTTAAACAGCAGAACTTATTCGTTATTTACTTTTTGTATATACAATATATATAATAAGCTGATTTTTGTGTTTGTAACATTAAGGAATACCAGTAGGCCCTTGCGACCTTTCGCAGTTAATGGGAAAAAGAAACTAATAATATACAACAATGTACAGCAAGAAGCTGAACACTGTTAAAGCACCTCTTTATAAACTATGATAGTTGAAATATATATATATATATATATATATATATATATATATATATATATATATATATATACGTGGTTAGTTGTTTTTCATTTGAAAAATATATGACCTATGAAATACTTTCCTTGTTGGTACATGAACAAAAAGGAAAAGAGCTCAGGACTTTTTTTATGAAATTTCTATCAGTAATTGAATGTCAGCATTTTTGTTTACTAAAAACAGTGTATTTTCTTTAATAACATTTACACATTTAGAACTGGCCTAGATAATTTTACCGATTCTACTTTCAAAATTTATTTGGTCAACAATTATTTAAGTCGGGGATGCAGTAATAATTAAAACATTACTTTCAAAATTTTTTTAGCTCTTTTTCACACACACACACACACACACACACACACACACACACACACACACACACACACAAAATTAATTATTTGTCACCAATGTCTGGACTGTGTTACATTCTTTCGATGAATTTTTATACTGTTCCTGGAATCATGTTTAAAAATCTTTTATCGTTTTTAAGTAGGTTTTATTTTATTGTAAAACCTTAAAATGGAAAAGTATGAGGCGTGAGAGTTCCCTGGTGTTCTGACGAATCTGTAGGTACTCCATAGGCTATACGGTGTGATTGATGTTTGTAGAAACAAAATGGCGGCCAAAATAAATAAATTCTATCCCTCTTAAAAATCTCACTGTACTGTAGTATTAAATCAGATTGTTGAACAGCTGTTAATTCTTTAACAGCTGTTAAATTACTTTTAGTCTGAATAGGTCTGACTTATGAAATGTTCATTGCTATTTAGTTTTCTTTTAATTAGTTTGTATCTAAATAAATTAAAAAAAAATAATTATTAAAAAACGAAATCTTGTAAAAAAATAAAATCAATTCTATACTTTATTTAAACTTTATTTTAGCTTCCATTTTGTTTCTACAAACATCAGCCAGATGCAATTCTCACGTACTATTTCTGTTACCTTCTTTAAAAAGTATGTATAGTTTCAAAATGATCAATGGAGGAATGGGAAAATAATGGAGGATCATATGCGTAAACCTCTTCGTGGGACACACTGTATGTAGTTTCAATAAATCAGGTCGTTACTTTTGGTACAAAACCGATAGAAATGTTTAGCGTTATAATATATGAAAGGTTACGAAATATAGGGGCCTACGTATGTATCGTAGGTCTAATCAGAAAAGTAAAATGGATGAAGTAATTAAGACGATTAGTGGAAATTAAACGGGTTTGTAATAGAGCAGGGGATGTAGGCTACAGTACTGTAGGTAACATGCCTCACATTGCATGATGTTTGCACTTTTATCAGAAAACCAGCGTGGCTTCTGACCCTTCCATGCGTGTGGCACACAACCCACCTAGGTCTACTACAGCACATCATATTTTATTAAATCATGCATATTATATATCATATTCTGTATGAGTTACATTTATATTAAGTAGGCCTAACTACAGAAATTTTAAAAAAAATTATTAGTGTTCAATTAAACATGAAGTGAACAATGTTCAATCTAATTTTTAATTGAATATTTAAAAAATACAAGTACTTTTTTACTAAAGAGAATAAATAGAATTTTTCCACATTCAAATATTCTTTTAATCGTGTAAACCACACAACAAACAAAACGAATATATACTTGTTTGATTAAAATTTCCTGTTCAGAAAACCAGAAATCGGTTGATCCTTTAATATTCGGCGATGGGTCAAAAATAAAAGCATTGTAAGCCACACTGTAATATTTAATTACGAAAACCAGTCGCAGTCTATTACGCTAGTTCCGGTAACTGTCAACTGTATTTAAATCGATTGTGCCAACTTTAACCACGGTTATTTATTTATGTTTAACTGTACTTGGATGAAGACACCTGGATATGACTTAATATCTACAGAGGTGCTGAAAAATTGTGTTATAAGAGTGTTTTATTCCTTAAAGAAAAATACAATTCAACCTAAACACTATCCATTTTCCAATTCAATGGAAACTTTCAGAAATCGTATTATTTTAAAAACCCGACAAACCTCCTTACGACATTTCATCGTGTCCAGTTCTAGACTCAAACTTCTCTATCGACTTCTAAATTCTAATTCCGTTTTATTTCTACGTAGAAAATAATTTACAAAACTCTGTTCAGACCAATTCAGACATAAGGCATACAATTATTTACCTCTGCGAAGAAAAACAATTTACAAAAGATTCAATAATATCAATCAAAATTTTGATTAATTACCAAAGCACCTGCTTATGTTACCAACTTAACCCTACAGACAGTCCTCAAGATTCTATTCGTTGAACAGTTAGCTCATTTAACTATTCCAGATTTCTTGGCAAAATTCAAAACCACAGGAATCTACTAGTCAAAATAATTTTTAATAAAACAATAAATCGATGATGACTTCGGCGGTGTTGGAGTAGAAAGCTTTTTTTAAAAAAACTGTGTTTCGTACACCCACAGTGTGACAATTTATCAAATCACAAATCAAATTAATTCAAAAGTATTGCACTGAATATTTACGCATAATAAAAACTTAATCATAGTGTCAAAAGTTTTGGTGAACTGAGCTAATTAAAAAAAAACTAAGTAACACGTTCACTACTCCGTTTTTTCATTCCAAAATAACTCCATTTTAAGTTATATACAACTCCACAGATTTTGATTTAAGTTCAGTTATTCAATATCTGAAAAGTTCCTAACATAATTTTTTTTGTATTAGAATTTTAAATTGTAACTTTAATGGAGAATAAGGAAATGAATCCTGTGCAAAACGAATTGTGGAAGTCAGGAACTGTACTGAACTTAATAAATGATCTCAGGACTGCGTGTTACTGTATGGACTGAATCAATAGCTCATTTTTTAAATTGATTACATTGATTGATTAAATAATGATCAAACAGTGAACACAATTTAATTATAAAAACCTACAGATACAAATATATTAAATGAAATCACGCATTCAGTTGTGTTGCTGATGCGATGGAAACGATTTTTTAAAAGCTAACATTTAACATCGTTATATAACCACATATTAAAAACGGAAAAAATTTTATATTTTACAAAATGGCGGATATTATTAAAATATTTAAAGTAATTTTGCGTGTGCGTTTCTGCTAGCATTTTCACAATTTTGATTCGATTTTATTCAAACTTAGCACGAAAATTTGTTTTGGTCAAAAGCTTCATTAAGTTTTTTACTGTGTATACGTTCAACCGTTTCAAAATGGATGTCTTTCTAAATACTAAATAATCTCGGCATGCAGCTGTTTCGCTAACGTGCCTGAAACGAATTTCTAACAATATTGTTTTTTTTATCTTACACTTTTTCAAAAATCAATTTTCATAATCAGCGTTCGAATTTGCATAAATTAGCATTAAAATTTTAAATTACATTGAAAATACAGAATTAAACCATGGCCGCAAACAAATTAATTTTTATAATTTCTATGTAGCTTTTCGGAACTTTCAGGTTTTAAAATAATAATAAGGCAATTTTTTGCTGAAACGATGTTTGTTGCTGAAATGAAAATGTTTGTAAACAATTTCGTTTGATAAATAAAATTTAATAACTTTACTTAACATATATTTTAATATAGGTTAAAAGCATTTTTATATTTCACAATATAACTACCAAAGTTGACCCTAACTACTTTAAAGTTCATACATTTTCTTATCACAACCTTTTTTAAAAATATGATTTCATTATCACAATCAGTGTGAAAATGTGAAGATACAAATGTAAGTTGTAACTTTAAAATTAAATTTTAATTAATTTTATTATTTTTATTTTATTAGTTTTTATTGAAATTTTAATTGTTAATTTTATGCAGAATTTAACGTTAATTATAATTCTGAGAACATACTTTCAAAAACGAGTAAATTAAAAACTGAATTTTTGGTTCTAATCTCTCTTTCACTTCCAAGGAGACTTTATATATATATTATATATATATATATATATATATATATATATATATATATAACACATTCCAAAATGGCGGTTATTCAATATCTGAAAAATTCCTAACATAATTTTTTTTGTATTAGAATTTTATATTATAACTTTCATCGAGAATACGGAAATGAATCCTGTGCAAAATGAATTGTGGAAGTCAGGAACTGTACTGACCTTAGTAAATAGTCTAGGGACTGGGTGTTCCTGTATTGACTGAATCAATAGCTCATTTTTTAAATTGATTACATTGATTGATTAAAGAATGATCAAACAGTAAACACAATATGTATATATATATATATATATATATATATATATATATATATATGTGCATATTTAATATGTGAATATATATATATATATATATATATATATATATATATATATATATATATATATATATATATACATAAAATCCCGTTGTGAAAGTGTAAGAAATTCTGGAAGAGCTATAAAAACTCGTGTTAAGGAAAATTTCAGTTTTTGAATGTACGAAAAATGACTCAAATTTTGTGAATCATTTATTAAAATCTGGTTATCAACCTTTAATTTGAACAATGTCACTGTAATCCACAAAAAAACAAAAAGGTATAAAAATATAATTTAGAAAATCTGGAAATATTTAGATCTATTTGTAAGAACTTAAATTTTAATTTAAATGAGCAGACTTACTTTCGCTCTTCTCCCTTATTGAATCCTATTGTTTAGGTGTGTTCCCAACCTGCTGCTCACTGACCTTACATGGTCAATTCTTTCTTTCTTTACCTTCTCCCTTCCAGGTTTTAACTTTTAACATCAACTGTATTAGTATATAAACACACTTTATAATTTTTAACACTACTATGTCTGAAGATGCCTTACGGCGAAACATATGCCACTGAATAAAAAAGAATTTTTGTGAAACTGTATAAGTGTTATAATTTTCCTTCTTATTACGAAATTTCACTACTTGTGTGTCAAGAAATATTAAGAAAATGTTCGATAAAATTTAGTTGATAGTGTTTTATACGAACTACCGTATAAATCTACATTCATACCTGCAAATTTTCCTTGAAAAATGTAAATTCCCCAAAAGTAAGTAGCCTACTCTACGAAAACGACTGCAACAGCGGAAATTTTTAATTTTTAAATTAAAAATCTTTGAATGCTACTTACGCAGATTTTAACGCTCAATTTTCAAAAAGTGTTCATGTAAGAAGTTTAAGATTTGAAAAACCTAATTTTTTAATTGGCTAAGCTATTTTTAAATGTTAATTGACAAATTTTTATTCGATATTGTTCTTTCTTGGGAAACCATTCCCATCATACCAGCGGAAAAGATACGACGACTAAAGAAAGCTATGTGGATTAATAATTATTAATATTTTTATTGGATTAATAATTATTAATATTTTTAATTATATTTATATTAGAAAATAAGATACTGGAGTGGTAAGAGGGAAAATGAAGTGAGTACGGATTCTGACATTTAGGTCACTTTTAATGGGTCGCTATTTTTTATGTATGTAAGACAGAGAGAGAGAGAGAGAGAGAGAGAGAGAGAGAGAGAGAGAGAGAGAGAGAGAGAGAGAGAGAGAGAGAGAGAGAGAGAGAGAGCGTGTTGGCACTCGAGCGTTTGCAATTTTGATTACTTAAAAATGACTTAAAAATAATAATAATAATAATGTAATGCAATTGTAATAATGTTGCAGGATAGTAATAATGTTCCAATATCTGCAAACATTATTTTTTGTCATTTTTCAAAAATGAAAATTTAAAGCCGTGTACAGGGCAGTGACGTATTACTCATCTCAGACATGGGGTTTTATGCAATTGAAGGCGGTGGAGAGTATACACTTTTATCAAGAAGTTGTATGGCTTGCCAAAAAATATTGATTTTATGGTATATTTAGAGACAGGAGTAAATCAGATGTTTTTGTAGGCCTATACTTAGGGTTTGCACGATAGTTTTATTCAAAACGTTCTGCTTTATGTAGGACCATTGTTCACCCAAGCTGTTGGCAGAAGGGATTATTAAAAAAGAAGTATTTAAATTTGTATGTGAAAAATATAATGTAGATATCTAAATACCTTGATGAAAACAAAACAAAACTTAGCATAGAAAGATTGAAAAATTGTGTTAAAATAGATTTTAGGAAAAACTTAGAACAAAGGTTCAGAATTCAACATTTCATAGATTTTACAAATAGTTAATTAAATGTTGATTTAAAAGAAAAAAAATTAACACAATAGTTTGAAATTTATTTCTTGTATTTTCAAGTTGAGAGGAGACCTGAAAGTACTGAAGAGGGTATGTTCAGAAAGGAGGGTACTTATCACTTTTTGGCGATTTGCCCAAGGTTACAAGAGTTTGGGGTTAAATGGTTCGGTTCTGTAGTATTAAATAAGGAAGAGCGTATTTAATTTTAAACGATAAGAATTGACCGCGATTATGTGGCCATCATATGGCAGCCTACAAATATAGAAAATGTTTAGTTGATTTATATAATTATTAAAGATTGAGTTGGACAATTTTAATGCTTACACTGCAATGCATTTTGAGAATAATGAGCTAGTGAACATTCTACAGATTTTTGGATGTGCTTAACAAATGTATTCCTGGAATGTGTAGTAAATAAACTCATTATTATTATTCTGACATTAATATCACTTTTAATGAGGTGTTATTTTTGTGTGTGTGTGTGTGTGTGTGTGTGTGTGTGTGTGTGTGTGTCTTGACGCTCGAGAATTTGCCATTTTGGTCCGATTTGATTCAAATTTGGTATAAAAATCGAATTTGGTAATTATTAAATTTTTTTTTAAATTTTAACTTTTTATATTACATTTTTGTAAATTCGATTTCAACATCGTAATTAACGTTGAAATCTGGATAAATAAGCCTATTAAATTTTATTTTCGTTCTTAAATGTAAATTTAGAAATTCTAAATTTAATTTATGAGCATTTTAACGCTAATTTAAGTGGTAAAATCAGATTTTCAAAAACGTTTATGTAAAAAAAGTAGTGATATTGTTAAACCTTTCCGTAATTAATATGTTATGGTAGGCCTATAAATCCTTAACATCAATATTAAGTTATGTTCAATGTGGATTTTCCAATATTTTATAGAAATTTTTTATAACTTTTTCCATTTCCAAATTTATAGGATTTTCCAACTTCTTATAGAAGGTACTATAAGTTTTTAGCAGTTCATTTAACAATTTTTAGTGAAATTAGTTCAATCGTGGATTATCAGAAAATATATGGAGTCATATTTACAAAGTCTGTAATTTTACGTCTACAATATTTTACTTTTTAACTCAGTGAACTCTTTACAGTCTAACAATTTTTACTGTCTCATTTTAACCATTATAAAGGAAATATGGTTACCGTGTAAAAAATTCCAAAATTTAAGTACAACTTTTTTACTTACGAGTTTTCCAATCTTGATTTCTGTTTGTCGATCAGTTTAAAATAACTGTCCGCCCTCCAAGTTGGGTTGCTTGGAAACACAATCTGAAGGTGTTCAAGCGACATCACTATCACAAATCATTTTATAACAGACCGGAAATGGCAAACAGTCCTTTCAAAATCGGTGTTCCGATTTTTTTGTGTGTAAATTATTTTATGCACAATTTCCCACACTCTTTAAACCGGTTTAAAGTTTTTTTCAACTACCAAAAAAACAACAAAAACAATCTAGTAAAAGACATAGTTTTTGTGCGGTTTACATTTTGTTCCATTTACTGTATTTTGCTTAATGATGCAAAACGAATTTTGTAATCTTTATTAAATAGAATGTACACTGAACTAAATTACTTTAATTATAATATTTAGTTTTACAAATCCACCTTCACAGAAATTGATAACTATAAAAATGAATTACTATATTACAATTATTGCAATTTTTTATAAAAACAAAAACAACAAAAATATAATAATTGAACGTAAGTACCAGTAGAAAAGGACTTTGGAAAAATAAACAACGAATGATGCAGTAAAAACAGACCATATAAACGAAAACTTTGCAAAAACACACTAGAAACGGCACAAAATTGAAATGTACATACGACAAGCATTTTGTGAAAATGCCCCACAGCTAACTATGCACAATAGTAGACCGACTTAAAAAACGAATTTTAAGCAAAAAATAAACAAGAAGAGAACTTTTCGTATAACATTCAATCAGACCTAAATAGGACAGACATACAGACATGCAATAGGAACGTTACAGAAGTGATTGTGTACATCGCTGTCTTATTTTTAGACTTATATGAAATTCAATTTAGATTTGCAGAAAATATTTTATAAAAGTAAAACGTAAACATAAAGCGTTTAACGTAAGCCAAATTCTCAGTAAACAGTTTAAGTTAATATGAAAAAGTTTTTCAGACCATCTGATTTTGTTAATAAAATGGTTTTCTAAAGATTACGATAATATTACCTTGTTTTTTTGTGAATAGGATTTTAATTTAGCCTTTCTCATTTTGACTTGTACACAATATATTGTATTTTATTTTCTACTGTGTGTTACTATAAATAGCCTACTTTAAATAATAAAGTAAACACAAGTCATACACAATCAGTAATACCAGATTGAAAATTTGATTTCCAATGAATTCCGTTGTGTCTTTTTCTTAAAGTTTTTTTTTTAAATAAAATATTAAAAGTAAAAAGTGACATCAAAGTTAATAGATTTACATCATATATAAAATATAGTAAATATTTTTCAATACTTTAGAGTAAAATAACATTGACTAGTATGCTAATTTAAAAATGTCTAAAAAGTTTACAGATTTCAATTCTATAAGTTAATTTAAGTTGAACAAATTTCTTCTCGCTAATAATCCAAATAGTTTTGCACGCGACCTATCAGGTGTTTGAGAAATAATAAAACACAAAATAAAACTTGGTACGACGGAAGGAGCACTCTGACTTTTTGAACACGCTACGGTAAATGTTTATGTTTGCTACTCACTGGGGCCCAGAGCACCAATGAACGCCTGTTGTCTCATTCCAAGTTTAATAGGGTGGCGCTGCCTTCGTGTTGCTAGGCAACCGTATCTGAATTTACTTTGTTTATAAAGTGACATAAGACCAGAAGCACTAAATTAATTACGTATGTGTAGGCCTATATATTTTTTATACATCACTTTTAAAAAGTATGAACAGCTCTAAAAAAACTATCATTATAAAGCCAGAAA
The DNA here is from genome assembly GCA_022606455.1 of Callitettix versicolor. NCBI lineage: Eukaryota > Metazoa > Arthropoda > Insecta > Hemiptera > Cercopidae > Callitettix > Callitettix versicolor. The sequence continues at coordinate 30,378,415 of CM040185.1, read as the reverse complement.
ATCTAAAAAGTTAGGCTTACTTTCTCAATATCGATTTCCCGATTTTTTTAAAATTTTGGTAAGTTTATACCATTATGATTCATACCATAAAATTATGATTCAGACCATTCAAATCATAATTAATTTTTTTGTCAAAAAAACTGTTAAAAACTGACTCTTTCAAAATAGGTTCTAAGATTTTGATCAAGTTTTTTCGAAATACAGTTCATAAGTACCAATATAACCTAAAAAGTTTGAATCCCAGAAAATTTTGCTCAGGAGTTTATTAAAAAAACGGATTAAAAAGATATTGATATTTTAGACCACGTAAATTTTGATTTTTTCTCTTTACACTTAAAACGTGATTTGATTTTATTTAAAATTTATTAATTTTAATGGCTTGAGTAATACATTTTCGTTAATGACCAAATTTGAGCGAAATCTGATGAAGCGATTTTGAGAAACCTGGCCGTTTTCAGGTTTTTTTTAGTACTTACCATACGGATTTTTGGGAACACAAATCTCAAAAAGATTTTAGGAAAAATTGTTTTTTTAAGTAAAAAAATTAAAGTTTATTTTCAGCCGCCTCTAATTTGAACTCACCCGTGAGCTGCTGCATTCAGTATCCTTTGCCTCTCCACCAGTTTGTAGTAGTTGTTTGTCCTCCATGCTTTGTCACTAGGAAGCACTATTTGTAAGTATTCCAAGTCCATGAAGTGCTTCACCTAAGCACAAAAGTAATAACTGACTTGAATCTATAGTTTCAAATAAATATCTAATTAGATTACACAACGTGTGTATTTTGTTACAACTAGGGAATCATCCAGCGACCCAATTTTACACGCTATTTGTAAGTATTTAAAGTTCCTTAGGTGTATCAACCAAACACAACATTAATAACTGACTTGCAATTATTGTTTCAAATAAATAGTTCATGAATAATTCTGGTTGCAATTAATTTGTAGTTAATTTTAGTTCATTATTTGTAGTAACGAACTAGTTCATTTGATGATTCACCTGTAGGCTCTTCTTGATAACACTTTAAAATACATACATTTTTTTAAAATACACCTTTAATACACACTTTTGGTATTATAAAAAAAATGAACTAACGAAGAAAGCACTTTTAACTTTATAAAAAAGTAAATAAAAACTACTAACAATCACTGGACTTGTGAACTTGGTTGGTGAAGGTCCGCTTTCAATGTTGTAGTGGCTAAAAAAACATACACAATCCCTTTTAAACTTCCCCTTTATAGTTTTTTAGCCAATTTTAGCCGATCTTAGCAATTTTGAGGTTATGTTGGTCACTTTTATTTTCGATTTTTATCGTACTTCTCCTGCTTTCATATTTTGGATTTTTGCTTTTGGGCACATAATAAAGCATTTTAGTAAGAAAAATATCGAAAACTCCAATAGATGCTGCACTCCATATTTACCATTTTTTCATATAATGTAATTACCACAAATATATATACTACCTTACAATTAAAGTATCCTAATAAAATTGTATATAATATATATATTCTGCACTCTGCTTTAAAAACATTGAATAGTCTTACATGAAAAATACCATATTGTGATTTTTAGATGAAAATGTAACATTAAAAACAATAATTTTGCAATAAATAAAACATAGATTAAGATTTGTAAAATGGGATTAGATATATGTCCATCACAGATGCCTAAATCTCATGTTCAGTAAACAGTAATTAAACGTAACTATAGTTAACAGATGTTACAAAACTAAAAACTGATAATTATTTTGGGCTGGGTAAGTAGTATAATGACGTTTTGTAAAACGGGAATAGGCCTATATGTATCTCTGATACTTAAGCCATATACGTACCAAATTTCATCTCAATTGGTCCAGAGGTTAAAGCGTGATTGAATAACAAACAAACAAACAAACAAACACACAAACTTTCAGAAATATAATATGAATTAGATTGATTGACGATCATTTTTAATCAAAAAGTGATTTAGAAGTCAGGATGGGTGCTCATTCAAGGTCTCTGGTCTAGGTCTTACCATAATGGCTGCCTAATCTCTTTATAATGGCAGTTGAAAACTTTAAAAAAAAATCAAATCAGACAACTAAAAATCAACTTAAAAAACCCTTTTTCTTTCTAATTATTCTTTCTAAGTACAGTATATAATTCTTTTTATATTCTTATTTTCTGCTATGATTATTGTCACTATTTTCAGTATAATGATCTGCTTTCCTAGCTTCGTCAATTCTACTTCGTTGACGCGTTTCGGAGAACCTCCATCTTCAAAAACTATATCTATACTCTCTTTCTCTCTCTCTCTTCGCTCTCTCTTTCTTTCTCTCTCTCTCTCCCTATATATATATATATATATATATATATATATATATATATATATATATATATATATATATATATATATATATATATATATATATAAATTATAAACATAATTTCGATTTATGTTTTCTTTTGTTTAAAATTTCGTACAAAGTTTAGTTTTATAACAAAATCTGATAAACTGATTTTGAAAAATTATACCAATTTCTCTTTTTCTTCTTGTCGATATCCTGCTAAACTGTTTTAATCAATTTAATCAATTAATGAACAAATTTTAATAGAAAAGCTGATTTAATGAAAAAAGCTCAATAATTTTACGCCAGTAATTTTTTGTTAGTGTTTTTGGCTAAAAAAAATCATTTGAAAGTCGTGATCAGCTTTAAATTAATTGCATTAATTAACATTTTAAATCTTCAACTTTGATTTTTACGGAATATCTGGGAGAATCTTTCAAACCTAACTGGTAACCTAATACCTAATCAATCCCCTGATGTTAACATTAGTATAGATAGGAAACATTCGTAATGCAAATAGACGTAATATTAAGAAAAATCATACAAGTATCACTAACAGAACTGAAGTGTGAGATGAAAAACAATTTGAATTTTAGAGAAGCTCCAGGATACGATCATCACACTGAATATGTCACTAGCACTGGACAAATCATTAAAGAAATGCCAGAGTCTTTGTTACATTACTTTTTAATACTGGAATATGTTACAAGCAAGGACACTTCCTGCTGCAGCTGCAGTTATTATGTGGAACATAAACGAGGGAATGATCCAAACAACAGCCAGTCATGTAGGCCTATCTCATTTCTGACGATTATATCAAAGGTACACGAAAAATTGCTGTTTAAACGTTTGCCCCCATTAAATAGAGAAAGGAAACGTAATTCCACTGACACACTTTAGCTTAACTATAATAATAAAATACACGCTGGAAAGAAACAAATTCAGTTTATTGTCTTTCTTGATGTATAAATACCTTTGATAATACGTGGCATGATGGACTAATATACAAACTACAACGAGATCTTCCAAGTTCAATGGGTCAGATCCTGAAGTCATATCTATCACACAGAATCTTTCGAGTTCTACACGAATTGAGTATTTCAGATTTTAATGAAATATCAGCAGGCATTCCCAAGGAAGAGTTCTTGAACAGACTATGTATAACCTTCTGTTCACGAGGGACATAACTCAGGTTGAAGATGCAATCTTTGCTGAATAAAGATGCAATCTTTATGGCCGTAAGAGGCCCGTAGAGGAAGCCTCAGGAAACCTCCAAACAGCAGTGAACAAATTGAGTCCTTGATCTAAAATCTGGCAGTTTAAAATGAATGAAAGCAAGTCTACTCATATTAACTTTACTTATAAGAAAATATGTGTAATAACCCTTAATTCAAACATCACACCTTATGTCAAACAAGCCAAGTATTTAAGACTGACGTTGGACGCGAAACGTAAGTGGAAAGCTCACGTTAAAAAAATTAGGAAGATATTAAATGTTAAACATGAAATATGTAAAAATGTACTGATTAATGGAGCGCCTCTCAATGTATAGGCTACATTCAACAAATCACTACTCTACAAGCAAGTACTGAAACGTGTGTGATTGTAGGTCTTTGGGGTTGTACGAAAAAGACAAACATCAAAAAATTCAAACTTTCCAAAATGAAGTTCTCAGAAAGATAGTGAAAGCACCGTGGTATATGAGAAGTGGTAGCTGGAAGTACCATTAGTCGAAGAGGAAGTAAGGAGTAGACACAGACGCTCCGCAGTCATGTTAATGCTGTCAGTTAGGAGTCTGCTGTATAATGCACGATTCCCAGACTGAAAAGGAGGAGTCCCTGCGTAATTATGTAAGTGAAAGATTCACATACTTGATTATAGAAATAATATCTGCAGCATTACTCTGTTTTTAAATATAAACTACTAAATAAGTGTATTTAGTTGTGTTTTTATTTTTTTTAAATTGACTACAAATACGAAAATAAGCTGTGAAAATGTTTAAAAAAATGTATTTTTGAGTCTTACACAAACTAGATTTGTTTTCAATTCTACAACTGAATTAAACTTTAAAATTGCTTCTAAGACTTTTTTTTGAAACTTTTTCACTCTTTATTCTCTTCTAAACATTCGTTTTTTTTTCAAACAAAATAATGGACACTAAAAGTATTTGATTTGCTAAAAATACCGTAGCGAAGCCTAGATACACAGCTGGTGCTTTAAATACGTCAATATATGTGAATTTCTTTAAAATAAATGTCCTTCTGATTGGCAGACTATCTTTATATTGAAGTGACAGGCTGGGCGGTTGCATGTCATGTCAATATATTGTTGTCTATGCTCCTCAATATTTGATTGCATGTCTGTCATCTATAAGGTATTCTATATGGAACAGGCTCGACTTATGTTAAAATAAAAATAACGGGGAATATATCTGTGCAGAGAAAAGTTTATGATAAACTACATATAAGAGATAGGCCTAATAATTAATAAATAGGTCATTAGCGAATTTCTTTTGGAAAATGGAGGGCAATCATTGTAAGATCCAGGTCCAGGATTTCATATCTCTTGATCACTTTTAAATGGTCGTTAAAACTTTGTATGTTTTTAATATATTTTACTTGTTGAACTTAACAAAACAAATTTGACGGATTTTGGAATTTATTTTCTCATTGTCGAAGTAATTAAGTTTAATACTAATTTCGATTCAAACTTTGTATAAAAATTAATAGCTGAAGTAGCTTGGGCAAGATCTTTATCTGGCCAAAATAGTTCCACAGTTTCAAAATGCAGCAATTTCTTATAAATTTTAATAATTCATAACATTCTTACTTGTGAGTCGATTCCACTTTTTTTATTCTCGATACTGATTATCTCAAAGTCGATTCTTGATTACCGATACCGATACCATCGATTCTAAAAAAACGTTTTTTCTAAACTGCCGAATTAACAGAAAACTGAAAAAGTTAGAGTATTTTCCGTGAGTCTCCACCCCTATGCTTAAGTAATACTAATATAGAAATTAAAAAACAGTAAAATTTCTTAGTAAGCTTCAACAATTAATGTTTTTTATTCATACAGGAGTACCGGTAACATAGGTCAGTTTTAAATTTAGGCTACATCTATATGATTTACTACTGCTACACTCTATGAATTTATGATACTGCTACACTCTAGATGCCATAACAATAACTTTATTTTTCATAAATTAAAAAACAATAACCTTACACCCAATAATATCTTCAATTCAGTAGTCCTAATTTATAAAACTATTCCAGTAGTCACACGGAAAAAATAAGCCTAGGTTATAAATGAAAGTTAGCAGAACGATAGTTTAGAGATCGCAAGTTCTTGAGTAAAATGTTCGAAGAAATGTTCTAGTAAAGTTCGAGTAAATCCGTAAAGAGATAAAGAGAGTAAATGTAAAGAGATAACTTGTGGTCATTAATCAGTGAGGATAATTAATTCATTTATTTGACGATAAACCCTACAAAACCTCATCAAATTTAGACAGTAAAATACTTTACGATATTTTAATTATTTTAAGTACAAAAATAGGTTTTATTAATATTTCTAGCAGACAGCTGTTTTGATATTTTGTTTTGGTCGATACAGTTGTTCTTATACAATTACAATTAATAAAATGTTATATTTCTGATCATCCACTAAAGAAAGGGATTAAATGTTAAAATAAAAATGAATAAAACAAAAAGTACATGTGTGGAACTCGGGAAGTTACCGACAGAAGCGATGCAGTCGCTTATAATATAATATAATTATATATTGCTGAATATATAATTAGTTTGAAGATATGTTTACAAATATCTTGTTTTGTTTAAATAAATAAGTACGTGAACCTATATTACATATTATTTACTGTAGTTATAGTAAAAATCAGTTGTTTAAAATTAATTCGTAACGATCAGCTGATTTCATTGAACAGATGATAGGCTGTAATAACTTTCAAGTTATATTGTTAAAAATTAGCAATATTAACAACAATTATTATAAACGTTTACATTAATTTCAAATGTATTATAAACGGTTACAACTTGCACGTTTTCTTCAACTAAGGAGAAATATCGAAACCAAAGCAACACACAAGTTTTCATATAATGCGCGTGTCTGCTGTCTAAAATGATGAAGAAAAAAGCCAGAAATAGAGAGACGAAATTATTTTGTTTGTTCGTTTCATATTTTCTTACATTTTCCCATTCGGGATACTTTTTCTATTCAATTTTCTCGCCAAGCTTACATTAAAAGCTTCGCTTCAACAAAAGTGTCGTATTTTCAATATTATGTCCAACTAACCTAGGCCAGTACTTAGCCTACTGTAGACTTTTGGACAGTCGCTATCTCCAGCGGAAAGAATCGATGATATCGAAACTGACTTTTAGTTTCAATTGCCTGTAGCGATACCTGTCTCGTGAATCGGTGGTATCGAGAATCGATATTTGGAATTGACTCATCCGTAATTTTTACCTTATGCCAGCATAAATTAGTATTTTAAATTTTCGAAATCCTTTATAATTAAGATACTGGTAATGCAATTCTTACCGCAATCATCTTTTTCCCACAAGGAATGTTGTTTTTTTGTTGAGTACATACATTTGCCTTTCCCAGTTTCAAACATTTTGATGCAACATAAGGGCAAGAACGGATTAAAGAGGAGACGATCGCCTCTCCCGAGACAAAAGAAATAAAATTTTAAAAAATAAAATAAAATCCTATTTTACTTCCATAAAATGGAATTATACGCTTAGGCTTTAAGGCCTCTGAAGGGTCCGAAACCCGTTACATTATCCCGATTTCAACTTTGTATGTACATGAAATTTTGTCCGTATGAACTTATGAACGTTTGTGTTCTTTGTAATGCTTGTACTGAGGAGGAGAACGGGGTTAATCAATTAGATATTTTACGTTGGTTTTCTCTTTTCTTTTTGCGTTAACTGTAACATCTTTCCCGACTCTAACTAATAATGAAAAGGGATCTATGTTAACGGTAATAGCAAAGCAATGGGAATAACTGCGACTATACATACAAAAATATGGGTAGCAATATTGAGAAGATGGGAAAGAAGTAAAAGTTTGTATTCTTTAGTAAAATGTCTGTTTCAAAATGGGTGACATTGTAAATAATAATAAGAAGAAGAATTGTAAATATGAATCTAAAAAATTAAGTGACTTTTTCTAAAATGGAGTAAATACACTTACTTATCTGTTTTAAGTCTCAAAATAGCTTAACAGTGCTATTTTTGAAGGTATTATTTCAAAAATTTCATCTCCCAGGGAGAGTCTCTTGTAAGTTGAATCATCCAACCAACAACCTCCACTTACAAAACCGCATTCATCTGTCAGTGCATAACGGAATATAAATTGTTTGAAGATAGGAAAGGCAAGTACCCAACAAAATACTTGTAATGAATTTAATGACGTTCAAGTTGATTTTGAAATAACATTTTCAAATGATTGTTAAGATTAAAAATAATTTTAGAAATTCGCTTCCCATCACGTTTGCGAGACAACTGCGTGCAGCGTTCTTAATATTTTCAAGCATCGTTTCCTTCAAGTAAAGTAGAGTTAATATGTTTGCAATTTTTCCTCTTTTGCAAATAGCCTCTTTTTTAATTCTAATATTGTACTGAAAATAGCGTGATTTGCTTAAACGAGTACTGTTTAGTATTGACAAGATGTCCCGATGATATATTTATAAGACATTTGTTTCGTGTATACTCCGCAATGTAACATGAAAATATTACCTTCAATAGCCAAGTAGGCTAAGTTTTAAATTTGAACAAACTGTGATTATAAATATTGTCATACAATATTGAGGTTAAATTTTAAAGATGATGATTTTAATGTTAAACAATATATTGACATTAATATCAAACAGCCCTCCTCATTAACATGATATTTCAGCCGTTTTTTTGTGACTTTAAGCAAATCTTTTTATTTCTTGAGAGACATATTTTAATTTTAAGTACCGATGGAGATCATTATTGCTTATATACCATGGAGCGTTAACCATAGTTCGCAGAACTTTGTTTTTAAATCGCTGAATAATTTGTATGTACGTAATAATAACTCTGCCTAACACCCAGTACATCTTGTTTAATTTTACGTTTAGTTCTTTGTTTTTCTTTTTAATGTGATCCTTCCATGGAAGTTTAACATCAGTGCCATATCCAGATACTTTGCTATGTTAGAGTAGGTTATATTCCATTAATGACGATGATGTTGAATCCTTTTATTCGTGAAATTAACGAATGGATTAATTCGTTTTTCTTAATTTCTATGCGCCATTTTTTGGTCTATTTGTTTATTGTTTTTTTACAATTTCTCATTTGAATTTTCAACTGTATCCCCCACAGATAACACAGCAGTATCTTCTGCAAATGTAGCTATACAACTATATTTACGTTGGCACTGGGATATCTCCAGTAGGCCTACATAGAAGTTAAAGTAAGGGTCTCAAAAGAATAGTTTGCAGAACTCCGGTTTTTATGTCCATTAGCTCAGAATAAGCTTCTTGTTTCAAACGGAAATACCGATTCGACAGATAAGGTTTTAATAATTGACTTGACTGTAAGTTATAGGAAGGAATTGTTTCAGTTTTTTAATAAATTCAAAATGCTATACTATATCGAATGCCTGCTCAACGTCACGGAACACAACAGAGCAAATGTTACCACTTTCAAGCGATCCCTCTATCACATCAGTGATCCTATGAACTTGCTAGGTAGTAGAAGGTCGATCGCGAATAACTACTATACAATGTTTCGGAATAACTGCTATAAAATGTTTAGGAATAACCGCTATAAAATGTTTCAGAATAACTGCTATAAAATGTTTCGGAATAACTTCTATAAAATGTTTCGGAATAACTGCTATAAAATGTTTAGGAATAACTTCTATAAAATTTTAATAACTGCTACAAAATGTTTCGGAATAACCGCTATAAAATGTTTCGGAATAAATGCTATAAAATGTTTCGGAATAACCGCTACAAAATGTTTCGGAATAACTACTACAAAATGTTTCGGAATAACCGCTAAAAAAAGTTCGGAAAATGTTTCGGAATAACTACTACAAAATGTTTCGGAATAACCGCTAAAAAAAGTTCGGAATAACCGCTATAAAATGTTTCGGAATAACCGATATAAAATGTTTCGGAATAACTGCTATAAAATGTTTCGGAATAATCGCTATAAAATGTTTCGGAATAACCGCTATAAAATGTTTCGGAATAAATGCTATAAAATGTTTCGGCATAACTGCTATAATATGTTTCGGAATAACCGCTATAAAATGTTCGGAATAACCGCTATAAAATGTTTCGGAATAACTGCTATAAAATGTTTCGGTATCAAAAATTTAGGCTGCCATTTCTTAAAAAAAAGAGGAAAACAAATATTTTAAATTTGTAAAAGTATACAGAATTTTTAAAATAAATACCGAAAAATCTGACAATACATAAATTGTAGAACAGTACAAAGTAAAATATCCCTAGGCATGGAAAAATATACTGATGGTGTGGAGCGCTACTAATGTCTCGTTTTAATGGTCGCTATTTAACTGAATGCCATTGTGAAATTCCGGTGTCCCAGTTTCTGACGGAGAGAGGCACTGTAGAGACAGAATTCGGTTGCTCGCTTTTCAACGATTGGTACAGCAAGCATATTGTCTCGCCTAGTTACACTCAGTTCCCCAAATAGGTGAGCAAACTCATCCCGAAGCCTACGACACAGTTTGTGAGTTTAAAATAATTCATCTAGAAAAAAACACACCAAAAACAACTAACTTTGTCTGAACCAGATTTACGATTATCATTAAACACTGGAAATTGTTTTTTTTTCAAACAGCAAAATAAACCGTTTCATGCAATTAATTTTAAATACGTTTAGAAATTTATCATTTGCAAACACAGTGAATGCTTGCAATCAGATTTCGCAGAAATATTGTCGACCGTTTCGCGTGATTTATAAATGAAGTTTGCAGCAAAATATTTGGCCGTAACACGCACGCCTGAAGGTTCAGTTCCGATGGCCTAGCCTACATTGTCAAGGTGCGAACACTGCCAGGCATATAACTACAATTATTACAGTATCGGACTTCTTTAACAATAACAAGCACAAGGTTAACAAAAGCGTTAATAAATTATGAAAGTGTTTCATAAAATTGGATACATTTACCGCAAATACATGTAGTGTTATTAGCATCTTTACTTATTATCAGAATTGGATTCAAACAACTTATTTTTGGAACTGTTCCTTTATTAATTCTGACGTTACACTTACTAAAAAAATGGAATGTTATCCCACAGGACAATTTAGAAATTGTAACGGTTTTATTTGTAACAGTGCGTCTAAATTTTTCCTTCTTTTTTAATTTTTTATAATATATTTTTCCTTCAACCAAATAACATAAAAAATATAATGTTTTTTTAATTTAATGCTACCAAATTTTTGGTTAAAAAGTGTGTGTGTGTGTGTGTGTGTGTGTGTGTGTGTGTGTGTGTGTGTGTGCGCGCGCGCGCGCGCGCGTGTAGTGTAAATGTTAACCCCTCAAAAAAATTATTTATAGGTCAGGTTCGAAGCTCATTTCAAAATATGCCTACATAATAATCTAAATTAATACAGCCATTCAATTTAAAAACCATTTTTATAACTTGTTTTAATTACTTAAAATCGTATTGATCTACTAAAAAAAGCCATAATCTATGTTTTCGATATTTCTTCTTAGTTACATTATAAACATTCTTGGGGACTAAAAAATTGAATGTTTTTAATAATAAACAATTTTTAATCAAATTATTTTAGAATGTTGGTGTACTTCTTATGTTTTTTTTGTCGAAACAACTTTCAATACAGAAAAAAAATCTATTTTAAAGCTCTCTTTTAGTAGACAAACTATTAAAAATTAATATAAACCTTTTGGTCATATGCTTAGTGAAGAAAAAAAGAAATTTTAACTTTCAAAAATAAATCAGACTTGAAGAAATGAAATAAATCTTGACTGTTGTAGAAAAATTGATAATTTTGATTGCAAATTTATTAACGTCTCAGTAATTATTTAAATTGTAATTTGAGTGGAAGCACGGTGGTCGAAGTAGCTGGAATCCGTCGCCTTCATTAGTCTAACTGGCATAATGTATGGACATTTATATTTAATTAAATGTATTACCTACAATATAAAAAATGAGAATTATTCACATATTTCTATATATCTCGAAAATTAGTAAACAAACAATGATGTATAAGGTCTTAAAACGTTGCTTAGGCCTACATCACGTCACATTGAATGACACGCATTAAAAAAAAAATTATCAAAACTGTAATGAGTTTACAGAGAAAGTACAAATATACACGTTTTAAAAGTAATCATTGTTGTTTACAAATTTCGTTATTTTTCGAGAACTGATAATTTGATGAATAAGGGTTTAAAATATTGCTTATAACATGCACATCGAATGAGCTCTCATTTGAAAAATGCGAAGAAGTCTTTAATGAACTACGAAGGTTCTTAACAATAAACCTTAATTAAAAAAATATGAAAGTTTGTCATTCATCACATCAATTGTTCTTTATGCTACAGCTGATTATAATCATATGTTTAGCCGAGCTACGTAAGAAGAACAAAACAAAAAAAATGCTTATTCGTTATTTCAACTTGTATTAGAAAAAAAAACAAAAAGGCCAAATAATTAGCTGAAAGAAGAGAAACCCGTATATTAAATGATGAAGATTATAACATCTACGTTTAGTGTTTTAGAGATTATTACAGTATAATGCTTTCCAATATTTTGTGTTTAGTAAATAAATGTTTTTTTACAATATTAAAACATTTATTGTTCATAAAATATATCTTGATATATGATAAATGGAAGGCGAGGACGGTGGACACTTAGCGACCACTTTGATTACTAAATAAAATAAATATTATTATATTTTTTGTCAACAATGTTTTTATCGACAAAGTAATGATAACAAGGCTAGGTAGACAGAAACGAAATACATGATTGTTGACTGCTTATGTTTCATACTCAAATCAACTTTGAGGTTATGTCTGTTTTTTCAATTACAAACTAAAAGTATTAGAAAAATAAATAATAATAACCTACAGCTTAACTAACCTAAACTGTTTTCAACATTATCCATTATTCCAATTTCAGTTTTAAAATTAACTATTACAAAATTGCACTCTGTAAAGAATAATTTTTTAAAATGAAAACAGGACTGAACCTAACCTAACACTCCTGCTTACCTACAATACAGTGTTGAAGCGATGCACTATATTTTCAATTAACGCGTCAAAAGTTGGACGCCCTCACGCCTACGTTGCTAATAAAAACTGTGCATGCTTAAGTCAGGGTGCATGCCAATAGGCGCTTACACATGCTTAGCAAACAGCTGTTTGTTGGAATGCTTTTATCGATAATAGTTCAATCCCGCCAGAATAAATAACTCACCTCGACCTTTATAATTCTATTTCCAGGCTTTTGTTAATATCAGTAATTTTATCATTCGATATTATTGTCGATGTACTGTATTGTTAAAGACCTTAATTTAAAACAAAGATCATAATTACACGGAAAAACTTAAAATTATCCTTGAACATTTTTTTTATTTTCTGTTTATTCTCTTTTTATCATTACTTTTTTTTAAGTTTTAATCTTTTTAAAATTTATTTCTACATTACTTTTTGTATATTCACTTTTCGTAAGTGTGTTTAATAGTAGATTAAGATTTTATATTAATGTTCATTGGACAAAAAATGTTATATTTTATAGTTTACTGTAGTTGATTTTTCTTCAAGAAAATCTGATTTCACAGTCATAATCAGTAATAAAATCTGCATATCAATAAAATTTTTATTTTTCAAATTACCCAAATTAAATATACAAATTGAACCCTCACCGCTGTCAAATTTAATTTCTTAGTTTCAATGGTTACAAACATTATTGCTAATTACGATATTTGGGCAAATGAAACCGAAGTGTCGTTTTCTAAGCAAAAAAATCTTAGACATAGGCCTACTAGATATCCAAGTAAAAACCACATTTTTGTTCTTGTGATCAGAAAACGGACAGATAGGCCCATGCCAAAATCTCAAGATTGATTTTTGTTTTCATGATCTTTTTCTGTTTTAGAAAGTAAAACAGCAGTTTAACACTTTTTACATAAATCCCTGAATTAAGTAGAAACAATAACAAAATTTACTTTCGACAATTATATTTTGAACAATCTTCAGAAAAACCTATAGGCTTACTTTAATTTACAGCACTTTTTTGTTTCACAACAAATCCGTACACAAATCTGTAAAATTTTTGGTTCTGAAACTATCGGATAATCTGATTTCAAAAACCTTGTTAAGGTAATTAAATTGGTCACTACTGCTAATTTCGTGATCTATATTATTTTGTTTTTCTTTTTACTTTAGCTTTTGTCCTGAAATTTAGTGCTTCTGAATTCATATTATTTCGGCCCCCAAACGCTAAATTCTATTACAATGGTCAGAACTATTTTTACTTAAGTTTGAATCTTTATTTTTTATTTTTAATGACGCCTTCCTTTAATTTCGGGTCTACATAGTTAATTCCAAACCCATTAGAAAGAATTTTAAAAAACTTTTAGTTCTAAAATTTGAACCAAATCAGAGTTATAGTTTTCACTTGGTCGTATAAGGAATCACAGGATCGTACAGTCATTAACGAAAGTATTAACTTATTTCTTGGCATCCTGAGGTAGTTAAATGTAAACTTCTGTTAAAATTAGCTTAATCGATGTTTCGAAACTTTCTCTGTGTATAGTAACGGGAATGTAAGTTGGTTTCTGCTCATTTAACTATGAGTGAAATTACTAAACAAACACTATATACTGTACGTAGAGATATTTTAAAAGTTAAAAATACATTCAGTAATGCCTGCTGTTTTCTAACAATGTGTAATCAAACAAATGATTTCGCGAAAACGATTGGTCGACTAACTCTGATAAGCCACGCCTCTCATTGTTCCTTATGCTCTGTAAATATTACAGTTAAAGCGAAGGTGCGTGATATGCAAAACAGGAAGTGCACGATAAAACGGAAATGGAATGACTTACTCGACTTGTTCCAGTCAGACACCTGTTATGAGGACTTGCCTATATCACAGAATGAAGGCTCTACTTGGTTTTACAGCCAAGACCTGCGCCCGTTCAATACTGGGTCGGCAGATAAAGCACAAATGTAATAAAATATGTATCTTACGGTTTGCAGGGATTTTCGTAAACAGCATTGGCTACACGAATATAATTTCCAAAAATAAATGTCATAAATATTGCAATATTTAAATTAACATAATTTGAAACTTTTGGAATATTTTTTTAGTTCATAGAAACTACATTTTTAAAGAAATATATTTAGGAAGAATATTTTTATTTTTTTGTAAGTAACGTGCTCTTAAACTTATACATATTTTTCGAAGTGTAAACATTTACGAGTAACAATGTTTTAATTAAAAAAAAAAAAATGTTTAACCATTTTTATGTAGTTTGAGTTACAGGCAAACTACAAATAACATACATATCAAATTTTATCGAAAGTCGGTCATAGTTTTGTCTACTATGATAAGTACAAACATATCAAGTGATAAAAAATTGTATCTCATCAAATGATAAAAATAACTTTTTTAATTAGGAGGACTTATAACGTATACGTACATAAAAATCTCGAAATCGATTTTTAGCATAATCATCATACTTTCTATATAAAAAAAGTAAAAAAATTATAATTAATATTAGACAAAAAATTGGTCTTAAAAATAATGTGATTAGAAAAAATAAATTTTTGAAATATTTAAATATTATTAAGGTCAGAAATTTTTCCATTTGAAGGGGAAAGTCAAGTATTTTTTGTGGATTATTTAAACACATATTTCTAGAATAGGACAATTTTGAATTTTTCATAGAAATGGTATTTAAAAGATCCAAAATTAAGTTGCTAATTATATATATATTGAATTATATATTGCATATATATATATATTATTATCTGCGTATAGACCCCGTTGGATCACGCAAAGCACTCCGACTCATGTCTTGCTCCTTCTAATCCTCCACACCTCCCTCATCCTGTCCCCATGGATCCTCTACCGCTCCTCCGTCCATTTTACCCCTGCTCTCTTTGGGATTTCATTCTCTGGGATCTTCCAACCGAGCATCTTTCTCCTGTATGCGTTCCTGTCTTCAACGTCTGTTGAGTCTATTTCTGCGTCATGTAGGTCTATTCTGACTTGTGCGATCCACGACGTTGTTGATTTGACACCTTGTATATACTTAAGGATTCTGTTGGCAAGTCTCATTGTTGGGAGTCTACTGATGTGTCCATAGAACCGAAGCCTCCTTCTTCTGATATCTGCTGCCAGGTTCGATATCTTCTCTGTGGTATTCCAGGAGTGCAACCTGTATCCATCTTCTGTTAATCTCGGGCCAAGGACTCAAGATTTTGAGTTCTTCCTTCAAAATATCGTCCATGGTAGCTTTTGTGCGGAGTGCTAGCGTCTCGCTTGCATATAATACCTCCGGTTTTATGACTCTGTTGTAGTGTCTGATTTTTGTGTGCGTCAACATACATCTCTTATTGTAGATATCACGCGTTATACCAAGAGCCCTCTTCATTCTCAGTAGCTGAACCCTTTACGCAGCCTTCTCGCCACCCGTGGGTTCAAGAATTTCTCCCAGATATTTGAAGTGCTTGACTCTGTATATATACATAAGGAACAGGGTTGTTACATTTTAATATTTTAAGTTAGTCTTGAAAAGCTCTGAAAGTGGTTAAATCCGATAAAACAATCTATATATTTTAAAATAAAAAGAAAATATTCACATAAGTGGTTTAAATAATTTGATTGAATACAGTATAGCTAATATTTAACCCTAAAGGCAATTTTGGAATGGTAACTCGTTTTAATGGTTTTCAACGTTATAACAAAACTTAATTGTTTTTTACCTGGGCGTTCAAGTTACAATAAGTCTTAAAATTGGGAATATTTCAGCAATAAATATTTCTTTTAAACAACCGTAATAATAGAACCATCATTATATACGTCGTACTAGAGAAATATTGAGAGAGCAAAATAGAGAAAAGCTAAATAGGAAGATTGGAACAGGGATTGTTTGTGGAGTGGTCATGAAAACAGGATTAAATTTTACCTGAAACTCATGGCAACAATCACAATCTTATATTTCGCAACAATTAAAGTGTGGTAAGTCTTTACAACAATTACAATACAGACATATACCTATCATGACAGTGCCACAGGACCGCAGAATCTGTGCATTTATTAGGAAAACCACTACAGTGCTTCTCCTGTTACTCTTTTACATTTTTACATTCCCAGTCGCATCCAGATCTGTCTTCTGGTTTTCCCACCTTCTTTAGATTTCCACGATCCTCTTGAATATGGCCTGAAAATGTATACTTTTCAATTTCTCATTGTTCTCACCAATTCTGGTAGCTTTAACGACTCTGTTGTCTAAAAATTTATAAATTATACGTGTTACATTAAAGTATTAACCTTATTAATTTTTTCTTTTAAAGTTTTAATGTTGTAAGGTGTTTTAAGCTGTTACTTTACGCCTTGTAACAGCTCTAAAATTAAGTGTTGAATACAATAACAAAAATTATATATTTTAAAATAAATTGAAATAATATTCATATCAGTGTTATAAATAATTTAATCGAATATATTGAAGCTAATATTTAGCCCTTAATATAACATTACTTCTAAAAGCCAAAAAGTAGTTTTTTTACGTACATTATTTGTCAAACAGTAAACTACAAAACTACAATGTTTAGGTGTGAATTGTCTATCATTACACTTTCCACTGAATTGTTTATTGAATTAACAATATAGCCTGCCCTTAATCAATGAATGTGTAGTTTCAAATCTACTAAAAATACAGAATAAGGTCCTAAATAATACTTATTGGTCGCTACTGTTCCAAAATACCACTTCAGAAGCTACTGGCAATAATGAAAATTAACTACTGAGTTAGTTTTTAAAACATGGAGACTGAATATTCCACAATAGACTTGCTTAATTTTACTCAAATTTTTAACCATGCATTTATGAATTCTTTAAGGTTTTCTCTACATACACTCCATGCATTCCTCTAAGGGGTTGCTGGATTCCTCATAGGTCACCTTTCCAGGCAGAGGTTAGGTAACACCTACCGATAAGTGTGGTACCGAAGAAATGAAATACTCGGAGCGAGAAAAGGGAACACTGTAGAGAAAGCAACGACACCTTGAGTACAAATCTGGAACTCTATGACACCATAAGATGGCATCTTCTTGTGGGAGGACCCTTCGATTACTAGTAAACTTCTTGAGGTATATTATGGTATATTATTTTTATAGCAAAGCATGGCGCGTATAACAAAAAAACCTGTTGAT
Organism: Callitettix versicolor; assembly: GCA_022606455.1. Lineage (NCBI taxonomy): Eukaryota > Metazoa > Arthropoda > Insecta > Hemiptera > Cercopidae > Callitettix > Callitettix versicolor. The sequence continues at coordinate 30,360,660 of CM040185.1, read as the reverse complement.
AGAATGGACAAAGATAAGTCAAAAATAATACGAGGATATAAAACCAAGGGAAATAGTGATGCTGGATGACCGAGGAAAAGATAGGAGCAGCAAGAAAAGAGTCGGAACAGGCGTCTTCCGTGCACCGTAAAGTGGAGTAGAAATCATTCATCCGTGATGAAGAAGAAGAAGAAGACATTAAGAATCTTTAGTTGAATAAATTTAAGATTACTAGTGCTTCGAAGAACAGTAGATATCTCAGTATATTCCTAATTAAATGCCTGGCCATAGCTCTACGGACAGCCCTCTGATGTGCTCGTAACATATTCCGCCAATGTAACCGGCAACCGTAATATTTAGGAAAAAATGTTACTGGGCCAAGTTTGTTGGAAATTTTGTACACTTTTTCCATAAAACGGTCAAAATTTTGTCAGGTTTTGCCGTTCAACCAGCATTACAGGAAATAGCCAGAAACTATACTCGTCATCGTTAAATCAGTGGCCGCCATCTTGTAATGGAAGTGAATGGAGGAACATCTTACACATATGTCGTTCGGGCTTTATAAAAGGTACCTTCGTACTAAATTTCAAAACAATCGGTCAAAGCGTTTGTCCAGTACAATGTAACAGACACACACCAAACCAATGCCAAACCAAATGCCGCACGGTCGAGTTGAAACAGACATCGCTTCGTTCAGTCAACAAATTACGATTTACTCAAAAAAAAGATAACTTAGACTGATGTCTAGTTTATCATTAAAAGTTGTTTTTTATAAACTATTGGTTTATTTTATAACATTTTGTACAATGACTTTTATTAAATATAAAAAATTTAAGCAAAAGTGTGTTACTTGAAAAATTGGGTTTTCAAAATTTAAAAAAATGTTTGTTGCAAAGTCTTTTGAACCAAAGTTTGTTTGATATTACACCCAACAATTTATAAATTGGAAAGAAAGTCGGTACGTTTTATTAAGCTTTTTATTTACTAATTATAATGTTACTGTAATACAGAAGTAATTCAATTATAGGTAAAGTAAGTCACTTTGCCCATTCAGTGTTGCTAACTTTATGTGAATTTTACAATAAACATTTCAGCGTGAATAACACGCGACAAAGAAAATGTAAATGCAATTCTGAGAAGCCACTTTAAAACTTTAATTACCCGCAAAACAAAGTAATTCCATAACAGCAAACAACTTTATGACGTCAGTTTGTTGAATGGTAACAAAAGTTTAAAAGTAAAATTGAAATACAAATGGATAAATGCGGCCTACACTGCGCCAAGTTATTTTCTCATTGTCGTATTGCGTTTGACAAATCACGTAAAAGAAAACGCAAATTTTTTCACACAGGTTTTACTTTTTCAATTAGAATCGTTTTACGGATAATCAGGTGAATAGTATACTGTAGCTGTGTAGCAGGTCGAACGTCATTGATCGATAAGGTCTAGTTTTGTTCGGCTACGACAGTACCGCAGCTACCAGCACGCGATAGGTGCCTCCACCTTGCGTACTCACCGGATGATTGAAATGATCACACACACACACACACACACACACACACACACACACACACACACACACACACACACACACACACACACACACACACACACACACACACACACACACACACACACACACACACACACACACACACACACACACACACACACACACACACACACACACACACACACACACACACACACACACACACACACACACACACACACACACACACACACACACACACACACACACACACACACACACACACACACACACACACACACACACACACACACACACACACACACACACACACACACACACACACACACACACACACACACACACACACACACACACACACACACACACACACACACACACACACACACACACACACACACACACACACACACACACACACAAACACACAAACACACAAACACACAAACACACACACACACACACACACACACACACACACACACACACACACAGACTGAAAATATGGTTAAGAATGGATTGGTTCAATCTGTTGAAGTACTTCGTACATTGCACGACAAAACAGCACTAATTTTCTCCTTAAATCCTTAATCAAATGAGACAAGTAGGCGTGTATCCAAAAACTAGTTGGTTTTACCTCAAGATTTATCTTCTGAAAAAATCGACAGTTGTACAACACAAAAATCCTTTTTTTCAAAATCAGCTAGACAAATTCATTTTTATTCCACTTTTTCCAGTTTTTCACAAACAGTTATTTGCTTTTGCATGTTTTACACTGAGTTTACTTAGGCGTCCAGATCAGAGCGCATCTGCCACACTTTTAGCCTTGAATTGTGCTGATTAAAATTCCGCTGCATGTCTCTCTGAGAATATTCTGACCTCGGAGTGCATTTTCGTATTTTAAAATATAAACATGAAATAATCCTAAACGCCGTCAAACTGGCAAACATTCAAACAATATTTTGTTTATTTTTTAAGTGTTTCTCCATCGTTTGCAGTGTAAAATTAACATTCCAATAAAATTTAACATTTTAAAATATCAATATATATATATATGCAAAATTTAACTCTTTATTATGATGGTAAAGTCAAGTAAAAACTTTTTTCAAGATTTTAAATCGAATTTATTGACTTTACTTGGTAACGAACTTGTAAACGATATTACCAGAATTTAACCCGATATGTCAACCTTAAATCGAAATTGCATACACTATTCAACAACCATTACAAACGTGTTACACTTTGTTGCTGTCACGTCGTGCTCCAGCCGTCTACATTAAGGCTTCGTCCAGGGGTCAAATTTTAGGGAAAGGTTTTGGCTCAGTTAATTGGGCTCTTGGAGGAAATCATCACATGATTTTAACCAATGTTAAATCATCATCGCTAAAAGACTCTTTCCGGTAGAGAATAATAGCTTCAGGGTTTATGGTTTGGGTCGTACATTTAAAATGAGTTATGCTAACTAAACGACCTCGCTTTTCTAGATGATATATTTTAAGTAGGATCACCGGTAAGCATTCACCAATAACCGCGCAATTTATTTTAGCAAAATTCAGATCGTTCAATTTTTTCGATCCTAATATTCGTGTACACGGTATTCTCAAGTGTAAGCATTCAGGTGCTCAATATCCTCGAGCGTGGTTGACGATCGACTGATTGACTTTCTGCAGCCACAGTGGCCTGCTTTTATACACCCGAGTGCTGCTCATGAATACAGAATCTATAGATTCTGTATTCATTGGTGCTGCGCAGGAACAGAGCAGAAACAGTTTTTGGTCAGTCGGGTCCCAGAGCTTTGTTCGAAAGGCTGTTTCGAGTTTTACCAATGAATACAGAATCTATAGATTCAGTCGTGAACTGAAGTTTGATACTGTTGACTGCCTAGCCTTAGGCTACAATCGTGAACTGAACCTTGATACTGTTGATTGCTTCGCCTTAGGCTATAATCGTGAATTAACCATTGATACTGTTGACTGTCTCGCCTTAGGCTACAGTCATGAACTGAACCTTGATACTGTTGACCTCGGTGGCCTAGTGGATAGCGTACTAGGCTTTCACCCCGAGGACCCGGGTTCGATTCCCGGCGAGGGCTTGGCATTTTCATACGCTATAAATCATCCCATCGTCTGCATTAGCCCAAGTGTGCACAATAGTCGGACGTTAAACACAAAAAAAAAAATTGATAGTGTTGACTGCCTCGCCTTAGGCTACAATCGTAAATTAACCTTTGATACTGTTGACTGCCTCGCCTTAGGCTACATAGAAGTGGCAGTGCGTTTTAGTAACAGGGTTAATTTGTAACCCTTATATACAGTACAGGTATATATTTTATGGTTTCGGGTCTGGTCGAAAGACTACTTCAAAACAAATAGAAATTCTCTAATAACATTGAAAAAAAGTTCAATAAGCCCCGGCTTTTGGGTAACATTGATTTTTATATCCTTTAAGACAAAAGCTAAGCCAATAGATTATAAATTAAATTGAAATCGTTTTCAGATGTAAATGTATTCTTGTACTGTTTACGAGTGTAGTCACGGAACTTCCACAATATCACTTACTTTATAGGACAACGTTCCCCTAAAATATTCTTATGCCCTGAGTGGGAAAGGCACGTAAGTTTAGACAATTAAAATCCAAGTTTATTTTAGCAACCGATATTTTAATTACCCTCAGAGAGTAATTTATTTTCTTCAGTACTTAATTGCAAACACGATACCTACTGCTAAGTACTTAAATTGTAATCGTGGCACGCAGCTGTCTCGCTGACGTGGTGGAAGGAAATTTCCAATTAAGCGAGTAATAAAATTACAATAACTTTTCTGTCTCACTTTGTCCATCGTAATTAGCGTTGAAATCTGTATAAATTAGCATTTTAAACTTTTAAATTGGATTGAAAATACAAAAATTAACCTGATCACCGTCACAGATTTATTAGAGTGTTTTCAAAGGAATTTATAATATTTTAGAGCAACATATGAAGAGAAATTAAAACCTACCAGTTTGTTACGATTTTTAAACATAGTAGTTCCTAGAATTCGTTACAGTAGGACAAAAAAAATTAGATTTAAAAATACAAACGCGTTCTTTAAACTGACTGAACGCCGCTTCCGGTGGCCGTTCATTTTCATTCAGCTCTGCACGGCTCAGCTCAGCCAGCTCCGCTCCGCATTTGGTGGCCACACTGCCTAAAGAGTCACATTTTTTGCTGAGTTTCTAAATTTTAAACTGAATGTTATGTAGTTACAATTGCAAAGCCCTCTAGTTTGTATATTCATAACATTACATGTGTTAATTATAAAATTAAATTATGTATTTAATAAAGTAATTCCAAAAATAATAAAATTGAGATATTGAAAACAATGTAGCCTATACCTTTCTAATTTATAAAAATTACAAATCATAATTTTAAAAAATAATCAATTTATAACTCCAGAAAACTGATAGCCTACTGTATTTCCATTATAATTTTTTTTTTGCATAATTATATTATTTTTCATATAAATAACATGTTAAGTAAAACAATAGCTATAAGTGAAAAGAACTTTCCTTTTAAATTAGCAAGAACTATGTATAATTCAAATAAAATAAATGTAAGAATTCAATTGTGGATAACAGGCTACAAAACTTTACAATTTGCTTGACACGAATTACATGTTTTTCGTTATAATGTAATTCAAGTAACCAAATGTAATTGTTAACACTGGACATATAGAAACACTTTAGGTGTCATATTTGTTGGATGCGCAAGAACTATTTTTTAATTAAAATAAGAACTTTTGTATTATTTGTAAGATAATAATGCACAATTTCGTTAGAAACTAACTATTAAAACAAAATTAATGGAAGATTTTGTTTTCAAACAGACCCGAGAGTTTGAAATGAACTGACATTTAGAAACATATTTTTCGGATTGTTTTATATATTGTACAAATTAATGTGTTTTAGCTCTCTATGTAATCGCCATTTTGGTCCAATTTGATTGAAACGACAAAAATATCGATTTTGATAATAGGAAAATATGACTTCACAGTCGATGTGAAATCGCACAAAATCTGCCTAAATGAGCGTTAAAAATTTTTAAATTCCAATGAAAATATGAAATGTCATTTTCGTATATTGAATGTAATTTGAATATTTTAAACATTAATTTATACAGTTTTCAACTCTGAGATGGTGAATCAGATTTTTTTTAAGTGTAACATAATTAACATTATTTAGTATGATGTGACACTGTTGCTTTTCGAAAAATATTGTTTACTTTTTCTATGAAATTGATGCAATTGTTTTTCCCAGACTTTAACGCAGCGAAGTTTTACCGTCAAATTATATGAGTAATTGATTTTCGGAGTAAATCTAATCGTTCAACAAACCTTGGCCTCTTCCAGTGGCTGGACGTTTGCCAAGCTGCTTGGCTGGTCGTTATTCCATGAAGCGCAGTTCAAACAGAGCCTATTCAATGCAGCGATATTGCAAAATCGAAACGTTTTATAAAAATGCTGTTGAAAAAAACTGTAATTTTTAATATCGCAATACTTTCTCTAAACAAAGTAAAAATACAGATTTTTTTATTCGCAGTAAACGCATGAAATTCTTGCCTATTATTTGAACTTGAACAATTCGGTCTGATAGAAATACGAAGATAGGAAGTTTAACCATTCAAGAACACATGAAAACAATGAATGCCACATGACCGTGGTTACGGTGGTAGCATGAATAAATAGTTGCAATTTGGATGGCATTGGATATGTCACAGCTGTTTAGAATATAATAGACCTTCTGTCGTAAGGACATAGTGAAAGTGAAGTTAGTAGACGAATACTTAATTTTGTTTATCAGCGATTAGTTTAGCTAAAATTAATTAAGAAAGAAAGGTTTAAAAATAACTTTTATATGATCTGTACAAAACAATAAAATGAGAACTGAAGTTTGATGGAAAACATTCAACGAACAATCTCACAAGTTTCATTTTCTTACTATAGCATATGTACACAAGCCATTAATACTCGTATAATTTTTGGATATAAAAAAGTAAATATAGAAAGTTAATGAAGCTTACTGTTTTAAGCAAGTATATTACTGGATTAAAATGTCTTAAGACAATTAAAGTTAGTGTCAATTGTAAAAAAAAATCAAAACGTTTTGTTTACTAGGCTTTCAAATGCCTGCTTTTGTATAAGCTGTTTGGCAAAGTCAGTGATGTAAACTGCTATCATTGCTGATTTTTAAGAAAAGAAAGCATCTTTGTGTGCAACATATATTTTCTACGTGTGCAACATTATTTTAGATCAAAATTAAATGTATACCCAATCAGTAATCACTTTATTCGTTAGTGTGGTACATGAATTTCAATAAAATTTTGTGCATTTGCATTTACTGGTAGGCCGTCAGTAAGCAATCCCATTTGTCCACATCCCATTTGTGTTAAACAGACTACAATGGGGCTTAGCAAACCCACACGCCTACTTGAGTAAGTGAGCGATTTAACGATCGCGTAAGATCAGTAGATAATATGAGCGCTAACTACATCAAGATGCTCACAGGCTCAGCCAGCCAAGACGTCAGTGGTGCAAAAGGCACTTGAAGCAGTTTTCGAAACACTGCGTCATTTTTAATCGCACAAGAATAAATGCAGAGCAACTGCTATTCAGATTCACACGGGACGCCGATACCTATCTGACGTCGGCATCACTCCTGATAGTTACTGAGGGTTGGCCGCTTGTACCTGTGAGATGCGCTACCCCCGATACCTGGCAGTACTGCACAACTGCCTCAGCGTCTTATCTCCTATCGTTAACTACTTGTGAAGTCCCTACAAGATGCTGATGCAGATGTGGATGTCGACCTTTTCATCGAAAAAATAAGAACTCACCCGGTAATTTGGGATGTTGGTCATGAGGACTAGAAGGATCGAATTGACATTAGAAAATAATTTAAAATGTTATCTACCTTGAGATCCACCAAGCATCCATTAAAAGCTCCTTTTAAGTAACTCCATCTGTTTTACGGTAGAATCCTTTTATTAATTTAACTTCCAGGACTTATGAACTTTTAAACAAAGCATGAAAAAACACTTTCTTTTCAAATATTTGGGCGCGTATATCCATCTCCGTTAGTGGCAAATGAGATATCGGTATGGCCTATCACCTTATGTTTATTGGAACGTCGATAAAACAGCGTCCCGATAACTTTGCAGCAAGTGTGCACCTAAATTCCAAACTGTTTTTGATTTTGTAGCTTTAAAAGAGCACAGGAGTAATGTACCAAAATTATTTGTTAAGAAAATAAATTTCAAGACTATTAGAGTTAATTTCCATATTTTTAATGTAATTTGTAAGATTAAAATGATAATGTATGCAGATTTTAATTCTGATTATTATGGGGAAATCATAATTTAAAAAAAAATGTAAAGATAAGAAATAATAATTTTGAAAATTCTCTTTTATGAAGTCAGCAAGGCAGCTGCGTTCAGCGATTATTTATGAGTTTTAATAACAGTTATTTTATGAAAAACTATTCAAGGTTTTCTTAAAGGTAATTAATTCACGTAATAGTATTGGCCTGGCACGGAGCAGTAGGCCATCACGTCAATTAACACTGCTGTATTAGCCAAACTACAGAAACAATTTAGAAAATTAAACTTATCAGCTGCAACATGCTTGCTATAATCAGGTCTCTGCCATAAAAATAAAGAAAATTGTCATAAAGTAACTTTTTATTGTCAGAATTTAAAACTCTTAGAAATTGTTCAAATATACTTGACTTTTTAAAATGAAAAAATTTTTTTTCTATGAAAAGATCCGTACTTTATGCTAGTTAAACTAATGATGAGATCAGCTTTAACGGTAAGGGTAAAGCAACGGGAGTAACTGCGTCTCGAACTAAGGACCTTGAGGTTCAGTTCAGAGACGCAGCAGACTGACTCGTGCTGAAACGCAGTAAGTCAGCTTTTTCATGTATGTATGTTTTTATGTATGTTGTATGTCTTTGTCATAGAGATAAAGTAACATGTGTTAATTTTTGTATAGATGAATTCAGCCGTCTCGGTGGCCTAGTGGATAGCGTACTAGGCTTTCACCCCGAGGACCCGGGTTCGATTCCCGGCGAGGGCTTGGCATTTGCATACGCTATAAATCATCCCACCGTCTGCATTAGCCCAAGTGTGCACAATAGTCGGACGTTAAAAAAAAAAAAAAAAAAAAAAATGTATAGATGAAATCGAGTGTCAGTCGCCTTCCTCCGAAACGTAACTTATCAGTGATAAAATCTACATAATTAAATATTTTAAATTTTAAACTGTTAGGTCAGGGTTCGTTATTGAAGTTTTAATTTTTAAGATTTAGCCTATATTAAATTGTTTGTTTTTGTGTTGGTACTATTTTTATTGTTACTTAAGAAAAAAACTACTTCTATTATGTTACTATAAACGTTTCTTGCATCTGTTATTTCAATGAAGCACTTTGGTATACGAGAAAGTGTATTTGGAAGGAAAAAATTGAATTGAGTTTTTTTCCATTCTTTAACTTTGATATAAAAATCGTTGGTTCATGTATATATAGAAAAAAATGATTTAGAAAATATTGCTTCAAATACTTATTGGTGTCTGAGCTGGAAATAATTGAAAAACTCTCTACACTCTCTGTAAAAAGTGGCAGCTCACCAGATTCTACGAAGATCAACAGATCGATAGATTCTGTAGGTTGAACAATAATATGTTCAAGAAAAAAAAACATCGAATTCAAGAACAAATAAAGTACATTTTCTTAGAAAGACAAGTGAAAAGAACTCAATGGAAAATTGCGAAAGGAATAAAAAGACCGACAGTCTATCACTGAAGCACATATGGACTGTAAGTGAAGCGTAATAAATAGAAAACAAACGATTTTCTCAGACACTTTTGGAACGTGTTTGTCCTTATTCTATAAACATAATACCAAAAATAAGATTGAGAGAACTAATACAAAATTCAATCCTTTAAATAATTTGTAAGACTTGAAAAAAACAATTAAAAAATAACAGTGATACAGGACAAGTTACAAAAAAGCTGTCAATGTAGCAGTGATGAAATTTCAATAATTATAGTCCAGTCGTTTTACTAAACGACTGGACTATAATTAAATTTTTTTGCGCATGTAGGAGAATTCCTCTCCAGCTCCCACAGTAACATAAAATCTGTCAATCTGAGTTCACAAACTGCTACTACTCAGCGATAGTGAAGGAAAAGGAGAGAGTTATGGTGATAGAGTAGAACTCGACCTCTCACTCGCGCATTTTTTTCTCTCTGTTCCACTAGTGTTCTGAGCAGGCAGTTTTCTAAGAGGCTTACCTGTAATTAACTCCGGTTTAAAACTAAGATATATACCAAAGTATTGGAAAATTTCAAAGTTGATAGCGGTACTTAAAACTTGTTAAGCCAGCTACTGAAAAAACAAAGTAGTTTTAACCCTGGACGTTCTGAATATCTTTTTATATCTGTGCATAGTGTTGGAGACTAATACGGTTTGAGATTTCATAAGTTATACATACAAGAGATATTACTAGAATAGAGAATGTGCTAATGGTTACTCAGGGAGATGACACTTCTTTGTTGGCGATAGATAAACATAACAGATAAATTCATTATTTAATTGTTAATAAGCAATTATAATTTCACAACTGATATTTTGACAGCTTGTCTCTTACATTAGTGTTTCACTTGTGATGGCGTGGAAAACATTTTGGAATAAAACCTGTAGACAACTTTTATGGCTATTTACCTTCCTTGTAAAAAGCTTATGCATATTATCCTACCCAGACGTAGATTTTTTTCCTTAGGCCAAGTGGCCACCAAATGCGGACTGGAGTTGTGTTGAGCGGAACGGACTACCAATTAAAAATCAACCAACGTAAATACGGCCACTGAAAGCTTAACTGAGCTGAGCGAAGTCAAGCAGTTAGTCTTCAAAGCTTTGTAAAATGCCTAGGTGTACCTAAAGACAGGTGTGAATCATCACACAGATTAGTTATCTTACAATAGGAATGGAATGTACTTAAATTTAAGTTTTCTCAAGTAGAGAGCCTTTTTCAGCGTGAGCACCGCCAATTAACAAAGTAACAAATTCAATTAGATAGTTTAGGAATGTAACAGTTTTCTTGTAACCATTAATAACGGTTAAGTTTTCAAAGAATTAGAAAGCAGCGTTCTAACTGTAGTTTTGAATGACACGCTTGTTGTATTGTTCATAACACAATCGTATTATGTCTATGAGAAATCGATAAATGGGAGTGAATCCGAAGATCACGGTCTTTCGAATCACATAGGCGGCCAGGGAAGGTCGTCTTAGCACCACGAAGTTAGCCGAAGGAGATTGCACCATGTAATCGACCGTAGGAAATCTTTATAATTAATAGTTTTTCAAATAAAAAGTAGTAGCAGCTATTGTACACAAGCCACGAGTTTTAATATAGTTTTTGATAATTGATTAATAATTTTGTATAAAACTTCGTTTAATTAGAAGTTAGCCAAGGGCTAAAGTTTTTTTTTAATTTTTGTATTAATTGTCGCCACTAATTATATATATTATTCATTATATCAGTATGTTTTTTAATAATCGATAACTTCTGTAGAATCGAGTTTCAGTATCTCCGGCGCCATCAGTCAACTCCAGTGTCCAAAGACAATAGTGTAAATCAAGTAAGATAAATAGAAGTACAATAACTAACAGGGAAATTTAAAGAACATGAAATCCCTCTGAATTCATTGAAAGAAATTTCAAAATGCACAATGTTACTCGACAAACCAATTAAAGAAATGTATTTGTTATACTTATTCGTTTATGTATTTAATGCTAGTTATATACAACTTCTACAGACTTAATTTACTCGAACCAGAAATCTCTTGTATCTATACAGGAAAAATTCATTATTTGTTCTAAATTTAGATAAATTGTGTTTATCATATAAAAGTAAACTTTTACTATACCATTACTATCGTATTTAAACAAATAAATTTGCTCGTTTAATAGTGAGAGGATGTATTAACCTATTTTTATCAACAATCGCTTTTGATAGTGAGGGCAGACAAAACAAAAACCAGACAGGCAGAATATAATCATTGATAAGTTTCAACATTACTTGAAACTAGTATTTGATAATTTTGTATTTACATAATTTACAATTTTACCATTAATTTAATGAGGCGTTGTAGAAAATCTGTTTTTTGTGGTACTTCCAGAAAAGATGCTAATATATTACTAGATCCTTAGTATATGAAGAAGTGTTTTCTGTAATTACTTAGGCCTACGATCTGTTCAATTTCTAACAGTGGTTCCAAGATCCCAAGACCCTTTAGCTTTGTGAGCACTTGAATACAAACATCTCAGTTACATTACCGTGAGTAATTTAAAGTAAAATGAACTGCATTTAAATCAATGTAGGAGAATAACTGGTCCGATTAAGATAAAATAAAAACAAAAGTAAATCGAAGAGGATAAATAAATGTGAGACCACTCCTAAACCCGTTCTTGTGACAGTGACCGTTATAAAAGAAACAAAAATCAACGCTGCTGGGGTTGTTGACTTGATTCTGGAGCTGAAGGGATGGGAGGTAGAAGTCGAGGTCAATGACCTTGTATAGAGGAAGATCATGGTAGTGTCGCAGTGCCCAGTGGGTTCAGTTGGCCTCTGTCAGTAGCTCAGGTAGGTTAGTTAGGTTAACTTGGTCAAGTTAATGCTATTAATAAACATGCCTGTATTAAATTTTGTCAGCCAATCACCATTGTTACACGACTTAAGCGTGAGTGTACAATAAACACTGTCAATGCTAATTTATTCAAAAGAATAATAGTTTACAAATAAAATAACTTATTAGCAGTAAATATGTTTTAATTAATGTGCTATGTTCAATGACCATTACGCTTTTAACACGAGGCGACAATTTATTTTATAGCTTCAAAAAACGAGAATTGTAAGATAGTTACACACCTATTTCTTAGTATATTTCAAATTAAATTAAAATCTTTAAAACCGGTTTTGACAAAATTCGTATATATTATTTTTATTATATCTACTTTTAAAATTTTGTACTTAAACATAAAACTTGACAGCTTTTGACTTATTTGAAAAATAAAAAGTAGACTGTTAAGGAATTCGTGGAGCAACGAAAGAAGACAAGTTGCTTTTAATTATGTCCTCAAACCTGTTTTATATTATGTCTCAGGTTCGAGTCGAATTACTATCATTGTTTTATTTATTTATAAGAGTGTAATTATTAGTTCTCAGTCTTCTTTAAATATCGTCAGTTCTAAAGAAGTTAAACAACATAAAAAATTATTGATAACAATCGCGTCATGCAGTTGTCTCTCGCTGACGTGATGGAAGCGAATTTCCGAAAAAACAACAATATCACTATATTTTTTATCCAAACATTTTTTTGTAAGCTTTGATTTCACTATCATAATCAGCGTTAAAATGCAAGGTAAACAAAATTATTGTTGAAAATCCGCTTCCGTCACGTCAGCGAGACAGCTGCGTGCCGCGTTTGTTTTGATAGCTTCGACAGTTTTCAAAGAATTATGTTTATGTAGTAGATGCATGACTCGAAATACCTAGGCATATTTTATTTGTTTTTTTCGACATTTTGTAGTTCCGAAAGATTAACTAGTTAACTAATTTTTTTTAAAGTAAATTCAGCAGTCTTTTTTTTGTAATATTTCGCAGCCTATATTTTTGTATACTTTATAAAATTAAATGCAAATGTATTTATTTTACATGATGTATAAAAAGTGAAAAAAAGCATTGATCATGTAAAATTCGTTCTTGAAATCATTTCAACTATTTATTTGTTTACTGGTGAAAATTTGTTTGATTACAATTAATTGCTAATGGTTTAAAAAGTAATAAAGCTTAAGCCTAAATTGGTAATTTTTTAAGGATGAAACTGACTAATTAACAAACAAAATAAATTTGACACCGTAACAGAAGAAAATTCGAAACCAAAACACAATATTATACTTATAGTAGTTACTTTTTTATATGTAATGCTTCTGTTGTTTTTCTGACACATCCTTCGATGGTAACAAAAACAGGATTCTCCATTTGCCCCTCCTTCTTACTAACAATATGTAATAAGAGCTAATAATTTTTTGGAATTTCTTTTTTAATTTCACCAAACATTGAGGCGGTATAGTTTACGTAGATTTTCATGGTAGTTCGTCCTGTTAATAAACAGATTATATCTTGATTTTTACATAGATGTATAATTCTTTGTGTATAATGTATTACCAGAACACTGTTTTTACTTTTTTGTATACATGTAGTCGAAAATTATATTTGGATGCTTACTGACTTAAAACTAATACAAGCCCTTTTGGAAAATATTTAAATTAACAAAATCGGCTATATATATATATATATATATATATATATATATATATATATATATATATATATATGTGATGTGTGTGTGTGTGTGTGTGTGTGTGTGTGTGTATTCCTTATAAATAAATACATACACACACACACACACACACACACACACACACACACACACACACACACACATATATATATATATATATATATATATATATATATATATATATATATATATATGTGTGTATGTATGTATGTGTGTGTGTGTGTGTGTGTGTGTGTGTGTGTAGTTTGCATTATTACTTTTAAAACATTTTTTATATTAACGCCCTCCTTTTACAATTATACGATTTTTGTTAACATTTAAAAATATATTTCTAATAGGATAGTATATATTTTTGTTAAATTGAACGGAAAAATAATTTGTATAATTCAAATTTTTATACAATTATATTATTCATTATATCACATACACACACACACACACACACACACACACACACACACACACACACACACACACACACACACACACACACACACACACACACACACACACACACACACACACACACACACACACACACACACACATATATATATATATATATATATATATATATATATATATATAAAGATGTGTCTTTTTATTTAGACCTACCTTAGTGGCTGTAGGCCTACTATTAAAATTCAACTTGCAGGAATTTTAAGTGTTGATTATAAGCCTTGAAAATTCTACTAGCCTAAACAAGTTGCTGTACATTATATAAGTCACTTTGGAAATCCGAAACATTTCAAAGAAACCTTGAAATAAATTTTAAGCACTTTTTGACTAGTTTACGCAGATTTTAACGTTTTTTACGATAGTGAAATCAGATTTTCAGAAAATTGTTATAATATAAGCGTTATGAATTTTACAGCTGTCAGGTTTTATTGTTCTATTTTTTAATTTTAAAATACAAAATATTCTCACATATCAAAAAGACCTTTTCATGTGATGATATATAAATTGCGTTACATTTTTCAAATTCGCTTAGATCCAGTATGCGTTTCGCTATTATTTTTAAAACATTTTTTTATATTAACGCCTCCTTTTACAATTATACGATTTTTTGGTAACATTTTAAAATCTATTTCTAATAGGATAGTATAGATTTGTGTTAAATTGTACGGAAAAATAATTTGTATAATTCAAAAATTTTGTTTGTTTGCACTAGACAGAACTCAAGATTTACACTATTTCAACTCTCACTTGTCCAAACTATAGTAATTTTGCACTTAGTTGGCCTATTTAGTAATAATCTGCTTATTATTTACAAATAATAATTGAATTTGAATCAGATTGTTATAAGCCTTCACTTTGATAAAACCAATTAGCAATTATGCACTTCAATTACTGTTATAACCTCGCCAAGGCATGTGTTATCTCAGTAATCGAGTAGAATCATTTTAAACATGATAAATGTTCAACTCAGTCAATATAGGTTCTTTTCTTTCCTGGAAAATAATGGTAATCCCAATTTATTTTTGAGTACATTCGTTGTGACACCATTTGTTAGACTTATGTTGTGTAGGATGATCAGTCCTGGCTTAAGTAGTTTTTTTTTCAGGTTTACGGTTTTTTAAATGGGCTCCTGGTGTTTCTGGTTGTTGGGGAGTACAGTCTTTCTTTTGTTGGCCTCTATCAGTTCTTCGCAGCCCACGGGTAAGTATTTTTAGTATTTTACCTAAATAAGAGAGTTTTGAAAGACAGTTATCGTGAAAAACTGGAGATTGGTAATTGCATTCTATCTTTTGCAATTTTGTTTTGTTGAACAACATCGTATTAGTTTCAGGCTGTTTAAAATACGCCTACTTACACTAGCATAAATCAGCTGAAAAAAAACACTGCATCTACGAAATTAGTGTTTTCAATTTATAAATTACAAGTTCGTCAGTCAGCAAAATTCTTACAACAGTTTCAAAATGACCGCCATTTCAAATCTTTAAAAATTTCTATCTTTTTGCCTTATTATTTTTATTTATTTATTTTTGAAAATCTAATTACACTATCGTATTCAGCATTAAGGATGCATAAATTACCTTTTTGAATTTTAAATATATGTTGAAATTAAGAAATGTTTGACGGCGGTCACGGTTCATTTTCGTATTTTCAATGTAATTTGAAAGTTTAAAATCCTGATATGTATATGCAGATTTCAATGCTGATTGTGATGGTGAAATAACATTTCAAAAAAGTAACACAAAGATAAATACTTTTGGAAATTTGCTTCTATTAAATCAGCGAGACAGCTGTGTGCTGCGATTTCTTGATTTAGTCCTTAAGAAAAGACCTTATTTATAGATAAATAAGGTGTGAATAGGACCTTATTTATTTTATAGGTATAAACCATCAATTTGTAATTGGCTCTTTTAAAAATTGACCCAAGTCTGTTAAACGGATTAAAAAATTAGGTATGTTTTTCGGTAGCTCACAAACCTGATTTTTGGAAGATATAGTGATTATTTTAAGTATTTTGGGGGGTAAACGAAAAGGGCTTTAAAAACTTTTAAAATTAAAAATATATGTTCCATGATTTGCAAGATATACCAAATGTTTTCAACATTTCTGTTCCCCATTTTTTTCTTGTAACTTTCGAAATAGATTGTTTAGGAGTTTCGAAAGGAAACGGCACTTTTAACAATTATTTTGAAATGTAGGCTACAGGATAAATGGTTTCAAGTAAGTAAGTCAGTCCTGTAGAACTTTACACTTGAAAATTCGTTTTTCCTTAAGATTGTTCTGGGAAACACGGTCTGTCAACAATTATTGTGCGTTTAGTTTTAAATAGTTTCATAATGTCGTCGGTATATTTCACAAATTTTCTACTGTTTATAAGTTAGTAGGTTTTAGTTTTCTCCAATTGTTTATAAAAGGACAACAGTTCTACACAGTTGCCGTTCGTTCCAGTAATAGGCTATAGCATTTTTCCAAATATTTGATTCAGTAAATTTAATTGAAATCGGCCATTTTTCTAGAGTAATTTTCTGCAGCCTAACTGATTTACTAAAATTGCGCTACATTCAAATTATTTAGTTTTTTGTTCAGTTACATGCAAACAAATGAACATCATAAAGTAAAAATATTTTTATTTTTGAATTATTTTTGCAACGTAGAATTATTTTATTAATTGTCAATTAATTTGGATCTATTTAATGAAGATTATAAAAAATATATTATTTTCGTATACTACGAAACCAACTGTTATTGAGAGAATATTGTATTTGTTTTACAGATGATGGACGAGTAGTGTGTTATTTCAGTAACTGGGCAATATACCGCCCAGGAATTGGCCGATACACAATCGATGATATTCCTGCAGACTTATGTACACATGTAATTTATTCCTTTATTGGAGTTAGTAATGTAACTTGGGAAGTGCTGGTCTTGGATCCAGAGGTAAATTTATTATAACATTTATTGACCGAGCGAAGCGGTTTCTGTTTCAACTCGGCATTTGGTTTTTTTGTTACACAGTTTTGGCCAAACGCGTTGACCGATTTTTTTAAAATTTGGTACGGAGGTGTGCACTGTATAAAGCCTGAACAACTTATGTGTAAGATTTTCTCCAATTCACTTCCGTCACAAGTTGGCGAGACCTGATGAGTGTAGTTGTTGGTTATTTCCTGCAATACTGGCTGAGATGCCTATTTAAATTTTTAACACTTCCATGGAGTCGTGACAACACTGCGTTCTCCCGCTGTCGGTCGACTGTCAACGAACTAGACACGTGCTTCGAGCCATAGCTGATTTTGCACCACAATAATTCCTAAAAAAATGTCTTGTAGATATGTATTTATTGCAAAGAATTTAATATAAATAATAACAATTAAAGCACTATTAATTGTACTTTAATTGTTATAGTGAAATAGTTTAGTTTTTCTTTACAAAGTATAAAAAAACGGAAGTTATTTTGCTTAAAATTGTGTTTAAAATAAGATGTTTAGTAGTTACATTGAACAATGGCATAAACTTTAAAAATAATCTCCATTTGTTTTGAAGATATCAGTAATTTCTGTATCGCTAATACCGAAGGAATTTTAATGTCTCCTTTTAGGTGTTTGTACATCTTCGAAACCTCAGCCGAACATTAGTGAGTAGATTTTACGAACTTTATATTTTCGGCCACCATTTTTGATCCACTTTCTTTAAATTTTTTTCAATATAAATGTAGTATATAATACATGTTTTCGGGTTAATTTTTCACGCTGAAAATAATGATGTAACCAAATTCAAGAAAAAAATTATAATTTGTTTTAAGGATATTAGTAGACTTTTTTTTGTTAAATAGTAAAAAAATATTAGCTGGTGGGCCGGAAGTGATTAAAAAGTATGAGGGAAGGATTGAAAATTCACTTTGTATAAATTCAACTTGTCGTTGTTAAATTTATTTTATTATTAATATAAAGTAGATATTTTATCTAAAATGAATTACATTGTATATAAAAATTTGTTTGATTATTTTTATAGGTTGATGTGGAACAAAATGGTTACAAGAATTTTACAAGTTTGAAAGAAAAATACCCCGACTTGAAAACATCTGTAGCAGTAGGAGGGTGGGGTGAAGGAGGGCGAAAATATTCAGGCCTGGTGTCAATGAAGGAAAGAAGAGACTCTTTTATCAGGAGTGTTGTTGGTGAGGAAAATATTAAAGATAAACTAAGTAATGTTTTGACTATTGTGCTAGCTTAATGTTGTTATTTTAGTTTATTTTTTAGTTTTTGTAATTTTAAGATAGAAGTACACTAGCATTGCCTGAAAATACTTTAATCCCTTGGGGAATCAAACCTTGGTACTTCGTATCTTACACAGAGATAGCATAACCACTTGATATTACCGTAACACTACTGTACAAAGTGGCTGTACCAGTGCCTATGTGTATAATTCAAAATTATTACGTTAATTGATAGTATGTACAAGTGATTAATTAGTATATACAACAGTATATTTGCATGTCAAAGTTTAGAAAATGTTATTTTAATTGATAGTTGATAAAATATTACAGAAAATGTAAGTTTTTACTTTATGTAGTCTTTGAAAAGAATGATGATCCTGAAAAATATATCTTTAGATAAATGGCTTAGTAAGTTTCCAGATCTCTACAAACTACTGAACTAGGATATTTTGGGAAAATAACTATGTGTGAAAAATGGTATAATGTTTTCCACCATTTATGAAGTTCCCCATCAAAGTAATTACTTTGTAAAAAAAATCATTGGTAATCAAATTAACAAAACTCTATCTAACAAAAACCATTTCTGTAACAAAATATTTAATAATTCAACAATGTAGTAAAAGTCTATTAGCATTTTAAATTTTTTTAATGCTTTTAACTATTAAGTAATGACAACTGTAGTTTATTCCAAGAGCAATATTTTGTTGTTGTATTGGATAATGTTTATTTCACTATGAAATCTTCGTTTTATCTGTGACACTCAAAGCAAGGCATTTACACTTTTACAATTATTTGTATATTAAAGGTAAAATAGTTAAATGTACCTTTTAAACATTTAATATTGTAACATGATATCAGTGAATTCTAAATAACATAAATATACTTAACTTAAATTATCTGTACTGATATAATAACTGAGTAAAAGATTTTTTTTGTACACTAATCTAAAGTTCCACCAAACAGATTTCAATATTTGATTTATCATAAACCACTAATTGTGCAGAATTTTAAATAATTATTGGTATTGTACACTTTTTATTGTTGAAAAAATAGAAAAAATCTGTTATAAAAAATACATCAGATTTTTCCACTACAGGGCCAAGACTTCGACGATCCTGATTTTGCCACTCAGCTATGTAGCTTATTGTGCACCCTCATCCACAGATTCAACCTTCCCAATCCAACCTCAGGTCTTTAGAGAACCGAGAAATGATTCGGATGAAGTTGCCCTGTTCCCATCATCTGTTCCGTACTCCAGAGAGTAAAATCATTTCGTATCCAAAAGTGGATAATCAAATATTATGCGCTAAGCTCTTTCCTCAGCTGTATCACATTTCCTACTCAAAAGGTATGTGATATGAAAACCCATTTTGTGTAGATGACTGCGGAATGTCCAGTAACCCATCAGAAGCCTCATCAACTCTCTGCAAATCAAGCTATGTTAAGCCATGTTTGGCCTGCAGATCAATCCTGTTAGGTCTTGCCTGTGAGGATCTAGTTGGATCTGCAAGCATCCTCTTTGACTATACAAGGCTGTCGATTCTCTCCCAAGACCTTTAAGGTTTCCTAGAAACCTATTGGAAGACATGTCTGTATGCTACAGTGTAGGATACTGCACATGCAGGATCTGGGCCAATGAAAGGGCTGTGTGTACATTAGACTTGCACTGTTCTGAACACATTTTACTTCAAGCCACTATTTTGGATGTGTTGTGTCTAGTTTTTTCAATAAATTCAAAGTAGTAATTTGTAGGAAATTTTATGAACTTTAAGAATATTAAGTTATACATATAAAAAAAAATAAACATTGCATAGTTTTTGCCTTTAAGTTGTAACATTTCTGTAGAAGTTGTATCCTATGAACAAAAGAAATATGTATTTTACTGTAATATTAATTTAACAGCTGACTGAAGTTTTATCTATTTCATTGTACTAAAACCTAACCTCCACAATTAGCCTTGTACCTATATGAAGAAGTGGTAACATTGAGAGTATGACATAACAATAACAACGTTGATGACATTACAATATAAATAATCCCTGGGAAATAACAAGGGCTATTATTAAAAAACTCAAGAAAGTACTTACAAATATATTGTTTGTAATGAAATATTGTAAGCATTTATAGATATAGAGAAAATGTTATTTTAAATATATTTTTAGTTCTTTATGCAGCAATGCTACGCATATTTTAAATTTAACATCATGTCATATAATGAAATTTTCTGCCCCAAACAATTTATTACAAAATATACCAAAATAGATTAAATGACTGTCCATGCTACTTTTCTAAAGTATTATTAAACACAACAGTTTCATTGATAGTTTCTAGATAAATATTACACAAGTACACTAAATGTTAAA
Source organism: Callitettix versicolor (assembly GCA_022606455.1). Taxonomy (NCBI): domain Eukaryota; kingdom Metazoa; phylum Arthropoda; class Insecta; order Hemiptera; family Cercopidae; genus Callitettix; species Callitettix versicolor. Next base: position 30,339,742 of record CM040185.1, on the reverse strand, counting down.
AATTAACTTATGTTAACAATTTTGTTTTAGAATTCATGTACAAGTATGAGTTTGATGGTTTTGACTTGGACTGGGAGTACCCTGGAGCAGCTGATCGAGGAGGCAGTTTTTCAGACAAAGATGTCTTTTTTTATTTTGTTGAAGAGTTAAGAAGAGCATTTGATGCAGAAGGTAAAGGTTGGGAAATCACAATGGCTGTACCTCTTGCCAAATTTCGATTGAATGAAGGATATCATGTCCCAGAATTATGCGAGTAAGTTATTAAAATAAAGATTCTACCATAACGTATTTTGGTTCATTATTTTGAAGTCGGAGGCAGAACAATTTACCCCAATGTCTTATACGATTTTTTCTTGGATTGAGCTTAGTTTCATTCCACAATCTACTTCATACAATTGTCATCGTGGAAAAGAGAAATGAAGTTTAGTTAGTCCAAAGAAGGTTATATCAAACTTAAAAAGTGAATTATAATGAATCACATTGTGATCTTATTAATTACAACAAAATACTTGTTAGCAATACAAGTAATAATAATAATAATAATAATAATCTTTTCACTATCATATCTAATTTAATTTTTATTAAAATTAAAATAGAATATCCATACAATATGTGTTTTAATTGCCTCCACCTTTATGTTTTCATACATTTTTTTTCTAACAATACTTCCAAACCACTGCTGACCACTGCTAGGTAGTCAGTATAGTACTTAATTTTGACTTAACTGAAATTTTTGGAAACTATCAATATAAATTGTCCATTTTGAAATGATACTAGTATTTTAGTAAAAATTTGTGTATTATCTTAATATATAAAAGAACAAGTCCTGACTGACTGATTCATAATCAATGCAAAGCCAAAACTATTTTAGATAGCAACTTGAAATTTTCAGTGTACATTTATGTTACCATATAGGCATGTACTACGAAAGGATTTTGCAATAATTTGATTTTAACACCATTAAACTACTTACACAGTCCAATTTTATCAATCAACGTACAGCTGAGACTATTATAACTAGAGACTTGAAATTTTCACCTTCTTGCAACAATGTCGAGGTGCACTAAGAAAGGATTATACAAAAGTTTGATTTTAACACCATTAAACTACTTACCCAGTCCAACTTTAATATGTATAATCAACGTAGAGCAGATACTTGAAATTTTCAGGATAACTCCTTACAACAATGTCGAGGATTTTATCCTTAGAGAGGATTTTGCAAAAGTTTGATTTTAATACCATTAAACTACTTACCAAGTCCAACTTTAATAATCAATGTATAGCCGAGCCTACAATAGATAAAGCTTTGAAATTTTCAGGGTTACCATCATATGTAGGGGTGCACTGAAAAACGATTTTCCAGTATTCAACCCCTAAAGAGATAAAAATGAGGTACAACAATTTTTAATGGAAAAGTATGTTTTTTGTCCGACCTTCTTAAAATGTAACATAGTCACTCTTAAATATAAGTAATGAAATATATGTTTCACTTTTTCCCAAAACTCATCCCCTAAAGCGATTAAAAGGGGGTAGAAAATGTAAAAAAGGTGTATACAATTTTCCATTGAAAAACAATTTATTTTGGATCCATATATTCTAGAAATATGCTATGAAACACAAATAATGAAACACATATTTCAACATTTTTTCGAATTCATTCCCTAAAGGAATAAAAATGTAAAAAGAGGTATAATTATAGAAAAAAAGAGTGTTTTAATTGGAGAAAAATATTTTTTATCGGCTTTTCTTAAAAGTAAACAAAATATTTTAAAACATAATTCAGCATTCCCCCCCCCTGAATTCACCCTCTAAAAGAATACAAAAATAAAAAAAGTATAAATGTTTGTATTGGAGAAAAATATTTTTTATCAGATTTTCTTAAATTTGAATCAAACACGTTCGAAGACAATAAAACAACATTTTCAGGATATAATATTTTTTCATATTCACTGTAAAATAATCATGAGTTTAGATGATCACACTTTTATTCATATATTTTTTTATGTTTCTAAATTATTTCATTAGTGAAACAGTTTAAGTTTTGTGGACGAAACCGTGACGGGTAATGCTAGTATTATTAAGCTGAACATAACAGAAATAATTAATTACTGTTTAAAATATCAAACATCAACTATTGATACCTTGAGAACAAATAATAATTTTTGAAAATTGTTAGCAGCATTGTATTCAGTGTTAAAGCTTAGTCCAAAATATTATGTAATTACCACATTTACAAGATATGAACATTTTTTACCCCAATTTTCAGGTTGGTTGATGCTATTCATGTAATGGCATATGATTTAAGAGGGAATTGGGCTGGCTTTGCAGATGTTCACAGCCCACTATATCGACGTCCGCATGACCAGTATGCTTACGAAAAACTGAATGTTGTAAGTTTAAATAAAGTTTAACATTTAAGAGTTGTGTCTTTCTTGTACATGAAAAATATTTTTAAGTACAAGAAATAAAGTATTTTATTAATAGAAACAGTATTAGGATTGTTGTGTAATTTTATTTAAAAAACAAAAATTATAATTTTCTTAATAAGTTGAACTTTATTTTAAAATTTGTTTGTTTTTTTATTAGTGCCTTAAAAGTTAAATACATTAGAAAAGTGAAATATGTATGACAATTTTTTTAAAGCTGAACTGAATGGGTAAACGTTTTCCACTGAGAGTTTAGTACCATAAATTTTTACAGTCATAATTAGCCTATGGGTTTATTAATTTAAATAATTAAATACTTAATTATCATTAATATCATAATGAATTTAATTAGTTTTAATCATATTTTATTATCATAATTAACCACGCATTTGCTTGTTAAGACTGCTTTCAATATTCTTTCAAAATAATACAATTATTAGTGACACAATTAAATATTAATGGTGAACATATTTACTTATATAATAGGAGAAATATTACAATAAGTTGAACCTAAAAAAATTCTAATGTTTATTATTTTTAATCTTACAATAACCTGAATTTGTTTTTGGAAACTAGTATGCAAGTTGTCAATGTCACTTAAGATTTTACTATACATTAATTATTTTCAAAATATAGAAATTTGCTGGCTAATTTTGTACTTTATAGTCTCTATTAAAAAATCAAGGTTGATTTTTACTTTTTACTTACAAAACTTTTAAAGAAATCGGAACTTTTGCTTAGCTTAAGTACATCCTGGACAAGAAATAGCTCAACTCTCTCCCTCCTCCATTACATGATTCCACCTGCACAAGTAAATCCAAGATCAGGAATAAAAACTAATAAAATATTTTTTAAAACTGTGTATTTCAAGCATTTAAAAATTTAAGTACATTAAAGTAGTATGCATAAAAATGTCATACTTTTAGCAGCTGCTTTTCTTCAGTGTGTACAAATTTTAATTTAATGTCAATAAATCAAATTGAATAAATATTTTTCTACAATATAATATAATACAATTCACAATTTTGTGGTTATTTATGTTGTAAAGATAACACAATAACATCAATTTGTTATCGTTTTAAATGTTTGTGATAGAATGATGGATTGCAACTTTGGGTGGATTATGGTTGTTCACCTACAAAGTTAGTAGTTGGTGTACCTTTCTATGGTCGCTCCTTTACTTTAAGCAGTGGCAATACAAATTATAATCTTGGAACTTACATCAACAAAGAGGCAGGAGGTGGGAAGCCTGGCAACTACACCAGAGCTAAAGGCTTCATATCTTATTATGAGGCAAGTGATAATACTATTTTTATTCAGTATTTCTGGAACAAATGTATGTATTGTCCTAACTAAATTACATTTAAATAAATAACACAAGACAATTGTACTAACTTTCTCAAATAGTTAATAACTTAGGCCAGTTTAAAACATAAAATATTCATATTTTGAAGAGAAAATATATAACGATCTTGAAAATTGCTCGAATTTACCTTCTGAGCACACACAAGTACAACTTTGTTACCACGAAATTTATGAAGCATAATTTCTCAGTTTCAGTGGTTGATATAACCCAATATATACAAAATTTAACATTACAAAAATCTGAAATATTTTACAGTTTACAACTGAATTAAAATTTATGGTTTGTAACTAAACTGAAAAAATCAAAACTAAATCTGCAGACCTAACCATGTACATGTTTTTATTAAAATACAAAATCAATAACAATTATATAAACTACATTTATAACTACCATTTTTATTGGATTAACTTTTCTTGGTATAATTTTTATCAATAATATAAATATTTATTTTTATGTATATCAGATTTGCAGTGAAATTCAAGAAGAAGATTCAGGATGGACAGTAAAATGGGATGATGCTGGTTTTTGCCCATACACATACAAAGGTAAATATAGTGCTAAGTTTTTGCTTAGTTATTTACATAGCAATATATATAGTGTGTGTGTGCATGTGTGTACGTGTGTGTGTGTGTGTGTGTGTGTGTGTGTGTGTGTGTGTGTGTGTGTGTGTGTGTGTGTGTGTGTGTGTGTGTGTGTGTGTGTGTGTGTGTGTGTGTGTGTGATACAATATATTTTACTCAAAATATTTCATAATTAAAATACCTAGATATATCAAACTAAATAAGGAGATTTTTAGAAACAATTATGTTTAACAATATATTAAAAACATCTCATTATCTACTTTTTACACATAAATTACCTTATTTTATAAAATGGATTTTTACAAAACTCTGAAATGTTTCATTTAAATAAAATGCCGTTCAGAATCTAACTACATTTCTTCAGGTATTTAAATCCTGACTTCTGCCCATAAAAACAGATGTTCTGTAACAGCAAGTAATGTTATTAGTTTGCAGTTTGATTTTTTTTTTATCATTAAGTTGTAAAAATGTGTCAATATTTGTGTAATTTGAAGTCACAATATTACAATTATTTTAAAAAATTTAAGATTTATTAATACAATGTATAACAATTATTTGATTAAAATACTATTCATTTCATATTACAAAATTACTTCATAAAATATACAGTGGAACTTTGATAATCCAAACTAATTGAAACTAGAGATGGTTCAAATTAGTAAATCAAACGGATTATAAAGTACAATCCAACATAAATGTGGCTGAAAGTGTTCATTATATATAGTACTGTATTTAAATAATAATTAGAAATACTAATAAGGCCTACAAAATAAAATGCCACAAAATTACAGAATATCTTTTATTTAATACATAAGAACATTATTTTGATGTAATTCTTGGAAATATTGTGGTGAAAATATATGATTAGTGCAAAGTTTAATTCTGAGAAAAGTGTTTATTGGCAGTATTAATCGAATGTCTTGCTTTCAAGATTTATATGAAAATGGCATTTATATTTTAGGTTACAGCTGATTAGACAAATTTTTCTTTTGAATTATGTATTGTCGGAAAAAGTTACTGGAACTGTGCAACTGTTCTTATCAGTACAAAGATACACCAACACCATGTCTAACCAACCACTATGTCTCATGAGTACTTTCTACACAACACACAACCAACCTAGATAAAAAAAAGAAATTACAAAAATGATTATTTGTATGTATAAATACATACCAATGAAACAAAGACGGCTATCACAAAATTTTCCGTTTCTGTAGTAAAAATTATTTATGTGTATATTGGGTTCGGATTACCAAGGTTTGGATTATCAAGATTCTGTTGTATTTTTTTATAAATTTTAGGAACTCAATGGATTGGCTACGAAAATGAAAAGAGCTTACAGATCAAAATGGACTGGATCAAATCCAAAGGTTATGCAGGCGCAATGACTTGGGCAATTGACATGGACGATTTTAATGGACTTTGTGGACCAAAGAATGCATTGATTAAAGTTTTGTATAACAACATGAAGGATTATAAAGTTCCCCTACCAACTGTTACTACAACACCCAGAGTAAGTAAATTTCTCTAATGTATAAAAATAAATGTGGCACATATGCAGCAGTCGCTGATATGATGGAAGAGAATTTCCAAAGGTAATTTTTTTATCTTACTTTTTATTGAAAATTTAAGATTTTGTCGTCATAAACTGCATTAAAATCTGTATATATGAGTATTTTAAAATCTCAAATTGCATAAAAAATATAAAAATAAACCCTAATCATTAAATTAACCCTAATTTAACAAATTAAATTTCTTAATTTAAACAAATTTTTAAAATTAAAAATTCCAATTTATACAGTTTTTAAAGCTGATTTTGATGGTGAAATTTTATTTTCAAGTATATTTAAGACAAAAGTTATGAATTTTTAAGATTTGTTTAAGACTGTTAAACAATATATTATAATATATATATAATATATATATATATATATATATATATATATATATATATATATATATATATATATATATTATTCGTGTATAGACCCTGTTGGATCATGCAAAGCACTCCGACTCATGTCTTGTTCCTTCTAATTTTCCACACCTCCCTCATCCTGTCCCCATGGATCCTCTTCCGCTCCTCCGTCCATTTTACCCCTGCTCTCTTTGGGATTTCATTCTCTGGGACCTTCCAACCGAACATCTTTCTCCTATATGCCCAAATATATATATATAAACTTTAATGACCTGTCAAAAAGTGATCTAGATGTCAGGATCAGCTCTCATTTCAAGGCTCGAGTTTGGACCTTACCATGAGGGTTACTCCCTATTTGCTATTTTCCAATGGAAATTTGCTAAAAATATAGCTTAGTTTCTTTTTTACCTGTCTGTTGAAAATTTGTATTTCCAAAAAAAATATATACTATAAATTTATATATAGCTACATAAAAATTTATGATACATAAATTAATGAAATGTAAAATAACATATTACATAACAGAAAGTATTTAGTATTAATTATAATATTATAAAACATTTTTAAGTACAAGTGCAAAGCATTGTATGAACAATGTCAGTGGTAGACTGCCAATAAGGGTTACAGGTTTGCAGCTACCTCTAATTCAATACATAGATATTTTATTTTCTGAATTTGTTAGAAACATAACATTGAACATTTTATTTCACACTGAAATTATATTGCAGTGTAATTTACAAATCAATGAAAATGACAGATTTTTGATTCATCACAGTCAAATGCAAAATGGAGTAGTTTTGCCTGTTAGTTGGCTGCACTCAGTTTAAAAGTATCGCACTAGGCAGTACATATGTAGTGTGTGGTAAGGAGGTTTACATTAAACTTTTGGCTGCATTCAGTACACTCTGAGTCTTTGATACAGCTTTCTATTAATTAATTGTTCACTTTTTATGTCCAAAACCTGAACAACAGGCAAAAATCGGTATGAGAAATTTTAATAAATCAATTTATGATAATTATATTTGGTTATATGGTTTTAATGGGAAAGTGCCCTTTTTTGTGGTGATGTTGCTTAGACAAAAATTAATTAGTGTTGTAGATGTTAAGCATCTCATTGATAAAATTAAGCAGCATAAGATTCTCCCACACATTTAAAAAATATGTTAGATTTAGCTATGCTTAGGACAGCAAATATCACAGTTCAATCAAATGAAGAATAGGCCTAAGCAAAATTAATTTTCAATTAAAAAATAAATACTTTGTATGTTCGAGCTGAAAAATTATATTAAAGCAATGCAGCCCTTCCTCAAATCAAATAATGTGCCACCACTCAATATGATTCGTAATTAACAATGAGAGTTGTCTTTATTAGTTTAGTTTTCCTAGATGCATTTGTATACAATAAAAAGGTTTTTTAAATCTGGTTGAATGTCATGGAAAACATTAAATCATTATTCAAAGTTGGGAGTCATTTTAGGTGTGTTGAAATGTATACATTTTTATATTGTTAAAAAATTTAATTTAAGATCAGAACTTACTTTTTGCTGTTTTTTTTTCTTTCCATACACTATCCATCTTTATTAAGTAAGTTGGCTTTCAATTATTTTCCATTCAAACATGCATTTTTTATGCTGGTTAGAGAAATGAGGACGAGGTATCAATCAGCATTAATGGTAAAGGTAAAGCAGTGGGAGTAACTCAAACCCAAAAACTTATGAAATTTCATTAAAATGCCAAACATGATGTAACACTTAAGAATTGTTCCAATTTGATTTAAAACATGATTTTTCTCTGCAGGATATAATTGTAAGGAATTTAAGTAGTATTTTTTTTCCTTTTTACTCCTTGAACATAGTGCTCCACTGGGCCATTTATTGCTGGTTGTTCTTCAGACGATGTTGGGAGATAGTGCCTCGGCAGTTGACCGGGACCTAGACTTCCTTCGTCGTCTGAATTTTTTAAATAAAATTTAATTTATGTATTTGTTGTAGGGCTCCTTTACAGCCCTTAAAAGTTTGTTTATATTTGTTATTTATTAATTTATTTTTAAGTTGTTTTTATTTTGTTAATTTGTTTTAGGAACGTTAATATTTCTTTTATTTATCCTGTTATTGTTGTATGGCCAATATATGGCCAATATAACTGTGTGTGTATGTTGCTTTAAGGTTTATATTATTGTTAACTAGTTTGAAGAAATTATTTATTTTTAATTGTTTTTGTATTGTTATCGTTTTGTTTGTTGTTTTTATAATGTCTTGTTTCAAAAAATTGTATTAAATAATTAAAGTCGTGCCTCGGCGATGATAACCTTAAAGGTTTTTCGCCTGAAAAAAAAATGCTGGTTGCTCTGGAGCCACAAACGTTTTACTTTATTTGGTATTTAAACAATAAACCATAAAGAGGTAAACTAAGTTGTTCTTACTAAGTCCAATTTATAGGACTTCAGTACTTATTATTGATAACTGTATCTCTATAAAAACAAAAAACAATTATAGTAATTCTCTGATTTTAAATATATAATACTTATGAAAAAACATTCTATGTATTATTATGCATTCTATTTACTTATAAAAAAAATTTTGTTAAATGTTTCTACATGGGTAATTAACAACAGTTTATTAAGTTTGAATAGATGAAATTCATTTTATTCACTTATCCAAACAACTGATAAAACTCATTTCTTAATTTAGCTTTCCTAATGTTTAAATTACTTATACTTGGTTCATTAGTAAGACATTGCATAAAGTAATTACTGTAATAAAACTATTTTTGCTACTTGTACCCTTACATCTTTGTGAAAACATAGTACTTTTATTTTTGGTAATAGTGTTAGAATTTATGAAATTATATTTAAATACTTTGTAAAAGAATTTCTGAGAATCAGAAGTAAAAATTTGATTGGAATTGATAAATTCCATAAAAGCAAGAATTAGTGGATTTTTATGTATTACAAATTGATTCTAATTAACAATTTTCAGTAGTCTGTTTTGTAATACATGTTGTAACAGAATAAAATTGTTAGTATTATTAAGTATAAGGAATAAGCACCAACCCAAGTTAAGTTTTGTTTGGATGCTTAATGTTTCATTTAAACCCCTTTCAAATAAACTAAATTAATGTGAAAGAATTTGAGCAATATTTACCAGTGTATTATCATTTTACAGCCAGAATGGTCTCGACCTAAAAGTACAACCAATGCAGATGATGAAATTCAAAAACCTACAACTGAAAAAGTAACTCCTGTTTACAAGCCACGACCAAAACCAAAACCAAAACCTAAGCCAACAGTTAAACCAATTCAACCGGCTGTTGAAAAACCTCTGACTGAAAAACCTATATATGAAAAACCTACTAGAAAGCCTGGAAAACCAATAACTGAAAAGCCAACCAATGGTGAATGTACTTGTGATAAAGAACCTTCTTCAACCACAACATCTAAACCTAAAAGAACTACCACACATAAGCCCAGTAGTACAACTACCGAAGATTTTGAAATTGATTTAGAGTCGGTTTCAGAAAGTAGTTCTGGTGAAAATGAAGTTCCACCCACTGTAGACTGCAGTCAGGATGGCTTTAAGCCACATTCTGCTTGTAATAAGGTAAATGAATATATTTTAGTTGTTCCTACTTCCTTTGAAAAGTTGCATCCATATTGAGTGATTAAAACCCCTAAAAAAAAAAAATTTAACGCAGTGTACTTGTGGTAACAATGTTTTTTTCTTCAAATGTACAGTATTTATAAAACATAAAAAATACTGTATTAAAAATGGAAAACATGTTTTAACAACAGTGTAGTCTAACTAAAAATATTTTCAAGTCTATGTGTTTCATTAAATTTGTTAAAATTGTTGAAAAATGTCACAGGAAATTAATGAAATGATAGGTGCTCATGGTGAATAAGAAATAAATATTCACATTTTATTTGTAAGCTACTTTACAACACACAAAGTAGCAGGCAAGTTCCATCAAAAACACTGTGTTTTGTACAACAGAAATATGAGCTAACCGAAATAAAATGTGCACTACAAACCAATATTTTCCATTAATGAAGACTACCCTAAATTACTTGTTGTCATTACTAATGTCATAACACCTTAAAAACATTAGCCTACACAAATATTTCATAGTAGTTACATAAGAAATGTAAAAAATAATTGCTGATCCTCTAGATTTTTGTTCTCTATTTTGAAAATAAAAGCACTTTTCTAATAATTACATTTTCTGAATTCTTAAGAAAAATATATACATATTTCATAATTTTTTGACTTAAAGTTCAGAAACGTGTTATAGACAGTACAAAGTTCTTGGTAATATACCAACAGGTACACAAAATTGAATTTAATACATTTTACAAAATATTATATTTTTAATGACATATTTTTTTATTTTTATTTAAACTTTTTGTGCTTTAGTATTATCAGTGTGTCTATGGGGAGCCTCTTGAATTTACTTGCAAGCTTGGAACAGTTTGGCATCAAGAAATGACAATTTGCGACTGGCCAGAAAACTCAAGACGTCCACAGTGTAAAACCTTCAAAGCATGAAAATAGTACTAAAAAATGGACTCAATAAGATAATATTCATGTGCCACTACTTTTTCTTACTGTATATATATTACAAGATAATACTGAATAAACTTATTTACATTGGATCCAGCAGATGACCAGGACCATTTTTAAATATAATAAAAGGGCAGAAATATAGAGAAATGCTAGTTTAAAAAATATATTTTACGTAATTTTGGTTTATATTAACTTTGCTATATATATATCATGTCCTACAAAGGATCATTTGCCTCTTTCCACTCATTACATATTTTGCTATATTAACAGTGTTTTAACACAATTAAGATCACTTCATTTGTGATGAATAAACACAAATGTACTTCTTGAAATAACCATTTCATATATATATATATATATATATATATATATATATATATATATATATATATATATATATATATACTATTGTTGAAACTATGCTGTTGATAAATTCCATAGTGAATTTTTGATAAAAGAAAATCATTGCAATGAAGTTAATAAATAAAATGCTAAGGTAAAATTATTTCTATTTGTAGAAATGTATGAAGAGGAAGTGCAACATAATTTGTAGAACAAGTTAATATGAATCAAAAGCTTAGGTTGTATTGACATAAAAAGTCTTTAAGAATCATACCTTTTACTTACATTTCAAAATAGTTCAAATTATTTTGTTGGATCCACTATTTATTTTTAATTGTTTGTATTTATTTACATTCTTTCTACTATGAAATTATTGCAATAACATTAAAAATATTATATCAGTTTTAATAATCTTCACATTCCATGACTCCTAGATACAAATAAAATAATCAGTTTTTATGTTGATGTCTGTCTGTTATTTATCATAGAACAAAAATTAATTCAGGAGGACCTTGATAATCTAAACATTGTTAATCTGAACCTAATAAATATTTTTTTTTTACCAAGTTTCTTTCTTGCTTTATTTTTTTTTTGCTTAATGTTTGTACTTTATGCCAGTTAGATGAATGAGGATGAGGAATCAGCATAAACAGTAAGGGAAAGCAACGGGAAAGTAACTGAGCAACCTTAAGGTGCGCAGTTCAGAGATGCAACAGATTGACCGGTGCTTTAGCACTTTGACTGAGTCCCATAAAGTAAAGTATTATAAACTTAAAAATAGTAAAAATAATTTCAAACTATTTTGAAATTAATAATTTAAATTTATTATTCATAGAAAGAACAATAATAAAATTTCATTATTGCAACATAGACACTGAACCACAACTTTAAATAATTTGACTTAAGACCTACTTTTTACCATCTAGTGGTCTTTAACTTACCCTATAAAGGCTGTTTTCAATATGTTAGAGTTTCATCTTCAGACCATATAATTAGTCAAATCCCTCTTGTGAGGTTGTTACGAAGTTAATGAAACATTGAAACACATATTACAACACTACACAATTACATTATATTAAAAGTAAATGGATAAATTTAGTCTGGCCAAACCACTACCCTGAGACTCCTTTGTTGATTCAGTCCAGACTGCATCACTGGTACTAGTATTCACTTGTCAGTGTATTTGTTAGTTTGTATTATTTATTTGAATTAGGTATCCTTAAAGCCATGTCATAAATTAAATTAAAAGTTTGTCATTGAGGATTTTTTTTTTGTTCTTTAAATCACAAACTCTTCGATCGCATCCATGTAATTGCTTTTATTATAAATATGTAATATCTCAATATTGGTGTGGATGTCTCCGAATTTGTGGTTTTTATCCATGAGATGTTCTGTGAAACTGAACTTTAGGATAAATTTCTTCTGAGTAAGTGTTCCTTAAACCTTTTTTTAAAGAAGTGAGATGTCTGACCAATATAAAAACTTGGGTAATTACTACATTTAATTTTATATATACCAGTTCTGTCAAAGTTGTCTCCATTTGTATTTTTAAATGGCTTTTTAGTAAAGTTGATAGTCTTATATTGTTGATATATGTTTGCTTCTCAGGAACTATTGAACACATTACACATTAGAAACTACAGTGTACTTTATTGTATTTACTTCATTTTCGTAACTGTTTGTCCCAAGGGAGTGAGATTAATCTATGTACAAAGCTATTGTATGCTGCCATTTTTATATTGTGTAGATGGTGGAATGAGGAATGTATTGTCTGGCTTATTATGCTCGGTTTGCTTTAAACGCTAAACTTAAAACTATTGTTTTTTGAAATTGATAGGTCTGGGAAATTTAAGGTGTTATCACTTTCTTCTTCCAGTGTGTAATGAAGGTTCATATATATATATATACACACACACACACACACGTTTTACAATCTTTGGGTAGATAAAAACCAAAAATATGTTTTCTAAAAAATTACTAACGATTTTGATTACAACTGGCTCAAATGTAGCCTTTGGGTACCTGAATAATATGTATTGGTTACCTTCCCCAAAATTTCGGTTCAGAATATATTAGGGAAAAATTTGTAACAATCACAAAAAGAGTAAATTTACCAAAATTGACAAGACATATTTTGCTCAGTTTAATCAAACATCTTGCATTACGACTGAGGTCAATGTGAAAAATATGAAATACCTAAATACAGTAAGGTTCATTTTTATTTTCCAATTTATTTTAACTGTTAGTTGCTTTTATTGAACATTTTGCACACTGATTTTAGTTGTGCTTCTACATGCCTAATTAAAATTTGAACAGGACAAAGTTGGCACATTGAAAGTGGTCACGGTACCAACCAGTTTGCTATGTCTTTGTACTTGCACACCTCAAGTAGATTTGAGACGGTAGTTACTGCCATAAACATTGCTGCTTTTTATATTAATGCTATCCCTTGTACTCACTAGTGTAACTTGTATACGATATGGATGTTAACCACAAAAAACAATAAAATAAAAATAAAGAAATAAAATTTAAGCAAAATTGGTTTAGATGATTTTGAGAAACCATATGCTTTAGACTCTTATCACTGCTAACGAGAAAATGCTTTGTAAGTTCCAAAACAAAACTTTTAGGGATTAGTGATTAAAAAGTTGGTGCTGTTTATTATACTATTCCTTTTAGTGAGGTAAGGAATGATAAACATATATACCTGAGTAACAGTATTGGAGAAGTAAACAATTGGGATACATACTTTTCAAGAAATTAGATTGGGCAAGGGTCAAAATATTTGGGTAATTTCACTACAAAAATCAATATATATGCATTCATTATTCTGTAGCAAAACTTTTCATATTCTAAATACTAATTTTTACCATTTGGTATTACACAAGAGCATAAATAATTTAGACATAAAAAGTCCAAAATGTCGATAATAGATTCGAATCTGGTGAGAAAAAGGAAATATTTGTTTAAAAGCATACAACATAACTGAAATTTGCAATGATTAATAGAATGGAGTGTAATTTGCATATTGTTGATCATGGATAGAAAATCATCAATGTCAAACATTGATGGTAACATAATTAAAGTCCATCAATCCCCTTGACCATGTGGCCATGACCTCGAGCATTGTTCTCTGAGTGCAAACTAAGTATCTGTTTGCCAAACTGATCATTTGTGTATAGTAGAGTATTTGTGTATAATTGTATGAAACTGACAAGTATAATGGCAGTTTGTGCTGCTTTTTGTAAAAACGTAATATGTCTTTTTATTAATGTATTGTACTGTATTTTAAGTAGGCCTAGATTTAAGGTGGGTAAAATAACATTACATACTCTCTCTCTCTCTATATATATATATATATATTCTGTCAAAATACATACATATCCACACATATCATTAACTGTAATAATGGTTTTATTCATCCATCCTACTTCTACTGGAGTGAATTACGAATGACTTCAGCAAGTTTTTATTTACTTTGAAGATGTTGTCCAATTAGTTTGAATTATCGATGCTTTACTGTACTGTAGAATAGAAAAGAATATTACATTTAAAAGAGCACTTTTAATATGACATTGTCTATAAGCATAAAAGAACCAAGCACCATTTTTGGTTATATTTTAAATTACATTCACTAAAATCAAGTTAAAATGGTGTAAAACATATCAAAGTTTATCATTCTATAACATTTACCATTGATATTGTTCAGCAGTTGTCAGAATTAAAAAACAGTGAACCTAATTGTCATAAGTGTAAGTGTGTCAGACTCGTGTACCACCAGGGACATCTAAATCCTCTTAATAGGTGCAGCTAGTCTGCACCCCCTGCAGGGTGTTCACTCCCCTGTTTATCAAAGTTTAATGTTTGTGTTAGGATTGCACTGTGTGACATATTAGGACATAAGACATATTGTCATAACTTAAATATATATGTATAATATCATTCCTTTATGAATGGCATCATGTAATGCAACAATTCATAATTTTAGATTAACTCACCAGCACCATTTTCTAAAATAAATACCAACATATAACATCTCAGGCATACCTCCAGACATACGTATGTCAAAGCCAATCCATGATGTCAAAGCCAAACAGCCTACAACGTTCTAAATATCTATACAATTTTATTAACATAATAATTTATTGAGTCAGACTAGGTGAAAACCATATACAGATTTCAGCTAATACTGATTGTACACTGATTGTACACACATCAAATTATCGAGGACAAGATTAAAAATTTTGTATTTTGGAAAAATGCCTGCGGTAGTTTGATTTTAGTTTATGTAATGGAAATTACATCAAAGCATGCCACTATCATGTGGTTATGAAAACTGGACATCTGATTGGTTGCTAACCAGGATATTCCAAAACCTCTACAGCATATGTGATAAAGACAAGGACACTGAATCACTGAGGAAAAGAAAGATAAAAGACAAGAACACACTGAGTAGACTGTTGACACATGGTTATAAAAACTTGACATCTCATTGGTTGCTAGGCAATCAAAAAAGGCAGCATATTCCTATCACGTACGTAGGTATACTGAAGGTACAAAAGGAAAAAAAGAATAAATTGGAGGAGTCGGCAAGGGGATACCATAACAAGAAGATCTAAATTTAAGTGTTCCGATAGTGGCAAATTAATTATAGAAGAAGTTATTATAAGAAGTGTTAATTAAATTAAAGAAACTTATTACAATTATGGTGAGATCCAACAGCAGTGAACGTTTATTTTAAAATTAAAAATTTCTGACATTCTGTTTTAATTAATAAATAATAAACTTCAATAAACCTTATTTCGATCTAAGAATTTCACAAAATTACATATTTTTTAAAATTTTTGTGAAACAGTAACCCCTATAATTTAAGATAAATATTAATATGCATGTTAGGAATATGGCTATGGATAAGGACAGACTAAAAACCCCTACCAGAGATATAACTTTCTGATTTTCTTTTTTATGTGTAAGACTATATATATATATATATATATATATATATATATATATATATATATATATATATATATATATATATATATATATATATATATATGCATGCATGCATGCATGCATACACATGCACACACACACACACACACACACACACACACACACACACACACACACACACACACACACACACACACACACACACACACACACACACACACACACACACACACACACACACACACACACACACACACACACACACACACACACACACACACACACACACACACACACACACACACACACACACACACACACACACACACACACACACACACACACACACACACACACACACACACACACACACACACACACACACACACACACACACACACACACACACACACACACACACACACACACACACACACACACACACACACACACACACACACACACACACACACACACACACACACACACACACACACACACACACACACACACACACACACACACACACACACACACACACACACACACACACACACACACACACACACACACACACACACACACACACACACACACACACACACACACACACACACACACACACACACACACACACACACACACACACACACACACACACACACACACACACACACACACACACACACACACACACACACACACACACACACACAATTAGTAACTGAAACTTATGTAAACCACTGTCTGACAAAATAAAGTTAAAAAAAGTGTAATTACTAATGAAATTGTAAAAAAAAGAAGAAAAATTTAATAAATAATATTTGAAAGTTTAGTAGATGAAGGATAGACCATTTTTTTGAAGACAATATGTGATATAGACTAGACTATTGAACAACACCGACAAAAATTGGATCTTTTTTATAAATAGGTGAAAGACTTTTAAAATAAATAAATAATTAGTTTCATTATGTTGTACCTGAATATAAACTTCAGTAATTATGTGTTCTGTAATATGTTAGTGGTAATTTCCATTTATTTGAATTTTCATAGATTAGAGTGATTTCTTGTGTTTTGTTAATAAATATCAGTTTATCATCAGTCTATAAGCATTTTTATTGTAGTAACTACTACATAAAACAATATAAAAAGCATAACGGAGCAGACATTTCTTAAATATATTGTATTCTCTTAATAACAAATTTGTAACTTATGTTGTTGGTTTGTATCAGGAATAATTATTTTACTTTTTAAAGTTGTTACTAACATCTTATATTAAAACACATTCTGTGAAAGCTTTTTAATAAGTTGATAAATATGACTAGTATAAATTTACCACAACTATGTACTGCAACGAATTATGATAACTTAAATATTTGCTAACCTTGGCGCAACAATATTTAACACAGGTAATGTAGCTAGTAACTTAATCCAATTATTGAATAATTTTAGATATGTATTCTGGTATGAGATATATATCATACAATTATAATATCCTTCTTCTTCTTTTTATTGACAATCAAACTAGTAATAATTGTAACACAAGAAACTGCAGCAACTATGTTATAAATAATGATAGCCAAAATTACATTAGTCCATTTAGTATAATATACCTATTTCTTTTTTATGAAAGCAGTTCTTATTGGAATCACTCACTTTATTGTTGAGTAAAAAGTTTTACTACTTTTTGAGTAAAAAAGTAGTTTAGTTTTTTTCACTAAAATGCTTAAAAAGTAAACAAAATTTAGCAAACTATTTTCTTTTGCGTTTTTTAGCTTTAATTGCTGCAAACCATGCTTCTGAACCAGGTTGCAAAGTCATTGCTATATCCCCTCCAAAGGAAGAATCACTAACAACAATATCCTCATCTTCATCTTGCTCCATGTTTTGCATTCTAAAACAGAAATGAACAACATTTACCAAATACAAAGATTGATAAAGATATAAATGTTATAAACCCATGAAACACTTACTGTACTTCTTGTTCTAAGCTGTGAAGCATCTGAAACCCTGGTTCTAGAGATGGCTGTAGCTCGTCTACACCATCGCCATCTCCCAAGGCAGGGAAATGTATTTCAGGAATGTCTTCCTCATTCTCTATTTCTTCCTTAGGCCTAACAGAGAATTGACACGTGTAATAAATGTCATTAAAACAATTTGTCTATACTATGAATGAAAAGGATTAAGTTGAAAAAAGTATTTTGATTTACTACAAAAAAAAATCCATAATAATCATGCAGTGTTCTTCAACAAAGCAAATTAACAACAATAATTTCTTATGCTGCAATTTTTTTAAAAATCCAATTTCATTCTCACAATCAGCATTAAAATCTGAATACAATAACATTTGAAAATTTGAAATAGCCACAATTTTGAAACAGTTCTAATTTTGATGAAAAATTAACCTGTATAAGCTATTACCAAATCGATTTTTTTCCCAAGTTTGAATCAAATCAGCATATTAAATATTTTCACACAGAATTACACTGAAAATATTTAAATTAATCCTAATCACTAATACCAAAATTTTTAATTACCAAAACATTTAAAATGCTAATTTATGCAGATTATATAGCTGATTATGACAGTTAAATTAGATTTCCGAAAAAAAATTCATCCATTCCTTAAGATTTGAAGGAGTTGTCATTTTGAAATGGTTGAAAGAATTTAAACGGCAATCGATAAAAGTAACATACTACACTCTATTTATAACACAGAATGTCTTATAATTATTAATTTGGGAAATATAATTAAACTTTAATTTTCTATTTAATTTTAATTATGTATTGCATAAATTTTATACACACAGGTCTTTAATACAGTAAAATGTAAATTTTATAACAATGGTATTATTGTAAATAGTGTGCGAATGTTTATCTTTCAATAGAAACATTCATTCACTCTTTCAGAATTTGCTGACACTATCAGTGTTTCTATCTCATTCCACTAGATGAAAAGATCATTTACTTTTCAAAAATAAATGTTTACTTAGGGTAGTCATTAATGTCAGTAATTAAACTGTCAACTTACTTTACCCTGGTGTACATTTCGGTAACATACTTAACATTTTCAGAGGAATACCAAACAGAAGTAACTTAGTATCTATCTGAAGACTGTAGCTATGTCGCCAAACTTACATCAAAATAAATAAGTTGACTAGTTTGATATTTATTCTGTTCATATCACATTACTTTCTTTTCATTCTGTAGCAAATTGGGTTTCCTTTGTGCATTCATAGATCCTTCAATGTAACTTGTAGTTAGTTATAAATATAGCCTACATTACACCATACCATACCAACAATTATATATTTAAAGAAAAAAAATATCAGTTAGAAAAATAATTCGTCAATAAATATTATTTATTATTATTTAATTTAAATAAAGTTAGTATTTACTAAAAAGCAAAATAATAAAACATTTATGACTTAACTGGTTATCAGGCGATTTCTTCACATGGTGAACTACTTTTTTTTGCAAGTTGTTAAACTCTTCCAGTTTTTCCATATATTCATCTCTCACCCTTTCTTGATAGTTTACGACTTGTGTTTGGTAATATTTATGTAACTGTAATATGCTTCCTATTCGCATGTCATAGAAAGTTCGCTCCATTACATCCTGTGTAAACAGTAAAACAAAGGATTAAAATAATTAGAAAACAAGGCAAGTGTAAAAATTGTATGTATTATTTTTAATAAAGTTAAAATTTGTACATCTTACTTCTAATATATGTTAGATCTACAACACTATTGATCATAATATCATTGCCAAATTCAGTCCAACAGATCCCTTGTCGCTTGATCATGTCTCAAATTCTGTTCAACTTCAATTGATTTTTTTGTCTCAAAAACATCTGCTCCCAGCATCTGTCACATACATGCACTAACCTTTCATGCATTGTCGCTATTTGCCCAGAGGTAATCTTAGTGCTCACACCCATTGCACTATGATATTACCCATATTAAAATATTTTAAAATGGTAATCTTGAAGTATACCACTCTAGGAGGAACTTCTAAACATATCCCTAAAGGGCCCTTTGTACTATGATCTGTGATGGGCTATTACAACGGTTGCCATGACAGACAGAGCTTTACACATTGGGCTCAATTGGGCCACTATGACCCTTTGCTTGCTTCTTGATTTCTTCTATGCTGTATGGTGCAATTAAATAAACTAAAATGTATCTTTAGAGCTCCACATTGTTATGATAAACTATTTATTTATTACTGATATAACGAATATAGGAAATTATCAGAACAATTTACTGTTTAATTATAATTTATATTTAAATAATTTTATTTATGATTATCAAATTAATTATAATTCAAATATACTTGTAGAATAGTAGCAACAGGTAGAATTGATTATAAGTGATAACTAATGGCAGGCCAATAATAGCTTGGGGTGTGGACATGCCACATAATGCATACTTTGATAGTACGTAGAAACTATCTTGGATTTTAGAGAAAAACCGCTCTCAAAATCATCCTTTGCAACCACCATTTCCATCCTCCACTAGTATTGGCCACTACAAGCCATCTCTTTACAATGGTGATAAGGAAGCCATAAAAGTGCCTCCACGTGATTTACCTGTATGTTGTTCTTGAGATTTGGAAAAATTTACATTTATTCAACTTGTATCAGTCTCAAACTATGTAAGTAAAACACTTTTATTCAAAGCATAAACTACAGTTTTTGACAATAATTATTTTGTTTAACCTCAATAAAGTTTCAATTAAAACCACTGAGTTTATTAAAGCAAATAACAGCTTCAAATAAAAGAATTTAAAAATCAAATACATGCAAACATATCTCAACATGCTAAATTCAGTCAAAATCTATTAAATTTGTTCAGTATCCAAATGAATGAATAGATCTGTGTCTGTATCCATTTTTAGTCTTGTATATGGTAGCAGGCAGTATTCCACTGTTATCCCAGTAGAAGATCAATCGCTCTGATTTCATGAATCCTGAATCTTTCCCACATATAAGCTACTGACCCACTTCCATTTTCAACTCCTTGGAAGTATTAAGAAACTAAACCCTTTACTCCCACCCACTTCCTAACATTCTTTTCCTATCCCTTTCTACATCCCAAGCCAAGGTGGAACAGGTATGCCATGTGTAAGCCTAGCTTTAAGTTTTTGGACTCTAGATGACCTCCAGTTTTAATCTAACCTTACTTATGCATGCTAAGCTCTGGACGTGGGCAGTGGAGACAGCACGAAGGTAAAGGAAATTGGGGCATCAAGACTGGAAGGCTGTCAAAGAAGAGCATTTATGGAAGAGGTTTCTCTAGGTAGACCCTGTGTAGAGGCAACTCAGAAGTACCTAAGAACTCATTATAGCGTACTTTAATTTAAGAGTAGGAATTTATGTCACAGATATAAACACAATGCCATATGTAGGCTTTGCTGGATGGATAAAGAAACTGCAGGTTACATATTCTACGGCTGTAAGGCTCTTGCTAGCAAGAAACATAGGGTGTTTCTCTTACATGACCCTGAGGACCTCCAGCTGAATAAGCCAGTCAGTAAACTGTTCATATTCATTGAGTGAACCAGTCTACTGAATTATACCCAACAGGCACAATTGACTCTTTGCTTGCAGTGCCAGGGGCTATCAAACTCCATAACCTCTGAATATCTATCTAACTTTAGTACCAGAAGTAAAAAAAATGTGGTTTTAATCTGGATGTACGAAAACATTTTTTAAGTATGAATTTTGTTTGGACCATCACTACATTAATTGGTAGTTAACATAATCTTAAATCTTAATAAAATTAAACTTCTGCTGTCTACATATACTTTCCTAAACTCTGATAATTTTTAAACTACTTAAGGAACACTATATTAAAATGAATATTTGCACGAATCGTTAGAGCAATATTGCACTTGGTGTGAAGACATCAAATGTTTAAAATAATATTCTGCAAGTACTTACAGGAAAACCGGTGTAGCCACTAATTGCTTCTCGATCTACTGCTACTCTTAAAAATCTGGTGAATCGTTTGTAGAAGTCCTCAGCTATGTCAGTAAGTGTTTGTAAAGCAGACTCCATACTAGCTGGATGAGAACAGTACGATTACAGAAAATTAATATTGATGTTATTCATACAAGTCAATGTTATTAAGAAAAGCTGAAAAGAACTTGCAATTATGTTTTTATTATGACATGAATTTAGATTCTATACAAATCAAGATATATTTTAGTCAATATCTAAATAAAAATAATTCTGATCTTTTTAAATATATTAAAATAATGTGATAAAAGGGTAACTTTTTTGATTTAGGTGAGCTCAAGTATGTGGTTTATGGCTGTGTTATTGTAACATAGAAATGTTTGCGGTTTTGTATCCTCTTGTTAGCCACAGTGAGAGATTAACCCAAAATGTTTAAATAACTATTTGTTTATGTGATATTCATTTATTTAAAAATTACATATATATTTTTTTAAATTATGTTTGCACTACATGTTTTCTTTACAGAAGAAACAGCAAACAGAGCTTTGTAGAAACTTTTATTAATTCCCACTATATGACAACTTTTGGATAGTGGCCCATTGTTTCATTATTATTTACTTTTTTTATGAATTCAAGATAGATCTGTTATGCAATTTTTCTGTTATGCAAGGTAGATGGGAGTGCTGCAATCTTTCAGGAATAACTGATCTAACTGAAAAACTCATGGACTCAGATGTTGATATTATTACACACAACTATTGCATTTTCATTATTTCTTTACATTTAGTCAGTCATTCGTGACATGCATCTACCCTTGAAATATTGATATTATAAAACATTTTAAATAATTTTGTTCATTAAAGTGAATTAGTTCATTAGATTAGTCTACATTTCCATCTGATAATTTATTGACTGATTTTGTAAGAACTGATTTTGTACATATTAGGGCTGCAACACTTGCTTAAGTTTTTTGAAGACTTTGTTTTGAATTGATTTAAAATGTATAATTTTATTATAAAAAAATATTATTAAGTGAATCAGTGTATTATAGTCTACATTTGCAATTTGAATTTATATTGTTAACGATTAATTTAATTATACTGATGTGTTTTGTTAGCAATTAGATTTTTTTCACTTTGTATTAGGTACAATTAGTAATAACTTTTAATAACAATGAATTTTTTGAAGTTTGTTTTTGCATGTAATTAATGTTAATGCCTTTTCATAAAACTGTGCTTATTTTATTAATAAAACTGTTCATTAAAACTTTTTCACATATTTACACAAATAATCATTGTATTTTAAATTATATATTTACATATGAAACTATTAATTTCTGTATCAATAACCATTAAGCCTAACTGTTCAATAACAAAAATGTTAATTTCAAAATGTTATCAAAAAACTATTATACTGATAGATAAAAGTTATTGATTGAAAGAAAAAATCAAAACACTGTAATTTAATTCCAAGCAACAGGCATAAACAAGATCTGACACATGGCAAGTTAAACAGCAAAAGAGAGAAGCCACATATAGTGACCTACCTGAGTTTTGAGTATGCTGCAGTAAATATTTATCTGATTTGATTAGAAGATCATTAACAACCGCACATTGTGTGGCTCTCCAAGCGCAAATGATTAAGAAACAAAAAGTGTAGAACATCAAACATTTTGTAATAGAGTGTTCTTTGAAATATTTTTGTGTTTTACTGTTTAATCAAGCTTTTTTAAATATTCAATCCTTAACTAATATTATCAATTAAACTGAATAGTGGCTTAACTGCATGGAGGGATTAATCACAAAAAAAAGGTTCTGCAACTGAACCATATTCATCTTATAGAGTTGGGCTCTTGGTATATGATACAGTTATCTGATTTAAGTATGTTGAAGAATACTATAATTAAAAATCAACAATATAATACGTACTGTCAAAACCAGCATGAGCAACAAGAGTTGCTACTGACTTATAAAGGATATCTTTGACCACTTCTGTACACAGAGTTGGCAAATTAATTGTATCTCCTAAGGTAAAACCACTGTAAGCAAAGATAATAGACTGGTTACATTTAAAGTTGTAATTAAAGTATAGAAATCTATAAAAAATAACAATAACTAACAAAACACACAACAATAAATGGCCCTTACATTGGAAGCCATTTTGAAATTTATAAAAAATAATTTAACAACATACAACAAAAAAAATACAGTAATAAACACAATAAACAATATGGCAAAGATTGGAAAACAAAATGGTTCTTTATTTTTTACTAGTAAAATCTGCATAAATCAACATTTGAAATTTCCAATGTAATTTGAAAGTTTAAAATGATATAGAATATTTTATTCGTGAAATTACATTTGCAAAAACATTTATGATAAAAACATTACTGTTTTTAATTCGCTTCTATCATATCAGCTGTGTGTCATGATTATTTACCATATTTTACGGACTATAAAATGCTACAGACTGTAAGACGCAACTTAATTTTTAAGCAATTTTTTTTAAATAACTTTTTACCATTTTTATTATTACACTGCAAAGCCAGACTAAAGAAAAATTCTTAGTTTATTTTAATTTTTTTCATTACGAAACTAGCTTCTAACAAAAATATTGTACAGTTACCGATAACACAAATCACTTTCAATTCAAGTTTACTAGCACTTGATTGCAATGACGCATCAAAGGCTAGACAGTGTTATGGGTTTGTGATGGTGGGGTGGGAGGGAGACAGTGTTAGCACGTTTGTGAATCCTCACAACTCATGTTTGTCAAATTGGTGCACTGCTCCTGCCAGTAGAATCCAATGTTGCCAGATATAAATAGGTTTCCTGCGGCATCAAATATATGGCCATGACCGTTTTTAAGACTGACAGGAATTTTAAATCAAACCCTGGACATTTTTATAATAATTTTCAGTATAAGAGGCAACTGAATTTTGGAGGCAATTTTTGAAGAAAAAGGGAATCTTATAGTCCGTAAAATGCAGTAGTATAATGACAGGCTGTATTAAGCTACTTATTTGCACCAAGTATGACCATTAACAGACACTGTTTCAATACCTTTCTTCACTATCTAAATTGCGTAGAGGATATTTCAGTCTTTGTTTGTCCTCTTGTTTACTTAATTCTGTCATTATTGGAAGCTCATTCAGATCATCAGCAGATAGTTCTCCCTAATGAACAAACAATTAAATGTTTTCCTTAAACCCTATTGCAGTATATTCTTTTGGTTAAAAATAACAAATTAAAGCAATTAAATAGTTTAAATCAATACCCATTACTATTACTATTAAAGTCAATACCCATTACTATTAAAGTCTAAAACTTAATTTTAACAGGTTATATTTTATCGACAGAAGATTTATCATCACTTCAATTAATACAAAATAATAATAAAATAATAAAAGAAATCAAAATAAATATAAATGTCTCAAAAGGTTTTACTGCTAACTCAGGACTACTTGAGATGCAGATGTAACTTGAGACAAATTGCAAGAATTGGAATAGTTTTACTGGCAACACTATTTCCAGTTTGGATGTAAAGCAGTAGACAGCTCCGTTTTAAACATAAAAATAGCAATAATATTTCACAAAATATATTAACTCTTAAATAACAAATATTGTGTTCTTGGGCTGTTTTCACCATCATAAATATGTGCCTTTGGTATTGTGTCATCCTTAAACTTATGTTTACTAGTATATTGATTTTTTTTTTTAAATGTGTTTGAAGCAAAGCATATCTGTAAAGTAATTTGAAACACCATATTTTTTCATTTATTCTGGTCCACATATGCAGTGATCACTCTAAAATCTGGCACTTTACCGATCCGGGTCTTCTAGCAGTTCAGGAATTTGATGGACACTTTGGATGAAAACATAGACAATAATGCCAATCAGTCACTAGTGTGATCTTGGCATGATGGAAACACTAGGCTCATTATAGCAATCTGTGTGTATTATTATAGGCCTGTATGTCACTTTCCATGCAAAGTTTTTGTCTCAACATTAACTATTGCTCTGATGCCGTGAGTGGGGAGGGGGAATGTCCATATAGAGGAAACAAACTTACCTCTTTTAAATTAAAACTTTGTCTCTAAACATTTTTTTAAATTTTGGTGATAATTTAGGCTAAAACTAATGCAGATCTCATTACATTATGTATGTTACAATCAAATGCAATACAATATCATGTAATTTTTTCTCGACACTTTGTAGGAAATACTCAATTTTAATATGTGTATACCTATTTATTTCAACACTATATTTCACTTTAATACTTTGCCGCTCCTTTTTAAAGTCATGCCGTTAGGACAAGATGGCTGCGTTTTTTAAATGGACATGTAGCTATAGCAGAAAATATGCTCTCCTTTCGGAAAAAAATCATAATAATTAAACTATAAGAGATAGACATATAATCCTTTTTTTATTTGATTCATAACAGATTTATGCAAGTGATAAATTACTCACCTAGTGTTGAACCTCCACATTTCACTGCTGGTGGTATTCCAAAAAACACCCCACATTGCACAATGGAAGGTCACATTGTTTACACTTGTATGTTCTCTGTTTACCCCTTCCAGATGGGGCTTTTATCATTTTTTCTGTACACATAGCACACACTTTTGCATGGCCTAATATTTTTTTTTTAAGGTGAGAAGCATTTTATAGGATGCCGTACCTGTGGGTAAACTTCTTTTCCTGCCTGTATGCTTACGAAATGAAAATGCAGCCATCAGCTGATTCACCAAGTTCTGCCTAAAGGTCAGCTGTCTGTTTCCATGTGATATAGTAGGAGACTGGTTTGTGAGGTCGTACAAGATGAATGAGGTCATAATACAAACATTTAGAATGAAATGTAAAATAAATGTCCACTATTTTTTTGAAGACCTACCAACACCATAATATTCACGTTTCTGATCACTTACATCCACACCCCACCATATAATTTGTATAATAATAATAATAATAATAATAATGGAGGTTTTATTATCATCTTCATCTTCTTCCAATGAGAATACTAAAATATCACTATCAGTGCTTTCTTCTAAAATGTCTGTGTCTTACTTTTTTACTCGAAATGTGTGATGTACTTGCCATTGTCTTAACTCAACTGAGCCCCTAATAGATTACTGACTTTTGAACTTAACCTTCTTTGTCACAAATTATTTATTTATTTTTTTTATTCATATTTATAGACATGCAGGCATGCATGCTAAGCAATTCGATCGTGTCAGAAAACAGACATTTTTCCTTGTTACTACGCAATAGATTTACGGAGGCTGAAACACGAGCAATTAGGCAGGTAGGGGACATTTACATTTCAAACACTTTGAAGCATTAGGGCCAGCAAAGGGTTAATATACAGCACAGCATATATTTTATATAACATCAATTATGTATGACACTAGTACTTACATTTGAAAACATGTGTTAATAAGGTTTTTCTATGTTATTATCTATGCTATTTTAAATTTGTTTCTTTAAAAGCATTACACATTCTGATCTACAAAATCCTTATGAAATGTTAAATGAATTACAGTATGTTTAGATTTAATTAAACTTATATAACATGTTCAAAATTTTAAGGTTAAATATTAAACAAAATAAGGAATATGAGATTTAATCTACCATTTTGTTATACTGATACTATATAAGATATTATATATATTATAAGATACTATATAAGAGCAAGATGAAAGCACAAAATAATAAGATTGTACTTACATGGTTTTTTAAACACTGAATATGTTGGTCAAGCTTTCTCGAATATTGTATCAGTTGTATTGTTTTCAACATATTCTCTTCCATTGCACTACACTCTGGAGGAATAACCCTAAAAGTAGCAGAAATTACTATTTGTCAAATAAATGATGCAAAAACATTACACAAAGTTTTCTCACATTCAGTGGCTCCAACTTCGTTTAAATTTTGGGAAGGTAAAATTTAATTAAAAAAAATATTGAGGCATAACAAGTTTGTTATAAAAATAGTGTGTCCTTATACGAGGGTTGATCAAATATAAACGAGACTGATTTTTTTTAAAATTTATTGCTTACTTACAAATTATTCTTGATACAACTTATTTTTCTACATAGTCTCCCACACGAGTAACACATTTTTCCCACCGGATTGGAAGTTTTTTAATTCCATCTTCGTAAAAAGTTCTCGGGCGTTCATTGAGCCATTGGAGCACGAAGGTCTCCACCGCAGAATCGTCTTCAAACGCTGGCCTCAAGCGCCTCTTTGAGTGGCCCAAACAGGTGATAGTCGGGTGATAAGTCTGGACTGTATGGGGATGTTCCATTGGTTCCCAGCCAATTTGATCGAGTTTAAGCCTCGTAGCGTTCGCGAATGTGGTCGGGCATTATCGTGAAGAAGAATGACGTTTCGCGGTTTAGATTTCCTTTTCCTACTGAAAAGACTGTTTTGCGGCCTCTAAAACATCGCAATAATATTGTGCATTTATTGTGCATCGTTGATGGAGGAAATCGACGTGAAAGGCGCCTTGATTGTCGAAAAATACAGTGGCCATTACCTTCCTGGCCGACGATCGTGATTTGGCCTTCAGGTTTTCTACTGCTTCCTGTCCTTCGGCGAATTCCTTGTGCCAAGCAAAAACGCGAGCTCTTGACAGGGTCCTGTCCCCATATTGAGCCGTCAATCTACGAAAGATTTCAGTGGATTGACCTCCTCCTTGGCCAAAAACTTAATAATAATTCTCTGCTCCACGGAAACGTGCACTTCACTCTCACTCATTGTATAGTTTTATACTGAAGGAAATGTTGCCCGTCTACGCCCGTCCCAAACCTCCCAGGCTACCTGAAACCCCACCCTTTAGAGTTCAATGTCCAACGGAAAAGTTTTTAGAAAGTCAGTCTCGTTTATATTTGATCAACCCTCGTATATGTACGAAATATGTAAATAACACTACATTTTGACATCTTAAATTCTTTATTATTTTTTGGATTTATTTCATACTAAAAATAACTGTATAATGCCTAACACTATATCACACTTTAAATATCTGAACTTATTATGTTAAAATAATTGTAATGATTTTCTGTAACATTTTCAAAACATAAAATAAAACTGTGCTCTACAAATCACAATGACCAAAACATGCATATTTCAGTACATTATGTATAAGTTAGTACGCTTAAAAGATACAAAAATGTTTATTTTTAAAACCTTCTGAGAGAACAGTCATGCTACTGTTAACAACATTTAATATAATGTTGTCATCATTAATGCAAAATCTGTTCTATTGTTTAACGGGAACTAATTAAAACTTTATGCTAATAAACACTGTTATGTGCTTGCTTCTAGTTACTAATAGCAACAATAAGAAAAGCAAAGCTTTTTCTCACTTTTGTCAGTAACAACTAACAATTTGTTTCCACAAAATTTTGTCAGCAGCGTGAGTTACAGGTTGTAAATTTTAGAATAAATTTGATATCGCAGCTACTCCATGGTGACAACAAAAAAATAAAAAATATTGAACTTTGCACTCAACACTTCGAATTAAAAATAGTGTACAACACGTTTTACAAATAAAAACACATTTTATACACGTTTTAGTAAAGCGGAAATCATTCTCTTTATAGCAGTGAAAACTAATGTTCCCTTCAATGACACTATAGAGATTTTATTATTTTTTATCTGGAGTATTTATGTACCGTTTTAAACAAAACAATCAAAACTATATGACCCCAATTTTGAGAAAATCTAACTTTTGATAGGTTTTTTTAAACAAAAAATTGTTAATTTTTTTAAAAATTATAACTAGTTTTGAGATACAGTCAAACTACATGTCAGATATGATCAAAATCAGTCAGTTAGTCTATTCTCCAGTAATAGTGAGAAAGTAAAATACAATTAAATTAATAGAATATTTACTGGGTTGTTTGTTTAGGATCCTCTTCTGGCAAAGGCTGTTTGGCTTTCGGCAGCTCAGGTTTAATAGCATTGAGAATGATCAATTTACCAATATCTTTAGGCACCACTTTGTCCCATTCGGTATCTTTCACTTCAGGAATTTCACCCCACAGTTGGCCTGCCATTCTAAAAAACGAAATAAAAATATTATGGTTAATAATAGTTATTGGTAATTTTGATTATGAAGTCAATTTATAGCATAAAACTACCATAAAACAAAATAGGCAATGAAATCAACATTACCTTTACATATATTTCAGATAGGAAACAATTGTTGCAAAAACACCACACAAATCTTCTCACATTTGACTGGATTTCAGTTTGAGAGTTATGAGCAAAGAAACGATTTTAGAGTTAATTTTCAATTTACTCCTAAACCGTTTCTTTTTTTTACATTCAAATTTTTTAACCTATTTATTTCTGAGTTATAAATCTTTACTTAATATGACCATATCAGCAAAATTTGATTAACTTATTCAAAATACTGGCAATAGCTCCTTAGACAGATTTTTGGAGAAATACAACACCATAACTTCTAACTCTTAAGAGCTGTTTGGTCAAAATAATTAGAACAAAAGTCATAGATAGTAATAAGAAAAGTGGTGGAAAAACATTGGGACTAAGACAAAGTAGGATGGTAGTACACACAGTGGGATCATAAAACCTGTGATGTGCTATGATATGGGTAAAGCCTAGCAGAAGGGGCCAGGGGAATTTTAATCAAGGTATAGACGTTGGCCTGCCTTTTAACAGGGCCTATGAACAAAATACCAACTGCAGAAATGGAGATTTTGCTTGGGATTTTAGCCACTGATTTGTTTATCATGGTTAAAGCATGAACAGCAGCAAATAAGTGAAAACCAGCAGTAGAATTTAAATAATCTCAATCTTGGAGCATCCCAGAATCACAGAGAAGATCAAAGACCTTATTTGGTTGATGGGAACTAATTGGTTAATTACCAAGCACTTGTTACCAAAAACCTTCAAGGTCAAAATGACATATGCAGTTTCTCAAGTGGTGAGAAATTCTGGAGACATTGTTTGGTATACAGGTGGCTCCAAAACAAAGGAGGGCATTAGTGAAAGAGTATGTATAAAAAATTTGGGGTATGAGGAACTTTGAAACAGTGCTTAAGAAAACCTGAATTCATATTTATAATAACAGTTAGGCAGCAAATCAGGACTTGCATGTTCAACTAGAAAGTTTAAACTGGTCTGGGAATGCCGGTGCTGTGTCCCTGGAAAAACACATTACTTTACACTGGGTAACAGGGCACAAATGGTTATGAAGAGGTAGACAGGTTAAGTAGACATGGATGGGGTTAGAATATGCAATTATTACTGATTATACAGTCAGTATATGTTTTGTGTATCAATATATGCAGTGTCTATACATTTTACAGTTTTTATTATCTCAACATACTTTTTTATATCTCCTTGAAAATTCCAGGTGTTCATAATAACTGAATTAATTTTTGTGAAACCTATTTTTGTTAATAAATGAACAAATTAAATTTTAAAAACTGCAATTTAACATTATTAAGATATTATATTAAACAGGGCATACCATAAATCAATTTCCACTTCGTCGATAAAGCCATGTTGTATTTCTAGATTATCAATGGACTAGAAATACAGCCATTATAAAAAGTGTGCTCAATATCACAGGCTTGCAGCAAGCAACAAGAACAAAAGAGAAGATGTTTGAGAAAATAAATAGTACTATTATCTATATAACTGCAGCTGAACACTCTGTCGCAAGATGCCACAAGCAATGAACGCTCATAAATCTCTCATAAGGATTATCATTCTAGTACGTTTGTATATAATGACAACACTGATTTGATTTCATTGGTGCCAGTGTTGAAAATTAACATTCATAAAGACACATTAAAGAAAATGGCACAGTAATGTTTAATGATTGTAGGTTACTTTTGGATAAATGTGTAGGAGGTACCTAAATAATTTGCCCAAAATTCATTAAAGTTTGTAGTTTTTATTCATTAGCCTTTGTGTCACACTTCAACTGAATAGTATATTTTCAAAAAGATTGTTCCAATGAATCAACATCAATATTGAAGAGATTTCGCCTTAATTTCCAAGATCAGTTTTCCAAACAAATATCAAGAAAATAATGCTTGAATTCTTCTGAAGTAAATTTAAATTAAAAAGTGATTTGATTAACCTCATGTTACTAGGACTTGTCATCAAGTACTTTATTGAAACAAGTAAAAGATCAAAAGTTTTCAACTTGAACTCGTCATTTCCATAACAGTACTTTTTCCATAACTGCCCTCAAGATGCCATATGAACACAAAAAGTTAGAGCACTTCCCTTAAAGCTTCAAATTTAAGTAATGCAATGGTTCAAAAATGTCCAAAAGGTAAGCTAGTGATGATAAATTTTTTTTTATAGAAGTACCATGCAGGTAAATTTTAACCTGCTTTTCATTTCAAATTTCAGTTCATCCAGTCGACTTGTTTTGAGGTTATGCAGTCAACTGTATTTCTTTCAAACTTCTAGTAGTTTCTACGCTTTTATACACTGTATCAATACTTTTGGGCATGTAATAGTGTTTTGACAAAAAAAACATGAAAAAAATTGAAAACTAGTTACACTGCATATTTACCAATGTAGTGTTTATTGCATGAAAGTTACTAACCATGTAATGACTGTTACAGAGATATAAGAAGTAACAGTATATTGAAAATAAAATTGTAATAATGCAGATGAATACTAACTCAATGGCTAACCTTGGCATAGTAAATCTAACATGCTCCATGCAGTGTAAATGATAATGATGTCAGAATATAGTTCCATTAAAAATTGGGTATTTAAGCAGTGTAACTTGTTTTTTTTTTCAAACAATGATTTTGAATATTTTTTTCTTTTACTCTATACTTTATTATTCAATTAATAGATATTTACCCACGGAAAATAATTTTATTTATGATTCCTGACAATTTTACGGTATTTTTTATGGAACACTACTATGATGTCACTGCTGTTTACATTGCAAGGACTATGCTAGATACAGGCCTCCTAAGCGAATGTAACATCATTGCTGTTTGTCACCCGTTCATTTGCATTCATCTACTTTAATGTATTCATCTACTATAATGCATTCATCTACTTAATTAATGTTTTGTTGCAACCTGCATGCTTAAACTTAACACGCATTTCCATGTTAGGTTCTGAAATATTTTTTTTAAGTTTAAATTGTTTTTACTAATAATAACACGCATATAATTAATCATTTTCATGATGAAAAACACATTACCTACTTTAGCGCAGGAGTGATTTCGAGGTTATGAGGGTCACTTTTATTTTCAATTTTTTTGAACTTCTCATACTTTCTCCATTTTATATTTTGGATTATTGCTTTTGGGCATGTAATAAAGTGTTTTAGCAACAAAAAAAGTTATAATGCATATTTACCAAAAGCTGTATTGTATTGTTAACTTATCATATGAAATTTAACCTTCCATGGGTTAAAGATCATTTCAATTATCAGTATCTAATTGGCCAATAGTGTCTAATTGGCTAAATATCTCTTAATAAAATAACAAAGTATATAATAAAAGAACAAAATATTTAAAGCATCATTAATTTCAAATATCTCCTTAAATATCATAAATACGTTCACAACCAATGAATTCAATGAAAAATCTCATGAAAAGAGAAATGAACGTTACTTGCAAACGTTCAGTTCTGTTTCTTTTTCATTTAAATTTATTATTCCGATAACCTACTTACAGGTTTAGATCCCTTTAATAGAAGTTCTGATGTTTTAGGTCTAACAATCTATAACAAACAGCAACAGACCCTACTAGCTTAACCTACTTTAGTACAATATTAAGTTATTAAATAAAATAACCTACCCAACTTGATTAGTTCAGTCTATATTTTAGGCTTTCTTGAAAATAAGAGAAAAATTCACAAAATGCTAATCCATAAAAACTGTTTCTTTAAGCAAATGTTCCATACCACAACAGTATTTTAATTTACAGGCCAGTTGTCATTTGACAAGTTTAACAATACAGTATTATTTTATTTTCCCAAATCGGTATTATTCAGAATTTTTTTTTATGGTTTGCACTATTCTTTAGGCTACTTAAAAAAAAATAGCCATATCTTACACATTTCATTATTATTACTTTAAAAACACAAACTTTAAACAATTCACAGTAACAGTACTTATGAAGTAAAAACTGATATGTAAAAATAAAAAGTGAGGTTATATTTAACTATTTGTCTTAAATTTCAGTCTCACATTCAGTGATAGTACTGATGATGCCCATCATCGATTACAATAATCAAAATAATCGATTACGGAAATTACACTCTATGGCTGTTTTGAGATACCGATTACGATTTTGAGAACTGATTAATAATCGGGTGACGATGACTATCGTTAGTACTTAAATTAATAATCGAGTGATACTGGTTACTAGAGATGGGTAAGAAAACTCCAAACTGTTTTTCTATATGCGAAAAACAAACTGCTTTGCCAAACGGAAACAAGCAGTTTGAATTGGACTGAATCATGATTTGTTAAACAAGGAACATCAGTTTGGACTTTCCCACCACCTACTGGTTCGAATTGAACATTCGAACGTTGCTCCAAGCGCTAAAACTTTTTTCCTGCTATTTTCCTGTTAAACTGTTTTCCTTCAAACAGTACAAACACCTTATCTTTAACTTGCTATACTTTTTCCCTCTATTTCTTGTTGCAACGTAGTGAAGTAAGAACTGTTTGGGCGTTGTCAAAGTTTATCTCTATTTTGTTGCGAGTTGTTTGAAAGTTTTAAATGTAAAATTTGTTGTTCAAACATTTTTTTAACTGTAAAAACAGCCATAATTGTATTATATGTTAGTTTTTCTCCATAGTTTACTTTGTGTTTAGAAATTTAAAAATATTTAGTGGACAATTTTGAAAGTTTTCTTTTACTTTTTTTTATGTTTTTAGAATCAAATGCGTAGTTTTTAAAAGTGAAAAACCTGTTTTTTGTGATGGGAAATATTACAAACGTCTTACATTTTATTTTTATCCGGAGCCTAATTTTCTTTAAAAACATTTTTTTTGTTAAATATGTTATTACAATAAACTTTATATATTTTTTCTGTGTTGCAAAATGGAAAACTTATTTTTTTTTGCTAATGCTAATGTTAATAACCTATCATCAAACTATAGTAAGCTAATGTTAATAACCTATAATTTTGTAACTATATAGAGCCAATTTTATTTAAACATATTTGGCCTATGTTCTTATTACTATATTTTACTTATTTTTATTTACTTTTTTCAATGTTGAAAAATGAAAACCTACTTTCTCCCAAATAAAAAAATGACAGTAACATCTCACATTTTGTAAATACATAACCTAATTTTATTTAAACGTATTTTTTATATTTATTATCAATCATCAATATTTTTTAATCAACTAAAAAATATTCTAAATTGTTTGCATTTCAGTAAATATGCAAAGGCTATTTAATTGTTAAGTAAAAAAAAAGAATGCTTCTATTAGAAATTCATTGCATTTTGTAAATATAAAATGGCATACATATATATTACGTTTTGAGAATGTAATTTAATTATTACTACACTTATAAGGATTATTTTTTCTAAATGTTTTACACCCAAAAACAGTTAAGGACATGGTGGAAATGGAAATGAAAAAGTAGTCTTAGAAAACTTAACGTTTGTGCTTATGTTTTAGGTGCTAATACAACTTTGAGTTTCATTTTTCTAAACCTGTTTTTTTCAAACTGTTTTTCCAAACAGTTATTTTTTTTCCAACAAAATGTTCGTTGATATTTTGTAAAAATAGCAGAAGTGCCCATCCCTACTGGTTACCACGGTAAATGGAATATACGGTAGGGGCCACGGTGGGTATGCGCAATAGACTACCGCGCGCGTGACGTCACTGGATCAAACTCTTCACTGCTACTGTATGTAGTTTCCCACTAAACAATTCCCTAAATGTAGTTGGAGATTCGATGTGTTTATTTAATCTGTAGGTGTTGTGTTTTAAATAAAAGGTGTCAACAACAATACTACAGGATAATTTTGTTTTGTGTTTGAGGTTTAATAAATATAAGAAAAGATTTAAGTATGTTTTAAATCCTAAAAAATACATAATGAATTTTGTTTAGTATTGTATAATTTTTTATGCATAACAATGCCTGGTTGCCCTATTGCCAATTGCTATAATAATCATAAGAAGTGTAAAGGGAAAGGAATTACATTTCATAGAATTCCAAAAGATGAAGGCCTGAGAAAAACGTGGATTCATGCGTGTAAACGAGCAGATCATTTTAATTTTGATAACATTAAAATCTGTTCACTTCATTTTAATGACGATGATTTCGAAAGGTATTTTAAATCCTAATTATTCAATACAACACATGTGAAATGCGGTGCCATTCCACGTTTTAACATTTCCACTGTGAAAATAAATTCTGAAGGAGCAACAAGGATTAAAAAACGTGAAAACCAAGAAATATTTAAAAAAACTTACTGACGAGTCCGATGGAAAACTATCAGAAAAATCACCTGTAAACTCAAATGACGTTGGTGCAATTGTAACGTGTAATTCTGTAAATGAAACCCACTTTCCGTAGTCTGTAATTTTAATACAAATATCGTTGTAAACAATGCCTCTGTAGAAGAAATGAAAATTTACTTTTGAAGGAACAAATTCAACTTACATTACATGAACTGGCCTCGGTTAAAAATAAAAATGTGGTTTTACAAAGCAATGTTAGATTATATTCTGGAGGAAGGGATTTGTTCAACCCCAGGCACTGCGATCAACTGACCTACAAAGCAATGTTACTAAGTTTAAGGAATATTTTTTCTGATAATCCGACGAAGAGGAGGAGCCTTAAAATGATTTGCAAGCTAGTGAAGATGATGTGAAGTGTGATCTACAGGAGAACTCTGATCTACTGAAGATGATGGCTGGCTATATAGCGTATAGTCAAGAAAAAAAACTCAACTTTTGTATACTGTCATCCAACAAACGAGTGTCATAATAATCAAAGGGATTGGCTGTCAACTTTGTCAATGTGCTATTTATTTATTTACTACCAAATTCCTATTATGTATAAAAATATATACAAAAAAGGACCTAAAGGGGGCATAAAAGACTGTACAAAAGTTGGTCCTAAGTACATAGGTTGGTCCTTTGTAATTTAATTTATTGCTAATTTTTTATTCCAGATGTATGTTTACACAGTCAACCAAATAATTGTTAAGGAACATCCTCATATACGTAATTCATAGTGTGATATGCTTTTAACTTTCAAATAAAAAATAACTCTTGAATTTTTCAAACTATGGACCTATAATTTACTTTAATATTATGTAATATTGTATAAAATAAAAAGTTTCTCTTTTTACAATGAGCGA
This sequence comes from Callitettix versicolor, assembly GCA_022606455.1. Classification (NCBI taxonomy): domain Eukaryota; kingdom Metazoa; phylum Arthropoda; class Insecta; order Hemiptera; family Cercopidae; genus Callitettix; species Callitettix versicolor. Next base: position 30,302,276 of record CM040185.1, on the reverse strand, counting down.
ATTCAGTAAGTAAAGTAATTAATAGCGTTAATAATGTTATACAAGAGGAATTATTATTGTAATTACTATAATACAGTTATTAAAAGTAACATTATAAACTGTTTTCTACTAAACACTACGTCTGAGTTTGACCCGATGACGCGCCATAGCCGGCAAATGGTGGGGAGGAAATGCGCGTGGCACATACCTTGTATTCTATATACCTTGCTGGTTACTATTTCTTCTCCATACTTCCAGCTTGATTGTAGTGTTTGACAATCAAGAGTTCAACTACAATAAATTTTGTGCTCTCTGGACTTTACAGTTTGGACACAATTTCGACTGATTTCCAATATAGCTTTTCCCTTGTCCATTTTTAATATTTAAAACACAATATTCTTCATCTTGAACAAAACTACTGTATTTTTATTCCAAACAATGATTTACACAGTGTCATTGGTTATTAACGATTGACTTAAATAATTAGTTTTTATTGGGAAAATAATTACTTTTAGTTACCATATGTTTATAGCGTGGGTAATTTGGATCACATTCTTTCACATAACTTGTGTTCTAAACACTGTTATGGAACACAGAAACTGCTGAAAAGGTTTTCATCAAACTTTTTCATATTATGCAACTTAGCATTTAATTTTTTAATCTTACAAAAGTTATTTGTTACAACTCATAGAGAATAAGTTTTACTATTTAATTTTATAAAGACTATTAATGACTATAAATTAATCTAAATCTCGCTATTTAGATATCCCTTTAGTTGTTACAGTACTTTTACATTTTTACCCCTTTTATATTTTCATACCCAACATTTCTATGACTATAAAGGTTTTTAATTAGGTTTAATAAATTCTATTATTGCAGTTATGTTATTTTTAACTCACTTATATTTTATAAATATGTAATTATACATATTTTTATTGTTTTATAAATAAATACATGAACGCTTTGTACGAGAAATTTCTGCTGACTATAAACATTATAACTGGGCCAGAAATTTGTTCCATAACATTGGTTTTTTTTAAGTTTTGCATGGCTGATGCAGATTATATGCAAATATAAAATATTTAAGCGGGCAAATTACTTAGTAAACAAGACCTTATATATAGCTGCCTAGAAAATGACCTGCTAAGAACACCAGTGAAACAGAGAAAAATTATGCGAGTGAAAACTCTCACCATAGCTCCTCCTTTTCCTTCACTATCACTGAATAGCAACTGTTTATAGACTCAAATTGGCAGACTGTGTGTGTCTGGACTGTCAGAGGAGAATTCTACATGTGCGAGAAATTCTCGCACAGGCCATTTACTAATTGGCTAGATTATAACTATGGCTTGACTGACTTACAAGTACACATGTGTAAATCTGAATTAACATGTAAATTGTTGAAACACTAAACCTAATCATCAATTCAAATTAAAATAATTTTAATACAAATTCAGTTCATGTAAAAATAAAATAAATTCACACAAATCTGATTTGAGGCAAATTTCTGATAGATGAATATAAATTAAGATATTTATTATAAATAAGAAATTACATTAAAACTTTAGTTTATAGAAGTCTAGAAAATAAATATTAAAAATTAATTTCTGTAAATCACAGGTGTAATGATAATCTATGCTTTTAACATATAACAGAAATGAAAAAATGAGATAATTAAGTAGACAAAATTATTAAATAAAATAATAAGAATAAATAATAAATAATTATAATAAAAAAAGGAATGAGATTAAAAGTAAAAATTAGTGGGAGTATGGTGTTACCATGAGCAGGACAGGGTCCTTTTTTTCATAAATAAAATGTATAATAAATGGGTGTAGTCAATAGAAAAAATGTAAGAATTATAAATTGAGAAAGATGTTTAATTGTTATTAGTAGAACCGAATGGCCTAGAACTACAAATCAAAATACTGTTAACGCAAGCTGTTAAGCTGAGAAGAATGACACCTGAACACAAAAATCAATCAAGCCAAAGCAAAAATATCAAAAAATTAAAAAAATTGTAAAATCGTATTGATACTGTGATCAAAGGTCAAAAAAAGTACAGCAACAGATTGTAGACCAGCTGACCAGAGCTAACAAATCAGTACAAGGCAAGAGCTAAATTACTTATTGGAAAATAATAATTAATACTGGATTACAAACAATATTTTGCTAACTAGGAAATCTTAGGATACTTTGGAGGAGGTGTGACATCCATAGCTTCAGGAAGTAAGGTCCAGGCTGGCTGAAAATATTTTGAAAAAGAAATGTCCTAGGAAGGAGACGAACTTCAAATACTTTCCTTTTTTCAAAAGAAAAAGGGAACTTCTGAATTTACCTTCGACGAGGTTAGATGTGCCTCTCTCATAAGTAGACTGTTTGGTTGTTCTGTATTGCAAACTTTTGTTAATCAAATTCAATTACAGATAAAGTATAAAATATTTAAATAATTTTGTGAACAGTTCAAATCTTTGGTACAATTAAAAAAATAAGTAATTCAAAAATAAAAAATTGCTAAAAAGTAATTTGACTAAAAGAAAAAAATATTTTTTAATCCATAACAAGTTAACTTCAGCAAACGTCCACCATCCACAGCGGTTGAGCCAATGAATTTGGCTGTCTGGACCAATCTGCCTACAGGGCAGGTCAGAAGGGAGACTACAGGGCATTCGTCACTCTGAAAATCAAGAGGGCTGCACTACAACTTAACCAGAACTGGATTACACCGACAATGAGGAACAGGAACAAAAGAGGCATTCCAGACCAGCTGCAGGACATCACAGTCACCAGTCCAAGGTACAGTTGAAACTCACTCTTATATAATTGGTTAGTCTGACTTCATTTGTCAAATTAGATTTTTAGTATCAGTTTTGATTGAAACAGGAACTCTCACAAAAATAGCTCAAAAGCAGATAGACTAATTTGAATAAAATTATTACTTGCATGTTTCCTAAGAGGAAAAGAAATTTTATAATTTATATACATCATAGATATTAAAAATTCAGATAAAAGAAAAGATAAATAAATCAAATTTGATTTAAATAAAACGAAAACTTGATAATTAATAACTATAGTTAGTGTCAGAGGAGTGATTACAAATAATTGTAGACTAATAAATATAGATTAAGAAATTGCATGGCTTTAATTAGAGAAAATATTAAAAAAATTTCATGATTAAGATCTCAAATTTGAATGTTGAAAATGATTAAGATAAACATTTGAGTTAAATCATTCCACAGTTAAAATTATAATTCCTAGAAAATATATATTTAAGAAAAACTGTTTACAGTAAATACCAGGAATTATAATAGAATATAATTGGACAGAAATCACATTAACACCACATATAATTATTGTTATAAACTCTGTAAATATAGGTTGAGTACAAAGGATACCTATTATAAGTTCAATATAATAACATTTTTAGTTTACTGCTATATTGTCAATAATACAAGTAAAAGTCTGATAAAATTTGAATAGTATTAATATTTACAAGAAGCAAATTAAATAAATTGTTATTATTTAAAATTTTATTACTTTAAAGAATTACCAAATTTTGAAAAATTTTCCATCAGAAGTTCATTTAAAAAATTAACTGATTTATTTTTTAAACAGAGGTTTTCGATAATATGTTGATGAATAATTGCAAGTTTTGTTTATTATAAAAAAGGTAATTAATTTTGGTTAATTTTATTAAACAAATTTTACAAAATAAAAACTGTGTATTTATTAAAACATTGAATAATTCTGTAAATCATCTGATCATAAAGAATCGAACGAACCCGAGATAGTTATATTTGGATACACAGAAATAAAATATTCAAATATTTTATAAATTCAGTTCTGCATGAGATGTAGTTACTGCGGTATTTAGAATCACCAGGTTTACTGTTTGATTGTCCCATAACAACTGAAGCAGACAAATAAAGAAAATCACCAATAGCAGGCAGATTCACTAAATAAAAAAAAACTACACAAGTACACATCAGTGAAAATAGTCATTACAGCTGTTGTTGGAGACCTGTACACTATATCTCTCTATCTTGCTTGGTATTTGGCAGTTGTGTAATATAGTTATGAATTATATATAGTTAGTAATTATATTATGAATTATAATACACTCACTCTCAAGTATATATGCAAAGTATAAGTGGCTCAACAACGTGGGTCCAATATCATTGCAGCTAGCACTAAAAAGCATGGTTTGGCTGCCTACATTACAGCTGAGTATGAGTGAATGTAGTCAGTCACTCTTACGTGTGTGTGTGTCTAGTTTTTTTTCAGAAATTTGCTATTGCTATTGGGATGAGTTGGAGTCTATTGATCCAGTCCATCTCAACACACATAAGAGGTGGTGATCACCCGCCTTCGCATTGGTCACTCCATGTTAACGCATGGATTTCTGATGGAACCCGGGGACCCACCTGAATTCGAATTCTGTAGGGAAACCATCACAATTAAACATATACTGCTCGATTGTCATGGTTTTCAAAATGTGCGTGTTATGTGTGGTCTGAGCAACTGTTTGCAGACGATGTTGGGAGATAGTGCCTCGGCCGTTGACCGGGTTCTAGACTTCCTTCATCGTCTGAATGTTTTAAATAAAATTTAATTTATATAGTTGTTATTTCTTGTGTTACATTATTTATTTATTTTATCTAAAAACTTTATTTCTGTTATGTTTATGCATACTTTTACGAATTGTTATTAAATTTTATTCATTATTTATTGTTATTTAGTTCTTAAGTGTAATATATCTATACCTGTTATCTAAATTTTTAATTTATTTTTACTGTTATAGTTTGTTGTTGTTGTTTTTTTCTTAAGTAAAATTTTGTTTAATTTTTTTTTATGTACTTTCATTTTTCGTGACGGCGATGATAACCTGAACGGTTTTTCGCCGGAAAAAAAAAACAACACACATAGACGCACACACACAACCAATAAAAATCACTTTTTTTACTCAAAGGACCATGGAACATAAAGATTCATCAAAATCTTAATTGAATTTTTTCATGACTTTTTTTTCTTTATCCGAAGCCACTTCATATAATAATAAAAAAAATAATAAATGATTTATATAAATTTAGACATATAATAATACAAAGCCAAACATTTAAACAGTCCAAAATCCAAATGGCAACTCAATATGCACAGACCTGAGTAAACCAAGTTTGTGCAATTATGCCTGAGTTAAAGCTAGAGAGAGGTTTAGTAGTCCTTAATTCTGAAACTTCATGACTACAATTTTGCTTGAAATTAAAAATTCTTTTTCTTCATTAGGCAAATTTTTTTTTTCAGTATTTGACAAACCATTATTATGAATTATAATACACTCACTCTCAAGTATATATGCTTAAAAGCAATTAAATTAAAACTAACATGTTACTTGATGGAGGAAGGGATTTTTCATTTAAGTTCTTCTAAGAATTATTTGGAAAGAGGGATGTATTAACTTATAAAAAGAAAATGTTTCTTTATATGTAACCTACAATTTAAAAAAATTGTTAGGAGTCAGTTTCCTGTATTTATTGTTTTAAAAATTGTTCAACACAATTTTTTGCATTGTTATTTAAATAAATGAATAATATAAACTTTGGTCAATTTTATTTTATTTTTTTTACTTTTAAATATTTTTTTAAATTGTCACTTTCTAAATTCAGATAAATCTGAGAAGATTGATTATTAGTTTTAGAAGGCAAAAAGTATCTGAGACTTTTACTTCATTGTCATATTTATACATTTATTGGTATCAGAAAATAAACATTTAAATAAAATATTCAAAACCCTAACTGAACAATGTTATGAAATAGTCATTAAAAATATTGATAAATATTTAAACATTTTCCTTGGATATTAACTTTATAATTTCTTTTGCAATGTTTTTTGCAGAATTAAGGCAGTTATCAAAAGTTGATCCTACAAAACCATCACCTCCAGCAATTAGAACGGGATCTGTTGAAAGTGTAACACAACCAGGAGCTCCAGGATACACATTGCTTACTTGAGAATATTTCCATTTATGACATTTTACACCTTTAGGTTCTGGCCAATCAGGAAAACATTGTCTAATATATAACAGTAATTCAGATTCTATTTCTGAAATAGAATCATCTACATGTTTTTCTCCATACTCTTTTGTTGTATGTACAACTACAGAACATGCTTTGTTTTCTACTTGGCGTTTCTTGTTATCTATTGCAATAAATCTCAAAATGGGATCATCTGAAAAATATTTTGCATCCCAATCAGTATCTATACTTACATTGTCACTATAAAATAAACCCAAGGCATACCTCGAATGATAGGCTACTGAATTAAATTTTTTTTTAAGAGTACATGAATTAGAAAATAAAATCTCATGTATCGATCCTTCAAGCTGTAAAATTTGAGGTACTGGCATTGTTAATACAACAATATCAAATACATCTTCAATACCTGTAGTTGTTCTTACAAGCCATTTTTTCTCTTGAAGGGAAATTGAATTTATTTGGTGTTGAAAAGAAATTTTATTAATTCCTGTAAGTTGAATAAAATGCTTAACAATTGTACTTGACCCTTTAGGGGCAATAAAGTTTTTAACATTACTTTCTTGAGCTTTCATACCTGCGATCTTACAGCTCATAGGCATAATTATTTCTTGTCTTAAAAGAGGTTCATAGATATCAAAATTTTCTTTAATTATTTCATCTGTAGTTGTTATGTATTGTGCTCCTAAGTCAACAGTACAGTTATCATCCGAAAATGACCTGGTGGTGCTCATTCTTCCTCCAATACCTTTTGCTTTGTCCCAAATAATTATAAATACTTCTGGTAAACTTTTGCTCAAATAAAAACTGGTAACAGCTGAGGTTATACCAGTACCAACTAATAAAATTTTAGGAGTCATTTTAAAATGAATTCTAACTACTATAAATGTATAATTGCCTAAAAACTTGAAAACAATGTAGCACTTTTCCACACAGTAAAATCAAAAACAACAACCTAACCTCAAACTGATTTTTCAAAGATAATATTTTTAAAAATTAGTTAATACTATATCACAGAGTGCAACTAGAAATATAAATATATATTATTTTATAAACATATTATAAAACACGTGACCAATTTGCTGGATACGTGGACAAAATGTACATTTTACCACTAGCCTACTATGAAACAAACTACTATTAATATTCTACACAAAGTACACAACACACAGAGTATAAATACTAGAGATGGGTAAGAAAACTCCAAACTGTTAAAACTAACTGTTATTATATTTACGAAAAACAAACTGCTTTGCCAAACGGAAACTAACAGTTTGAATTGGACTGGATCGTTATTTGTTAAACAAGGAACAACAGTTTGGACTTCCCCAACACCTACGTTATTTTCGAACGTTGCCGCAAGCGCTAAAACATTTTTCTTGTTATTTTCCTATTAAACTGTTGACAACAGTACAAACACCTTTTGTTTAACTTGGTATTTGCTATACTTTTCCCTCTATTTCTTGTTGAAGTAAGAACTGTTTGGGCGTTGTCAAAGTTTATCTCTATTTTTCAAACGAGTTGTTGGAAAGTCTTAAATGTAAAATTTGTTGTTCAAACATTTTTTTAACTGTAAAAACAGCCATAATTGTGTTATATATTAGTTTTTCTCAGTAGTTTACTTTGTCGACTAATGTCGAAATACCAGACTTTCGAAGTGAAAGAATTGATAGCATGGCAGACTTTTAGGTTAGGGAACTTGATAGGATGAATCATTAGCAGACGACACGACGACACTCAATCTCGAGCACTAAAGTAATGTTTACCTACTACTGTACATCGCTTTGGTTGCATAACACCAGAGAGGGAAATATTATATTTTTCATCATATATGAGTTTAATGTAACTTGTCTGTGGGTAACGTTTAACCCTTTAACAACTTTCTAAGACCTCATGAATGGAATTATGGTTATTTGATTTTAATTAGTGGAATGTCCCACTACATCAGTGCTGTATTGAACAACAGGTCTAATGTGTGCAGCAACAGCAACATTAGAGTTGATATAACAAGAGTAACACCAACCTCTTACATAAAATAGCCTTAAACGTCTTCTAACCTAAAATAGCCTTACAACTCTTTTGTGACAAGTCGTATCTTATCGATATATTAGACTCTTATTGTACAGTAGTACACATGAGCTACATTTACAAAACACAGGCATTGCTTCTAAAGTTAAGTATAATTTCCTTTACTCTATGGAAATATTAACAATGAACAAATTTATTATAAAAAATACATCAAGAAACTCTTAAACTGTTCAATATAATTGGTTGTATTTTAAAATTTATTTGATGTCCTAAAACTGATTTACCTTACACAAGATTCTCATGCTCATCAAGAGTATGGAGTTGGTTTGAGGTGAAGTGACAGGGGTACACAAAAAGCTCTTAAGCTGACTTGTCCGGGGCCATTGAACTGCTGTTAATTGAATTGGTTTGAACTCAAATTAGTGTTTGGTTCAAGATAAATAATCAGATGATTTTATATCTGCACTACACTACCTTTACCAAGGCAATCAGCATAGAGAACTAAATGGAAGAAAGGCAATATTTCCCATTATGCTTAGTGCGCAAAATTTTCAATGGTACATACAAAAAAACAAAATCATTCAGGAAAACAAAAAATAATTATAAAAATTTGGAAGAGAAATTATGGAATAAGTAATATGTATTCTTGTGTAGAGTATTGATAAATAATGTCAACATTTTAATATTCTTGAAAATGAAAGGCGAATTATGTACCGATAGGGAAGGCGTCAACAGCAAAAGTGCTTACAAATGCCAAGCACCTGAATGCGGTTCTGATGGAAAAACACATTGAATAATGTGAGATATTCAATAATAATGTCATTACATTGAATAATGTGAGATAATATGGCAGGCTCTCTGCTGCCAATTATGAAGATTGATATTGTTCGGCAAACTGCTTAAGCAGGTGACTTGTTCTTAGGAGAATTCAAATGTGATTAACCATTTTAATTCTAGACATGGTGCAGAGGTTTTTCCACTTGGTGGTTTTCATGTCCAGAATGATATATTTTATTGACTTCAAACATGATACATTTGAATTAGAATGTCTAAATACTCATAATATATTCCAATAAGACTTTATGGGTAATATGAATGTATTAATTTTTTGAAAGTGAAGAAAATTGTTTGAACCCACTACATGTTGGTACACTAAGAAATTTTTTCTACACATGGACCTAGTCTATTACACTACAGAAGATTAATATTAAAAGTGCCTTCTCATACAAGCATTAATTTTTTTTTAATGAAATATATGTTTTATTATTTGAGTTGTAGAATATTTATTCTGACTGCAAACTTGTATAAGTTTGTATAATTCTTTCATACCTTTCGGCAGTAAATAATGAAAAATGCTGAAATATAACTTTAAATTCTTATATAAATACAATTAAAAATTTTATTTGTGTTTTTGAGTTTTTTTGTTAAGTTTTAAGAAATTAAAAACATTGTTTTCTAATTCAAACTTTATTTCAACATTTTTTTCACTCCTTTAGGGATTGAATTGTGTAAAATAATTTGAATATATATATATATATATATATATGTGTGTGTGTGTGTGTGTGTGTGTGTGTGTGTGTGTGTGTGTGTGTGTGTGTGTGTGTGTGTGTGTGTGTGTGTGTGTGTGTGTGTCTTTTTTTATTGTATTTATGTTAATTATCATTAAAGTTGAAATTTTATAAATATTTTTTCCAATCTTACACTCTACACTCCATTCTCATCCTTTTGGGATATCAATTCTCGAAAATGCTGAAATATATGTTTGTTAGAATTTTTTGTTTCATGAAAATCTGTTAACTTTTTTTTATGTAATGCTACCATTTGTATCCTGTTTTCACTCCTTTAGCAATGAATTATGGAAAATGCTGAAATAAATGTTTTACATTTGTGTTTTTAGAGTTGTTTCATTAGGTTTCCAGAAAATGTGTTCAAACATATTTTTTAAAAGTAAACGAATATTCATCCTGTAAGGTGATGAATTTTGGAAAATACTGAAGTGTGTGTTATTTTTTTATTTTATGGTAATTTCATTTATAATCCAAATTAAAACATACTTTTCCAGTGCTTAATATTAAAACCCTATTTTCCCCTATAGAGCATAAATTCTGAAAAATGTTGAAACACATTTTTTTGTGTTTTTGTGTATTTAAGTAAAGATTAAGAAAATATAATTATTATTCCATTGCAAATGTTCATAGCTCTTTTCTAACCTTTTAGGTGTGAATCCAAAAAAATGTTAAAATTCATTTCATTATTTTGTGTTTTATTAGTGTATATTTGTTAAATTTAAGAAACTATGATCAAAATATATTTTTTCAATTCAAAATTTTGTATACTTTATTACCCTCTTTTTGTATCTTTAGAGGATGATTATGGAAAATGCTGACATTCATATTTCATAATTTGTGTTTTAGAATATTTTTGTCTCAAGAAAATGTAATAAAAATATGTTTTGCAATATAACCACCCATACCTCTTTTTTTAATTTTTACTGCTTTAGGTGACGAATTAAAAAAAATGCTGAAATATGTGTTTTGTAATTTATGTTTTAGAGTATTTATGTTAGGTTTCAAAAGTAAATCTGAACAAAAACATGTTTCCCCAACGAAAATATTTGTACCCCCTTCTTACCCATTTAGAAGTTGAAATTGTATGTTGATTGTATATCAGTCAGGACAAATATATCCATTTTACTCCTTTAGGAGAAAAATTATGGAAAATGCTGAAACACATATTTTATAATTTGTGTTTTTGAAAATTTGCGTCCAGTTTCAAGAAAATCTAACATTAATATTTTATCTTTAATGCAAACATTTAATCCACTTTTTTACATTTTTACCCTTTTAGGGGATGAATTTGGAAAAAGTATTGAATTCTGTGTACCATAATTTGTGTTTTAGAATTTGTTTGTTTTAATTTTAAGAAAATCTGATAACAAATATTTCTTTCCAATGCATAAACAGTAATAATAGGCTACATCTTTTTATATTTTTATTCTTTTAGGGGATGAATTCATAAAAATGCCGAAATACATGTATTATTGTTTATGTTTTAGAATATATATCTAGAACAAATGCATTCAAAAAAATATTTTTTCAAATGCAAAATTTTATATCCATTTTACATTTTCTACCCCATTCAATCCCTTTAGGGGATGAATTTTAGAAAATGGTGAACTATATATTTCAGTACTTGTATTTAAGAGTAATTATGTTAAGTTTCAAGATGATCCGACGAAAAACATAATGTTTCCAATAAAAACTGTTTTATCCCTTAAGAGGTTGATATTAGAAAATCGTTTCTTAGTGTATTCGTACATGGTGGTAATAAGGTACCCTGAAAATTTCAAGTCTCAGGCTATTATAGTTTCGGCTGTGCATTGATCAGTCAGTCAGTCAGGACATTGATATATATACTAGTACCTATATATATCAATTTACGCGATTAGTATTACCTGTCGCGGCTTTGACCATGAAACATAAACTGTTTCATTAATGACATAATTTAGAAACATAAAAAAATATATTAATAAAAGCGTGATCATCTAAACTCATGATTATTTTACAGTGAATATGAAAAAATATTATAACCTGAAAATGTTGTTTTATTGCCTTCAAACGTGTTCCATTCGAATTTAAGAAAACATGATAAAAATATTTTTCTCCAATACAAACATTTATACATTTTTGTATTTTTGTGTCCTTTTAAAGGATGAATTCGAGGGGGGGGGAATGCTGAATTATGTGTATCATAATTTGTGTTTTTAAATATTTTGTTTGCTTTTAAGAATAATCGATAAAAAATATTTTCTCCAATGAAAACACTCTTTTTTCTATAATTATACCTCTTTTTTACATTTTTATTCCTTTAGGGAATGAATTTGAAAAAATCTTGAAATATGTGTTTCATTATTTGTGTTTCATAGCATATTTCTAGAATATACGGATCCAAAACAAATATTTCTTCAATTTGAAAATTGTATACCTCTTTTTTACATTTTCTACCCACTTTCAATCTCTTTAGGATATGAATTTTGGGAAATGGTGATAAAAATATTTCATTACTTATATTTAAGATTGACTATGTTTTAAGGGCAGACGAAAAACATATTTTTCCAATAAAAATTCTTGTACCTCATTTTTAGTAGTTTAATGGCATTAAAATCATTTTTTTCAAAATCCTTTCTATGTGCAGCTTGACATTCTTATAAGAAGGTACCCTGAAAATTTATAACCAATCTAGTTATAATAGTCTTGGCTGTACATTGATTATTAAAGTTGGTCTTGTAAGTATTTTAATGGCGTTAAAATCATTTTTCTGCAAAATCCTTTCTCATTGCATCTCAACATTGTTGTAAGAAGGTTTCCTGAAAATTTCAAGTCTCTAGTTATATTAGTCTTGGCTGTACGTTGTTTATTCAATTTGGACTGGGTAAGTATTTAAATGGCGTCAAAATCAAATTTTTGAAAAATCCTTTTTTATTGCACCTTGAAATTTTGTAAGAAGGTAGAAAACTTCAAGTTTCTAGTTATAATATAATATAAAAACTAGAATATACAATCAAATAAAATTGTTTTTCAATTTAAAATTGTATACCCCTTTTTTACATTTTCTCTCCCCTTTCAATCTCTTTAGGGGATGAGTTATAGGAAATGGTGAAAAATATATATCATTACTTATATTTAGGAGTGACTATGTTACGTTTTAAGAATGTCCGATGAAAAACATATTTTTCCAATAAAAATTGCTGTACCTCATTTTTATCTCTTTAGAGGTTGAATACTAGAAAATCGTTTTTCAGTGCACTCCTACATGTGGTAGTAACCCTGAAAATTTCAAATCTTTAGCTATTATAGTCTGGGCTATACATTGATTATTATAGTTGGACTGGGTAAGTAGTTTAACAGAATTAAAACCAAATGTTTGAAACATTCTTTCTTACTACACCTTGACATTGTTGTAAGAAAGTACCCTAAAAATTTCAAGTCTCTAGCTATAATAGTCTTGGTTGTATGATGATTATTACATTTTTACTGGGTAAGTAGTTTAATGATGTCAGAATCAAAGTCTTGAAAAATCCTTTCTTAGTGCACCTTGACATTGTTGTAAGAAGATACCTTGAAAATCTCAAGTCTCTAGCTGTAATAGTATTAGCTGTACGTTGATTTTTAAATTTGGACTGGGTAAGTAGTTAATGGCGTTAAAATCAAATTTTTGCAAAATCCATTCTTTGTGCACCCTGACATTGTTGTAAGAATTTACTCTAATTTCAAGTCTCTAGTTATAATAGAATTGGCTGTACATTGATTATTAAATTTGGACTTTGTAAGTAGTTTAATGGCGTTAAAAACCAATTTTTTGCAAAATCCTTTCTTAGTGCACCTTGACATTGTTGTATGAAGATACCTTGAAAATTTCAAGTCTCTAGCTATAATAGGATTGGCTGTATGTTGATTGTTAAATTTGGACTGGGTAAGTATTTTAATGGCGTTAAAAACCAATTTTTTGCAAAATCCTTTCTTAGTGCACCTTGACATTGTTGTAAGAAGATATCTTGAAAATTTGAAATCTCTAGCTATAATAGGATTAGCTGTATGTTGATTGTTAAATTTGGACTGGGTAAGTAGTTTAATGGCGTTAAAATCAATTTTTTGCAAAATCCTTTCTTATTGCACGCTTATATAGTAACATAAATGTTTCCTGAAAATTTCAAGTTGCTAGCTAAAATAGTTTTGGATCCGCGTTGATTGTGAATCAGTCAGTCAGTCAGGACTTCTTTTATACACTCGTATTAAGATTTTAGGTCATGATTCATTTTTGTATTTTTACTATGTAATTAAAAAGTTTAAAATGCTATTATATGTAGATTGTTATGCTGATTATGATTATAAAATCAGAAGTTCAAGAACAATGGTTGGATAAATAATTACTTTTAGGGATTTGCTTCTTTCATGTCATCCAGACAACTACAAGCCATTTTTCTATGATTTCATTTTTTATATAAATTTACAGGAAGTTTTGTAAATATTACTTGGTTTTTCTCAGATTGGCAAGCAGTTGATTGTGTGACTCTCAGACAGTATATGCAGATAATCAGAGTCATCTAGAAGGGATGGAATGTGTCACACCAGCAAAAATCAAACATTGGAAAAAAGTTGGTAAAACTATGGGTTTTCTTTACTCTGCTAATGGTTCTCTAGTTAGAAGCTCAGAAGACTTTTATGGTTGAAGAGTTTTTCATCTAAGCATTTTAAAAATATAGGAAAACAGAAGCAGAACATTAAACATTTAATTTGTAATGAACACATAATGGAATCTTTCATAGAAAATGTGTACATAATCAGTGAAGTTTAATTGCAATCAAGTTATTTGTGAATGCATATGTGTAAAAGATTTTTTTAAAATACATTATTGCTACAGAAATTTAATTATTGTTCTATAAAATTTTAATATAATTATTACTTATAATACATTTTTAAGGAAGATAAAAAATAGCATTTTTGTTATTGAAGGCTTAAAAGCAGCCTACATAAATAATACGATCAGTTTGAAACAATGTACTAAAATGACATTTGTAGGAACAAAATAAAAGCTACTATCAAAAAAAAATGAATTATACATATGGGATTTCATCAAACTTTCATTGTAAGTGAGCATAGTATTTAGTTCAGTTACATACTGTTGTCTGTTAGAAGATTTTTTAAAAGAATTAATATTTTAATTTGAGTCTTTTCTTACAAAACTATGCTACAATACATTGATTTGGATGGGATTTTTATTAGGTTTTTTTTTAGGTAGGGATTATTTAATTGAAGTTTTCAAATTATTCTTACAAATTTATACATTGAGACTGGAAAAATAACATTGAGAATAATAAGTTCATTAAACTGATTTAGAGTAGGCAATAATTTACATCAAATTTCAACACAACTAAATGAAATAGTTATGGCATGCACAGGCAACAAAAATTACTAAAGTAATGTGTAAATAAAATTCTTACAACTATTTTATTCTTAACTATTCTGAACACCAGTATCTAAATGGAAATGAAATAATAATCAATTTGACTATAAGAGAAAAAAGGGTTATTACATTTAATTATATAAATCTATATAGGGAGACACAGATTTTTAATACAATTTTCCTTGTTAAAAGCAAATAAAGAACAAGTTTCAGTGAAAAGTTTCAATATTTTCAGATAATAAAAAACAAAGTTAGACAAAAAGTTTTCCATGTAAGCCTTTGACTGTTTCCTTTTACATCCATGATGTTACATGTACAGTATTTCAAATCATAATCACATTTATAAAAAAATTCAATTCAATTAATGATTAAGAAATACTAAGGCCTGTTTATAAAACAATGCACATACAAAAAAATAATTTAATTTTTACTTAAATAACATTAAAAATATCTTGGAATCATCTTGAACAATTATCTTTTTGCATAATTTTTTTATAACAACAAATACGTTCTTCAATTTCTTGACGGAAATGACGAATAAGACCTTGAACAGCCCATGCAGCCCCATCTCCTAAAGCACAAATTGAATGTCCTTCTATTTGCTTACTCAATTCCCATAGCATATTTATTTCTGCTTCTTCAGCATTCCCACAAACAAATCGGCTCATTATTTTGTTTACCCATGCACATCCTTTCCTACAAGGTGTACACTGACCACAAGATTCGTGTGCATAAAATTTACATAGTCTTGCGATTGCATGAATAATATCATGATCTTTATTTATAACTATAACAGCAGCTGTACCAAAAGCAGAATTCACCCTTACCAAATCATCGAAATCCATCAAAACATTTTCACAAATATGTTTTGGAATAAGTGGGGTAGAAGAACCTCCTGGGATTATAGCAAGTAGGTTGTCCCAACCTCCAATAACACCACCTGCATGCATTTCTATTAAATCTCTAAGTGGTATTGACATTTCTTCTTCTACTGTACATGGGTTGTTAACATCACCAGATATATTATATAATTTTGTTCCATGGTTATTTGGTCGCCCGAACGATGCAAACCATGATCCACCACGGCGACAGATTGTAGAAGAAACTGCAACTGTTTCTACATTAGTTACAGTTGTTGGGCAACCAAATAAACCAATCTCTGCTGGAAATGGTGGTTTTAATCGTGGTTTTCCTTGTTTGCCTTCAATGGATTCTAACAATGCTGTTTCTTCTCCACATATATATGCTCCTGCACCTCGGTGAACAAATATATCAAAATTGATATTTGCACCACAAGCTTTCTCACCAATTAGACCTGCTTGATATGCTTCAGCAATAGCTAGTTGTAAGTTACAAGCTTCATTATAAAACTCACCACGGACATAAATATATGCAGCTCTTGCTCCCATTGCCCGTCCAGCAATTATACAACCCTCTAGAAGTTTGTGTGGTTCATGCCGCAATATTTCTCTGTCTTTACATGTCCCTGGCTCACCTTCATCAGCATTTATAACTAAATATTTTGGTCGCCCATCTACAGTTGGTTTGTTCATAAAACTCCATTTGATTCCAGAAGAAAACCCAGCACCACCACGTCCACGAAGTCCTGATATTTTAATTTCATTTATTATCCATGAAGGCTCTTTAGATAGAATTTCTTGAGTTTTGTACCAATCACCTCGATTCAAGGCACCATTCAAATGCCAGTCATGATATCCATATAAGTTAGTAAATATACGATCTTCATCTTTTAATTTACCATATCTATCTTTTATACATGATTCTTTGTTGCTTAAATATCTTACATTGGTAATATACTTACCATAATTAGGTAATCTATTCAATAAAATATTATTATTCATAACTTCTTTATCTATCAAGTGAAATTATTTGACTTGAAAATTAAAAACAAAACAAAAATAAATAACAACTGCAACTTTAACTTAACAATGAAAGTCTAAATCTTAGCTTAAATTAAAATAAATATTAGAAAAAATCATATGTTCATTTAAAAGATAAATTCATAACTATCTTTCTATTTCTTCTTCTTCTTTGTATTTTATCAAAAATTAAATCAATTTATTATTTAATATTAGAAATAGTAATGAATACTAATAATAGTGACATCCAAAGCGATGGCAATTAATTTCAAATAATTTATAATAATTTTGCAAGTAAAAATTAATTTCATGAAATATAATTTCATTATTTAAAGTTATAGGCCTATTATGCTCTCAGATTAACATCATGTAGAACAAATATATAAAAATCAAAAATCTGATCGAAAGGAAAAAGGAAAATCTGATCTAATATATTCATTTAATAGCTGAAATGAATTATGTAATTCTGAGAACTCCTCCTGAGTTTTATGTAAATTTTTGTAGATGTTGTCAGTCAGACCTCATACATAAAAGAGTTCAAACCAAACTAACAGCCACTCAAATTGGTTAATATAGAATATTACATGTTTTATTTTTCCAACCTTCTAGTCAAGTTGTATTTTATTTTGACTTGATTTTTTAAATTTTATATATATATATTATAATTAGTAATATATAAACTTAGAAGATTTATAACTCAGTGATATAAACTCAGAAGAAACAAAGAATATAATATTAAATTAGGCTTTAATAAACTAGAACATAGCCACATACTAAAAAATGAGAAAATAACAATACTTTAAGTAATTACAGCTGATTTTGGTATATTACATAAAATATATGATCAGTAGTAAGTTTTTTTATTACATCATTCTTCTCCACTTTTAAAAAGTAACACAATTCTCCAAATACTTCAGTTTACTTTTTAATCGTTGATATCTGTTTTCTTTGTGTAATGCCTGAGCTGATGTTTCTTCATGTATTTTACTTTCAGCAAGTGTTCCTCTATTAATTTCCAGAATGTCGTCAACATTTGACTGCAAACATGGGTTTCCACAGAAACTCATATTTTCAGAAGTATTTCTTTCTTTCAATGTTTTACCATAAGAAGCTAGATCTTTTCTTTTCCACCTAATGATCTGATATGTACATAATCTGGGTTGGCATGAAGAAGAACCACTTCTTTTCATAATAGGTCATATTTACCCATTAGGAATTCTTCAGTGGTTCTGGAGTAGTTAACTAAGTACGAAAATAATTTTCATTAGAAGATCATCTTTGTATTTGAATATTCTTTCATGTGAAGCTTCATTAGTTTCTGTATACAATAAAGATCTGATTGAATGCAGAGCTTCAGGTAACATTTGTTCACATATTTATCCTGTACAAAACCTTTTCACTAAGTTTAACTTTCTTAATGTTTCACAATATCTCTCTCTGAGTTAATTGTTTTACCACTTTCAAGAAAATCAATCATCATGCACTTAGAGTCCCAAAACACAGTAGCAATGATTTTTCTTGTTGACAGCGTTTGCAAAGTTCATCATTTTATCAACTGCCTTTTTGTTTCTCAATTGACATGCTTCACCCAAGTCTAGTTCCCAGTTGCGATACGAACTTTGTTATCATTTTTCTCGTAATCTTCGAGGAATGTCAATGCTGCAGCCTGTTTTTTTGTGGTTTTCGGAACCCACCTAGCACAAAATTTGTGGTAATCAAGTTTTTCCACAAAAATTGCATACATCAAATCCTGTAAAATTTTGGAAAATTGCAGAGATTTTCCTAATGGAGAAATGGAAAATTTTCACGAATTTTGTCGTTGATTTTTATCACCAGTTCATCAGTCACAATGTTAGGCTTACCACAGAGCAGTCCTCATCGTGAACATTGTTACGACATTTTTAAAATCAATACACCATTGTCTCACTCGGCTTTCACTCATTATTTCTTGTCCATACACATCACAAAGCTGTCAATAAATTCCAATACGTTCGTGTTATTTTGCTAACAAATCTTAATCACAGAATGTGTGGCGGGATTTTTTATTGCAGCCCACGTTTTACTATGTCACAGAGAGCAAAGTAAGAGTGATACAGATTTCAGACTACCACAGCTGGATGCATAATTAGCGTAGGAATGTTGTGACACCAAGAAGGCGGCTCTACCACCCTCCATTGCCACGATAAGCCAAAATATCTGTTACTTTCTGAACAGCCTTCGTATACCATGACCAATAATTATACCTGTACATAATTCATCAAGGATCAAAAGCTATATGTTTTGCATTTATAACCCAAAATTTCCAAATCTACTTGTTAACAACTATTAATTTGAGAATGGAAATAAGTTGTGGATGTAGTCACACTGGCTTAGTATTTAAATTTTTAAGTTTTCTTCCTGATTCAAATGTAGAGACATAAAACTTTTAGATCTCACTGTATCTATAAGAGTATCTGTATTAATTCCATTAACATTAATTTGATTTTGTTGTTGTTGTTGTTTTAAGGCAAAAAGTACATTGAGGCTATTATAGCCTCCCTAAATGTAAGTGTGAGAATTAAGTAATAAAGTCATAAGTGTAGTGTTGCAAGTGTAAGTGTATGTTAGACTCGGGTACCGCGAGGGACGTCTGAATCCTCTCAATGCAGCTAATCTGCATCCCCCTGCGGGAAACATTAATTTGAATTACACATTTTCCTAAGAATGTGATTAGGCGGAACATAGCCTACAGTAACGATGTATGTTTAATACATGTTTTGTTAGATTGTAGACTTTAGTAAAATGACCAGTTTTGTTACACTTATGGTAGGTTACACTTTTTTCCAGACAAATACTAAGGTTGTCCGTAAAATAAGGTTCCCAATAATTTTTCACAATGAAAAACATGTTTATTTCAATTGAATCGTTCATTTTTGGAAAGCTTACACTTTTTTCTATTTTTCGGCATAATCTCCGTTGAGATCGATACATTTTTGCATACGGTGAACCATATTTTGTAAGCCTGAGTCGAAAAACTCTCCCGCCGCGCCGCAAAGGTAGCTTAAAACTTTTTCTTTCAGCTTCTCTCTGGTACTGAAATGCGTCCCAACTACGTGTTTCTTCAAATTAGCGAAGAGATAGCAACCACTTTGGGGCTAAGTCCGGGCTGTAGGGCGGATGTGTGACAGATCTCATCAATTTGGTTGATGAGATCGGTTGTTACACGGGCGGTGTGCGGACGAGCGTTGTCTTCATGGAAACAAACTTCCTTCGTGAGCATGTCTCCTCTTGTTTTGAATCGAGCGGCGAAGGTTCTTTAACGTCTTACAGTAACAATCAGCATTGATTGTTGTGCAGGTATCAATGAATACGCACAACAATAACCCCTTCTTGTCCCAAAACACGCTCGCCATGACTTTGCCGGCAGACAGTGTTTGTTTGAACTTCCGCGGCTTCGGCGACTCTGGATGTTACCAATGACGTGATAGTTCTTTCGTTTCCGATATCGTATAGCGTCGTCCCCAGTGACAATGGAGTCCAAGAATTTCTTGCCATCGGTTTCGTAGGCGTGACGAAATTTGCGGGTCGCATCAATCCGTTGCCGTTTGAGGTCTGCTTTGGACCCATTTTGCACAAACCTTGCTATACCTTAAATGGTCTGTCAAAATTTTTTCAATCCAGGTCTTGCTGACATCAGGAATCGTCTCGGAGAGCTCCCGAACAGTCACCCTTCGATCGTTTAGCATTGCTTCTTCCACTTTCGCAATAGTTCCGTCCTAAACGCTGTTCATTATAAACGTCTGTACGACCGTCTTTGAATTATCTACACCTTTTGCGCACGTGTTGTATGCTCATACATTTTTCTTCGCAGACTTCACACAGTTGGATATGAATATCTAACGGCGCAGGGTTTTTTGCACACAAAAAAAGAATTACAGAGCGTAATTCGCACCTGGCGGGAGACAAATCAATAATTAACGGCTACCAAGCAAACAAAGACTGAGCATCGCGGAGTGGGGTTTGGGAGTGGAGGAACCAAGCTGCAAGCCAAGGTCACCGGATCCCGCGTAACAACGTTCGCAGCGGCTATAGCCCCTTGGGAACCATACTTTACGGACAACCCTCGTATATTCCTATAGTATCTATTTGCCCACAGAAAAAGCGTTTAAATTTTATGGCTGAAAAATCTGAAGTTTCTATATTTTCATCAGACTGTTCATTTAATTTAGTTTCGTGATTAAAGGTGGCATTAATAGGTAGTGAGGACGTCTTATAACACTCAGCCTTAGTTTAAGCATATGAGGCAGTTTGTGTGAGTTAAGGCATTTGACATTTATCGAAGTATCAATTAAATTGAGAGTTTTGTGTTTTAAAAGTCTTGATAGATGTAGAACGATTGCAGGCTACTAATGAAACCAACTTTTATAATGTCATCTCTATTTTTTTTTCACATTGCAGGGTACTAAGATTTTTAAGGCCTGAGTATACTGATCTAGACTTTTATACAATTTTCGGCACTTTGCAGCATATTTACGTCTTGCATAAATTTCATTTTTATGTTTAATATATATAAAGATTTTAAGATAATAATTACACTTTCATAATTATTAATTACAGATAAAAATTCAAAAACAAAAGGAGAAATATAATGAAATACAATTTTACCTATTCTGAATAATTCTTCATTTGTGATAGCAAGTTAGTAAATATCTTTACTAATGAAGCTAATAATACTTGTTAAACTTCTGATGAGTAGCAGTACCATCAAAAGCACATCAAAAGTTTCAGGTTTCAATAAACGATTAAATTAAAACAGATTATGTATTATTAAATGTGGTGCATATATCAAGTCTTTAGATATGTTAGCATATAATGTGTTTAGATAGTTTAATAAATTGGATGCAAATAGAAAAAAGAAAGAATATTACCTTAAATTAGGCTTTATTAAATTAGAAACATTAACATATTAAACAATGTGAACATAACAACATTTTAAACAATTTCAACTGATTTTAGTATACCATGTGAAACATGTGATCAGTTTTACATTTTTACATTACATAATGTTTAAACATTTTTCATAAGAATAAAATTATGTTTTCGTAAGGATTTATTTATTAAATTATTAATTTTAAAATTATAAAGTGGCTAGCATTACCCGTCGCGGCCTCGCCCACGAAACTTAAACTGTTTCATTAATGACATAATTTAGAAACATAAAAAATATATTAATAAAAGCGTGATCATCTAAACTCATGATTGTTTTACAGTGAATATGAAAAAATATTATAACATGAATATATTGTTTTATTGTCTTCAAATGTATTCCATTCGAATTTAAGAAAATCTGTTAAAAACTATTTTTCTCCAATACAAACATTTATACATTTTTATATTTTTGTGTTCTTTTAGAGGATGAATTCGGGGGAGGGGAATGCTGAATTACGTGTATCATAATGTGTGTTTTTAAATATTTTGTTTACTTTTAAGAAAAGCCGATAAAAAATATTTTCTCCAATGAAAACACTCTCTTTCTATAATTACACCTCTTTTTTAAATTTTTATTTCTTTAGGGAATGAATTTGAAAAAATTTTGAAATATGAGTTTCATTATTTGTGTTTCATAGCATATTTCTAGAATATACGGATTCAAAACAAATATTTCTTCAATTTGAAAATTGTATACCTCTTTTTTACGTTTTCTACCCACTTTCAATCTCTTTAGGGTATGAGTTTTGGGAAATGGTGATAAATATACTTCATTACTTATATTTAAGAGTGACTATGTTACGTTTTAAGAAGGTCAGACGAAAAACATATTTCTTTCAATAAAAATTCTTGTGCCTCATTTTTACCTCTTTAGGGGTTTAATACTGGAAAATCGTTTTTCAGTTCACCCCTACATGTGGTGGTAACCCTGAAAATTTCAAATTTTTAGGTATTATAGTTTCGGCTATATGTTGATTATTAAAGTTGGACTGGGTAAGTAGGTTAATGGCATTAAAATCAAATTTTTGCAAAATCCTTTCTTAATGCATCTCGACATTGTTGTAAGAATTTTCAAGTCTCTAGCTATAATAGTCTCGGCTGCACGTTGATTAATAAAATTGGACTGGGTAAGTAGTTTAATGGCATTAAAACGAAATTTTTCAAAAATCCTTTCTTAGTGCATCTTGTTATTGTTGTAAGAAGGTACCCAGAAAAGTTCAAGTCTCTATCTATAATAGTATTGGCTGTACGTTGTTTATTAAATTTGGACTAGGTAAGTAGTTTAATAGCGTTAAAATCATTTTTTTGCAAAATCCTTTCATAGTGCACGCCTATAAGGTAACATAAATATACCCTGAAAATTTCAAATCGCTAGCTAAAATAGTTTTGGATCTGCGTTGATTATGAATCAATCAGTCTGTCAGTCAGTCAGTCAGTCAGTCAGTCAGGACTTTTTGTTTTTTATATTAGGATGAGGAAAATAAAAATAATAATATTAATAACGCGCACGCGCGCGCACACACACACACACACACACACACACACACACACACACACACACACACACACAATAAACTAGCGGCACCTATTGAGAGGATTTAGACGTCCTTCGCGGTACCTGAGTCTTAACACATACGACACAATACAACACTATTATACAACACTACACTTGCGACTTTAACACTTCACATTCACACTCACATTTAAGGAAGGGGATTAAACCCAAAATCCCTAATCTCAAGGTAGGAGCTACCCGTGCTGAAGAGATGAATGGCACTGGTTACGTGTCACTAACGGATGAAGTCCTCTGGGATACCCAGCGCCCTCCCAGAGTATTTAGCTTTACCTGGACATGTGGGGCTCTGTTCAGGCGGAACAACTTTTCCCAACTCGTGGGATTGTTATGGAAGAAAAAAAAGTCACCAAAAACAAATACCAAAGAAAGCGAGACTAGAGAAGCGTCGACCGAGGTCAGCCACAAGATCTTAACTGGTGCTTCTAGTACTCGTATATTGACAGCTGGTGAAGCTGGTTTCTCTCAACCCATAGCTTCTACTAGCTTCTACAGCCCCATATCCTTATATGGGGGCTGAGCTTGGGAGGTCAACTCTTCTGAGCCTCCAATGGAGGAGGAAGATCTTCTGAGCAACCAACAAGATACAAATTTT
Source organism: Callitettix versicolor (assembly GCA_022606455.1). Taxonomy (NCBI): domain Eukaryota; kingdom Metazoa; phylum Arthropoda; class Insecta; order Hemiptera; family Cercopidae; genus Callitettix; species Callitettix versicolor. The sequence goes on along the minus strand of CM040185.1, from coordinate 30,278,261 downwards.
AGCGCCCAACTCGATGATGCAACCTTGCTGTTAGTCTGGCTGGGAGTTAGACAGAAAAGACTCACCAAGGTGGGGAGGAAGCAGACCATCAAAGCTATACTCGAGGCGAGTGGTGGGGTTTGGCATCCTGCGAGGTGAAGAAAGCGCAGGTACAGAAGAAGGAGACATGTCAACAGCGCAGGGGGACAGGCTAGTTCTTCGGCGACTGGCTCCACTTCGCAAAAATTCATAGTAGAGGGAGGGAGGAAGAGAGGACGAGAGGAGTTCATTACCCCTTCCTTCTGCCAGTACTCAGAGAACGAGACCACAGAAGGTGAGGCGAGTGGGGGATCATACCTCCACACAAGCTCAAACTTTTAGTGAGATCTTGTCTTCGAGGAAAGTAGCGGTTATTCCCGTAGACTACCCAAGTCGACAATTGACTGAGGAGCATGGGAACAGCTTGCAGATGAAGATAGTGGGAGCGTTCCGGAAACTCGCTGATGGTTCTCTCCCACAATTTTCTGAGTGCTTTTTGGAGAGGGGTGCTCTAGTTGTAGCCTGCTCCAATGAGCCCACCAGGGAGTCAGAACTACGAGGTTGGATGACGTCGCGGAATTGCGGGCTGGAGACAGGGCTGATGTGTTGCAGGGGACCAAGGTGATCCTAAGACCACCGGGTAAGCTGGCGAACCCGGGCTCTAAAACCATTGTTGGCATGCTCAATGGGCAAAATACGATCTTGAGAGTTAAGGACTGGAAAGTTCTTTCGGCCGGGACAGAACAAAAAGGTCTGCTCCTGGTCTTTCTGGTAGATGAACCTGCAATGGAGGCCATCCGAGCTTCTAATTGTAAGGTTCATATTGGGCTGTGGAGGGTATCCTTGATCATTCCCAGCCAGAAGGAGGGTGAGAAGCCAGGAGATGGTCAGGGTCCTTCAAATCAAACTGCACCACAGTAAGGCTGCTTCGACAGCTTTCTGTCAATATTTTCTAACAAACAGCATCGACATAGCCCTCATCCAGGAACCATGGATCTACCGAAGTCGGAGAGCTTGGCTAGGAGATGCAAAAGGTAAGTTAATCTATTGTAATTCCTTGACTAACGTGCGAACTTGTATCCTAGTGGATCGGGGAATACATAGTTTACCAATAATGAATTTATGTTCTAGGGACATAAACATGAGCTCTCTGTACATCCCATATTACGCTCATACTCTACCACCATCTAGAGAACTTGAGCCCGTGGTGGAAATTAGTTTAGCTGGCGACATACGGCTTCTGATAGGCTGCGATGCCAACTCACATGACCAAGCAGGATGGGGAAGCAGGGACACTAATCCAAGAGGTCACCCCAGTAGCATTTTCTGTTGGCCCATTGTTGGTATTTTGTTTTCACACACGGTTAAAATTGGCACAAATGCCTACCAATTAATAACGAACCAAATCCCAACATAGGGCCAAGAATTAAACATCACCAAAAACCAACAAAGAAATTGTTGGCCCAACTTGCTCCCAACAGTTACCCAACTAACTTTCAATGGTAACCCTACTATTTACCAACATGTTTAACGTATTATATTTCTATTAAATTGATTAGTAAACTTAATAGTAATCATAATTTCTCCATACATTCGCGAACATATTTGAATAACTTTTATTATCAAATGTAGAATATTCTTACTCGAAGTAATATATAATATGTAGCCTACTTTAGCTTTTTAATTGTATATTATAATGTACATATTATTTTGAGTAAGAATACATATTGAATTTGATAAGAAAATGTATTCAAACGTATTCGCGAATGTAGAGAAGTTAAGATTATTATTAAGTTCACTAATCAATTAAATAAAATATAACACTTTAAACATATTGGTAATTAGTAGGGTTAGGCCTACTATTGAAAGTTAGTTGAGTAATCAACATGGCATATATGTCGTTACTGAAACAAGGTTATTTTACAAAAAGAGACAAAATTCACACAAACTAAATTTATTTAAATGACAATTGTGAAAAGCCAAATCAAAAAAGCACTATAGCACCAGATTAGTTTTAATAACTGTACACATGTAGCATCGTGCAACTACGCCACTGGGAGAGTGACAACAAAGAAGTAAACCAGTAACAGACAAACTTTCACTTTTCCACAGTGCTGGCAATATTTCAAATAATAAGTACGTCATAAAATCATCCATAGTAAATGATTATAGTTAAGTAGAAATAAAATAAGATTTTTTAAAATTTGTAATCATTGTAACACTATTGTTAGTATAGTAATTAAAGATATATATTAAAAAAAAATGTTCTGTTGTTGGCAATTCTGTGTAAGTCATCACGTGTGCTTGCACTTTGCAGTAAATTTTACAACATCGATAAAATACTAACAACATCTTATTATACTAACAAATAAGAAACTATTTTTAAACTTTTGGAATAATTATACCCTATTTAATTTATAAGATATTTATTTTAACAAAATATTGTTTATATTTTCTGCCAACTAAGAATTAATATTGGGCCAACAGCAGAGGTTTTCATGAATGTAACAGTTGGCCTAGCAAACAAACAGCTCGTTGGCCCATTGAAGATAATTCGTTGGCGTATTAACGAATTGCCAACTTTAACATTGCCCAACTTTGCCGACAAAATCCCAACATTGGGCCAACAATGTGTACTACTGGGGGAGTCATTACTCTGTTTCCTTATGTCAAATGATTTATATCTATTAAATGTGGGGAATAAACCTACTTTTAACACCATAATAAGAGAGGAAGTTATTGATATAATCTTTTGTTCCGAGAACATGTTACCACTCGTTAAGAGGTGGCATGTTTCAGAGGAACCCTCCCTATCAGATCACAGGTATGTTCAATTTCAATTGGATACAGACTTGGTGTTAGAGTCCTTTAGGAATCCACGTAGGACTGATTGGACTCAGCATCGTAAAACCTTGTTAGTCGGATGGAGTTCTGGACAAGGTAAGAACTTTTTCAGATCTGGAATTTACGGCAAAACAAATTGGAGATGCCATACTGGACTGCAATCAAGACAGTTGCCCAATCAGCACTAAAAGAGTGAAAGGTAGGGCAAAATGGTAGAATAAAGATCTCGAGTGCATGCGAATGCAGACACGACATCTTTTTAATGTAGCAAAACGCAGCCGCCAGTGGAGGGTATATCACTTAGCTCTAACCGACTACGGGAAAACTATCAGGAAGGTCAAACAGGTTTCCTGGAGAAGGTTCGTCGAAGAGATGAACAATCTGCTAAGACTTCAACGAGTTCTGACCACCCGGTCTGTGAATCCTGTAGGCATGCTTTTGATGCCCTCAGGACAGTATACAATAACGGTTAAGGAAACGTTGAGTCTTCTTTTAGAGACTCACTTTCATGACTGTATTAATAGGAACGATGCCGATTGTTCCAGCCCCTGTAGAACAGCTCTTGGCCAAGGCCAACTTCGGAAGGCTGGAAGTTGGCAAGACGCATTGTGACAGTTGTTAATATTAAATGGGTTGCGCAGCGATTCAGCCAATTTAAATCACTTGGAGGGGATGGTATTTTCCCTTCCTTGTTACAGAGGGGACCAGACTCTCTTTTTGTGCGGCTGTGTGATGTCTTCTGAGCTAGCGTGGCATATGATTATGTAACGCGGGCCTGGAGGATTAGCAGAGTCGTAGTCATTCCAAGCGTGGTTGTCCAGATCACACCCATCCAAAAGCCTTTAGGCCAATCAGTCTAACCTCGTTTATCTTAAAAACTTTGGAAAGGCTGATAAATAGGTATATACGGAAGTGGGTTCTATCTGGAAATCCACTTCATCGAAACCAACAGGCATCTCAGTCGGAAAAGTCCTGTGAATTTGCCTTACACCAGTTGGTGGGCAGGGTCGAGGATGCCCTTGCTAGGAAAGAGACGGTAATGTGCGCCTTCTTAGTTATTGAGGGTGTCTTTGATTAAGTCTTGATGATGCAATAAATAATGCAGCACAAAGTCGTGGGGCTAACTCTGTTGTTTGCTGATGGATAGACTCTATGTTGCACTGTAGACAAGTGCAATCCTGCCTGGGCCGGGTGATTCTGGAGGTCGGTGTAGCCCGGGGCTGTCCGCAGGGGGGATTATTCACCTCTTCTGTGGGCCCTGGTGTTGATCGTCTCCTAGAGGATCTCAATGGAGCTGGGACATATGCACAAAGATACGCAGATGACAATGTCGTCATGGTCAAAGGTAAGTTTCCTAACTCACTTGAGGAACTGATTAATTTCTATTTTGGATGTATCAGTAACTGGTGTAGGAGAGAGGGCCTTCAAGTCAATCCCTCCAAAACAGTCGTCGTTCCACTTAGTAAAAAGAAGTCCATGTACAAGGAGGATTTATGGCTGGAGGGAACCAGATTGGTCGTTTCAGAGTCGGTGAAATATCTGGGTGTGATCATGGATAGGAAGCTGACGTGGAGTGCCCATCTTGACCATGCAATTTTAAAGGCAAAGTCGCAATATTGCATAAGATGGTGACGAGGCGCAATATTGGACATTAATGGGGACTATAGCCCTTTGGATATACACGGCTATTGTCAGACCTCAACTGATATATTGTTGTCTGGTATGGTGGCCAAAGGCTACTCAGGCTACAGTGGGCAGTAAATTGGCAAGCTTGCAGCGGCTTAGGGGCTTGTTGGTCACTGGTGCCTTTAGGAGCACACCTACAGCTGCTCTGGAGGTTTTATTACACCAGCCGCCTTTTGACATTTTCATAATGTCAGAGGCGCGACAGGCTACCTATAGGCTTCGTAATCTTGGCGAATGGAGGGGGAGCATCGTTGAGATGGGGCACTCCGAGATCGTCAAGACAGTTCTAAAAGACTCAGTGTTGGACATGCTACCTGATAGCATTCGCACTCAGTATGTCTTTACTCAACCTCTCACAGTTCTTCTCCATTCACGAGAGGATTGGGAAGGTGACAAGCGACCGGTACGTCCAGGTCAGATTGTCTGGTACACACAATCAGGCATGATCAACAGTCTGGATATGGAGAATACTGCGAAACCACTGGGGCAGCATTCAATGCTAGCCTAGGTAGGTATTGTACAGTGTTCTAAGCTGAGATCTGTGCAATCTCAGCATGTGTTCATCTAGTATTAGAGGATTGGGGAAACGCCTTCTTTCGGGACCAGACCTTGTACTGACAAAGACACTTGTTCAGTTTAACAGGAGGTCACTGAAGCAGGTCGTTACCAAGATCACCAGGCACGGCCATATCCGGAACCATTTACATAAGGTGGGATTGTTACAAATCTCGCCTGATTGTCATTTGTGCGGGCGGGGTGTTGAAAACATATTCCTTGATTGCGAAGTCCTGGAGGCCAAAAGAAAGAGACTCTTTGGACCTCAGCAACCAGATCAGGAGTTCAAACAGGACACCTTACACAAGATGCTGGAGCTCGTTAAGGGTACTGGAGTCTGTTTAAGGTGAAGTGATAGGGATACACAAAAAGCTTTTTAGCTGACGTGTCGGGGGCAATAGAGCCACTGTTAACCCCCACAAGGGGAAACAAATTTGGAATTTTATAGTCTTAAATTGAAAAGAGGATAATATATATATATATATATATATATATATATATATATATATATATATATATATATATATATATATATGCATATCAGTGGTGAAAAGTTAATTTAAATATATAGTATAAGCATTACTTACAGCTTACAGTTCTACAACATTTGAAGAATTTAAAATTTTTCCTTTTTATTATTTTAATTGTGTAATTAATTATATAATTCGCCAATACAGTATTCGTTAATAACATAGAGTAAACATTATTGTTGCTCCTGTCTTTAGTTTACATAAAACTTTAAATTAGACCCAAGTCTTCCCTAAACATTTAGTTTACCGTTAATAAATACTTCACCTAAGTATTATTCCCAGACAGTAGCTTATTAAAACATTTCCAGAAGCTAGATTTAATAATTTCTCTATAATCAAAAATAAACGTAATACATAAGCTATAATGCATTTGACACTTAACACTGACTTCTTGGTAATTGATAGATATAACATTATTATTATCTGGCTGGGAAATGGTGAACTTTTTTATGACCTTAGATTTTAAATAGTAGCCTATAACTGTAACTTTTAGTTTAAACATTTGAGACCCTTAACGAGGCTAAATATTAAATTCTGGGTATATATACGATTGTTATTCAGTAATCATACATTGGATTAAACAATTATTATAAAAGAAGTTAAACATAACCAACAGAAGTTTTTATTAGGTCTACGTTTTCATACAAAATGTAGATATGGCTCAAGGTTGTTATACAGCCTGAGTTATATAAGGTCTGCATATTAGCCTTGGATATGGCTGCTGTCTCTAAAAAATCCCTCTTCGAGAGATGTAATTTAATATAAACCAGTATCGGAAAAAATGACAAATGCAGTCAAGAGTTCATTTTCGATTTTGTATTTATAGTACTTCTGAATTATAAGATAATTTTTATAATTTGAATATTTTGGTACGTTCATTTGACTTATAAATTAATAGGCAGGCCTGTGCTATAAGCCAAGAGTGGCCAAAGTGTTGATCGTGGGGTCTCGTGAAGTCGATTATTTGTTCTAATCCAAAATACGGCTTATTACAACCTAAAATTTTACAGGAATAAGATTTTAATTAGTACGGTAGGATGGAGACCGTGCCACAGTGCTTGCTTGCGCGTAGGTAGACCCTTGTTACAGTAACATCTCAATGAAAAGAAAATCTATAGGTAAATTAAACAATAATTTGCAATCATATATTGTATAAATGGTTGTCGAAAATTAACGTTTAAAAAAAAAATTATTAAAAAATGTTTCTATGTTTATTTCTTGAACTTACAAAACTACGCACACTACTAGAAATACATCTTTTACTATTAAAGAATTCTATTTAGAAAATGAGCTATTCTAGCTGCTATTATGGCGCTCATACCGAGGTCGAGACTGGGATTTAACCCAATACATGGAATGAACGCTGATCCTGACCTCGAGAATACTTTTTGAAGGGTCGTTCAATGCTGGTCCGATTTTATTCAAACTGGGTACAAAAATTGATTTCGGTGATAGCTTATAAATCAAATAAACCATGTAATAAATGAATAAAATATTCATTTGGGATAATTTTAAGTATTTGAGAGAAAATATTACTAGAAACATGGCCGAAAAACTGGCAATAAAAAATAGAGCGAACAAATTAAAGTAGGCCCTAAAGTTAACTTGGGGAACGTATAAGAAAAAGTCGCTTTCCATAAAGTCGAAAATCAGACATTATAATACGGTCACAAGACCGGAAGTGACTTATGTCGCGGAAACTTTATTTAATCTAAGAAGCCGAAACAGAACAAAGGAGCTTAAAAAAGTGGAAAGGAAAATATTGAGAACCATTATCAACAAAAAACACATGGTAGAAGGAAAGACGGTATATAGATACACGGTAGGGGCCACGCGCATTTCCCCCCCACCACTTGCCGGCTGAAGTACGTCATCGAATCCCTGATCGAATCTAGCTCAGACGTAGTGTTCAGTAGAAAACAGTTTGTAATGTTAGTGTTAGTAACTGTATTATAGTAATTACAATAATAATTCCTTATATCTAACATTAATAACGCTGAATTACTTTACTTACTGAATTCGCTCATTGTCAAAACAGAAACTTTTTATTTTATACAATATTACATAATATTAAAGTAAAGTAAATTATAGGTCCATAGCTTGAAAAATTTCAGGTTATTTTTTGTTTGAAAGTTAAAAGCACATCACACATGAATTACGTATCTGCGGATTTTCCGTGATAATTATGTGGTTGACTGTGAAAACGCACATCTCAAATAAAAAATTAACAACAAATTAAATAGCAAATAGGCGTATGCCTATTATGCAAACAGTAAAATAAAACATACGTATTTCTTAGAACTTATATTTCAACACGTATTATCAGAAAAAATATTCCTAAACTTAGTAACATTGCTTTGTAAAGCCACATTTTTATTTTTAACCGAGGCCAGTTCTTGTAATGCAAGTTGAATTTGTTCCTTCAAAAGTAAATTTTCATTTCTTAAACATTTCATTTCCTCTACAGAGGCATTATTTACAACGATATTTGTAATAAAATTACTGACTACGGAAGGGTGGGTTTCATTTACAGAATTACACGTTACAATTGCACCAACGTCATTTCCATTTACAGGTGATTTACCTGGTAGATTTCCATCGGACTCGTCAATAAGTTTTTTTAATGTTTCTTGGTTTTCACGTTTTTTAATCCTTGCAGCTCGTTCAGAATCAAAACATTTATTTTCAACCGTGCTAATGTTAAAACGTGGAATGACACCGGATTTCAGCTGTTTTTTAGGTTTCGTATTTAGTAATTCGGATTTAAAATCCCTTTCGAAATCATCGTCATTAAAATGAAGTGAACAGACTTTAACATTATCAAAATTAAAATGATCTGCTCGTTTACACGCATGAACCCACGCTTTTCTCAGGCCTTCGTCTTTTGGAATTCTGTGAAATGTAATTCCTTTCCCTTACAATTCTTATCACTATTATAGCAATTGGCAATAGCGCAATTAGGCATTGTTATGCATAGACAATTATACAACAGCAAACAAAACAAATTATGTATTTTTTAGGATTCAAAACATAGGCTAATTAAATCTTTTCTTACACTTATTAAACCTCGACCACAAAACACAATTATCGCCTTTTATTTACACAAAAACACCTTTTACTTACAACAAATACTCACATAAACACACCGAATCTCCAACTACATTTACAGAACACCGCATTGTTAAACGGGAAATTACAGAATGTAACAGTGAAGATTCAGTGACGTCACTCGCGCGGTAGTCTACTGCGCACACCCACCGTGGCCCCTACCGTGTATCTATATACCGTGGAAGGAACCATGCCAAGTTCAGCCATCTATCAGGATAATGAACATCTGTTAGATAATATTAGAAAGAGGAGACTGGCTTTTAATGACACCTAATAAGGCTACAAGAAGAAAGACTGACGAAGAAACTCCTAAATTACCAACTCAAGATGAAAGTAAAGAATGAGTGGCTTAAGGAAGTGGAACAGGACCTAAAAGAATTAGGGATATCGAAGGAACGTCTGAAAGAAGGAAGGGAAAAACCAATCCTTAGGGATAAAAACACTAGATTAAAATTTAAAGAAGGAACAAAAAGAGTTGCCTTTTACTCGGAGGAAGTTAAACTAAAGATATCTATAAGACTGAAAAAGTATTGGGAGAATCTCAAAAACCTAAAAGAACCAAAGTTGAAAGCCCAAAAGAACCAAAATTGACTAAATGTGCTCCATTGTGAGCTAAAAAGGAAAAAAATGAATAAAATGCTGGACATACATAAATATAGGTTTCATAAATGTATTTAAAATTCAAGAAACTAAATCTAACAAAATGAAAATTATATCATATTTTTTTGAAAAAAAATCACTAGAAGTTTTGTTTTGAACTTTAGGCCTAATGCATTCAGAAGTCAAAAATTACTTTTACTTTTAAAAAATAATATTAGTAATTTTTTGTAGTTAATTCAGTATCAACAGGTCTCAAATTACTCTGCAAAATAGTTTAATATAAATCAGTATTACCATGAAAGATGCTACAAGTAATTGTTACTTTGTAATCATCCTTCTTTAATTGGTAAGAACAACATTGTAGTGAGCAACATGGATATTGTAGTGAGCAACATGGATATTGTAGTGAGCGAGGGTATAACGGAGAGAAGGGAAAGGGCAAAAGGGGATGGCAATATTGCTGTAAATAAACTGCATTTTTGATATACTAACTCTATCTTATTTCAGCCGCCTCGGTGGCCTAGTGGATAGCGTACTAGGCTTTCACCCCGAGGACCCGGGTTCGATTCCCGGCGAGGGCTTGGCATTTTCATACGCTATAAATCATCCCATCGTCTGCATTAGCCCAAGTGTGCACAATAGTCGGACGTTAAAAAAAAAAAAAACAAAAAAAAAAGATAGATTGTTCAGATCTATCTTATTTCATAAATCTGAACAAAATCTCAGTTAATGAATTTCGTACCTTGATGAGATTACTGTATGTATTTATTTTTCTATGGTTAGGCTTAGGGCTAATGTATTTCATTTCAAATAATAAAAGAAAGTTAATTATGAAAAATGACGCATCATTTACTTTTTGAAATAAAAAAATCTCAAAAAATTTTAAAAACTATCTGCTAAAAACTGCAAATAAAATATTACACTTTATTCTATGTATTATTATACTAGTACAGTATATTCAAATTTATAATACAGCTTGGTAAAGTAAATTATATAGTGTATGACTTATCTTTTTAGTCTGAATGTCTATACCAATAATTAATTAGAAACATTCTCTCCAACAATAACTGACATTATCATTTTAAACAAACTTACTGGCTTATGTCATCTTCTGCTGCTATTTTACACTTTAACCCCGATTTCTGACGTTACAGATAATAAAATGCTTATTTCTAAGAACTAATTTAATCACAGTTAGCACTGAGACTGCTCACTGTTTACTGTTCAGTACATAATTTGCAATATCAATCCAAAACATAATGGGAACGCTGGTTTTATTATTTCTTCTTCAAGTAGCACTGGCTACTTACGCATCAGGTAGGCCTAAGTGTTTGTTTAAGAAAGGCATTTTAATGGTAGCAAATAGACAGTAGTTATTTTCGAATTTCAATTCAAAATGAGCTATATGAGTAGTTTTTTTATGTGGTGAAACATTTCGCGAGCGCGCACTCACACACACCGCGATATAACAAAAAACCGTAACACGCTATTGTAGGATTATATTATAAATAATATTCAAATAAATGAAAAGTGATCAATAGCTTTTTTCGAACTCATCTCAATTTAGTTGCAATCTGCCATTTTGTATAGCCTATATTTTTTTAAATAACGCACTGTAACTCTAAAAATAGATAAGATGTAGAGTTCGAATTTGACATAAGCCTTTAATATCTTACAATTTAAAAGTCTATCAAACACAAATACTTTATTATTATTTTAATTAAAAATGGTGAACGTTTACAACTTTCAAAGTCAAATACCTTTGAAAACAAAAACATTAAAAAATGATATACATATAATTTATAATATACAGTATATATATATATATATATATATATATATATATATATATATATATATATGTGTGTGTATATACATATGTGTGTGTGTGTGTGTGTGTGTTTTAGAAAGTTCAATTCGTAATTTTAATTTGGATTTGATTCTAACTTGGCAAAAAATTGATTTTGGTAATAGCTTGGACACATAATTTAACCATAAAACATCGTTTAATAGTATCAAAATTGCGGCAATTTCTTATCTCAAACATCCACATCGTTTTTGTTATAAATATTTTTGAAAATCTGATTTCAGCTTGTAATCAGCATTAAAAAAACGTATAAATAAGCATTTTAAATTTCCAAAATTAATTGGAATTATGAAATTTAATTTGACGGTAGTCAGAGTTCATTTTCGTATTTTCAATGTAATTTTAAAGTTTATAATGCTAGTACGCATATGAAGAGTTTAATGCTGTTTATAATAGCGATTGAAAAAAGATTAAGAGAAAAATATTAATTTTGGAAATTCGCTTCGATCACGTCAATGAGGCTACTATGTTGATGTTATTGTTAAATTGAAAGTATACACAACTGATATTAAAGAAATAGATACTTACCTACATTTTAAACAAATATAAAACATCAAATGTATAATACAAAACAATAAAAACAATATAATACATCCAACTGTTAATTGCATTAATAATTGTGAAGGTTAGACAGGGCATATAGTACAACGACGGAGGTAATTGTTAATTTAAATATTTATTATGAATTTATTTATATATGGTAATAACCTAGATATATTTAAGTACATCCATTCTTGTCTATTTTGTGTTACATGGGTAGGGTCGGCCTATATAATGTGTAGTATAATGAGATTAGTTAGGCCTATACTTTAATCATTTATTATTAATGTTATTTATACGTCGTACATAATTATAAAAAAATAAATAGCCTACTAAATATAAAAACGTTAAGGTCAGAAACGGGTTTTTGAACTCGCGTAGCGTACGTTACTTTTTCAACGATAATTTTGCAAATTAAGGGCTTTAAAAGTGCACATTTTTTATTTAGGGGGGAGGAATTTAACTATGTAACGGTTAAATATATAACATATTTAATCCTATAATAATAAAGGATATATTATCCTATATAATAATAATAATAATCCTGTATGCATGTTCAGCGTGTCTCGAAAACGGCTCTAACGAATTTCACAGAATTTCGTACATAAGGGTTTTGAAGAGTGCAGATTCAATCGCGCTAGGTCTCATGCCCGTAAAAAATCGCAAAACGGCGAATTTCTAGTCATAAATTTACATTGAGTGTATACTCAATGTAAATATATTGCCGGTTTCTACGTAGAAAAATTCATTTTCCTAGAATCACATTAGGTTCAAGCAAAAGTAAACTTGGATGCACAATGCAAAGACATAAATTTCCCGTTAGAAGATAAACTACTCATAAAAACTAGTGGACTAGTTTTGATTCGTTGTCTACCTTGTATCCAATATCCATACTTCAATATCCATAAAACGTTGTATCCAATATCCATACTTGGCAAAGCCAATTCCATTTAATATATAAAGAAGTTGTCGAGTAGGTGTTCACTTTTCCTGGAACAAACAAAAATGTGGGCACAATTCTTGCAACTGATATTAAAGTAGGTCCAGTAGAGGTATTATTCAATTATTCAGTCTTCTACAGTTTTTCATTGAGTGATGATTCTATTAAGAGATTAAGATTGTTTAATGTTTTCTTGTAATTTAATAGTATCAGTACAAGCTTCGTACGAACGGATCTGTATTGCTGCATCAAATCGAAGTCTAATCAAATAGTGATATATTTTATCACATTCATTCATTTGTTCTAAATAATCATTGTTTATGCGTGTCGAAGTGTGTTTATTCATTAATTATTAGTTCAAGTGAAAAACCTGAGAGAGTTCTGTGCTATATGTTTCACAGTGTTCCAATAACTGCGTTTAATTGATTTCTTCAAAAATCAGTGTTAAAGCGTGTAGACAAGTGTTTATGCATTAGGAATTTGCTGAAGTGAATAGTATAAAGGGGTTTGGTGCTCTGTGCTCTACAGCGTATCAATAACTGCTTTTATTTGAATTTTTTTAACACCACACTCATATTTCTTTAACCTTATTTATTTTGTTCACTCACAAAATTTAATTTTTCACACGAAAAGCAATATTAAAAAAAAAATTTTTAACGAAAACCTTATACTTTTAGGCTTTTTTAGTTATAAACTGTAACTTTTTTGTTTGTTTTTCGCATGAATATTGAAACGTACGTTATGTACATTACAAAATTTTATCAGCACATTTCTCACAAAATTTAACTTTATAACACAAAATTTACCTATTTTTGAAGTATATTTACCTATTTCCGAAAGAGATGTTTTAAAAAATTATACTGCATTTACTTTGAACTTACCTAATTTACATTTGAACAATGTCAGTGTTTCACAAGGTTTTATTTCGAGTAGTCATGTTGATTTGCCCATTTCTGAAATTAATGTTTCAAATGAAGTCAGACCAGGCAGAGACCAAAATTCCAAATAAAGACCTTTAACTTTACAAAAAAAAAAAAAAAAAAAAAAAAAAAAAAAAAAAAAAAAAAAAAACTGAAGAAGAGGGACAAAGGCTGCTAATTTAACTATTAAGTAGTAGGGTCATAGCACTGCTTCCGATCTCCTACAGTGCTAACAGCTAACTGCTAACTGTTAACCTCTGCTGCTAACTGTTGAACTGTGTTAAGCATTGAGGCTGCTAATCTAACTGTTAAGCAGCAGGGTCATAGTACACTACTTTCGACCTGCTACGGTGCTAACTTCAAATGACATCGAATAATAATCGGTTATTTCCTAACTAATGTTTTGTGATACCGATTACAATTAAATTATTAGTACTGAACAACAGTCGGGACGACATCAAATAATAGTCTTTTTATACCTTTTTACTTTTTTTATAATACCTTTTATAATACCTTTTTATACTTCGGACAGAGAAGAAAGTACAAAAAAATCCACTCTAAATATTTACCCTTTAATAAAGATTTAAACCTAGTGTTAACAATAGCCAAATATTTATGTAAGATTAAGATTAAACACTAGAGGAAGAGATAATTCAACCTCCGGCACTACGATCAACTGTCTTATTGTGCAACTAAACCTCTTAAATACCTAGATCAGCAGATTTGTGCCCCTAATAAGTTCCAGCAACCCACCGACTAGCTTACTCTGCTGAAGATCCCTAGGATATTGAAAACCAAAAACCCGTAGCCTCTTGCCAGCAAGAGCCTCACAATCATAAATTATGTGTCCTGCAGTTTCCTCCTCCTTCCTGCACAATCTACACACGGTTTCTCCATGGTACATACCTATCCTATTCATATGCACCCTCAGGCCACAGTTCCCTGTTATGAGCCCTATGATCCTCCTGAGTTGTGCTCTGTCCAGGACATCTGCTGCCGCTTGAGTCCTCCAAAGGAACTTTGCTTAAGAGGCATTTACTATGGGAATGCCCATGAAGGTTATTCCATCTTACTTGGTGTTGATTAGTAATCCACCTATTAATAATAGACCTGGTTAATGATTGAGAGATTCTTAAAGCCAGCTCAGGTCCGATAAACTGAGATACAGATCCAAGTCCAGCCAGTTGGTTTGCCTCCTCATTACCCTCAACTCCCCTATGCCCTGGAACCCAGTGAAGAGTTACCTAGTTGCCCAGGGACAGAGTGTTGAAGTTCTTCCAACACTCCCAGACCAGCTTGGACTGTATTGTAGGACCCGCAAGTGCTTTTATTGCTGCCTGACTATCGGTATGAATATGAATATGTGCCTTCTTGATGCTCCGATTCAAGTTCTACCAAACATAGTCATTAATGACCATCACTTCAGCCTGGAATACTGTTGTATGCTGTCCAGGGTAATAACTTTCTTTAACCCCGGTCTCAAACCGTACACCCCAACATCAGTGCCTGACTTTGTCTTGGAGCCATCTGTATATCACACTATGTCTTGAGGTTTTTCCAACACACAATTCCTCCCAAAGGCCAAATTAACATCAAAGGGTCTATATACTATGTGCCTTTAACTATCTGATCCGTCCCCCTTAACAAGATTGGGTCATTGATCTTGTCTGTGATTCTAGTATGCCCAAAAGTAGAGGTGAGCCAGACACCACCACCCTGCAGTCTATGAGATACTTTACATGCCTCCCCCATGAAAAAAGGTCAATAGAGGGAAACCCAAGAACGATCTCCATGGTCACCATTGGTACAGTGTCCATACAGCCGATGATATACAGGCAGGCCAACCTCTGCAACTTGGTCACAGACTCTCTGGCTCCCCTCTGCTCAACCAAACCACAGCACCATAGCACACCATAGGTCTAATGATCCCAGTATAGATGTACTTCATCATTCCTGGTCTCAATCCCCAAGTTTTACCAACCATTCTTCTCACTGCCATTAAAGACTTATAGGCTTCCCCATGATGCGCCCTAGATGAGCATTCCAGGTTAACTTAGTGTTCAACACGAAGCTTAGATACTTCACCTCATTCACAACTGGAATTGTCTCCCCAAAGAGCTGAAGCCCTCCTAGATACAGTGTAATCTGCTTCCTAGTAAATGGAACCAGAGTAGTTTTCCACCAGTTATAGGGCTCTCTTCATGAGATCTACCACTGTAGTTTCATGCCTCCCCTGGATTAGCACCACTAAATCGTCGGCATATCCTTGAGTATAGCATCCCTCTGACAAGAGAAAATTCAGGAGTGAGTCCACCACCAAGTTCCATAAGACAAAACTCCCCGATGGGGACAGCCCCTGACAATATTTATATTTTTAAATAAAATATTTATGTAAATAAAGTGTTATTAATGGAAATAAAAGTTGTTTACTTAAATTGTGAATATTTTTGTGTTCCAGAAATAGATGTAACCACAATATACTATGTCGGCGACAATTACAATAATACACAAGAAAGTAAGTTTTATAATTAATTACAATGCTTTGATAATAAATATTTGATTACTATGAAATGATATTTCAAAAGACTTAAAGTCATATTAATAAAATAACATAATTTATTGACATGTATTAAGTTATTATTTTTTAAAATTTTAAATATAAAGTATCAAATTATCGTTATTTAAAAAATAATAATTTTGAATTCTTGTGATTAGAAAGAGATTGTTATTATTATGTTATTACACAAAAATATATTACAGCTGAATCTTTCATAAACAAATGTTGATTTTTAATTACAGAAGAAACAGTTGAAGTACACTTACGTACAAATAGCAGAGGACTACCCATCATAGATAAAAACGGCATGACTATTATAGGTTAGTGACTTCTACAAAAATTGATTTTATAATTTTATTGTATTTAGCATTTCTGTAGTAAATTTCCTGTACACATGAACGTGAACTGTTATTTGTTCACCTCATATCACAGTGTCATTATTATTATAATGGCATATGTGATCACTCTGTTCAGTTGTTAATACTGTGCATGTTTTCTTCATTATGTGATTTTACACACTTAAATTAATAGCATGCTTTTAGCACAATTTAATTAAAATTAATAGCATAATTAATTAAGAGCTTACTACTATAACCCTGAAGCTAATATTTCACTATATTAGGAGTAGCAACTTGGGCAGTTGGTCGATTTCGCATCGTTGCCACATAGTGCATATTAGATGTGACAATTTTGTGCAGCTCTATGCTCTTCGCTTCCTGACCTGATTATACAGTTAATACTTGTCCTTAGGAGAAAATTAAATTTAGTAAAGGAAGGACGTTGAGCTGATTTAATTTTATCCCATTAAAAATGGCCAGGTATAATTTTTGAAATTAAAAAAAAAATTTAATTAAAACAGATTATGAATGATTTTTTCAAGAAATTTTTTTGTTTCTTAAGAAGAGAAGTTTCGTCAGTGGTAAAGTTGGATAAAACAATATTTCTATATTTTATATTTAAACATTTTTTTTCATAGTTATTAATTGTTTGCTCACTTTTATAATTTTGATAATGTATTTAGAATCACTTACATTATAAATTGAATTTTCATCATCTGTAAATAGATTTATAAGGAAGGAAATCGTTAAAAATTCTTGTAAGAATAATGTAGGCTTTAGCCCTTGTTTACCTTCTAAGGGAAAGTTAATCTCAGTTTTATAATTTTGACAATGTATTTAGACCCTGTTATATGTATTCATTAAATTTTTGTCACATAATGGCAGGAAATGATAGAATTGAGTATAAGCTGTTCTGTAAATAAGAGAAAGAGGTTGACCAAACATGTAAATTTCTAACAAATTATTAAAATTGTAATTTTAATTCCTAAGAAAGTCTACTGAGTCTTCCAACCCCAAACCCCAACTGACACTCATAGAGGAGTAATAAGTAAGGTTTTCGGTATTTTCAACAATATATTAAACCACTTTTACATATTCATACAGAATTTTAGTGATCTATGTTAACAGGAAATTGTAAAACTAAGTATATGGCTTTTGAGGATTGCAACCCTACTTCAATCCCTTATAGATGTAACATTTATGAACATGTTATAGTTTTTCGATTTAGGGCATATGGTATTAATATGCCAAATTCCACCTTTCTATGATACTGAAAAGTTGGAAAATTAGTGATGAGTCAGTGAATGAGATCTATACTTATTTCTTGTAAATATAGATTACTTCGTCTATCTCATCGCAGCTTCACCTGCTCAATTTTAAGATTGGGAATCTATCTCTTGATTTGTTAATAATTTAGTAATTTATTATTATTATTATTATTACTATTATTATTATTATTGAGAAAGGATTTAACAATACAAACATTTAACTTTTAGAGGACGAGGTTTTTCAATAGTTCGACCATCCAGTGCACACAGGATACTATTTGGAAAAAATAAATCCAAATAATTTTTATCCATCCTGTTTATCCTGTTTATTTATCCATAAACAGGGAGGCGTCACGAAAGGAATTATGGAAAATGTTGAAATACGTGTTTCATAATTTGTATTTAGGAATATTTCTGTCAAGTTTGAAAAAATCCATTAAAAACTATTTTCTCAAATGCAAACATTTATACCTCTTAATTTATTTTTGTTCTATTAGGGATGAATTTGGAAAAATTCTGAATTACATGTTTCATAATTTGTTTTAGAATTTTTTTGTTTAATTTTAAGAAAATCAGGTATTTTCTTTTCTTCAATGCAGATATTTATACCTCTTTTTATATTCTTATTTTCTTAGTGGATGAATTCGGAAAAATGGTGAAATACGTGTTTCAATATTTGTGTTTTAGAATATTTATGTTTAGTTTTAAGAAAATCCAACACAAAAATATTTTTCTCCATTGCAAACATTTATACCTCGTTTCATTTTTGTTTTTTTAAAGAGTTAAATCAGAAAAAATACTAAAATACCTGTTTCATAACTTGTGTTCTAGATTTTTTTTTAATATTAAGATTTTTAAAAACAGATTACAAGAAATCTGTTACGAAGAACTAAAAGAAAGAGTGAGGAAGAAAACAGCGATAAGAGAGAGGATAAAAAAACGAAAATGGGCTAAATTAACATATACGGGGAAAGAGGCATGCAAATTTAAGAATTTTTTTTAGAAAATGTGATATAGACATAGCAATAGCTACAAATAATACAATGAGGAACAAACTGACAAAGAATATAGAAGAAAAGGACAAATATAGTAAGAATGGGGTATGCAGAATACAGTCCTATGTGGATGCAAGGCAGTGTACATAGGACAAGCGGGACGAAAATTTATAACTAGGTTTAAAGAACATGTAAGATCATTCAAATACGGTAAAAATGATTCAAATTATGCATCACATTTAATAAAAGAGGGACACATACCTCGAGAAATAGAAAACTCAATGAAGGTACTACATATGGCAGAAAAAGGAAGACGTATGAACATTTTAGAGAACTTGGAAATTTCTAAATCTAAATTAAAGGGAGATTTCATAATAAATGAACAGATACCGTCACAAGCAGATATTACGTTTAAAAATCTAAAAATTTTCAAAAATTAACAGGAGGGATGACCGTTGAAGAGAAAGTTTGAAAGGAGCCAATCAGAAGCAAGCAAAAACGTATGATTTTGAAGAGCCAATCAGAAGCGAGGACGTCAGGTTTAATGTACACGTGTTGAATAGAGTAGGGGTACGAGGTGGAGATATAAAATTATAAATAGGACGGGCCATAATATTGGTGACCAGTATAGATATAGTTTTTGAAGATGGAGATTCTCCGAAACGTGTCAATGAAAGTAGAATTGACGAAGCTAGGGAAGGCAGATCATTATACTGAACATAGTAACTACACTTACTACTTTAACACTTTACACTTCCATTTACATTTAGGGATTTGCTGTTCTTGTCCGGTTATGCCGGGGAGTTGTGAAACTGCTTGGTTTCCTTTGGCTGGGACAAGTACATAGAACCAGATGTGTGCCTGGCACTGCTGAAGACCTCTGACTGGACAAGTTCTGGGACCGAGCAGCCTACAGGCACCTGTAAAGCACCTGGGTGTTGAATTATGTTTATCAGAGCCTATAATTGGGTCTATCAAAACATGTGGTTATAGTCTGTGAGTACATAGATGGTGGTTATCATTAGTACTTGGGATTGGAGAGTCGTAATTTTGTACCACAACTCATTCTTAATTATCGAGGCATGTTGAAGACATGTATTTCGGCTCCAAGATATTGGCAATCTAGTTTTAGATCGAGCCTCCTGGACTACTGATGATTCTGGGCTCAATCTGTACCATTTGTTCGAGATATCTTCACTCATGAATCGCTTGGGAAAAAAACAATGGAGCCCTACAGAACCTTGAATTCTGCAAAAGGAGCAATAACATGCAGAGATCTTCTCCATTTAGATCTGGAGGAGATCAAGTCAGAATTAGCTTGAGAGTCAGTTTATATAAAACGTATTCTCCATAAAGAGAACGAGAAACAATTCATACTGCTTTCCTCATACTGACTTTTGGAAAGCCTGATACCCTGGAATACATATTTTCCGGATATCAATGGCTTTCTGTACGATCTTAAGTGCCAAACCCAAAACGATCCTTCAAGTGTCAGGGCTTTGGACAAGTGAGTTCCACATATAGAAAGCCAAAACTCCACATGTATGTGGTAATTGTGGTTCTAGTGCCCATGGGAGTAAAAATTGCATGAATGACCCAAAGTGTTCCAATTTTGATGGAGATCGTCCAGCTCGCTCCTTTAACTGCCCAAAGTTCAAGGAAGAGAAAGCAATTTTAACTATCATGGCAAGCGATAAAATATCATTTCTTGAAGCAAAAAAAAAAGACAGTTCAAACGTTCCAGAGTGAGTATTGAGAATAATTGTTTACTGCTATCGTGTCTAGCAGCAAGGTCTCTTGTAATTTCGAAGAGCTGACTAAAAGCATCAAAGCATTGTTGGAACAGATAGCTTGAACAGGTAGCTTAACTACTGATACTGATTTCTACTGGTACTCCTCCTTCATCCATTTCTAAAGGTTATGTATAATCAAACTGTTCCACTTCTAAAGAAATTCAAACCACCAAGCTAATTTGTGCCCACCTATAGTAGAAGAAAAAAACACAGGCAACGAAATTGTAAAGAAAAATACAGCTAAAAATTCTAAAGAAGGAGCATCTTCTAAAGTACCTCCTTTAAAATGCAAGCTATCCACAGTATTGATTCGATGTCAGTAGCCTCGGATAAACTTAAAGATAGATAGACACAATGCAACTGAATTCAATCCTGTTCTATACTTGGTTATTACATTTTAATGTCTGCAAATACAATCAATCATAACGTGATACAATAGAATATTAATGGAGTAAGGAGCCATATTGAGGATCTAAAAGTACTTGTCAGAAGTGGAACACCTATGTTAGTGTGCCTTCAAGAATTCCACCTGCATGAATCTCATATCTTTGGTTTGAGGAGTTATTCCATTACCATAGTCTGATTTCATTATGGAGGAAAGAGCCAAGAGTGGTGTCACCATATTGACTCATAATTCCATAGAGTCGGTTCCAGTTAATGTAATAACACCTTAACAAGCTGATGCCATTCAGATAACCGTCCCATTCAAACTTACTATCTGTTGCCTGTACTTGCAATTTAGTTACAATTTCCAAACCATGAAGTGTATGACTTAAAATTGCAGTTACTACCACCGATTTTAATGATAGGCTATTTTTAACACTCATCATACTTCATGGGGTTCTTCATTCTGAACCCTCTACGACGTACTCTGGAGAAGTACGTATGGAAAAGATGAGGTCCAAATTGGATTTATGACTTCTTAATAATAGTTCCCATACTCATTTAACAGCGTCTACTGGCAATTGGAATGTTGACGACTTGTCATTCTGTAGTCCCATTTTGGCAACAAAGTTTGAATGATCAGTATTACCCAATCTTTACAGCAGTGATCATAATCCCATTATTATTTCATTTTGTAATTTCCCTTGACCGAATCAACATGTTGGATTCTGAAAAAGCAAATTGGGAGGAATTTATAAAGAAATTTGTATTACCAGATATTAAAACGTATAACTGTATAAACACAGTTGTTGACAAATTTACAAAAAATATTTTACATGTAACAAAAAACACTATATCTAAATCCTCAACATGTCCTCCACGGTCTCTTGTTCCTTGGTGGAATGAGGACTGCAAGGAGGCTTTATATTTACATAGGAAAGAACTGAGAAGATTCAACAGAAGTCCAACAAATAAAAATCTTGAGAGATGTAAAATTCTTCAAGCTAAAGCGCATAGAGTTTTCAGACAAAGTAGAACGGATTCTTGGATGCAGTATATTGAAACAATATGTAGAACAACACCTACATCTGTAATCTGGAAGAATATGCACTCTATATTTGGCCCTACCCAATCTTCGGAGTTGATGGGTCTTAAACAGGCGAATGGAATATTATTTTTTCAGTGTTTTTATATTGTAAATTTATTAAAGTAATCTTTTGCTAGCTTTTCCTATTCTACCGCATTTAACACTGCCTTTTGTAAACACTAAAGTGCAGTAGAAGCAGTACTGTTCACCTTCAGAATATCTAGAGATTCTTCTCTAAATAAACTGTTTACTCTACACGAGCTAGAATCTGTATAAGCTTCTACTACAGATTCAGCTCCCGGTTGTGACAAACTCGAATATTTCATGATTAAAAATCTTCCAAAGTCAGGTAGACTTGCTATCCTCCAGATATACAATCATATGCTCGTGGAGCATACTTTCCCTGATGCTTGGTTGGAAGTTACAATAATTCCTATTCTTAAGCCAGGTAATAGTAAGGTGGTAGAGAAAATGGTAAATCATCACCTTGTTTGGTATTTAGAAACCAATAATTTACTTTGCAAAGAACAGTTCAGCTTCATGCAAGGACAGTTTTCTATGAATCAGTCGGTTTTGTTAGAGCCTGCAATACAAAATGTCTTTCTCTTGCATCAGATGCTTGTTGCTGTTTTCTTCGATCTAGAGAAAGCAGAGACATGGCCTGGAGAAGAGGAATTCTGAATATATTAAAATGATGGGGTACACAAGGTAGAATTCTAGC
Source organism: Callitettix versicolor (assembly GCA_022606455.1). NCBI lineage: Eukaryota > Metazoa > Arthropoda > Insecta > Hemiptera > Cercopidae > Callitettix > Callitettix versicolor. The sequence goes on along the minus strand of CM040185.1, from coordinate 30,255,510 downwards.
TTTCATTAAAAATTTTCTTCATATTAAGTATTTCAGAATGTGACTTGGATCTATATTATCGGATCATTCTACTTAGAGAATGGTGTTCCACAGGGGAGTGTACGTTGTGTTACTCTGTTTGCTATTGCAATCAACAGTATAACCTCTAATTTGCAGTCCCCTGTTTGATGTTTTCTCTTTGTGGATGATTTTGCTATATACGTAAGCACCAGAAATATGAGATGTGGACAAGATCTACTGGCTTCAAATTTTCTGTTGCTAAAACTCAGTATATTGTCTTTAGTTGCCATTAACAGATTCAAGCTCTGTTGATTTATCTTGATAGTATACTGCTTCGGACCACTCCAACCATTCGATTTCTGGGTTTAGTACTAGATGAAAGATTATCTTGGAACCCTTATGTTGTGATTTAAAGTTACAATGTATCAAGATTTTCATTATACTGAGGGTTCATAGTGGTTCTCGGTAGGGCACTGATAATAACAGTATGCTGATTCTTTATCATGCTGTAATTTGTTTGCGAATTGATTATAGCAGCACTGTATATTCATCTACACAACTAAGAACTTTAAAGAAGCTAGATTCCGTCCACCATCACTCTGCAGTCCATCTTATATTTGGTGCTTTTCGGTGTAGTCCCATTGTGAGCATTCTTGCTGAGGCAGGCGAACCATCACTCGATTGATGGAGACAGCAGCTGCAAATAAATTACTTCAGCAGTTTATCACGTAAGCCACTTTACCTTGCATATAATACTGTTTGTAATAATCAATTGTTCCAACGGTATAATGCACATACTCATGCCACTGCTCGTCTAATTGCCTGCATTAGAACTTCCCGTATGCTTGACGTCTTGTGTATTGTAATTCCTCCAATGTTCAAGAGGACGTTTTATTTTGTTCTTACATGGGCAATCATTTTGCCAACCTTCGACTTCTTATAGTGTGAGTACTTGAAACACAATACTCCTGCTGTGGAGTAACAACAAGTGTTTTGCCATCTGATTAATTCGTTTTTTCTACGTAGATTATTTTAAAAGATGGTCCAAAAATCGATAATATTGTTGGTTGTGCATATTACTCAAGAAGCCAAACTTATAATTATGATTTACCCTCAGTTTGTAGTGTCTTTACTGCTGAATAGTTTGCTATCCTCAAGGCTCTGAACAATGTTGTATCTTGTTTACAATATCTTGTTTCTTGTTTTTCAAAAAATTCAATATTGCCTCAGCAATGATTACATTAATGGTTTTTCACCGGGAAAAATAAAATACAAAATGAAAAATAAAACAGTTTTACACACTTTTTTACCTCTTTAGGTTTTTAATATTGGAAATTTTTCTTAGTATACCCCTACATGGTGTTACTAAGGTACCCTGAAAATTTCAAGTCTAACTGTTATAGTTTCTGCTGTATGTTGATCAATCCGTGAGTCAGTCAGGACTTTGCCTTATATGTGTATATATATATATATATATATATATATATATATATATATATATATAATTATTTAAACTAAAGTTACTATATAAGAATCACAACCTATAAAACCTAACATTTGTTCTCTACTTTTACTACTTTATTTTCATTCATGCTTTATTTCAATAGTTTTTATATTTTATTTTGGATATCTTTGTTGAATTTCCTTTAAATTATTCAAAAAGGGAACATACTAAATTGTTCGAATTATTTTCATAAATATACTTATTGAAAATTTGGTAACTTTTTCCTTTAAATAAAATTAGGTGCTCACTAATAAATCTTCTTTAATAATTCAAGACATAATGTGGTAAGAAACTTAAAAATCCAATTTTCTTTTAATTTTAAATAACCTAGATAGCTGTAAAATATATGTATCTTATACAATCAATTTTCAAGTCCTACATAAAAAAGGCATTGAAAAGTTTGTATTTAAATTTATTTTTGTTTTTTCCAGATAATTCTATTAAAGGCAGGTCTTTTAATGTATGTGATAGTAAGAGTTGTTCTTGGGACAGAAAAGGCTGGGAATGGACATATGAAACTGAAGAGACTTCATATGATTATGGTGACTATTTAAAATAATTTTTGATATGTAGCAAGTCTTCACACTAATATAGATTCATGTGAATAGTAAACAATGCAAAAATATTCTAATTTAATATTGTTATTGCCTTCTTAAGTAAATTCATATATGAAAATCTAAGTCGAAGTAACCCAACTATCACCACCTTTTTGGACTACTCAAGGGCCTTTGACACTGTTAACCATCAAATTCTTTTATCTAAACTGCATAACGTGGGTATAAAAGGAGCCTGCCTAAAGCTCATAAAAAGTTACTTGAAAGACAGACCTCAAATTGTCAAAGTAAATGATGATTGACAAAATAATTTAAAGTCAGCCTATTATTTCAAATGTGTGAGTTCCTCAAGGACCAATCTTGGGACCACTTTTGTTCATATGTTATATCAATGAACTGTTGTTGTTAATTGAAGATTTAATGGCATATGCTGATTGACACAGTTGTTACGGCTCATGGGAGAACATGGTTTAAATGTGTACTTTTGCTGTCTACTAAGCTTGATATACGTAATTTACTCCTGACTTTACCAAAATAAATTAATACAATTTTGATAATGCGTTTTTATTACTTTTGGGAATTATGTGGATTCTGTACCTGCTAGTGTGAATATTAAATTAAATCAATATACTCTAAAAAGAGTCACTAGTAATAGGTACCTTGGTGTTACTTATGATCAAAATATCAAATGGGATATGCATATTAACAACATAGTAAATAAAACTAAGTATTTAGTGTATGTTTTTCACAGACTTAAAAATAAACAATCAAAAAAACAGTTATTGCAATTAAACTATCGACTCTTTCATAGCATTGCTGTATATGAAATGATAGGCTGGGGTGGACTTTATAATGGAGCTTTAAATCCATTGGCAAGATTGCAAAAACATCTTCTTAAAAATATTAGGAATATCTGATCAAGATGATAACAAGCCGCTCGAAATCATACAAGTTTTTGTAGTGAATTCTATTGTATATTTATGTAATAAACTAAAGACCGAATATAGTGAAAATTCGATTAATACTCAATTTAAAAGCCTTGGGTTACCTAGGCATTATTTGACAATTGATCAAGATGATAAAAAGCCGCTCGAAATCTATATTGTATTATGTAATTTTAAAAGTGAAAATTCGATTAATACTCAATGATCTATCTAATATTATGTATTAAAAATCATATCTGTATTATGAAAAAAGACTAAAAAACTAAAAAATCAATCAAACAACAAATTAAAAATAGTATTGTGTTAAAAATAGTATAACAATCTTTCTTTAAAATTGAATTAAAAATTATATAAATAAATTAATTTACAATATTGTAGTATAACAATCTTTCTTTAAAATTGAATTAAAAATTATATAAATAAATTAATTTACAATATTGTAACCATCTTATTTAAGTTTGTATTTTTAAGAAAATTTTAAATAAGAATAATTTAAATAATAATTGGGTGAGGTGCTCCTCGCTCTTCTTTTCTGTAGTGTATGCTTATATCTCAAATGTATAATGATATATTTATTTTATATAAACATATATATATATATATATATATATATATATATATATATATATATATATATATATATGACCAATCCAGTTACAGGTATTTATGCCCCTGATAGGTCCTTTTTATATATTTTTATGTATAAAAGGAATTTGGTAATAAATAATAATAATAATTGCTATTTAAATGGGGAATAAAAAAAATTAAGAATTTACCTAACTATATGTTTATATGCATATTATTATTATTATTATTATTATCATCATCATCATCAACAAAAACATGATCATATCATCATCATGTTGTCTTTGTCATCCTCCTCTTCCTCATTATTATTAATTATAAGGGCTACAGTTTCATCTTCCTTCATGCTTAACCTACCATGCTTTGTTTGTACTACATACCTATCCCATTCATGTGTCCCCCTGAGACCACAGTCCCTGAATTAGTCCCATGGTTTTCCTGAGTGACCTTCTGCCCAAAAATCTGACTATCCCTCTAGTCCTCTTAGAGGAAAACTTTTAAAAGATGTTTATGGGAATGCTCTCTAAGGTTGTTTCATCTGTCCATGTTTTTCTTGTTGGTCCATCTATTTATAGCAAACCGTCAAAAACAGATAGGCCTACCTATACTGTCTGTCCGGGCCAATGAACTCAGATGCAGATCCCAATCCAGCCAGCCTGTCACTTCTGCAAGCCCCCTAGGAATTTTAGTTCTTAATGATTCATTTTCTTTTTCTGCTATTTGAATTTCATAAGTAGCTAGAAAAGTATGTCCACCCATTCAGAGACCCGCCCCGTACACATATAGGCTATGTAACTCTGGATCGCCTGTATCCAGAGTTTGTATATTAAAAGCTAAGTTCCTGCTTAGGAAATAACGCAGACAGTGATCAGCTTTATAGACATACCTTGGCAAATGTTACCATGTTATCAGAATAAGAGATGATAGAGCACTCTCTTCTCTTCTCCTGGCCTAGGTCAGCTGTCTAAGATCTTGACTCTAGATTAATCGCACCAACTGAACTGAATCGCGTCAGAACTGAATTCTACTGTGAATGAAATTCGATTTTCTGTGTTGGTAATACCAATAATAATTAGCTATTAATAATGTTGTGATAAGAAATACAAAAGCGTGGGTTTTCTCAATAACAAAACCTGTATATCCACAATTGTTAACTTAAATAACTTACTATATTTATTATATCTATAATTATTATCGCTCTAATAAATTATCAATTTTATATTTTTGAGCTAATTTTTTGTGTAAATTTTCAGGTATCAAAGAAGAGTTAAAATCAGGTTTCTTTAAAGCCCAACCGCTTAATATTAATATTCGTATAAACTTTGAGGGCCATTACCAATATGATTACACTGACATTTACATGGTGATTCTATCCTCTCAAAACCTTCTAAGAGACCTTCCTGGTTTTTACTTAATTAAATTCCAAAGTCCGAGAACTTACTCTGTTTACATAAATTATTGTCATCACAGCAAATCACCAACTCATAACATCATAGACTTTGATGGAAATAGTTCACCACTTCATTGTACTCAGTCCAGTAGATTTGACGTAAGTTGCCTCAAAAATATCAAAAAAGTAATATTGTAGTTTAATCAGTAACTGAAGTTTTAAATCTATAGAATTATCGAATAATGTAAAAAAAAATAATGAACATATCTACCTGATATTGGAAGCGTAGTCTAGAGTTCAGGTGTCAACATTAATAGCGATAAGCAGCTGTCTTGCTGGCATGAGAGAAGCAAATTTTCAAAAGTATTTCTCTTTATCTTACCATTTTTTATTTCATCACCATAATGAGCATTTAAATATGGATACATTAAAATTTCAAACTTACAAATTACATTTCAATTCAGAAATAAAACATAATCGTTGTCAAAAATTTCATAATTTTAACAGATTTTGAAAATTGAAAACCTGATTCCAGAGATATTTAGCTTTTTATTTTTCTATTGTTTTATTATTTTATTATTTTTTGATTAACATTCTGCTTTTTTTATGACTGATCTTTGTTTCAATTAAATTTTTTATTTAAATTAAAAAATTTTTGAAAACCTTTTATCATTTATTTATATTTGTTTACACCTGAGTTTTTAAAATTTATGTAGTTATTCTTAATTACATCAAACATTTTTTTAGTTAATGCTTCCTAAGTTTACAATTAAGCATTCTACATAATATACATAGATCATTCCTTTTTAATTTCTTTTAGTTTTAATACAATTAATAATTCTAATTAATTAAAAGTTCTAATTTTGCCATAGTTTTATAGTGCTATCACTAACAATTTGTTTTCACAGTATTTATTTATGAACACAATACATAACATATTAAAGAATGTATTTAGAAAAAAATTTCAGTTCTTGAATTATGAAATTTGGCATGTTTTGTTCTACTTTCCAGTGATATAACTTCTGAACTTTTGGTTAAACGATTACATCTTCTGTAATTTGTTCCATACAACATGATTTATTATTTAATTTAACATCATAATTAATCTTGATAATTACTTTTGTACCTTTATTATTTACTCTACATATACATATCATCACTAACGTTCTTCATCATTTAAAATAGTATTTGTACACTAATGACTTACAGATCATTATACCTGATCTGTATATCATCATTGTAATATAATTGGAGCGGTATATTCATTTTAAAATATCGGAGTTCAATGATGTCTATATCCAAATTAAATTCTGATACTTATAAATCAAAGTGTTTGCCTCGAAAAACGGACTTACATTAAACCGTAATAAAACATAGATTTTATCACTAAACATAGATTTTAAAACATTTTATGGTGTACATTCTTGTAAAAGTATAACTTTTAATTACATTTTTTTTGCTTTTTTTGCTGGTAAATTGTAAAATTTTTCTGTGGTACTCATGATACATAATATTAAATGTTATAATTAAATCAACTTGTTTTAATTAAGTTAAACTTTTACTATTGTTACAGATAAGTAATGATTTTTGGAATTATGGTAAATCTGTTAATTCCATTGTTATTGAAGTCTTCAATGGAAAATTAAAAATGTGGGTAATTTCGAAAACCCTTCTGCATTTAGTATGTGATCAAGAGCTACAACCAAGAATAGAAGGAAAATATTTCTCACTGAGTCAAAACAGAGGAGAACTTTTAAACATAACTCTTACTCAGAGAAGTAATAACATATCCTTAAATTGTCTCTGTGCCTATGTATAAGTTGATTATATTAGTATATATGTTCTTCTATTTTATATACTAACCACTGATTTAATTAAGGCAAAAGTGTGTTAATATCATGACAATATTGGAAGGAACAGTTAATTTTTATTTTTTTAATTACGTTTATTCCAAACCAAAATAAGGACCAATAACTATATAAAACTAACAAATAAAATGATATAGTTTAGTATTTTTATTCTTAGTTTATCTTATTTAGTTAATACTGCAGATATAAAATAAAGAAAGTTTAAATAATTAATTTCTAGTTTTAGTACAACAAAACATCTCTAATTCTAACCTTACCAGTCCATGGTTCACGACTGATGCAGAAGTTGTGTGTCTTGCTGTGTTAATAAATGCAAATAGGAGTGTGAACATCACTATTACAGCTGAAAATACAGAGAAGAGTTTTCCACTTGGAAGTATAAACAAACACATATCAAAGGTAAGTTCTGCTACAGCTTGTAAGTTAATACTATTAAGAACAGTTTTAGTTGTGTTATCTTTAAATACATAGTGCTGTCAAATCAAATATTAAAATAATTGAGTGTATATTGTTCTTACAGTACATTGGTAGTATTTAATGCTGCTAAAAGCTGAAAAGGTAATATATATATATATATATATATATATATATATATATATATATATATATATATATATATATATATATATATATATATATATATATATATATATATATATATAATATATATATATATATAAAACCAAGGGCATATCCAGGATCAAAACTTGGGGGGGACAAGCCATGGACGTTCAATATATGTACAATGTAACATTTTATCACGGAAAAGGTGAATGAAACCAAAATTTTAATAAAATTATGTGTAATTATAGCAGTGCTTTATCAACTAAGTTATTACAATTATTTTCTTGAAAAAAAAATTTATTCTAGTTACATGCTTATATTAGTATCACTTTTTTCTGTATGAACAAGTTTTTGTAGAAAACTTGTTCAAAACTCTTGTTTCAATCCAGTTCTAATTTTCCTTAAAGAATTTCTGATGGACGCTCATCAAACACAACCCAGTCCTCTCCCATTGTACTTCTCAGCCAAGTCTTTACCCTTCAAAGAGTACTGAAAGATCGTTCAGCAGTAGCCACAGTGGATTGGAAAGCACTTAAAATGAGGAGTGCATGCCTTGTTGCAGGGAAAGATATTATCCTCTTCCAAAAGTGTAACTACTTAAATATCCTTTAATTTGTCTCTTGCTAAATCCTTATTTTTTCACAGATTATACCACAAATCTAATTCTGCAGAGATATCACCCAACTCATAAAACTCCATGAAACATTTTGCATTTTTTTCCAAATCTTTTGAAGTAATTTTTAGCATGTATGAAGGATGAAGATGGGATAAGTTATGGAGTACAACTTTTGCAGCAGCTGTTGAAGTTATGTGTATGAACAGCTATGTGTAGAGGTGAAGAATTACTAGACACTTGTTGTTCCATAATGGACACAATTCCGATGGTTGGACTCATCAGTATCACTGCTTCCACTTCTGCTACTGTCATCTTGATCCTTTTTCTGTTTGAGAGGTTTTCTGCCTGAAAGTAATAGAAGTTGACATAGTATACAAAAGTTACAAAGCGTTTTAAACTAAAAATCTATATAATAAAAATAAAATTCTCTTCGTTGGTAAGCACATCTCATGAGAACGGCTGTACAAATTTGGCTATTTTTTGTTTTAAAATGTTTGTGATAGTCTGAATTAGGTTTTTGTGGAAAGAAAATTTTGAATTACTTAATTACTTAACTTACCTTTTTGGAACCAGTTTCTTATATCCATTTAGGAAGCCTCAGTGTTTGCCAAACGTAAATAAGAAGGTAAACTAATAAACTATAATAATTGGTTGTTTAAAAAAAAACACTTAGTAAATATCAACAGTTCAACTGAAATACAAATACTGATCAACTAGCAGGGGCGGTGGGCAACTTAGTTTATATAGTGATGCGGAACTCAGTAGACCAAAGGGGAGGGTCGAGACCCTTCTAGAAGGTTCGCTTTTTTTTCATTGGCGACCTGTAGACTCCTCTAGAGCCTGCTAGAGATCTCTCCATCTCTTGAATCTCACTAACTGGCTGACATAGATTCCTCTACCAGTCGTTAGGTGGTTCTAGATCAGTGTAAAGCGTTGCAAGATGTACGATAATTATCCTATTTGTTTATAGTATTATTTTTCTGTTTTCCTATAGAAAATAATTGAGTATGATTTTACGATTATTTCGATTGACAATAAAATATCAATAAATTATCCTAATTTCATAATTTTCATTAGTGTAAGTATATTTTTGATTATTAAAATAGTAATTTCAAGAATTGTATTAAATTCCAGCAACAAAATTTAATAACGACTTCCAGGGCGTCAGCTGCCCCACGTGCCCCTCGCTGGGTACGACCATGTATATAACCATGAAAGACTGAAATCTGGAGAATGTTGACTTACTCCTGTGAATGTGAACATTCACATAGTCGCTTGGTGTATTCCAAAATATTTGCTAGATATTTTTATTTTTCACTTACACTGTAAAATGTCAACATTCACCATGCACTGAATAAAAATATTTTTAATAACTTTTTAAATCATACTTAATTGTTATAAGCATTATTATTGAACTTAAAATGAATAGTACATTCTAAACGAGAAAATAAAATAATACCAATGATAAACTTACTTAATTTGTGATTGATATTATACAATTTTATTTAGTGTAACAACTTAAAGTGTTATGACACTTTGAATTGCACAAGAGTCCCTTGTTTTTACAAGTTTTAGTCCTGGAACACTTCTTTTTGCAATATCAGTGTGTGCTATAGCCTTGCCATCCACTTATTGAATTAATGCAGCTATCAGCGACATTTTTTGAAAAGAAATCTCATCTATGGAACATAACTTCTCTTTTTTTCACATAGCCTACAGACTAGTCAAAAAACACATTTTGTATTGGTCTACATTTTAATAAAAAGTGATCAAATTTGAGCTGGTTAAAAAAACATATTTTTGTTAATTTTTAAACTTTTTTAATGAGCTTGAAAACTCAAAAAAAATCAAATAAAAATCACCTTTAAATATGTTAACTTTCATAAATTACCAATTATCTAAATAAAATTTAAAAAAAGTACATAAATTGTACAAAATAACTAAAATATCAAATAAATATTTTATTTTTTCCTTATTTTGGTATTTTGAACATCAAAATTACGTTAATAAATATTCTTTATTTGATTTTACCATTGACAAAATGAATGTTATTTGGAATGTATATATGCTATAAGGGATGTTTTACTCTTGATCTGACCTGTAAATATGTTCTTAAGGGTTTATCAAAAACATTGAAGTACAAGGTGTTTGAAAAAAGAACTCTCTAGTTTTAATGAACCCTAGAACCTATACAAAGTGACATATACTATCCTAGTTTGTGGTATTTAATTCATCAATTGTCCAAGTTTTGCTCCGTAAATGTGAAAATTCAGTTCCTGCAGTTGGCAGGCCTCCGTGACCTTGAGAAAAAAGTAGTCCCAACACAAACTGCATTGATTCAGCCCAAAGTCCTCATCACCACTCACTATCAGTGTACTGCCTACTGTGATGTGTTTGAACCAGACTCAGCACAAATAATAGCCAAAAACTGATTATTATATACTTGCATATAAAAATCTAAATTCTGTTGTTTTCCTTGCATTTTAATTTTGGTATCAAGTAAAGTGTTCCAGCCTTTCTCGACAAGCTGTCACTGTAACTGTAAATAGTGCTTATTAAGGTAATATCAACTATAAATATTTTAATATTTGGACAAAGTACTTTTGTCATGACATGCTAAGTCATTTATCAAAAATATGTGTTAAATCAAATTTTCTTCAGTCCAGTTTTCTCAATTTTTAATCTTTCAGCAATTAAAATCTTAACACATTTTGCTTTGAAGTGTGCTTTCATATTGAAGTCAAATGTTTCGAATGTGAACAAAGATGATTAATGACAACAAATTTACAATAATTGATTTGTTTGGACAACATTAATTTTGGCAATTTAGCTTCAGTTCTGGAGGATTCTGCCAAGAAAAATCAGTTCAGAAATTAATTGTTGAAAATTTTTATTTTTTCAACAACAATCAAAAAAAATGCTCTTGATGATATACAAAATTAATTTCTACATTTTTTGGATAAACAACTTAGTTGAAATAGAGTAATATTTTTGCTTTTAAAAGTTAAATTTGTTACAATGTAATCTGAGTTTAAAGAAATATTTTTTTAGGAAAGAAGAGAAAATTTACTTTTCACTTCACCTTTGCCTACTAAGTTAAGAGGGAAACGGATTCGTCTGCTATTAGTATCAGATGATGAAAGTATTTTAATTCATAGAATTTCCAGTTGCAATGGAGAAGGTCAGTATAAGGGTTATTTTCAAGTAATTGTTCTAATTAATTAATTTTTGTTATTTAAGTTTCACACATTCACATTGGTTCCCAACACACATTGCAAAAATCCGATACCATTTGTTTACAGTATATAGCATAAGGTGATAATCTTAATGGTTTTTTGCCAAAAAAAAAAGTTTTTACACAATTGGGTTGCCTGAAAATAATTAAATTCAGTATGGTTTATATTGTTATTGTATAATAAAAACTCAATATCATACAACTCCAATGTGATGAGACAGCAAAGTGTGTAAAATGGGTGAGATCATTAAAGGAGGGTGGGGACAACGTAAACCAAGATGGGGCAGACACTTTATATTCACAAATACTTTGGTGTTTATAGTTGACTCAAAAATTCATAAAAATAAGTTATTTACAATTTTTACTTTGTGACTGAAATTCACAAGTTTTAATAAGGTCAGTGCTATACAACATTGTTTCTGAAAACCTGTAGTTCAGGAAACTGTGCTTGTATTGGGTTCCCATACTGTTTTTTGAGGAACACCAAGAAAGAGGAATGCCTACTGTTATTTTTTATCTAATACAATGTGGAAACTTTAGATCTCAATGTCACAGGGAATAAAAAATGAGTTTCTTAAATGATTTCAGTTAAAGCAGTAATCTTTAGAATGGAAACAAACAACTCCAGTTAAAGTAAAAGCTAAACAAATAATGTCAACATGCAAGATTGTGGTAACTGTGATTTGGAATAGTGGTAGTATATTATTAGTGAACTTTACACCTGCATCAACAATAACCTCAGCCATGTACAGTGCGACCTTGAAGAAGCATTAGTGTACTAAACAGAATAAGAACAATTTTCCAATGTCATCTGAAGTTTTGTTATATAATAACACACAATCTCTTTAGCTTGCTCAAATTCAAGAGTAAATCAGAATTTTTGAATAGGAGTAAATAAACAATTCAACATATAACATTACCCCTTGCATCGAGCAATTATCACCTGTTCTGCTACCTAAAGAGGTTTCTCAGAAGTTAACAGTTAGATACCAATGAAAAAATGAAAATATGCTTAAAGATTATTTTATTCACAAAATAATGTTTTCTATAGCAGAAGTATAAACAAACCGGAAGCATTAATTAATAAGTATTTAAACAAAAACAGAAACTATGCAGAAAAAATGAATTTTGTTTGATAACATAAAAGTTCTCATACATTCAGCTTTTATAAAATATTACTATTTTGCTAATTAGACTAATTTTAAGAACATTTTTCACTTCAATGCCAAATGAATCACATTTTAAATATTTAAAGATTTATTTACAATAAATCTGTAAATAAACCTATGTCTACAATTAATTATATTTTACTTTATTAATGGCTTATTTTAAGCATTGTTAATAAATACTTATAGTACAAAAAAGATTCTGATGTCAAATGTGACCTGTTCAGATAAAAACAAGGTGCAATAGTGAAAATCGATGTAAAGGAGATTTTTTTGCAATTGGCTCTGTATTGTCAATGCCAGATTTTTTTTGGAGATATATTTGAATTTTTTCTTATTATCACACCTGACACATATTGATGAATCTGACATTTTGAAACAGTGGAGGTACTCTTGTGTGAGTACATATGCTTTTTCATAAGTGAAATGTTTTTACATTCTTTGCATGTGTTCTAATGTAAGCTGTGTTCATAGCCTCTTTCTCCCAAATTTTGTCTGCCTGCTCTGTGAGGACTCAGCACCATGTAAGTTCAGCACTAAATTTCCCTGTACTCGAGACGGCTCAGCTTTGTTTGAATGCCGAGCCTTAGCATGGTGTCCATCCTCCACAACCAGACATCTTTCTTTTCTGGATAGAATTTCTCCCCTCTTGTGACAACGTCTATACTCTTCTTTCATAGTTGACCATGGAAAAGCTATTTCCCTGTCCACTGATGTCCCATGGGATATTACCATCTCTCAAATGCAGGAGGTGTCACATCATCTATGCTTAGTTTCTCAAGTGGAATTCTTTTGGCCTTGCAGCCACATGCTTTTTGGTTTGTCATTTCTGAATATCTAATAGTCCATTCATTCAGTGACCTTATTAAAGGAATAAGAAGTAAATACCCCTAGGTTCCTCCTTGAGTCCAGTAGTATCACTGGATATGTCACAGTGTCAGTCATTCTCCAGCATAGATCACACAAAACATTGGCTTAGGGCACAGCTCCTCTTAATTCATCAAGGCATAAGTGGACTTTATTCATCTTCAGATTACCTTACCTAAGGACTGAACCATCAAAATGAGGATTTTGGGAGCCCTGTCATATGGTTTGAAAATGTTGTATGAATCCAGTCAAACCAAAGAAATATTTCAACCCAAAAGAAAACTATTAGGAATCTGGTGTGGGCAGACTAGAACACTGTCAACACATTTTTGATCAGCTAAGGATATTTGCATTTGCCTCCATATTCCATTTCTATTTTTCACTCCATCTACAGAATTCATTTCAAATTGAACAAAGGAGTACTATCCACTCGTATGAGACCATATCTGGTTATCATATATGTAATACAATATAATACCTGAAGAAGTTCATATTCTGAGTGTCAGTTTTTATTTTTTCAGATTTAGAAAAAGTTTTCATTGCTTTTAATTAAAAAATCCATTATATATATATATATATATATATATATATATATATATATATATATATATATATGCCGCCTCGGTGGTCTATTGGATAGCGTACAAGGCTATCGGGCTTTCACCCCGAGGATCCGGGTTCGATTCCCGGCGAGGGCTTGGCATTTTCATAAGCTATAAATCATTCCACCGTCTGCATTAGCCCAAGTGTGCACAATAGTCGGATGTTAAACACCAAAAAAAAAAAAAAAAAAAAAATATATATATATATATTAAAGACAAATGCCATGCCCTCTCCAATGGCAAACATCACATGTCACCACAGCTACCTCGTCTCACAATAGACAAAGATAGAGAAGTAAAGTCTATTGACCAACAGTAGTAATCGATACCAGCAATTCAATTTTCTTTAAATTAAATCGAGATGCAATTACTTGCCTGCTATCACTAAGTTTCAACTAAACCTCATTCCTTGGTTAAGATCAATGAACAGAAAAACATAGTGACTGATTTAAAAAATCTACATCTTTTGCAGGACTCACATATTATTTGGGATGACCAAATTATATATATATATATATACCTCCGGGTTGTAGGTATTCAAAGGTTCACAATATATTAAAATAAATTGAACAGAAACTCAAATTTGAAATTTCTAATAACACTTCTATATTAATTAAATTTTCATAATTAACAAATTTCACTTTTGCTGAAATCATATTATATAAAATTTCTAATAATATTTTATTCATCTTGGAAATTTTAATTTAACTGTCTTTTTGAACACAATTAATTTAAATTAATGCATGTTACGATTCCTACAGTTCAGCTAGCTACCTTAATAAAATGGTACTTACTCAGTCTAATAGTATTTAATATGAATATTCAAAATTCTTCTTTATTTATTGGTGAAGATTTAGGTATTATCCCTTATTATGGACATTTACTAATCTAAAGAAGTGTCCTTCTCATAATCTGGGCAGTTCCTATTGTCCTAGGATTTCCTTGATGATTCTTCTTGCTGGTGATTTTGCTTTGAGGATACTAGCAACCTTCTCCTGTAATTTACTGGTAACCAACTTCAAACTTTGATTCTTTAGACATCTCAGCTTTATCCATCTGCTCATTGGCTTGAAGGTTCTTCTTCTTGGTCTATCTTGATCAAGCTATATCTTTTTAATTTATCATTTTAAAAACAAATTTTATTCTGCATTTTGTATTTATGTTGTTAGTATTAACTAAAAATCCTTTTCAAAACCACTATTCAAATGCTATTAAGTTTTATTACATAATATCAATTGTGTTAAATTTTCCAAGTTCAAAAATATTATGTAAAATGCATATAGTATATTTTTTGCATGATACTTTTGTTTTTTCCTGTAGGCCTACTTGCCTGTTGGAACCTTAGATAGCATCATATGCATTGTAGAGCATTATAAATTTTACATTAAAAAACCAACAAAACATTACACAACTTTAAGACAAAAATTTTACAAAATCAGCTTGATTTTGATATATAAAATTGTGTGTGTGTGTGTGTGTGTGTGTGTGTGTGTGTGTGTGTGTGTGTGTGTGTGTGTGTGTGTGTGTGTGTGTGTGTGTGTGTGTGTGTGTGTGTGTGTGTGTGTGTGTGTGTGTGTGTGTGTGTGTGTGTGTGTGTGTGTGTGTGTGTGTGTGTGTGTGTGTGTGTGTGTGTGTGTGTGTGTGTGTGTGTGTGTGTGTGTGTGTGTGTGTGTGTGTGTGTGTGTGTGTGTGTGTGTGTGTGTGTGTGTGTGTGTGTGTGTGTGTGTGTGTGTGTGTGTGTGTGTGTGTGTGTGTGTGTGTGTGTGTGTGTGTGTGTGTGTGTGTGTGTGTGTGTGTGTGTGTGTGTGTGTGTGTGTGTGTGTGTGTGTGTGTGTGTGTGTGTGTGTGTGTGTGTGTGTGTGTGTGTGTGTGTGTGTGTGTGTGTGTGTGTGTGTGTGTGTGTGTGTGTGTGTGTGTGTGTGTGTGTGTGTGTGTGTGTGTGTGTGTGTGTGTGTGTGTGTGTGTGTGTGTGTGTGTGTGTGTGTGTGTGTGTGTGTGTGTGTGTGTGTGTGTGTGTGTGTGTGTGTGTGTGTGTGTGTGTGTGTGTGTGTGTGTGTGTGTGTGTGTGTGTGTGTGTGTGTGTGTGTGTGTGTGTGTGTGTGTGTCGAGATAGAGTGTGTGTGTGTGTGTGTGTGTGGACTGTGTGTGTGTGTGTGTGTGTGTGTGTGTGTGTGTGTGTGTGTGTGTGTGTGTGTGTGCGTGTGTGTGTGTGTGTGTGTGTGTGTGTGTGTGTGTGTGTGTGTGTGTGTGTGTGTGTGTGTGTGTGTGTGTGTGTGTGTGTGTGTGTGGCTCTGTTGGTCTGACTGAATACCGCCAGGGGCCAATGCATTACGAGCTCTGTTGGTCGGACTAATACCGCTGCAGACTGATTACATCGGTGCTAAAAAGTTGTACGAATACCGCTGCAGACTGATTACATCGGTGCTAAAAAGTTGTACGAATACCGCCACGGGCCGATTATATCGGCGCGCAAAAGTTATGTAATTACCGCATGGAATCGATGTAATAGTGACTCATTGTGTTCAATATTTTCATTTGAATTTTCTCTTTGAAAAAATTACATCGTTTAATTTAGTGACAATCATGAAACGATATACATTCGGAAAATGGATATCTGCAGATTCTCTGAACTAATTGTGTACATTTGTCAATCACAGACATATTTATTTGACAAGGCAGTGTGTTGACCTGGCAAGAAACTATATTTGTAAACATGCACAGTCCATTTGGTCCCTTCTTATTGTAGCATCACAAAAATAAACTACTACCCAATAATGCTGCACCCATTGACAGGTCAACAATTGGCTTTGTCATGTAAAACAAATAGAATAATTGTAAGTGGTTAGACACTTGACCTTCGATGCTTAAATAAATTGCTCTTTGTTTATATTATTTCTATATTACGAATTTTGGTATGGTAGTGAACACATGTATGCGTATTGTGAACATTATTGCCTAAAAATAAAACTTAATATTTACTTGACCCGACCCGTCTTTGACCCGAATTATACACTTGGCCCGAACCAAAGTCGGGCTTTTCAATTGACCCGAACCGACCCGTAAAATTCGGGGGCCCCGCAGACCCCTAGTTGAAATGTTATAGATTAGCTATTATCTAGAATAATGAAGTGAATATTGAAGTAATACACTGTTTTACAAATTTTATTTCAGATGGTGATGTTGCTGTTTTTAATCTAAAAGATGTCAATAAAGCTGGTAATTCTGAAGAAACAGCTTTTAATGTCTTGTTGGGCGATGCAGGTAATAAATTATATTTATTTTTTATATATATATATATATATACATTTATAGCATTTTATAGCATTATCGACTATAATACTATAATAAGCATTAATGATAAATTGTTCCAAATAGTTTAACAAATTAATGCTACATATTATTTTTCTTATTACTTTTTTGTAGCTACAAGCTTTTAAAGGATAACATTACAGGTTAAACTGCAATGAGGATTTGTATGGTGTTGGGAGAACATTACAATGCAGATTAGTGTTTCATTTAACAAAACTAGAGTGCTTCTTTCTCTTAATTTACTCTACATGTACTTTCAGGGAATAAATAGTCTACATGAAGTCACTACTGATGTAGTGTTACTCATTTTTTTTATATAAAGTTTGTTCACATGACCATATGCTGAAATGAGAAAAACACTTCTAGTGATTTCACAATTTTTATTTTATTATTTTACATTTTTAAGCAGATTATACACATAATTTGTGAATGCTTTTTGTTATACCATGTATCACATAAAAAAACAACTATACCACATTTTATTAAAATTACTTTCACCTTATTTTTTCAAGTATGTGAGATAGATATGTTTTAGATGTAATTGGGTTAATTAGCCCCTTTACAACATGATCAAAGGGTCTGTTATGCAACTACAGCTCTTGGATTTTAGTTTAGTAGACTGGTCCCTCAATGATATTCTGAAAGTGAAATGGTCTAAGGCCACCAAGCCTAGATATTTTACTTTATTCACATCTGGAGTTATCTCTATAAGTAGCTTAAGCCAATCTAAATTTGGAGTCATTCTCTTCCTTGTAAAAGGAACAAATGTAGTTTTGTTAGGGTTTGTCCTTAGGTTCTTCTGATAACACCAGGCTTCTATCAGCAAATGGTTTCTCTTCATGATATGCACCACTGTATTTCCATAACACTCCTGGAAAAATACCATCACATAATCTGCATATCTTTCGGTACACTATCTCTCCAAAGAGAGAAGATCCAGGAATGAATCCACCACCAGACTCCACAGAAGAGGGGACAAAACCCCTTTGTGGACAATCTCCACCTCCAACACTTTTCCAAAGGCTTTCACAACAACTGTCCTCCTCTTCAACATGTAGCCACCCAGTCAGTTACACATGGTTTTGGTTATCTTGCATCATGTTTGGTTTTAAGTGTTTTGGTAGTATACACTAGTTATATAAATTTTCCTTTTTATTTTGTAGGAATCACGTTACTTAAAGATGTCATGTGTTGGGGTTTAACATATAATTAATTTATCTTCTTTATTTGTCTACACAGATAATTGGGAAGTACAAATCAGTGAGTAAGTCAATGTAATTCAGGTTCAAAAAGATCAGAATAGAGACCAACAAAAGTTATTAATTTCATTTTAAACCATTTCACTTTTACATTTTGGTCACAAAAATATTTTACTTTTATCAGAATCATGTTAGCAATATAGCCTGTGATGTTTAAAAATACAATAGCTGTCCTTTTTACTGCAAAACACACAAATCCACAAAATGGATAACAGGTCATCAGATTGGATGATATAAGAACAATGCTTATGTGGAGCTTATATTGTACAAGAAAAACTTTAATCAGCTGTTTAATCACATGTTTCATTTGTTTATATGAAACAACTATCATAGAAATGTACCAACTCACTATTAGTTAGGAGCTACATAATTTTGAAGGTTTTTTGATATATTAAAATATAACTCAAAAAGGTGGAGAAATATTCTTAAATCTCATAGAATTTCTTACAAAATACTACTATGAATTTCTTGAAAAATAGATAAAACACACCTAAATGTTGTCCAGAAATAAAATGTATTTAGTCTAGTCAACGACGTTAAAAATAAGGTATTACCTCCGAAATCCTTAAGACTACACCGATCTACATGAAAATTTGCATACAAGCTCATCTTACCCTCTTGAACAAAAGTTATATATTGGGGCTATACGCTTTTTATTTTTTGGGGGTGAAATCCACCCCTTATGACATAAAATTAAAAATTTGTAAATGTAAGCTTTTATATAGTTTAATTTTGATTAAATATTTGTAAGAAATACTATTACATGATTTTTATCAAAATGCATGTATGTTGTGATATTATAAACAAAGTTACAATCTCTAAAAACTGCCCTTTTTAACAACAAAAATGGTGAAAATGAGTGGTTTTTAACACTGTAATAAAATTTTTTTCCAGCAATTACATTTTATCTAAGACTTTAAATTTTATTTGTAATGCATTTCACCATTTTTACCCACAAACACTACCCCTTATGGAAAAAAACTTAGGTATCAACTGCTTCAAATCATTTATGGGGTTTACTTACAATAAATTAAAAATTATTAAGTAAAATAATAACATTTTTCAAAATAATGCTTGTTTTATTTTTATTTTTAACCCTTAACATCATCCCTTACTATCACCCCTTTGAAAAAATCGTGCAAAATTTTGATTTAGTGCAATGCGAAATTAAAATAAATTGAGGGATAAAATAAACAATTATTAGGTTTTGAAATATTTTTATTTGATGTTTTTTAAAGAGTTAATTTCTGAAAACTGTGGGACAAAAATGTATTACAATGTTTAAAAACATTGAACTCAAGAAATAAATTCTAAAACTTGCAGTTTTTTGATTAAATTATTCATGTAAATTTTGTAGTATTTTCAATGTAATGAAATTGAGTTATTGCTAATATACATATTTAGGGATATAAAACTTAAAATGTATTACTTACCTGACACTTTACCAATGGTATGATATTTAGAGAAACAATCTTGATTATTGAAATAAAATAATGTCTATAAACGTTCTCAGCAATGATGCTTGTAGACACTCATTCAGAAATTCGCAAATACTTTTAATCAAATAATATTAAAAAAAGTGATACTTCATAAACCATAAAACAATTTTTTCAGGAGATGATATAAATTCCACATGCTTAAGTACTGACTAAACCATATACAAGGTACATTACATATACATGTGTATATTTTGTAACTACAAGTTCACCAATATATTATGTACATACACATAGTAACTAAAATCTCCTAATACAGCACATGTTTGAATTCGAAGTATGCTCGATGATGCTCTGGTTCCTTTCCATTCTATAACATGTCATAACTATGCTCTGCCAATATATACGAATTGTGGCTATTAAATAACGAGACTGACGTTGTAAAAAAAATTATTTTCATTTTATACATAATTACTTATTATCGCCTTCAATATACTCCCCTTCTCAATCCCTACAACGCTCCATGCGAATTTTCCTTTGTTGGAAACAGTGCTAGAAGTCATCTTCTCTCAACTCCTTCAGGACTCTTGCCACTTTCACTTTTACAGCTTCCATGGACTCAAATCTCGTCCCTTTTAATGCAGATTTCACCTTATGGAACAGATAGAAGTCACATGGTGCAAGGTCTGGTGAGTAAGATGGATGTTCTAACACTGGGATGCTGTACTTCACCAGGAACCTCTTGACAGATATCGCGGAATGAGCTGGCGCATTGTCTTGGTGGAAAACCCATGATTTGTCCTTCCACATTTCGGGTCGTTTTCCCTTACTTTTTCACGTAGTTTACCAAGTACCTCAAGGTAGTAATATTGATTAATTGTTTGACCTTCAGGAACCCAGTGAAGGTACACAATCCCATGAATATCGAAAAAAACAATCATCATTGCTTTAAATTTTGACTTGATGATTCTTGCTTTTTGGTTCTCAGTGAAGTTGGGGGTCTTCCAATGCATGGATTGGTGCTTTGTTTCCGGATCATACGTAAAAAACCACGATTCATCACATGTTATTATCCTTTCCAATAAATTTGGGTCATTTTCAATGGCAACCAAAGTGTCAGTACAAACATTTTCACGAGCTGCTTGTTGTTCAAATGTGAGAATTTTTGGCACGCACTTTTCGAATGTTCAAATTGTCAAGTAAAATTTGCCGTACACATTCTTTATCAATGCCTACAGTTTCACCAATTGCACAAATACTTAATCGACAGTCATACCGAATCAAATTAGCAACTTTTTTGAAATTGTCATTCGTTTTTGATGTTGAAGGGTGACCTGGCCGCGAATCATCTTCAACGTCTTGTCGGCCATCTTGAAAACACTTAAATGCAAAAACACGTGCCTGCGATAAACATTCACTGCCATTTACTTCTTTCAGTAAGTTATAAGTTTCAGTAGCGGTTTTTCCAAGTTTGAAGTGAAATTTATCAACAATTTGTTGCTCTATTATTACACTAACCATTTTCTTCCAGCAAAACAAAATAACAACACTAACGGAAATGAAGGTTATGACTAAATGGTGTTGGTTACACAAACGAGACTAACATAATTCTGAAGAGAAAACTTCACACTAAACAGCTGTTGGTCAATGGCGGTTGGTGCATGCTCACTTGTTCCGCCGGAGCGTCAGTCTCGTTATTTAATAGCCACACATATATATATATATATATATATATATATATATGTGTGTGTGTGTGTGTGTGTGTGTGTGTGTGTGTGTGTGTGTGTGTGTGCATATGTATTTTTGTAAATTTTTAACCCAGCATATGAATTCTAATATATTCGAAATACTCCAAAGTTATTGAAAATGATAAAATGTGTGTCCTTCTAAAAATTCAGTAAATCAGTGCATTTGGTTTTTCACCAATAACTTCCTTAATTTTTGAGATATTAAAAAAGATCCAGAAATTATTTAATAGGTATTTGTTAGGGCGATGTGCTAAAAAAACTTGAACCCATTTAGACCTTTACTTTTTGAAATTTTCAAGGTCAAAGGACTTGGACAAGGTCATCCTCGAACTAAAATATGAGCTTTAAACAGTCATATCACAGTTAATTTCCATTCTACAGAGATAAATAAAGAAAATAGGTAGCAGTCGCATGACTGCAGACAGAAGTGACTACTTCTTATCACAGGTTATGGCTATATATTTTACACCACAAAATAAAATTTATAGTCGATTTTCAAAATCATGAGTACGTTCATTTCAGTTTAATATATTTCTAAATACAATATTATACGATTTTATGGTTTTTTGCCAAGACATAGATCTTTCTTACTCAACACTAGAATAGGTTATAATTGACCATGGGAGAAGCACGGAGTCCCAAATGTATTCCTGCTACTCTTAATATCTGACCTTGTAACTTATTAATTGTCATTGTAAATGCCAACTTCAATGGAAAACTGCAATATTTTAATTTGGAAAGGCAGGTTGTTTGGAATTATAAGATTGTTTCAATTAAAATCATTGCAAATGTAAGCTTATAAACAATAATTTTATAATAAATAATAACAGGGACTCAGATTTTTAAAACGGGAATACATCTATGTCCATCTCAAGTACCTAAACCATGTTCACTTTAAATTTGATCTCAATCAGTTAAGTTAATGTGTGATTGAATAACAAACAAAAACACACACACAAACTTTCAAATTTAAAATATTATATTAAGAATTATTAAAACGTCACTGTTATAGCCTACAGTTAACACATATCACAAAACTGAATACTAAATAATTCAGTTGTACTGGGTAAGTAGTAAATTTGAATTTAAACATTTATTATTTACACACCTACCAATATATAATAACGCATAAAACGTCACTGTTACACAGTTAACACTGGGTAAGTAATACAATGGC
Organism: Callitettix versicolor; assembly: GCA_022606455.1. Lineage (NCBI taxonomy): Eukaryota > Metazoa > Arthropoda > Insecta > Hemiptera > Cercopidae > Callitettix > Callitettix versicolor. The sequence continues at coordinate 30,232,686 of CM040185.1, read as the reverse complement.
GCGAACATACAAGTTTTCACTTCAAAAATACATTTTAAAACAAAAATATATATAAGAGCGTGATGTGTGATGGCAAACTGAATTTTTTCCTGTGCAAAACATACATCCATACCCCGCCATAAGAAGTATTCACTTCAAAAAGTAAAAAAATTGTCAAAAAAGAAGCTATATTTTTAAAGTCTAACACTTTTTTACGTATCTTCTTTAGTTTTCCAGTTATTTTGAAAATAAGAAAATTTTTTAGAAAACTGAAAAATGTTGTTTATTAAAATCGAGTGTTTTTTTTTAAAACTACAAATCCTAAACCAATGAAACATAAGGAACATATTACTAAGACTTACATTGTTTTCAATCCTGGTCTTTATGCTGATTTTTTCGCTGATGACATAAACCGTCAACATTATTTTGACCATAACTCTGTAAATATTCATGCAAAAACTTTTGACGACCTGCTCATTTTAAAGGATTTTTTAAGTTCTTCAAAAACATTCCATTATGTTTTTCCTTAAAAAATGCTTTGTTTTCCCATTATTTGAAGTTAAACAATTCAATTCCACTTTTTTTTAAGAAGAAGTCTTTAAATATCCATAACTAAATTTCTAATACACATATAAAAATATTAAAAACTATCATTTTTGATGGCTAATAACTCGAAAAGTTTTGACTTATCAAAAAAAAAAAACTTATAGAACATTTTTTGCTTAGAATGTGTTTCTCTATCGATTTCTGTAGTTATTTTGCATGTTATAATTCTCACCCCTGAGAAGGGGTGGCACCACCCCCCCGGAGTTGAAGCGTACAATAGTAATATACAACTTTTGTTTCTTACACCTTCGTTCATCTTCTGTCAAATTTTCTCACCAATCCATTTAGTCCTAAGGATTTTGGAGTGAAAAACATTTGTTGGCTGGACTAATTCAGAAAAATGCATTTCTGATAAGAGTTTTTTTCACCCATAAAACATACAAAATGATCAACTTTCATAATTATTTGCAAATGTACACAGTTTCTAATAACACATGAAATATTAAAATCGGATTGGCAGAACTCTTTATTTATCAGTATAAAGATAGATTTATCTCTTCATAAATTATTATAATAGTATAGATGATAACATTATTTTGTTTAAGTATAACATAACATTTGAGTACTACAATGTCTCATATTTCATAACAAAACAATTTATTAATGGGATTTATATCGACAGATTTATCTATAGTATATCATACCAAAATAAATGTTTCTGTTTAAGATTTCAAATGTTCCAATCCGTCGAATAATCTTACATCCAACGGAGGCTGTATAAGAGGTGAAGAATATATTTGTCCACCAGGATTTACAGGTTTCCAATGTGAATCAGGTATTTTAATAAAATAATTAAGTATACAGCTTATCATAATTCTTAAAAACATTATTTAAATTATTTTTATTTTATTTTACTCAAGTATTGTCACTGGTATGAAAATTTAAAACATGGGCTATTGACAATCACATACTATATAATGTGACATACTATTTACATGGTTGTTACCTTTAATCTGATACCAAGATATAGGTTCTTCTGATATATTTGTGTATAATCAATCCTATTTACCCACAGACCAAAAACACATTTTTTTTATTTCATAATATAAATGTGACTTAGCCTGTGTAGAGTTTCTATTACTGAAATTTTATTAATTGACCAATCACAATTAATATTTGTGGCATTAACAAAATCTATAACATGAATAATGTTAAGAGATTGCAATTACCAAACATAATTTATTATAAAGAGCTATTTTGTTTTACACTGTTTAACACAAAAATCATATACTTATTCTAATTAATTCTTATACTTATTAATATACTTATTCTAATTCTTGATTTTGGTACAGATAATAGAATTTTATTTGAAAAAAAACCCAAACCAAGACAAACAAAAAACATATGGACAAATCTTTTCTTATTGAGCTTATTTATTGAATACACAGTCAGTACTTAGTGAAACTCTATGAAACCAACATCCGAAGATGTCTCATGCTGAAACATATGTCACTGGATAAAAAATAATTTTGTGAAGCTTATATGTTCTAATTTTTCCTGCTCCAGGTCTCAAGTATCCCAGCTGTGATCTGGAGTGCAGTGAAGTTGCTTTTATTTCCAAATTATAGGGGGTCCTGTATCCCCACGTTCCAGGTCATCCGACTTTTGGATTTCTATCCTTTGTGAAATAGTCTGCATGAACAGGTGTTTGGTGATTATTTTAGTTGTACATTTTTCGTTACAACTGATTAATTAAAATTAATAATTTTCTTGTGAATTATTCTTTGGCAATTTTTTTTTTAATGTGTTGACGAATCTGTTTCTAGTAAATTGCTAATTGTTTACTTAAATTCTTTGTAACTTTCAACATAATAGACACTAACACTCGCCAGTTGGATCTAATTATTCAGGCAATCTCAGATGTCTCCAAGGCAAGTCCGCTTCCACAGGAGATCTCCAGGCAAAAGCCTTGAATGTGCGTTGCACAGTCAAGAAGAAATGGCTACACCCTGCAGTGTTGCCACATGTCAGTTTTAAAATCCCCCCAGTTGGGAAACTTCCCCTTCTTAATTTATCCAAAACTTTGGGCACAACCTATGGAAGGCTCATGATGCTGGTTGAATTCAGTGTCTAATGTTACATAAATTATTTATTATTTTACCTTAAATAATTAAATTCCTGCTAGCATATTGTTGATCTGGCATCACTGGATGAGTACTTGGCCTTGCTGGCAGCTCGCCACCCTAGTTTGACCTCTTATTTATTCTACTTGCTAGTCAGGCGCTATTTCCAATTTTCCTCCTTGTTGGCCCATTTTGATGCTGAAGGTGCCATCATATAGGTTATAGTTTTCCACCATAAGTTTATAAGAAATTGATTTACATTCACTTAGCCTGTAAGCCTACTTAATGGATTCTTTGTTCCTGGACACCCTCTGTTTATTTGGTGCCTTGCTGTTCTTTCCAATATGCCGGCTAACGTATGACCATGATTAACAATGCTAAAACTATCAAAAACGCTCCCCCACCATGCAACAAATTTCTGACTTTTCTATATCACTTATTGCATCAGAAATTTCCTGTTGCAACACACACACACACACACACACACACACACACACACACACACACACACACACACACACACACACACACACACACACACACACACACACACACACAATGACAAACCTCCTATTACCGGTACTTGTTTTGTGTACCATTTAAATTTAGCTTTAACAAGTACTGATATTTAATCCATAATTACCATATTATACATAATGTGAAAGATTTAAAAAAAAATGTTTTCATATTTTTATTTCAAACCACAATTTATCCTCTAAAGTGGTGATAAATAGAATTATTTCCTATTTTTTTCTAAGTGCCTTACAGTAAATGTCCACATGATTCGATCCTTTTAGTAGTAATTATTAACATTTTCTGTTTAGCTTGTGGTCAAAACCGCTTTGGAAGTGACTGTAGTGGATTTTGCTCGGATAGTTCCCAAGAGTGCCAAGGACTTCGCCTCTGTACAACTGCCACAGGTTGCCAGTGTGCTCCAGGGTATTCTGGACAAAGTTGTGAAGACAGTGAGTAAATGATGGCATTGTGTTAAAATTATCTTTCTATAGCTTATTTTAGTCTTTTACTGACATCAAAATACATAGAGTAACATAAACTAAAAAAACCAAATACTTTAAATATTTTTATTTTAAATAATATTATGAAAGTCTTTGTTAAGTTAAAGCAAAAATAACTTGTGATCTCACCTCTGTATTTAAGCCTATATTTGTGAATTGCAAGAATTGCATTATAACAGGCTATTAGTGTAAGTCTATGTAATTTACTTTATATAAATTTAACCTTTATTTTTAATCATGAATATTAAATAGTTGAACTAGTTGCATGAAAAAAGAGAGATAAATAAAAATTTAGTATATGTTTGCCTTATTAGACTGCTAGATTGTTAATTATGTTATACATTTTCTTTTTTCTTTTAAACTGCTCTACATTCTACTTCTTTCATCATCTGTATGTCCTGAATTATTCAAACCTTGTCAATAATTCATGTGATATTTGTGGTAGGATAGCATGCAGTTAATATTGACACTATATACAACACAGTAGCAAAATAAAGCAAAAATTCAGTACAAAAAAGGAAACCCTTAATTCTCCCAAAGACTACCTACAATGGTTATTTAATAATATTACAAGAAATATTTTTCAAAAAACGTTGTAATTTAGCTTTCAGAATCAATAAATTTAAGCAGAATTCTCAAACACAGGAAACCATTAAATATCTGTATTATTCAAGCAGGATTTATAAAACATCATTGAACAACTGTCAAATTTTGCATATAAGCAAAAGAGTAAAAACGTATAAAACCAGATTCAAAGAACATCTTTCAAAACATAATATGATCAACATGAATAACTGGTCAAATATGCTAACTTTGGACAGTTACAAAGTTTATTGCATGAAACTGTCTAGATTAATTAGAATTTAAAAAAGGTGTATATTTAAAAATATGGGTCTGGGTTATCTATTTAAACTGTTTATTTAAAAAGTAACCAAAATAACATGGGGTCTCAAGTTACCCATAGGGGAAGAGTCACCCATAGGGATCCTAAGTTATTTATTTTGTTAACTTGGGACACACATTAAATTTGTGTTTTTGTTTTAAATTAAAAGTATGAATACAAAGGCTAATATAGAATATTGAAGAATAAATTATAGGTAAAATAAAATAAAAGTAACATGCTGTGATGGTTAATTTGTTTTTTTTTAATAAATTATGTTGTGATTTAGTTGTGTGTCCCATGGTTATGGCCGTCAGAGCAGAAATCACACAGATTGGCATATCTGGCAGGCTTTTAATTGAATTTTTGTTTAATACACACATTATGAACATAAAAACTGGTCAGTCCAGTTAACAATCAAAGCTTCTAATTCACAGAGAGGGTGTATATATGTATAGATGGATATATATATATATATATATATCTTTGTGAATAACATTCTCTTCAGAAAATTTTGGCCTCTTCAATTTCTATTGAAAATTTTGTTATTGTAAGATAATTTTGTATAACATATACTTTCGATTAAGGATGTTTGTGCCACCCCGTAAGTGTGGGTGTTTTGGGGATGATATTTCCGCCACTGTTAATGATGTCAAAGATGAGACACTTTTTAAAACACATTTTTTTTTTAAACAGCATATTTTGTTGATATGTGTTGCCATATTAAATCAATAATGTTTAAAATATTGTACATATGATTCCTTAGTTTAATAACACAATTCATATGAAAAAACAGAATTTCGCAATACTAAATGTATGGATTGTTTGAAAATTAACAAAAGTGAAATTTATGACCACATGGCATACAATAGAGTTGATTGCATGAACAAAATCGGGACTAAGATTGAGTGGTTCAAATAATCAAAAGTTCTGCTAATCAAATAGTACTTTTTAATTTGTAATAACTAGGCTCTGTTACAGGCAAAAGTACTGTAAATAAAAACACCATAAATAAGTAAACAAACACTGTTTGTAGCTTTATTATATACAGCTAATAATGATAAATTACGATTCAGTACGGTAAAGTACTTTACTTACAGAAAAAAAAAAAATATAGTAAAGTATTAGGAGATACATTACAAACAGTTAGAAAAAATAATCATTATTGTAACATAGCCACGGACCACATATTTAAGTAATTAGGGTTATGACCTATTCTTCCCGTCAGTGGTCTATCCACTCACCTTGTAAAGGCTACCGCGGTTTCGAAACTCTATCATTTCATTTTCAGGCCGTAATACAAAATGTTAAATCCCTCTGTCGAGGAAGTCACAAAGTCAAACAAAACATTAAAACATACATCACAAACACTGAGCACAATTACACAATTAAAATATTCACCATGAAATTTGGCTTGGCCAAGCTACACACGCGACTCGTACGTCATTTGAGTCGTAATCGTTCTTAAACTTACGGAATGTAATGACGTACGAGTCGTGTGTGTAGCTTCGCCAAGCCGAATTTCATGGTGAATATTTTAATCGTGTAATTGTGCTCGTTGTTTGTGATGTATGTTTTAATGTTTTGTTTGACTTTGTTATGACCTCGACAGAGGGATTTAACATTTTGTATAACGGCCTGAAGATGAAACGATAGTTTCGAAACCGCGGTAGCCTTTACGAGGTGAGTGGATAGACCACTGACAGGAAGAATAAGTCATAATCCTAATTACTAAAAAATAATCATTAATCTTCTTCTGTTTTAAATTTGAACACTTTTTTTAATTGCCAAATCACCCTTTAGCAACAAAAACTGAGTAAAATCATATTTTTTGAACCACAACATTTGCTATATCCAGCAATCTAGCTGTAAATGTCTCCTCATGACATGTATGTTTGTGTCACATTAATTAATTCCTCCGTAATTTTTTTATCTTCACTATTCACCTGTGTCTGGCTTATCATAAAAATTGTGAATCCGAGTTCTAACAGTTGCTAAAATTGATTTTTCCTTCACATATTTTTCATATTTATATTAGCAAATTTCTGTTGAAAAAATAAGCCTATTGGAGTGACCATCATGGTAAAATCCAGACCTGGGATCTTGAAATTAGCTCCAATTCTGCCTTATATATATATATATATATGTGTGTGTGTGTGTGTGTGTGTGTGTGTGTGTGTGTGTGTTGCAATAACTCAGACTAGCCAACATTATGCATTCCTCCTTAGTAAACGAGATAATAGATATTTTGACTTTATATTACACAATTTTGATATGTTTCATTTTCTTTAAAACAGAATAAATTACTTAACCAATTTGAATACATGTCAAAAACTTTATTTTGCTCTTTTATTTATTTATATTTTTATACAGTAAACTTTTTTAATGGGAAGTGTCATTTGAAAAGGAACATACCTTTAAATATCTGAACGTTTATTCTACTTATTAGGTTGGTACATTTGATACCAATTACTTTCACAATTCTTAACTTTACTTTAATTTCAAGTTATTCAATACACTACTATTGGTAAATTAGTAAAGTTATAAACAAGAATAAAAAATATAAAACAAATAATTATACACTGGACACCTGTAATTTTCCAAAATGTTCCTATATCAAATTTTAAATGCACTTGATAAATATTTAATGACTTTCACACAAAGTTTCAACTGAACTAAAATTTAGTAATAATAATTTCATTTAAAATTTCTTATGACACATCTAGGAAGATTCAATCAAGTTCTAATAAATAATATATCTACTATTGAAAACAGAATCAAAATGTCTTATGTCTTATTAATTATTTGCAATATGTACACTCCTGTTCACCAGTTTTAATGTTGTTGAACGTCACCAAATAGAATAACACTCATTACTTTGTGGCAATATATTTGTTGTTAACTTTGCTAAACACTTAAAAGGATCATTTACTTTAAAAAATTATGTTGCATAAAGTAAATAAGTGTAGTCAATTTAAACTAAAAACATTATAATACAAACACTGTAGTTATTACCAGATGTATTTACATATAAATTCTTATTCACAACTAACTTTGTAATGTTCTATAAACAATTTTTTAAACAATTCCAACTATTTGACACTTCCTATTAACATTTTTTTAAACAATTTGTCACTTTCTATTAACAATTTTTTTAACAATTTAAAAAAAAAATTTTTAACAAAATAACAAAAGTTGTTATTTTCTATTAACAAACTTTTTAAACAATTTCAGACATTTGTCATTTTTTTATTGAAAAACATTTTAAACAATTACAAACTCTTAAAAAAACCATAGAAATAACCTAAATATCCAAATTTTTACAAACAACTCCCTAGCCTAATTTCAAATAAACTGCTCCTATCAAACTCATTTTAAAAACTAACTTTATTTATCCACTCCTTAATTCAAGCCTGTTTTATCTAAAATACACATAATCGTGAGCCTTAACACTTTTACCGAAACCCTATCTTTATAATAATAACCGAATCCCTGAGCCTGAGAGACCACCATGCGCGATAAAGGTTAATATAAACAGATATTATATTACATCTGAATCATTACCTTTCCCAGTATAGATATAGGCATTTAAGAGGTAAGATGTCTTTGAATCACACAAGCACATAATTTTTATTCCATATTCCTTAGGTTTCTTTGGCATAAAATTGTCAATTATGACTTCAGGCGAAACTTAGTAGATATTTTTACAGTTAGATATGAACTGCTCAAATATTTCACTGATTTGAGCTGCTTTGTCATTGTTTTTTCTTGCAACGTGTGTTGCTGTGTCACTGAATATAAGGCACATAGAAGAATTTCAAATCTTTTTTCAGATATTGTGGCTGTATATGCTGGATGACTAAAGCAATCCTTCTTGAATAGAGAGGTTATCTTCTCATCATTAGACCTTAAGACAGATGTAGCTATTCTTCCTTATCTGTGTTTCAGTAGTTATTTTTCTAGTGTGCTCCAAGCCCAATCTTACAGTTTCTAGTTTTTTGTTTGTATTTGTAAATATTTTGCTTATAATAATGTGGTCAAACAACAGCTCCCATAATTTTCTTTTACTTGCTGCATTTCCTAAAGTCCTTACTCTACCTTGGATACCGGGCAATGTTCGGATAATATTTCTAGCTGGTGTTCTCATTTGCTGGTGGTGGTCGATTACACCATGCATTAGAAACGCATGCTTCATGTTTTTTCACTCTCTCTAGATAATAAATGAAATTTTTGTTGTCTTTGTACATATTTTATACAATGGTTTTATACAATGGCCCCCGTTTTTGATGCAAAGTTGATCTTCTTCTTCTTCTTCTTCTTCTTCAGAACTAGATTCAATTGGCTTGTTGTCGCCATGTTGCTCCTAATCTGGTATGACAAAATCAGGATCATCATCTGAGTCATCAACAACACTTATGTCACTGTCCCAATCGTTATCATCAAGAAGCAGTTCATGTATTCTATCACTAAACTCAAGGTCTTTAGGATTCAAGTTTTGACATTTTCAACTTCATCTATTTAGTTTATTTTGACTCTCCATATTGCCTGTATACTATTTCTAAGAACACGTGTATGTATATGTATTTATTTATGTATGTATGTATTAATGTATGTATGTATTTATCTGTGTATACATACACAGATAAATAAAACAAAATGAAAATTCAACACACAGTTATATATATTATTCTAGTTGACATTTGAAAATTTTAAACATAACTATAATATAACATATCTCTAACTTCATCTGAGTGTTTACAACTCCTTCTCAACTTATTACTAACTTATATCTATCTTACAATATACAAATTTATAAGATTTTGTTTAATTATTTTAATTTTAATATTAAGTTTGCCACCTCTTCTTTTGTATTTAATTTTTTTTTAGTGCTCTGTTTGAGTTTTCATTTTTAATTTATATCTTCTTCGCCCAATTTTATTTTTGTTCTTCTTAGCTTTTATAACTTGTTTCTTTTGGTCATATTTAGCTAATTGATTATTTTTGAAGCCATGTTGATTAATTTGAGTTTTTAATTTTCCTTCTCCCTTTTCTTTGTCCATTAAAGTTTTGTAAATTTTATTTTTTATTTTTCATATATTCATTTTCATTTTCTTCCTTATTTCAATTGAACAATTTTTATTTTTACTTTAATTTTGTTACACGTTTCAGCTATTAATTACGTTATTTTGATTTCTTTCTTCCTTTGTATTTTCTTCTCCTATCATAGCCTCCTCCTTTTGTTTCTTCTTTACTTCTTCCCTTGTCTTGTCCTGTTTAGTCATACCTGTATTTTGTCATTTATGTTTTTATTTATTTTCAGTTTATGTTCTCTGTTGAATTTATCTATTCTTTTTTGTTACATTAGGTTACCTTTTATTTTCATTTATTTGTTCACCCTCATTTATCTTTTTCTTCCTTATTGAAGTTACTGTATACTATTCCCTTATTTATTTCAAACTGTATGAATTTTTTATCCATGTTGATCCTTGCTTTCAGTCTGTAGAGCTCATCACATCCAATTACTATTACTAAGATAATGATGTTTAGATCATTAGCCAATCAGAGAACTCATACATTCAAATGAACTTCTCCATCAATCTAGAAAAACAAAAATCCTTAATATTTGAATTGGCGCACAGTAAGATGTGTTGCTCGGTGTGTTCTACAGTACCCTTACCTTTAACCTATTATTGTGAAAACGTTTGTTTTTTTCATCAACTCTAAGCTGCACTGTTTGAGGTATAGGGTTTTTTCGTGCATCTACAACATAGATATTATGCAACTAACTTCCCTGATCTAACACCACCTGATTTCCCTCATTCATAGGTATGGGATATACTGAAAGCTTGAGCACAAGAACACTACAAGAAATGCTTAAATTATAATGGAATTCACATATAACATGTATTCTGTTAATTTAAAGTGTAATTTTCTTGTTAATCTTTTAACTATTTGTAATTTATTAAGAACATTGCTATAAAATAAAGTTTCACTGTCATTTGCTTTGGGCTATAATATGGTGAGCACAATATATTTTACACATCTGACGTATTCAAATACCAAATTATTAATGTTTGTTTATATCTGGGTTTGAAATACATATTTACATTTAAATAACTGTCATAAAATTATTTTTAAAGTGTAAGGATTGAGTAAGAATTGTTTTTACTCACCATTCAGATTTACAAAGAAATAAAGAGAATTCCTCTTTAGTGTCTCATATTACGGCAAAGACTCCTTATTCTTTATGTATTCTTGTATTGCAAATTTTGGTAATGCAAATTTATTTTCAAGTTATTTATTGTAATTCCAAGTAGGACAATAACTGAGAGATATTACTTAGAATACATCTGAACTTACATATTTTATTTGAGTTTTGAGGTACTTCTTACAAACCAAGTGATAACATTGAAACACAGTTACACATGTAATTTAATACAACTCCCAAGTTAAATTCTTACATTTTCCTTTGTTGCTTGGGATTGAAATGCAGCCTCTGTAGAATAAAGTTCTATAAAATTTTAATGGCACCAAAAAACCTGAAAGAATGTTCCAATATATAACCTCGTTTTTAAAAACAAATGTATTTTTCAAGTTTTATTTGTTTCAAGTTAATTTTCAAGTTTAAATTTACTATTACAATTCAATTAAATCTTTTCTTTTAATTTACTTTTTTTTAATTTGGGGTTTTATTGGTCGATGTGCCTAAAGCACCAGTCTGCTGTTTCACTGAACTGCACACATAAAACGTTCTTAGTTTAAGCTGCAGTTGTTCCTGTTGCTTTTCCTTTGCCATTAACACAGGAATATCCCTCATCCTCATTAGTTTAACTTGGATGGACTTAAGCACAACAAAATATTAAATTTTATCTAAAAACAGGACCAATTTATTTAATTTATTCTTTAATGTACCATTCCCTTTACTTGCTACACTTCCACTCCATAAAAACCTCTTCTGTGATTTTTGAAATGCTCTTCCCTTTCTAACTTACTGGTTCATCTTTGGTCTATATACACTTCTTGTATATATTTCTTGGACTACTTGGACAAATGACTATTGTTTATTGATCTCAGTTCAATGCTCTTTCTAATATGCATATTTTTTTCTTACATAAACCTCTTGTCTACATATCCAGTGTTAATAACTTTTCAATTTACTTCATGTACTCCTTATAAAAGTTTCTTTGTATTTTTTAAATATTTATTTACAGAGTGTGGAGCAGGATATTACGGAAACAACTGTAATCAAAGGTGTGGCCACTGTAAAGATCAGGGCAGCTGTGATATCTATACAGGCTACTGCAATATCTGCGAGTCTGGTTATTACCCTCCATACTGCAAAGACAGTAAGTCTAAATGTTACTTTATTACAAATAAATTTATTGTAGGATTTTATGGTAATGGTTATAATTTCATTTAAACATGTGTTAGTAAATCACCAGGATTTTTTAAGAAATAATATTTGGCTGAAGATTTGTGAAATAAATGTTTTTAATAGAGAACAGTTATTGTATGCAGAATGTGTTTCAAATGAAGTGTCTCAAATGTGGTGAGAGGAGGTATTTGTCACCAAGGACATCACCAGCCATTGGGTTAGAATGCATAATGAGAGGATGTGAAGTATAAATGTATGTACAAATGGAGACAATGATTTACATTTTAAAAGAACAGTTTTAATATAATAATTTAAATATATTAAAAGAAAATAAATTCAGAAATAATCTCCTTGGATCCTTTGGAAATTGTTTGACCACTTTTTTGTTAAATTTGTTAAGGTTACATAAATCAGCTTCCCATGCATGTTCATCATAGCTAAACTATTGAGTCTATTTTCACTTGTACTTCTCATTAAGGTTTTTATTCTTCTTAAGTTGCTCCATTGCACATGTTGTGCATGGTAAAGGGATTAAAAGCTGCATTACTTTTCTTGTTTCTAAGAAGAAAACTTCTACAATTGTTAGTTCCCTTGTGTGTTTAATTTGTTTTCCTGAAATTCTCATTTCCAATATTCTATTTTATTTTTGGTATTGGGTAAATTTCATAAAATTTGGTAAAGGTTTCACAAAATTTTATAAGATTTTTCAGTGGTATGATTAACGTTTGTTATATGTGTAATTTCATTTTTTTTTTTTTTTTTTTTTTTTTTTCCCCGGCGAAAAACCGTTTAGGTTATCATCGCCGTCACGAAGGATTAAAGTATATAAAAAAAAATTAATCAAACAAAATTTTACTTTAGAAAAACAACAACAAAAACAACAACAACAACAAACTATAACAGTAAAAGTAGATTAAAAATTTAGATAACAGCTATAGATATATTACACTTAAGAACTAAATAACAATAAATAATGAATAAAATTTAATAACAATTCGTAAAATAAAACATAACAGAAATAAAGTTTTTAAATAAAATAACACAAGAAATTACAAATACAATAAATTAAATTTTATTTAAAACATTCAGACGATGAAGGAAGTCTAGAACTCGGTCAACGGCCGATGCACTATCTCCCAACATCGTCTGCAAACAGTTGCTCAGACCACACATAAAACGCACATTTTGGAAACCATCACAATCGAGCAATATATGTCTTACTGTGATGGTCTCCTACAGAACTCGCATTTAGGTGGGTCCTCGCGTTCCATCAGAAATCCATGCGTTAACATGGAGTGACCGATGCGAAGGCGGGTGATCACCACCTCTTCTCTACGACTTGCGCGTATTGACGACCCCAAGGACGAACAGTATTTTTAATTACCCTCAATTTGTTATTGCTTGTAGCTGCCCATTCATTTTCCCACTGTAGAAGAATTAAATGTTTTACGTGACAAAGGAAGTCAGACACTATTACACGTGCAGTGCATGGCGGCAGAAAAGTTGCTTCCTTTGCCGCATTATCCGCTACAGTGTTCCCAAATATTCCACAGTGACCAGGAATCCAGATAAATGATACTCTTGCACCTCGTAGTTCAAGTCTATGGACAGAGCACAGAATATCTTGAACCAGAGGGTTTACTGAATACATATCCCGGATTGCCTGGAGGGCACTTTTTGAATCAGAACAAACTACGAAATGCAAACTATTGAATTCAATAGTGTTCAGAGCCTTTAAGATGGCAAAGAGTTCGGCTGTAAAGACACTACAAGTTGAGGGTAATCCATACTTATACGTTTCGTCCAGTGAGTAAAATGCACACCCAACATTGTTATTCATCTTAGAGCCATCTGTGAAAATAAATTTAGCAGATGGATATGAACTAGTCAGTCGAAAAACTCACGTTGATACACAATGTTAGGAGTGTTGTCTTTCTGGTATGTACACAAGGAGAAATCAAATGTCGGCATATTGATTTTCCATGGAGGGACAAGACAAAAGGACCTTTCAAACATTGGGGTAGTTCAATACGTAAGTCATCAAAAATACGGGAAGTTCTAATACCAAGAGGAGCAGTAGCATTCGATCGAGTTTCATACTGTCGCACCAATTGATTTTTGAAAACTATATTAAAAGTAGGGTGCCATGGTTTAGATGATAAATTGCTTAAGTAAGTTAACTGTAGTTTCTGTCTCCGTCGAGAGAGTGAAGGTTCCCCAGCATCGGCGAGAATACTCACGACGGGACTTGAACGGAAAGCACCAGAAACAAGGCGGATTGCTGAGTTATGGACGGGATCTAGTTTCTTTAAAATCGATGGTCTAGCAGATGAATAAACAATGCTGCCGTAATCAATTCGCGAGCGAATTACGGCACGGTAAAACATCAGCATACAGGTCCTATCAGCACCCCATCGAGACCCACTAAGAACCCTCAACATATCGAGGATTTTATTACATCTTAATTTTAAATCACGCACGTGAGGGCTCCACGAGAGCCTTTCGTCGAGTATTAGACCCAAGAATCGAACGGATGGAGAAGTCCGAAGCTGTATACCATCAAGATATAACGACGGAGCCTGGATCTGTCTGCGGCGACTGAAAGCAATACACTGAGTTTTAGCAGCGGAGAATTTAAAGCCAGTAGTTCTCGTCCAGGTCTGCAACCTATTTATTACCAGCTGAAGGGTTCTTTCAGCTGTTGCCATGTTTCTGGTGCTTACGTAAATAGCAAAATCGTCTACAAAGAGAGAACATCTGACAGGGGACCGCACGTTAGACGTTATGCTATTGATTGCAATAGCAAACAGAGTAACACTAAGTACACTCCCTGTGGAACACCATTCTCTAAGTAGAAACGATCTGATAGCGTACTACCAAGACGCACCCTAAAATACCTATTACTGAGGAAGTTTTTGATAAAATGCAGAATCCTGCCCTGTATACCCCATGATTTTAATGTGTTCAAAATTCCCTTCTCCAAGCCATGTCGTATGCCTTCTCTAGGTCGAAAAAAACAGCTACTAGTGTTTGACGCAAGAGGAACGCATTTTGTATTGCAGATTCCAAAGATACTAATTGATCCACAGAACATCGTCCTGCCTAAAGCCGCACTGGTCTTTGCAAAGTAAATTGTTGGTTTCAAATACCAAACAAGGCGACGATTTACCATTTTTCTACCAGCTTGCAAAGAACGCTAGTAAGAGAAATCGGACGATAGCTACTTGCATCAGTTTTATCTTTACCTGGCTTGAGAATAGGAATTACTATTGCTTCCAACCAACTGTCAGGGAAAGTATGTTCATCGAATATACGATTGTATATCTCGAGGAGGGCAAGCCTACCTGACGTTGGAAGGTTTTTGATCATGGAATATACGAGGTTGTCAGGACCGGGAGCTGTGTCCTTCGTTGAAGACAGTGCAGATTCCAGCTCATGCAGAGTAAACAGACTATTAAGTGGAGAGTCGTCACAAGTACCGATAGTGAACGGCAATGGTTCCATTGCGCTTTTATATTTACAAAAGGCAGCGTTATACGCCGTAGAACAGGAATAGCTAGCAAAAGATGATCCTAATAAATTTACAATATCGGAACACTGAGAAACTAACTCTCCATTCGGCCGTTTAAGACCCATCAACTCCGTGGATGGAACACGGCCAGATATAGAGCGCAGTTTCTTCCAGACGACAGATGTTGGCGTTGTTCTGCATATTGTTCCGATATATTGCGACCAAGATTCCTTTCTATTTTTGTCTAAAAATTCTTCGAGCTTTAGCTCTAAGAATTTTGTATCGCTCAAGATTTTCATCTGTCGGGCTTTTGTTAAATATCCGTAGTGCTTTTCGGCGTAGACGCAAAGCCTCCTTACAGTCCTCGTTCCACCAAGGAACAGATGGACGAGGTGGGTTTGCGGATGTTTTAGGATAACATCCTTGGCTACATTTAAAATCGTACTGGTGATTTTCTTAACCACTGTGTTAATGCAGTTCACTTCAATGTCTGGAGGTACAAATCTTTTGTAAATTCTTCCCAATTTGCCTTTTTAAGGATCCAACGCGGCAGGCGTCGTTGCACATGAGGTAAAGTACAAAATGAAATATTAATGGGATTATGGTCACTGCCATACAGATCTGGTAACACCGACCATTCAAACTTTGTTGCCAAAACTGGACTACAAAATGACAAATCGACAACTGTCCATCCGCCAGTAGATGCTGATAAATGAGTCGGGAACCGTCATTTAGAAGACACAAATCTAAGTTTGACCGTATTCCTTCGATTCGTAATCCCCTTGAGTTACAGGATAGGAACCCCATGAAGTATGGTGAGCGTTAAAATCACCTGTCAATAAAATCGGTTGTGGCAACTGAGATATTAAATCATATACTTCATGATGTTGGAAATTGTAACTAGGCGGCAAGTAAAGGCAACAGACGGTAACTTTGAATGGAACGGTAATCTGAACGGCAACAGCTTGTAAAGGAGTTATTATATTGACAGATATGGACTGGACAGAGTTGTGAACCAATATGGCTACACCACCTCTGGCTCTTTCCTCAGTGACGAAATCTGCTCTGAAAATAGAATAACCCCTAAAATTGAAGGTGTGGGATTCATGCAAGTGCGTCTCTTGGAGACAAAGTATTAAAGGCGATGAATCTCGCACAAGAACTTTGAGATCTTCCATATGGCTTCTTATCCCATTAATATTCCACTGTACCACATTGTTATTAATTGGAAATGCAGACATTGAAGTAAAATAAATTAATATAGCAGCGGGTTCTGTTCGTTTTTGTCATGTACAACTTTTGATTTATCAGAGTCTACCGACATCGAATCACTACTGTGATTCATGTCGGACTCTGTAGATACATTTGTTTTGGCAGAAGTCGCTTTTGATACGGCTTCAGTTTTAGTTTTAGTTTTTTTAACTTGCTTAGAGGTATTTTTAACTAATTTCTTATCCGCATCCTTAGACCCAACTACTGGTGGGTATGTATTTGATTTTTTAAAAGTAAGCAAGTCCAGGAGAAACAGACTTTACTGTCGGTTTTACCACTTGTGACTTAGTTCGGACCATCATTTTTGAAGCAGATGGAACTGCTTCTGGAAGAGTAGGTTTTGAAGATTTAGTCACAAGTGACTTTGGAGCTTGATTTTTAGAGATTTTCGACTGATTTTCTTTAGAAGAGATAGACATAGATTGATCAGATGTACTGGAAGCAGGAGTGGTAACAGTTGAAATTACGGATAACAGCTGAGCTACTTGCTCAGTCAGTGCTTTAACAGTTTTAGTCAGTTCATCGCAATTTCTACATGAGGTCTTGCTACTAGACGCGACCGACGCAAACGACTTACCCTCAATTATTCTGGAACTTTTGAATATTTTTTAGCTTCTGAAAATGAAACTTTATCCCTTGCCATGATAGTCAAAACTGCTTTCTCGTCCTTATACTTGGGGCAGCTGAAGGAACGAGCCGGATGATCACCACCACAATTGGAACACTTTGGGTCATCCGTGCAATTGTCACCACCATGGCCATTCGAACCACAATTACCACATATTTCGGGCTTTCTGCATGTAGAACTCACGTGTCCAAACCCCTGACACTTAAAGCATCTTCTCGGGTTTGGAACGTAAGCTCGAACAGAAAGCCTTTGATATCCGGCAAATATATATTCCGGGATTGTGGGTTTACCAAAAGTCAGAATGAGGGAAGCAGTTGGTACTTTTTTTCCATTTTCATTACGCAGAATGCGATAAACATCCGTAACTGACTCTGATGCCAACTCAGACTTTATCTCCTCAAGGTCTAGGTGGAGGAGATCTCTGCACGTTACCACTCCTTTAGCAAAATTCAAAGTTCTGTGGGGCTCCACAGAAACCTTGATCCGATCAAAAAAGGAAGACATCTTTAGGAGCGACAAGCTCTGCTTGTCGCTACTAGTCTGAACTAACAGCGTACCATTTTGTAGCTTCCTAATAGACGCTACAGGACCTACTCTTCCAACGATAGCCTTGTTTATGAGGAAAGGAGACACTTTCGATAGGTCGGACCCTTCCTCAGAATTTCTAAAAACTAAAAATCTAGGAGAAGGGAGCTGAACAACTGCAGCACCCATCTCCTTTTCTTCCATGTCAATACTCCCACTGTTACTTCAGACCTGTCCGACGTAGTCGAACGAGGCCTCTTTAACACATTTTTGGCGTTTTGTTTTTTTTGTTCCATGCTTTGTTTTGCCGAGCGATTCATGAATGAAGACTTTCGAACAACTGGCACAGGGTGCACCCAAACGACCACCAGCAGCCCAGGATACTCGAACTAAAGCGAGAACCCCAATAAAAAAAAAAAAAAAAAAAAAAAAAAAAAAAAAAAAAAAATTGAAAAATGAAGAAAAAAAATGGGGGGGACCTCCAGATATCCTGGAGCCGAAATACATGGTCTGTCAGCACTCCAGAATATTTTAGGAATGGGTTCCGGTACATCGTTACGGTTCCCCAAACCTATGTGTAATTTCAACCATGCAAATGATGAAGTGTTATTTATGTAAATGATGGGCTTCCTACTGGGTTGTTGCAATGCGACAATGCACAAAGCTGTGGATTGGAGCATTTTTAAAGCTGATTCCATTACAGCATGCAATGGTAATCATATTCGCCTATTGGGCCTAACGTTGCTGTGCCACTTCTCTTTTTTTTATACCTGTGCAGCGGTATTTTATTCACATGTCGGACCTAATGCTGGTGCACCACACCTTATTTTTATATATAAACTTATATATACAAACACAGTAATTTTTGCAATGGATTTGGCAGAGAGCAATCCCAGAGATTTCAGCTGAATAAATCCAGCAAATCCTTCTTCAATTATTTTCTTAATTTATTCATGGAAGTATAACAGTCAATTATTCTTAATTCTTAATTATTAATTATTAATTCATTAATTTAGTTCAGTTCCAGAAATATCAGCTGTCTCATCCACTAGTATACTGTACCATATACTACTGCTATTTTCACTTTCTTAAAAATACCTTTCTTCATTGTATCACCATAAATGCTGATAATTTTACTTCCAGTAACAGCTGGAGATAGCCTGCATTTTTTTATATTTAATGTGTTTCTACAAAACCACAATTCTCTGCAGTCAATTTTCAGCTTAAAAAACCTTTACAGAATTCCTTCATCATAATGTCTTCTCTCAGAGCTAAATCATGATATCTGCAAATTTGAAATATAAGAAATATTTGATGTTATAATTTTCCTGTTTTTAAAAGATTTTTCTAAAAGTATTTATTGACTTGTACTTCCACCAGCACAATTTCAAATGACTGAGGAGCTACTAATGCTGCCTTGTGTTAATGAGTTTCCATGTACTTTCTGTACTGCTCATAAGCATCTTTGAGATTGAAAAATGGTCTGAATGTAAACTACTCTAATACACCAGGATTTATTTTATAATTAATAAACAGTATTGCTAACTACGTACAGTATCATAGTGAGTTAGGTTTTAGTGTCATTCTCAAATGAGACTGTTTCTATTTTATTCTATTTGTTCTATTT
The DNA here is from genome assembly GCA_022606455.1 of Callitettix versicolor. NCBI lineage: Eukaryota > Metazoa > Arthropoda > Insecta > Hemiptera > Cercopidae > Callitettix > Callitettix versicolor. The sequence goes on along the minus strand of CM040185.1, from coordinate 30,213,204 downwards.
ATTCTATTTTATTCTATTTCATTCTATTTTCTATTTTTATTCTATTATTCTATTCTATTTCTGTTTATATTTCTGATTTTTATTTTCCCTTCTATATTTTCTTCAAAACTCTAGACTGGCAATTGCACTTCTACCCTTCCTTGGCAGAAAATTATATACAAATCTTCTTTGTTACTACATTATACAACTTTCAATTAAAAAAAACTGTTTATTTTCTACATAATAATTTATAAACGGCTTCAGACATTTTAAAAGTTTTTTTTCAAAAAGTCTCTTTTTACTCAATAATGCAAAAGTGTGGATAAAAAATGTCAGAGAGAAAATAGTTATTTAAACATTATGAGTTTGTTAAATTTCCAGAAAACAATTACCATTGTTGGCTTTAGTTTGTGGATTGTCATGTTTATTTTATACTAGTTTGACTAATAAAGAAGGGAGATTGTTTTTAGTACTAGGACTACATTATTTCTGGTTTTACCAATGGGGGATTGACATAAAACATGGAAAAGCCAACAGTAGTAACTAGATTCAAACTTGTGCACAGGTCCTAGTTCTATTAAACTGCCAGCTATTATACCAATTTAGCTAAAAAAAGAGGGCTTGGTGGTCGATGTGGTAAAGCACAAGTCAGTCTCCTGTGTCTATAAATCCTGTGTCTAAGCTGCTCAACTCAAGGTTCTTAGTTCGAGTCACAGTTACCCTTACCTGCTCTGATTGGTCTAATTGGTATTAAGTATGGATATTAAAAAAGAGCTACAATTGTAATTGATCCTAAACTTACTTTTGTCATTGAAATTATTCAGCCTAGTTATACTTCATTAGTTGATGCAATTCAAACTAGATAAGACCATATGTAAAACAGCCAGTTTTCTAGAGTCATTTGCCCAATTCATAACGGCTGTTACTAATGCAGTGCAATAACCAACAAATCCAGGCAATACTTGAGCTCAGATAATTGAATTATCTCTGTCTAGCAGCATTATATAATCTTAATAAAGTGATTACATTGATTACATCTACATCCTAAGTTTAGTTTAATTACAAGCTAATTGAATTAGAAAAAATAACTTATATAAGCAAGTATAAGTAAGTAAACTAAAAACAATCACATTAGGTTATAATATCAGTAATAATTTCTAGGGGTTTGATAGGTCAAAACACTCATATACCATCACCATCACTGAGTGTTTCAGTCTGACCTCTCTTAACTCCTTTGTTCTCTTCCCTCCTATTGTAACAATTACTCTGTAGGCAGTTGCACTTAATAGCACAGTAACAGACAAGTATTAAGGATTAAGTTTTTGTGCTGAGTTACTGATTTTCATTCTTATATAGTTATAAAGTTTGCATTTAGATATTATGTTGTGTTTTAACAATTTCTGAGGTATCTTGTTAGTGAAAGTTTGTTCATCTGTTCAGTTTTTGTTTGTTTTCATTGGTTGATAATACAACAGTGTCTAATTTAAACCAAGGGGCATTCACAAAATATGCAGTACCGGAACGCTTGATATTTTGTGTAGCATAGGTATCTCCATAGCTATGGGTGTGATTAAAATTTAATTTAAAGTCATTATTATTGAGACTTTATATCAGTGTATTATTAAAAAAAAATTGAGCATCTAAGTTGTCTATTCTGACTTAAACCACACTTTTCTTTCAATTGTTTTCATAAAGTTTTCGTAGGCACCAATCAGGCCTACAGTAACAAACTGTAGTAAAATATTGAGGTTAAAAGTTTTATCCTTATTACATTTTTCCCATCTTTTAAAAGTATTATTACAATAATAAACAAAAATTATTTATTCCCAAAATTCCTTCAAATATTATACATAATATAAAAGAAATAGGAAAGACCTACAGGAGGCATAAATGCCTGTAAATTTCCTATTCATTAATAATTACAACATACACCAATACTGCTATATATAAAAATTAAGTTTATCAAAGTGGCAATGAAAAGCTAGAATTAATAGAAATTTTCTAATATTTTATACCTTATTTAATGTAAGCACTAAGCTTTCTGCTTGTTTTTGTTTTAGCTATTGTTATAATAGTCATATATCATTTGTAATGAACTATTAGTGACCACTTTGTGTATTAAATTTACTTTGAAATGCAGTGTGCAATTCCTGAAATATCCGGGAATAATAGAGATCCTGTGTTAAATGTTGATATTCAACCCCAAAAATTCAAAAAAACTCTAGATTGGCAATTGAACTTCTGCCCTTCCTTGGCAAAATAAACAAAATGTATTTATTCCCAAAATTCATTCAAATATTATACATAATGTAATACAAAATATGAAGGACCTACAGGAGGCATAAATGCCCATAAATTTCCTATTCATTAATAATTACATTTCTTAATTAATAATTGCTCTTCTTTGTTACTACATTATACAACTTTCAAAGTCAACCCAAGGACAACAAGCTTTTATTATTAATTTTCATAAAGCTTGCAATTGGAGGGACAAATTCTTGTATCTTGATTTGGTAAATATAACAACTGGAAAGTTTGGAGATTTTCTAGAAAGCTTTGCTGATTTGTCAACATATTAAAAAAGCCAGTAAATGTTGTCCGGTTCTCCCCTTCTGAAGATCTCTTGGCTTCAGGTGATAGAGATTTGCATCATTATATGGAAACAAAAAGTTCTTCTTGACACAACTGATGTTCCTGCTGAAAATGGTGAAGAAAATTTTGCATTATTATTTTTGCACAATGGATTCTTGGTAACATTCTGCAAGGACTCTTGCAGAATTGTATATGATCTAATTTGGTTTTCAGATTCAAAGTACTTTGTCTCAGGGTTTGTTCACAACTCTGCTATTTTATAGGATGCAAAAACTAAGAAAATCTAAAAAATCATAAAGGTTTTTGTGTAAAGGGTAAGCTGGGATCTATGGACAAGTAAAAATTACATCAGACAAAATTATAAGGATTTTTAATATAAAGAATCTAAAGAATTATCTAAAAAATTGCTCATGAATTATCAAAGTTAAAATATTTATTTATCAGACCTAAAATAAAAACATTCACACTTGTTTCATGATGATACAGTTAAGATTTTCTTCACGTAGGTGATGTTTTCACTCAACAGAGAGCTTATTATGGCTCCCTATACAATGAAAATATTGTATACCTATCTTCAATGGACCAATACTCAGTAGTCACTTGTTAAATCCTACACTGTTCACTTTGCCCCCCAATGATGGGCAATGAACTTTTATTTGATTTACTCTACTGCATTGCGATCACAGTAGAAATACAGTAAAGTGTGTTTTACTCAACACACTATGCCTGCAGCCTTTATTACAAACATATATTACAATAGTCTCACAGATCTATCATTGTCAAACGGTGGCAAAATACTTGTTAATTCATCTACTGATGGCTATTCTTTAATTAAAATATTTGCAGATGTTAAACTAGGAGTAGTATACAACTCAGCAATAAAAAAAAAATATTACAAGAAAGTAAAACAATGTTTCTACATACACACATTAACAAATTTAAGGTTCCAATTTTGAGGGGTTTACCACATGCATCTGTTGCCTAGGGTAGCTCAACTGGAATAAGAATCCAGAGTGTGTTTGTCCATATTTATGAAGTCAGATCATAATGTGAACACAACTTCATTAATCAATTTCATCATTACACACACACACACACACACACACACATACACACACACACACACACACACACACACACACATATATATATATATATATATATATATATATATATATATATATATATATATATATATATATATGTATGTGTGTGTGTGTGTGTGTGTGTGTGTGTGTGTGTGTATGTGTGTATTATATATAGAGGAGAAGAGAGAGGGAGAGAGAGAGGGAGGGAGGGGGTTTGTCATTATGTTTTTTCCAAATAGAAATTCTAATTATTTGAGATATTTACACAAATACTTTGAAGGTAGCAGACCTTTATATCCACTCCCAAAATCGCTATTTTTCAGAGTTCAGTTATGTGTTCAAAGTGAAAAGAGATATTTGTTCACGATACTTAGCAATGTTGTTGGTCTTCATATGAACCTATGATTTCCTCTTGAAAACTCTTAAACAATCCCTCAACCCTTAAAAATTCAATTTTCTTGAAATTTTATCAAAAAAATAATATTTTTGTCCATAACTATCTCAGGAAATTCTAATAACCATTTCATTAAGACCCAAGCAACTTGAGTACCCATGGTTATATGGTTTAAAACCTTTGCTATACCTGAAAATAATTACTAAAATAACTTTTAAGAAATAATTAATCAAAAAATGAGCTGACTGAGGAACACAATAAGGAAAAATAGCATGGATCAAATGTAAACATTACTACTCTGAATAAAAATGAGCCACAGTGTACACAAAAATGTTAACACCTGTACCCTTAACCTCAAACAAAAAGGAGTCAAAAAGGGAATGCAAATAAAGTTACTTTTTTAATATTTTTTGTATAACTCGGTGAGACCTAAATTACCAGCTATTATCCACTTTTCACTCATTACCCTCATGACTACCAGCAAACCTTAAAATTACATGCAATCTGGTAACTAGCTGCCAATTGACAATACTGATCATTGAATCCTCTCCTGCAAGCTACTCTTCCTACTACCAGTTTGACACAGGTGTGATGAGCAGTAGTCTCATGAATTACTGAACTCTAACAGCTGATTGCTTCAGTTATTTAGCTAGTTGATTTCAGTTGGCAGGTCAGAAATCATTTTAAATAAATCAAATATAAATTATGATTTTCGGGCAAGCCCATTACACAAGTGTACATATTATGTTCTTAAATACAGAAAATAAATTTATTATTGTTTGAATTACTATATTGGATATACAGTAATAAAACAAAAGATAAAGTTTGAAATGTAAAATTGACATTAGTCAATTAGATTAATCATAAAATAGATTTTTGAAATAATAACTTAACAATTATAATTCTAGTAACAAAAAATTATTAATCATATTTTAAAACTAAGTTTTTAATCAAACTTGCTAATAAATTTGACTCAGTTCATATTACAATTATATTAGTTTTGTTATATACAAGATCATTCACATCAGTACTTATTTAATAAATAGGATGATTATATTATCCATATAATTTCTAAAAGTATTATGGAGATAAAATTGTAACCTAGATCTAGTTGTGAGAGTTCTACAGTCCCATGAAAGAAGACCTTTGATTTCTTCAGAATGTAATTTACCGCTTATAATTTTTGCAAGAGTTTTAATGTCATTATACATAAAAGTTGATTCCATAGAAGGAATATTATATCTGATTGCTTGATCAGTGTAATCATGCGAGTGAGAACATTATTATCCAAATAAGACAAGTGTCTCAATGCTTTATTTTGTATTTTTGTTATCTGATATGACTTAGTTTCATTTAGAAGACTTCATATTTGAGAACTATATAATAGAACAGATCTAACTAAACTATAGTATAAATTTTTTTCACATTTGGAGTGTTTGAAGTTTCTTATTTTCTTATAATTAAAGATAATTTCTTAGATGCTTTGCAACAGATAATCTAGGTGATTAAAGAACTTAAGTTTATTATCAAATATAATTCCCATATCGTAAATTGAATTTTTAACAGATAATACTTTATTGTCAATGAAATTGTTAAGATACTAATATTTTGTTTTCTTGAAAAAGTAATGACATGGCATTTATCAGTATTAAGTACAAAGCCATTTTCCTGACACCATTTATGCACCTGATTTACATCTTCTTGAAGAAGCAAGTAATCATCTAACAAAACAATTTCTTTATACATTTTTAAGTCATCAGCATAAAGTAGAGGTCTGTTGTGCTTTATTCTTTTGGATAAAACATTAATAAAAATTATAAAAAGTAAAGGGCTAAGAAAAGAGCCTTGAGGAACACCTGCATTAGTATAAAAAGGTTGAGTAGTATAGTCACCAATTTCTACTATCATAGAACGATTACATAAGAAATCTTAATTAATAGTGTAGTTTTAGAATTAAGACCAAGTAACTCTAGCCTAAGTAACAAAATTTTGTGATTCACTTAATCAAAAGCACTGCTAAAGTATGTATATGTAGCATCCATCCTTCCATTCCTAGAGAAACAATTGTTAATATCAGTAGTAAAAGTTAATAAATTAGAGATAGTTGATCTTCCTTCAACAAAATCACATTGCTATTTCGAGATAATATTGTTAAATTTAATCATAAGTTTAGTAGCAAGTATTTTACCAAAAATTTTTGAAAATGCATTAGATATAGCTAATGATCTATAGTTAGCAATATCTGTTTTATTGCCTTTTTTATCGCAAGGCTTCAGAAAGCATGATATCCATATACAGTGGGGCCTCAACTTACAAATGACCTTACTAATGAAAACTTCAACTTACAAAATGGGATTTCAGAAATTTTCTGCTTAAAGTTACAAAACATGCCTCAACTAACGAAACAATGAGAAAAAAATACAATGAAAAAGGTTTTACAAATAGGGCAGTCGCACATTTTGATGACATTTGCCTAACGCATTTCAGAAGCATTCTTAAAAATTGGCAAAAACAATAGTTGTTGGACCATTATTTCACCAAACGTAAGTCAGAAGAAACTGGGGAAGGTGAAAGTAAACCCAAAAAGGCAAAAGAAGTGATGATAATTAAATATTAAATTCTAAAAAATGTAAAAAAATCAAAAAAAATTATAAAGTTAAAGAAAAATTTGTAAAAGTGTTCAATTCTTTTCAATTCATAGTGTTAAATTTTATTTTGTAATACACTGTGTATGCATGCACGTACACTCTCTCTCTCTCTCTCAGCTTTCCATGTTAGTCTCCTCCTCCTTCATATCCACAACCTTTGGTGTCGCCTCCTCCCACAAACTATGCTACACATCCGAATCTTTAGATATAAGAAACTTTATTACATACATTATTTCGTATTAGTATTACATATATGTAATATAGCACATATTATGTGTAATTAATACATTTTTTATTTTTGGTTTTATCTGTTTTATTAATCCATATTTCTTCCATATTTGACATAAATGTATATTTTTTTTCATTGTATGGGGAGGGGTGGAACAAATTAAGCAATTTACATGTAAAACACGCCTTAACTTACAACATTTTTAACTTACAAATCGACTTCTGGAATGAATTAAATTCGTAAGTTGAGGCTATACTGTAGTTGATATTACAGAGGTCTGTATAATCTTATTAAAAAATAAAGATAACGCAGAAATTAACTGAACAGAAAAACTCTTAATAAATTAACCAGGAATCTCATCAGGGCCAACTGAGTGAGGGGATTTTAGTTTTGAAATTGCAAATGTCTTGATTAGTTATATTCAGAGTAGTATCATTAATAATTTGTGTTGAAATATAAGATCTATCAAATTTAGATGTATCATTACTTGATAATAAAGACTCAAAATGGTTTGAAACCACATTAGCTATATTCAACTCATTATGAAGAGAAATATTACCAAAAAACATTGTAGCTGGTTAACCATTTGTTTTTTTCTCACTAATATAATTCCAAAAAATTTTTGGGAATCTAATATAATTCCAAAAAATTATTAGATATAGAATTTTGAATTTTATCTATGTATCTAGAATAGAATCTAGAATTTTATCTATGAATTTTATCTAGAATAGCATAGTGAGCCAAGATTTTTACATTGTTTTCTAAGAATGGAGAAAAGATTATAATCATCTTCATTATTCATAGTTTTATATCTTTTATGTGCTAATTTTTTCTTAATACTCAATTTCTTAAGGTCTTTGGATAACCATTTATATTATTATAAATGTTTATTATATTATTATTATATGTATATCATTATAACACTTTAATGTTATAACAAAGCAGAGCTCAACACAAGCTCAGCATACCTTTTATTACATCACACCTTAGAACTAACTACCAGAATTGTGTTAAGTTTAGAGACTGCTCTAATGAAATTAGCACATAGGCAAAATCAAAAAAGTGTCTGAAAAATTTTTCATAGCCAATACCTTTGGTGTGAAAATGCATTATTCATCCACATCAAGTACCCTTATTCTCAAACATTAGACAACCATAAACATACAAGATCAATAAAAAATTAAGGTAATTTTACAATAGTATTATATAAGACTAACGTTTAATTAGATTTAAAATTATTTTTAATAAAAAGTTCAGAAATTTTTTTTCTTACATTTTGGCGCCCCTTGACTTGCAGTGCCCTAGGCAGTCTTCTTGCTTGCCTATGTGGTAGAGCAGTCACTGATTTGGTTTTAAAGGAAAATGGCTAAGCCACAACAAGAAAATAAATGAGGACACACTCATTGGATATTTGACTGCCTAGTCATAGTAACACACAACATTAATAAATCAGTAACTAATGACAGAGTAAGTTGTCTTCATTTTAACTGTTAAAGGACAATTAAAAATGTCATAGATGTAAAGAGGTGGTAAAAGAACTTGTTTGAAAGAATCCCTTCTTACTGGGTGTTTCATATAATAACAAAAACTTCAAATGCAGGAATTGATTTCAATTTTATTTTGAAATGTTATTGTTATATAAGGATTGCAGAAGAGATTGATTAGCAGATTAAAATAACTTTTTCTATGTTTTGTACATAGCTTATCCAGTGATGAAAAATGCTCCAGAAGTATCAGCAACTTCCTTCGGCCAGGTTACAGTGTTTCAAGATAATCAGTTTATTGGTCGTGGTTACCCTGAGTTTTGTCAGTTACAATATAAGGTGAGTTTTATAGAATAAATATCTCTACTTGATATTGTATATACAACTAACAATTAATTATACATGATTTAATTATTATGTAACCATATATGGTTACTATATGTATATTCCTGTGCTTTGCCACTAACCCATTTCTTTTAACTACATAGGAGTTTTTTTTTCTTTTAAACTCTTTAATACATTAGAAAAACATTTGTTCAAATTCATTTTAAGAATTAAAGATCCATAACTAAGATTAAAAAAGATAAAAAATATGTGATAGTTGACTCTTATTACATCCCTGAAACTACATATAATAATATTAATTTATATATATATATATATTCTATAGAACTGTTCCAAGTGTTTCAACTGAAGAAAGATAACAAATAAAATGTAATAAAAAACACACCTCTAAGCATTTGTGGATTGATAAATGTAATTTTTTTTTACTTTGGATGCAGAATCTGAAAACTATGAAAGAATCTGGGTTGTTGTTTAGGAAAATTATTGTTGTAATTTATATAACACTTTTTTCTTTTTGGGATTGTTTATTTTTAAACCCTTTCTTAGTGCTCTTCTAAGACCTAAGAGTAACAGTTGTAAAAGATCTCAACTCGTTAGGCTTTTTAATTCTTGAGTTATAGTGAACTGTCAGTGAGTGAATGGGTTTTGGCTTCTATATAAATAGATCTAAAATTTCACTACAGTTCATATAGTTTTATTAAAACATTAAAATTTATATAAATTGGAATGTTTGGATGACATTCCAAACATACTTTTAACATACTTTAAACATACTTTTAAAATATCAAATATAATTATAAACTAGTGGGTATACTCTTCCTCCTTAACCTTTGGCATCAGTCATTTCATTGACAGTTCACAATGCTCACAGCTGCAAATTGGCGGCTTTATAAAATCCTCTGATATAATTTCAACAGTCTGATCTAGACAAATTAGATGGCAAGAAGTGTAGTGTGAGAATTAGAGAAGGCATTTCTCCTACATGGTCAGCAGACATTATTAGCAACAGACATAGAATAATAACATCTTTACCAGCAACATGAAGTGATTTATAAAGGAAATGCTTCATTATAAATAAGTATCAAAATATAAAGCAATAAAGTATTGTTATTTAAGTAGTTCAGTTCAATAAAGCTTAAAGTTTGAAATAAACTTTTATTTTTTTCATATGTAATTCTGTATTGAAACAATGAGTAATCCAGTTTCTCAAAGAAAAGAATTTTTAGAATAAAAAAGGAATTTTATTAGAAAATATCACGTCATTTTTCAAGTTTGACAGAAACTTTTAATTATAATTTCCTGGTTTATCATTTACAGGAATCAAAATCAAATGATTGGATTGTTGTTAAAAGCACCAGCTATTCAAATTTTTTGATATCACCAACTTTCATAATAACAGATTTGGAATACGGCAAATCATATGACACACGAGTAGTTCTTCTGACAGACAACTTGAACAGTTATCAAGGAGATAAAATTCCAGTCAAGACATTTGTTTCTTTATGTTCAAGTAAGTAAGGATTTATAAAATATTCACAAATTTTACTCCATCTTTGTTCTTCTTTTATTTTTCTTCTTTTTTTTATTTTAAGGCGAAAAGCACATTGAGGCTATTATCGCCTCCCTAAATGTAAGTGTGAGTGTAAAGTGTTAAAGTCGTTAATGTAGTGTTGTAAATGTAAGTGTGTTACCACGAGGGATGCCTAAACCCTCTCAATATTTGCAGCTAGCCTGCACCCCCCCGTGTGGAGCTTTGATTATTCTCACAGCTGATTAGTATTCACTCCTAATACTATATCCCCTAAAAATATACCAATGCTAAATTTTCATATTGAAACTTAGTATTAATTTTCTTATAATAAATTTGATTTTTGTTATAATAATAATTATTGATTTTTGTAATATTGTTTTTAATAATTAAAATGTGTAATTGTTCAGTTCCAGAAGTAGTAGACTACAACATCTCTTCAGTAAGCAATACTTCTTCATTTACTATCACGTGGGAAGTAAGTTTAAATTTATATTTTATTTGTTCTAAATGTGTATACCTATATGTTTATAGTGAACCCTTGGTTTAATGGACCTAGTGGTAAGAGGTTGTCTGTCAAACATGGAAGGAATCTGCAAGTTCCCTAATTATTAATAGTAATTGTTTTAGGCCTATTAAAATATGTTTTTAAGAATTCAGCTACAAAATATTATCTTTTCCACTTTCAAATTTAAAACAAATATTTTTTTCAGTAAATAATCATGTTTCATTAAACCAAGTGTTTACTTTATTTCTGCATTGATTTGATAAAACCAAACCGGCTGATTTTACATTGTCATCATCAGCATCATCGTTAGCAATTATTCACATCTCCTGACCTAAAATATATTGCAGCTTGTATATTCTTTTAACATTTTTTTTTCTTTTTTTTTCTCATTAAAGGCTTAATTTTCCTTTTCTCTTATTTTCATTTGCTTATCTCAGGAGTGTGAGACAAAAATGTAAAAAATTATAGGTATATTATTTGTGTCTGTATTTCTTAAATTTGTTATAAATTGAAGCTTGTTATAAATATTTTCATCAGTACTTGATTTGACTTAAACCAATTTGATGTATATCTTAACTGTTGTAAAAACTTAATTTTCAATAACGGAAGCTAAAATATTAGGCAAATTCATAGATCGTTAATAAATAATTAGCTTGAAAATCAAAACTGTACTTACTTGTTCACAGTATAAGAACTCTAGTGAGTTCTGGTGCCCAGTGGAGCATTTTGAAGTACTGAGACAAAAAGGATGGAAATGGAACTCAGAAAATACTACACAAACTTGGTACTCTGAATCTAATCTACTCTCAGGAAAGTTAATAAAACTTAAAGTCAGGGCTTACACCTTAGCTGGCTTTGCTCCATTCTCAAAAACCATTCTTGTCAGAATAAAGCTTGAAGGTGATATGGATTCTTTTTTAAACCAATATGTAGAAAATTTAGATATAAACTTTAATAATATTAGGATTTATATAATTAACTGACATAAATAATGCCACTGTTTATTTTAATAGCATACAAATTGTTACAGACTTAAAATGTATTAAATTTTTTTAATAAAAATTTATTTTTTAGTAAATGTTTTGCTTTTTAATAAAATTTAATTTTTTAGTAACTTTTTATCACAACATTCCATTGCTTCTCTAAATACTTTTATTTTGTATTGTCACATAGTGGCAGTTATGTTGTTTAGCACATATTGTATCTAAAGGCCATTACACACTGCATGTAGGTCTTTAAAACAAACAAAACACATGCTATAAAATATGTCAGCTTGAATTCAAATAGACCAATTCAAACAACATGTATAGCATAGCACATGTATTAATATTTAGTAGCAGCTACGTTTTTGAAGATGCTGGTGAAGTTTGCTGGTGTCGCTTGTATAGCTAGGTAGAAACATGCTTACTGTGTATTTCTAACCATGTTTTGTAACCAATTGCTGTGCTTTTATCCCGTGTCTACTCAGCTCTACACTGCTCATGTAGCTAGTTACTAACAGTATAACAGGTTATTAGTATGTAAGTTCTTATTGAAGAACTGTACAAAGAAATGTTATCGAGATTCAAACATGATGGAAAGAGCTTGGGAAGAAATTTCACTAATTGTCAATAAATAAAATAAGTACAACTTCAATTTCATGTTGATTGTCATTAAAAGTATTTGAAAGTCAATTTATACATTGTATCATTTTATTTGTGTCTAAACTTAAATTATAATTTTTAAGATTCAGTGTGGGGAATAGTAAATAATGTGTAAAAAAATTAAATCAAATTATTTGTATACCTTTTACGTACTTTACATTAACCTTAAACACTAAACAGCAGTTTGAAAATACAATAGTTTGCAGTCAAAAATTGTTTTATATTAAATATGCTGCCATTGTCAAGCAGAATCCCCTCTGGAGGGTGGTAAGGCTTAAAACAAATTGTCTTAGTAACCATCTCACTATTTTTTAGATAGAGATATTTTTTAGAGATTATGTACCAAAAAAACTTATTTCGAGACATTTGTAAAAAATTAAAAATATATTATTTTAAATAGATTTTAAAAATAAAAACTTCTGAATTTTTTATGTAATATGATATCAGTGAGGTATTTTAGACAGAAAGTGTTGTATACTATCATAGAGCATTTTTTATGCACTGTATCCTATTTGTTTTAGCTCCTGGTCCCGTCACAAATTTCAAATCTCAGCACAAAGACAATCAACTTGAATTTATTAGCTGGAACCCACCAAAAGGTTATGAATCCCAAATAATTAACTATCATCTTCAATACCAGGTAATTACAAATTCTAACTTTTAAATAAATTCAGAATTAAAGAATTTAAAATATTATGTTGTTTCCAGCTATTGTAATTGAACCACAAAAGTTACATCATCTTGTTTTAATAGGTGTTTCAAAATAACCTGTAATATTTAGTAAAACTTCAAGCCACAGAAATAAAAGCAAATTTACAGTATGGAGAAAATTAAGTAAACAGAACACCTGATATGTGTTACTGCCCCTTTAGTCGCTTATTGGTCTGTTTGTATGCATTGTAGATGTTTCACATTAAACATTTCTTTTTATTCATATATATTCTATCGTTAATGAACTTTTAGGAATAATTTAGAATATATATATATGTTTGCTTATATGAAATACACAAGTCGAATAAAAGACAGTTTAATTAGGCCCAGAATTAAAAATGTAATACCAAAAAGGATATGATTAAAATAATCCACTTCTAAATTAATAAATTCTCATACATGTAATTATAAACTAAACCATAGAAATGTAGGTTACAATTAAAGTTAATATTGATTATAAAGTAATGGATTATACATATAATAGTTAAAATTTATGACTTCATCAGTAAAGCTGGAAATAAACCAAGGAATAAACTAAAATATTTAAATACATTTATTATTCTTAGAATAATAAATGTAATGAAAAAATTAAATATATATATATACTTGTACATCCCCAGAGTGGTGCATCATAGGTCCATATTGGTCTTAGAACTTGCTTGTATAGCAGTATCTTGTTGGCTATCGAAAGTTCTGAATTTCTTCCAATAAGCCAAAACATTTTATTGAATTTGAGCTGTAGCTCCTCTTTTTTCTTTTTTACATGCACCTTCCATCGGAGCTTTGCATCGAGTGTCATTCCTAGATATTTAGGAATTGCCATAAGAAATGGCAAAATGACTAAATAAAAATAATTACTTAACAAAATATAAAACATGACTGCTAAAACACAAAAATTATATATTTCATAATTAAAAGAAATAAAAATATAAAATACAATTGATTTAAAAAGTTTTTTTTTTTTTTATTAATTACAACTGAGGCGTGCCCCATCTAGTAATTTTTCTTTATCATTGTGTTCACTGTGTGCTGGGGTGCAGTCCGACGGCTGGTCCCAATGTGTTTACGGCCTGGAGAGGTCAATTGGCTTGGTCCTCTTCAGCCTTCTTGTGATGTTGTCACTGCGGCATAGTAGTTGGACAATCTCTGTATTATTATGCTGTTCTAACCTGCAATAATGCTTAACCGAGAGCTTTTTAATGACTTCCTGAACAGATTCAACACCTAGGTCCTTATGTATGTTTTCATTTCTCACATACCAAGGGGCGTTGACGATCGTTCTCAATACTTTATTTTGAAAAACTTGAATAAATTTACTATTGCTTTTTCTTGTACATCCCCAGAGTGGTGCACCATAGGTCCATATTGGTCTTAGAACTTGCTTGTATAGCAGTATCTTGTTGGCTATCGAAAGTTCTGAATTTCTTCCAATAAGCCAAAACATTTTATTGAATTTGAGCTGTAGCTCCTCTTTTTTACATGCACCTTCCATCGGAGCTTTGCATCGAGTGTCATTCCTAGATATTTAGCACTGTTTACATATGTTATACTCCTTTCGTTTAATATTATTGCTAATGGTTCATATTTTCTATTCGTAAAATTAATGTGTACAGTTTTTGCTTCATTAAGCTTTACTCTCCATTTTTTTGTCCATTGACTTACTGTGTTGGTGGCATTCTGTAATTTTTCTGTGACTTCTAAAATATTGTCCCCAACTGTTAAAATTGCTGTGTCGTCTGCAAAAGTTGCTACTTTGGAGTTCCCAGTAACTGGTATGTCTCTAGTGTACAGAAGGTACAGTACAGGTACACTTCCCTGAGGTACTCCTGCATTAATTGTTTTAATTTGTGAGTATTCGAGTTCATATCTAACCCGAAAATGTCTCTCACAAAGGTATGACTTTAAAATTCTGAAGAATAGCTCTGGTACGTCCCGTTGTAGTTTATGTTCCAGCCCACAGTGCCAGACTCCATCAAACGCCTGCGCCACGTCAAGAAATATACCTGAGCAGATTTGCTTCCTCTCCATAGCTTCCTCTATTATACCCACAACTCTATGAACTTGTTCAATTGTAGAATGTTTTGCCCGAAAACCAAACTGATGTGCAGGTATGAGCTCCCTATCTTCTATAATAACCTTCAGTCTTTTTAAAAGGAGTTTCTCAAAGAGCTTAGATAGTATTGGCAATAATGAAATTGGTCGATATGAGGTTACCTCATGTAGTGGTTTACCCGGCTTAGGTAACATAATTACTTCTGCTACTTTCCATTGATTCGGAACATACTGTAACCTGAATGCAGCATTGATAATGGACAGCAATCTCCTCAAGGCTTTCTCTGGAAGTTCTTTGATTAGATTTAAAAAGATGAAAACAAGGTATTAGAATAAATGCTGAAGAATATTTTTTTCTGAGTATTTAGTTAATAAATTATGAAATTACATGTTAAGTTCACACAATAAATGCAGTCGAGGACTGTTTAGAAAAATATATTGAGATGCAGGCCCCGACTGCATTTATTGTATGAACTTAACATGTAAATTCATAATTTATTAACTAAATTACTTGAAAATATTTTTCAGCATTTATTCTAATACCTTGTTTTCATCTTTTTAAATCAATTGTATTTTATATTTTTATTTATTTTAATTATGAAATGTATAATTTTTGTGTGTTTTGTGTTTTAGCAGTCGTGTTTTTTATTTTAAGTAATTATTTTTATTAGAATTTAGAATTTTTATTCACTAATAAGATACAGAAAACTAAACTATATCATCAAAATTTTGGCAAAGAACTAATACAAACAAAATTTTAAAAATATACTTTTAATATAAATTACTGCTAAAAATAAATTGAGAAAAAATGAACAATAAAATTAAAATAAAAAACTTCTTAACAAATAAATATAAACAAATTTGGTAAATAAAAATAACAGTACCCTCTTAGGCTATAATGCCTGCATGAGTAGAAGCCATAATTTGGATATATAAAATTGTATAGGTGTTGTCAAAACTCCCTGAATCAGGGGTGTAGTGGAGTAGGGACTGTCTAAAATACTATTCCAGCAATGCGTTTTTTAAAAATATAAATACTATGAAAAATATAAAACAGCTTACTTCTTTAATGTGTCATGATTTCACCCTTATCTTATCTTCAAAAATGATAAGAACTTTTCACAGGGCCACTCACTCCAGCAATACGACCCAAATATGTAGATATTTATAAACTACTGAACTGCTTTACTTATGATTACATCAGCCCCTAGATGTCCAGAAAAGCTCTCAGTGATACCTCTTTATTATTTATTCTATAATCAGAATCAAATTGTGTACTATTCCTAATCAGGCTTTTACTAAATAATTAGGATTATGACTTATTTCTTTCTGTTTATTGGTCTTTTTTTACTACCTCATAAAGGCTACTGCGGATTCGAAACCTTACTGTTTCATCTTCAAGTGTAATACAAATTGTCATATCCCTCTGTCGAAGTCATCACAGAATTAACAAAACACTGAAAGCACCTCAAAAACACTAAACACAATTACACGATTTTCATAATTGTACTTAGTGTAATTGTGTATTAATCTTGTAATTGTGTTTAGTGTTTGTGATGTGTTTTCAATGTTTTGTTAACTTTGCGATGACCTTGACATTTTAACTTGTGATTTGACATTTTGTATTATGGCCTGAAGGTGAAACAGTGAGGTTTCGAAACTGCGGTAGCCTTTATAAGGTGAGTAAAAAAGACCACTAGATGGAAGAAAATATGTCATAATCCTAATTATTTAAATATGTGGTCCAGTGGTTATCTTGCATTAATAAGACCTTTACTAATTTCTTTTACATACAGTACTATCAAAATAAATAAGAAAAATAATCGCATTCTAAATATTTTTACTATGTCTGTTCATATTTGTAAACTGGACCTGATTAAGTGTTAATTAATTTCAAAATGAGTTTTTTTTAATTTTTTGTTGTTAATTTTTATTTCTAAAAATGTATTGAGTTCGTTAATTTCATAGCATTTAAATAAATTATTATTTTTGCAGTATTCGCAATTTCCAATAATTTAAGATCCTTTTTTTACAAATTTTAACTGATAGTATTTTCTGTTCTCTTTATTTTGTTCCATAAATATCCATTGTTTTCAATTTAATTGGTTTGATTTTACTAAATTACATACAATTTTGCAATCCAATAAATTTTTTTACAGTATCAAATTTGAATTAATGTATAGTTTATTCAGAAATTTGCAATCATTTGTGTATGTAAAGCAATGATGTCATAGGAACATGGATCAACTTCCAGTTCTCAAGTGCTTAACTTAAAATCTAAAAATGCATAGAATATAAGCCTAGAAGCCTAGGCCTATATTAAAGTACTTAAACTAACAAAAAGACTAAAGGATCATCATGCATGACACAGCAAAAACAAAAATGTTGGATAATGTGAAAGAATTCATAATTAAAATAGCAGGATAGGTTATGAACACTCGAATATGAACAGCCGCCTCGAAGGCCTAGTGGATAGCGTACTAGGCTTTCACCCCGAGGACCCGGGTTCGATTCCCGGCGAGGGCTTGGCATTTTCATACACTATAAATCATTCCATCGTCTGCATTAGCCCAAGTGTGCACAATAGTTGGACGTTAAAAAAAAAAAAAAAAAATCGAATATGAACACTTTACTACCCCCCTCCAAGCTAAAACACAGAAACAAACATATGCGATGAGGTTATAACGTAACATATGGCCTAGTCAACCATATTTCACTTTATTAAAATAATCACTTTTTTGACAATGATCACTAAATGATATTACCAAACCAACACTTTAGGAACAAAACAACATTATCATGGGCATCAAATGTCCAAATTTTAAAGTTAAGATAGGAATATGCTATATAACTCAATAGACTAAGGGGGAGACATATTGAGAAAGAAATCCAAGCGTATACATTAATCAATTTTGGCGCGAAACGAGAGAAATAAGGTTGGGGTTACGCATTTTAAAAATCATTTAAAATAGGCAAAATAAGTGAAAATCAATTCCTCAAAAATCATTAGATAATCAAATAAATCAGTTTCGACGAAAAGTTATCCAAAATTACGTAACACAGTAAATCCCGCTAAATATACGAACCTGGACATCCGGCTAAGCTATGACGCGATTTCTGAAGACGACAAAACCTTCTAGAACAACGGAAATTGTTAGAAAAAAGCGGGAAAAGAAGCTTCTAGAGAAGCGGTATGATGCTTGGCTTCGCTTGGAAGTTTTTTAAAAAAAAGAGTGCGTTGCGTGGGTTTAAAAAGAAGTGAAGCGAATGTGCCTGTCAATACAAAAGTGCAAAAGTTGTGATAATTTATTGAGTTCTGTGAAAATATTAATTAATATTAGCTACGAAAATATCTAAAAGTTATAGTTAGCATGATTCAAAACAAACATAACAAATTTTGGATAAAAATTGGGTGAGGTCTGACTTAATTAATTTTAAAGTGGATTTCGAGTTTTGATTTTAATTTGTTTCAAAATCAGCTTAAGGCAAAGCTGACATATTAACTTCCATTGATACAATTGTGACTTGATTATACCTATTTAAATAACAAAAGATTTTTAGTAATAATATGTATAATGAACATTTTCAGATCTTAAATAGCCATTAGAAAATTTTTAAATTTTAAACAATCTTGAATGAGACCAGCACATTAAGCCTCCCCCCGAAATTAATTTAATTAGACATTTCAAAGACTAAAATTCCTCTATTGTGAACCCATTGTTACATGTGTGATAGACTCAAGCACCTGTGGACAATTTAAATTTTGATCTAGGTATATAAGAATAATAATTACATTTTGTTAGGTTAGGAATAGTTTTTAGATTAGTTGTTATATAGATTTATTTATATATTTACCCACAGTAGAGGAAAGGGATTGTCCTTTAATATCAGTTTGTTTTCATTTAATATAATTTATATTCTAAGATTATCCAGAACTAGTACTGATTGATCAATACCATAGAATCAATATTGGTCCCTGGTTAAATTTAGTAATAGTAATCCAATGTTTGTATTTTCGTATTGAATTATCATGTGTTATGTGCTTATATCAGTTGAATATAATTGAATAAGAAGATAGAAATTAAGATTATCACTGTATTGGAACTAATTGATTCAATGAGTTATCAAATTAAAGTAGTTTGTTAATTTTATATCTTGTTGTTTTTATTATTTTTTTTATGTGTGTAATTCTAAACAAAAATATTCCATCATTACATAACAATTTTTAAAACAAAATATGAAATTGTACATGGGAAATATTTTTTTTTAATTTCATAGTTTAAGAAGTTATTAAAAAAATACACTTTTTGTAATTGAATTAAAAATATGGTAAATGTTACTCTTGTTGATATCCATTTACTATAAGAATATGACATTTTCAACTCTTTTAAATTACTTTAATGAGCTGTTATTCTAAAATTTAGTGTTATATCAACATTTTTTATAAGTAGTAACTGAATGAAAATTAGTTAAATATTTTGAACATTTTGTTACAAATATTCTTAATTAATTTATAATTCAGATAATAGTAAATATGTTTTCTACTAAACAAACACAAAATGATATTACTTTAAGGCTTTGATGTTTCTAAATTTATTATTTCTTTTGTTTTGTTCTTAGTGTATTAAGAAGCTTGCTTGTCATACACAGTGTAACCCAGAAGACAGTCAAGAGCTTGAGATCACTGATACAAATGTAACACTCTACTCGCTTTTACCTTTAACTCAATACTTGGTTTCCGTTTCTGCTGGAAAAGGAGTAAAGAGTTATCTGGAACTAGGAACGAAAATGTCAAGTAGGATGATAAAAACATATTTTTTTTTAAATTCTCATTTTCACCAAAACGTTTTTGTACCTTAGTTTTATAAAAACATCTAATTTTAACTTCCTCTGAATGTGAAAGTTCAGAAATCTGTTACTGAAATTTCATGAACAAGTATCCTTCTAATCTCTTCTTTAAAATATGTACAAATCATTGTGCCCTTCACATTGAAAATTTGACGTTATGGAACCCCTAAAGCTGGTGATCAAATGTTATATATTTAGCTAATTCATATTATATCATCATGTTTAATAAAATTTGATATTTTGTTAAGAATATTTTTCTTTCATATGAACATATGGAAAGATATTATTAAGTTTGTAGGTGTTGGTCCTTTGGTAGGTGTTGATGAGGCTTTCATTCAGTTTAGCACTGACTTTTTCATCAAAGCATAATGGTTTTTGATAGTTTCATTTATTTGATGTGAAACAGGGAATAAAAGTAGGCTGGCCTCTGAGTGGCTCACACATTCTGAGTACGAATTTAGTAATGCTGAGGTGCTCTAACTGGATCTAACCTTTCTTCATCTATCTGTTTTTTAGTTAAATCCCTTTAACATAACAAAGATGGAACAGTGTATGCCAATGATGCTTGGCTAAGGGTGAGCTTAGTTTAAGTATGCAAACTCTGGATACCAGACAATATCAGTTTAAATCTAGCTTTATCCATGCATGCGGGGCTCAATGTGGGTGAACATTTTATTTCTCTATCTACTTTTGGGATTTTGATGGTTGGAAACAAACTATAAAAAGTAACAAAGCCCAAAATACCCTGGAGAAGTGCAAAAATGGACATGGGAAATGAAAATAGAATGGAGGTAGAGGGAGCTGGGTTGAACTTAACCATGTGGAACCCACAAGCAGTAAATTACGAAGGCGGATCCAACTTCTAGATTTTGGGAGAAATCACAATATTCATGTTCAAATGAAAGGTGGGGGGGATTAAACTAGTAATTTACGTCCCAAAAACTGAGTTTGAAGTTATTTTTGAATATTTATGAATATATTTCTTCAAAAATATCTGAACACTTTTAAAAGTATAGCTTGAAATAGATTATTTATTTTTATTTCTTATTCTAAAACATTACTTTCATAATTGCTATAAAACGGTGATATGAGATATTCCCATATTTTTAAAACTTTAAAATTGATTTGAAATGATTTATGTCACCTAGCCACTACTAATGAATACATGCAATTTTTAAGAAAACCTTTTCTGATTCACATTTAGAGCAGGCAGCTTATATGATTTAGCTTTCTAAAGACAGTTCAATTTTATTTCAGTTATATTGGTAAAGGAGTGAGGTTATTAACCCTAGAAAGGTAGCATTAAAAAAACTTATGGTATGGGAAGTGACATGTAAATTTGACGCATAGTTCAGAAAAGTATAATCCATGGCTAGTTCTGCTGTGAAATGATATATTTTGTTTTGTGTATTATTTTTATTTATAACATACGAGTTTACTAGCAAAATATTAGTCATATTATAGAAAAAGCATAATGGCCAGTATTTGGTTTTTCGGGCACCAATCTGTAATTTTTTCAAACAAAATCATGTAAAACACACAAAAACATTTCAACCGCTGTTATAGAGAGTGATTACCTATAATAATTCTGCAAACAAAAATTTTAAAAAACTAAGTCCTGTAAAACACAAAAATTTCACAAATAAATATATAATGCTATTATAGGTAGTGACATGTAAAATGAACGTATGATAAAATATGCTTAGAAGGTAGTAACACGTCAACCAGACATATGACTTCTAGGAAAAAATTAATTACATAAAAACTATTCTAAAATACACCTATTCACAATGCTGGCTAGTCAGCAACTAACTTTATGAGGCATTGATAAGAGGGCAAGAGGTTTGGGTGAATTGGATTAAAAAGGCTTGTGATTATTTATTTCATACACATCAATATGACGTATGCTACCTTTCTAGGGTTATGCAAGGATCATAAAATCGTACAAACACTAGAAAAATTTGAGTTATAACAAATAGGTACGTGTTGTGCTATATTGATCATAGAAACAGCACTTTTCATAAAAGTGAAAGTCCAACTTCCTTTTTGAGGTCTTGATAAAACCACAGTCTATTTACCATGGATAAAACTATTTATTAGGGTCTATATTCATATCAGTGTCTCTGTGGATATGTTGGAGAGCAAGGCCTATAAGATATTCTTGACACATAAATTTTTTTAGTGATGCTTCAAGTCATTGTAATGTTGAGGATGTCCACTCACTGGCAAAGAAGCAAGAAGGCAAAGCACCAAGTTAATTCAAGGATAGATGTCTCTATCATGTATTCCTTAGACTTTTGGCTGTTGGCTTGCCCAGTAAGATGCTCTACCAACAACTGCTGGGTTGTTTTATGGAATAAGTACAGAAAAGTACTTATGTAACTTTATACCATATTTAAATATATTTAATTTTTGTACCACTTTAAAAAGTTAAAAAATACACACTTATTACAGTATAGTTATTTAGGATTTATTGGTATAGTACCTTTTTGATTTAATCAAACTTCATTTTAAGAAGATTAAGTTTTTATTTTTTGGTTAATGAAATAAATTTTAAAACATTAGGTTTGAACTACAATAAACCACTTTATTTTACTGAATATCCTAATTTGACTGGTTTAGTTATATTTTCTGGTAAATCCTGAACAATTTCAAAAGCATAACATTTAACTGAATTATGTCATCACCAACACCAAACACAAATGCATGACAATTGCCAGGCATTTTGATTACCTAGTAAACAGAAATACATGGACAAAGTTATGTTAACAGCTCCTACAACTTCATTCCTGTAACTCAGGAAAATTTGAGTGGCAAAAATTATAACTAAAAAGATAAGTTAATTGAAAAATATAGATTTAGATACTATCTATTGGATTTATTTTGAACTATTACCGACAAAAGTATAGCAATGATAGATTACTATCAAATCACAATGATAATAGATTATTGCATAGTAGCCAAAGAGTTTAAGGCTAAATGATTTTTTTTATTATTAAAAATATAAAATTTTGTTTTTGCTTTTTATAACATAATTTCAAACATGTTAAAATGCATAATTACAGCATTGTTTAGCGGGTCATGACCCCTCCAACTGAATCAACAGTTACCAGTATATCAATAACTGATAATGGTATGGTAACTGATAGATTTAATAGTGGGCTTTTTGTGGTTCTGAGTTGTCAAAGACAAACGCTGAAAAGTAAAAGTAAAAAATAAAAGAAAGAAATACCTACAGATGTTAGTTTTAACATCTGCAGAAATACTGTTAATGAAAGGTATTTATATTTTACTGATGTTACAGTTCCTACAGAAGTTGTGGAGTGCAGTGAACAAGCCCCACTAAAAACAAACCACTCAATCACATTTTCTTGGAAACCAGTTGAAGTCTGTTCTGCTTTCTTGGAAGGTTATGTTTATCATTTGTTTAAGGTTAGTAGAGTATTATACTTTTCATCACATTAAAAAAAAAAAACAAAGTAACAAGAATACAAGAAGAAAGAAAAAAAGAAAGTATATTTTGAAGCAGATTAAAATGCATTACAAATAATAATAATGCTTTCATTTATATATATTTACTTTTTATTGCATTGTTGTTTTAATTTTTTTTTATGATTTTTTATTGTTTTAACTAAGTTTTTTTGGGTAGTCACTACTAAGAGCAGCATAGAATGCAAACTTACAAAATCAAGTCCTGCAAAACCATTGTTAATTAAAAATATTATTACTGCTTATTGCTGTTATATTAATATAGCATATTTGCAATAACATGTGTTCCTGAGTACAACAATACACAATGTTTCGAGAGTATGGACCAACTTTTGTTCTCAAGTGAAAGTCATTGATTCTTCTGAAATCAAACCAAAAGCATGCCTTATATTGGATGATACCTTTGTCATATAGTCTCATGGGGATAATAAGCTAAAAATAAAATGTGAAAGTTACCTAATGACCCATTTGATTCCCTTTCCTTAACATGGAAAACAAAGTACTGTACATAACAAATGACCATTCTTAAATGTATGTGTTGAAAGAAATAGGGATGACATCTCGATTTATAGAAAAAAGACCCACTGTTGTTATAAGTGGTAATCATTTGAACTTTTTGTCTAAAACATTCTAAAACTTGATCAAGGAAGAAATTGTTTATCCTGCACTCGATAGAGCTAGTGATATTTGTTCAAATCAAGATGGTATAAACCAAGAGTTAAAGCAAATTGAAAAAAACTAGCTTACTAATGGATATCTTCAAGCCATAATTTCATAATGTAATAAATCTAAAGGTAATACTAAGACAGATAGAGCTCAAAGAAAGTGAAAAACCTTTAGTGTTTACAGCAATCGTCTATGTGCCAGGATCATTGGAAAGAGCTACACATTTTGCTAGAAAATCTAAAATTTAAACCACTTTTAATACAAAAAACATTGTTAAATGTTTTAACAGTTTAACAATGATAAAACATTTTGAAAATGAAAAACGTTATTTGAATGATGTTCATTTTACATAAATGAAAAATAATTGAAGCACCTTACATAAAACTAATGGACAACTGTGTCAGCCAAACAGTGTAGCAATAAGGCCTTTGTGTAGAAACAAGAAATAAGTGTGATATTGACAGGAATGATGAAGACATGATCTGTGAAAAGTTTAATATAAAAGGAAATGTCGAAATACAATCAAATTAAATTTAGAAGAATATTTAAAAACTTTAAATTATTTCATTGTTTGACTTTAAAACTTAAAATGTTATTTCTGGTTGTATTTCATATTTGGAACACGAAATTGCACATAATCAGGTAATGAAATTAAAATTGAAGCTTTTCTAAATGTATAAAAAACACAAACATTTTAGACTCACACAAATTTTAAAGAATACAACACTACAATAATTTTTAAACAAATTTAAAAATACAACACAAAAATCAGTGTACAACATTCATAAAGCAAGTATTTAAAGATACTAAACTTCCTTAAATAAATTCCAGTAATATTTTTAATTATAATCTATCATTCCTGTTTATTTTAAGTACACATATAAACATTCATGAATGTGCCTTTAATTAAATTCTTGGAAACCAAATTGAATTCTTGGTTAACATCTGCAAAACCTTAAAACACTTGCCTACCAAGTGGTTTTTCCCCAAATTGTTTTACAATATATAAGAGTTACATAATAGTTCCTATGTATATATATATATATATATATATATATATATATATATATATATATATATATATATATAAACCTAAATATGAACACATATCTTTACGTAGTCTCTCATTTAACCTAAAGTAAATTTTAATTAATTTATTACAATTGATTTAATTTTAATTTAATAATTTAGATGAATTTAAATCTAGCTGAGCTGCTGTACATTTTTCGGCTTTTCGTATTTTAAAATTATAAAAAAAGAAAAATGTTAGTTGGCAAGTTTGCATTTCTTATTTGTAAAACATTATCATTTAATACTATAGTGTAATAGTAAATATATTATTTTCATAAATAATAATCTTACTCTGTCAGATTGAAGATCTTTTAGCTAATGGCTTGTTGTGTCAATCCTTTTTTTGTCTTTGACATATTTGTAGATTGTACTTGTAGATGCTCAGTGTTGGATCCCTTGGAATGTTTACAGCTAATGCCAAAACCTTTTCAGTCTTCTTCCTTATTGTTTTTCATAAGCTGTGGGTTCTGTTGTATCTTGGTATCTTTCTGAGGCTGGAAAAGAGCTGGTTGTTTTGTTTACAGTTGATGCTTCCCAGGTTATTGTCTCTAAACCTTTTCAGTCTTCTTCCACATTGTTTTTCATAAGCTGTTTGGTCTGTTGTGTCCTGGTATCTCTCTGAGGTTGGAAAAGGGGCTGATTGTTTTGTTTACAGTGATGTTCCCTAGATTATTATCTCTTTCATGGTCTGCTGAGTGAAGCTACTAGTATGAAAGTTGTTTTTGTTGGTTGCTTTTGTTTGTAGGATCTGGGTAGGGCAGTGCTTTTCTTGGTTTGTAATATGGTAACTCAGTGTTTTCATGTTGTCAAAATGTAATCCCTTTCTTCCTTTTCCTACAAGAATGTTTTTAAATTCTGTCAACAGCCCAATAAAAGTTTCCCTATCATTGATGTCTCCAGGTGATTAACACAATTGTTATATTCAAGTAAAAATATCTAATTTTCAAATTTGTTGCAGTCTATTCATTCTAGGTTCCAACTTTGTGAACAATATTTTTTTCTGGGGTTATTCAAGTATGTCTAAGTAACTGACCTTGTTCCAAAATTTATTTTTAAATTCCTTGACAAATTCATTAAAAGTTAATTTGTTTACCAAGAACTCTCTGCTAAGGTAATGTATTTTCCTGGAAGAAAAGTCCAATCTAATTTAAACTTTCACCAAAATATTTCTCACATACTACTTAATTTATTTACAAATAACATGAGATTATTAGTTTGGTTGAACAGAAATTAAAATGTTTACCATCTAAGTCCTTTAGTAAACCTCTAATAACTACTTCTTCCCTTGTCATTTTAGTCTACATTTTTATCTTTGCTGATTTTCTATGTTAAAATTTATTCTGCAGTTATTTTGTAATTATCCCAATTGGTATTAATTTTTTAATAATTTCTTGATGATTTCAATTACTTTATCATGTAGGAGCTAAATTAAATTAATTTTTTTTAATTATTTTAAAATTATTTACTTTATTATTAATATTGTTGGTTAATTTATTTAGATTTTCCTTATTTTCCATGATTTCATCTACTTTTTTACTCAAATTTTCTTTCACTTGTGTTTTAAAACCACCCATTGTGTTAATAAATTGATCAAGTTTTGAATTTTACACATTGTTCTTCTTTCAATACTGAGTTTTATGTACAATTTAACATTTCATTATTATCCTGCAATGTTTTAATATTAGATTGTATCTTCTCTTTTTCATGGCCTAATTACCCATTCTGCAATGTTTAATGTGACAAAATAAGCAAAAAATATCAAAATTTAAACCTGAAATTTTAGTTATAAAAACTTACTGTTAATCGTGGGATGTAAAGACTTTGATGTACGAAAAGTCTTATTAGGCTACTGTCAAGGTTTTATTGACTAATGCCTATGCTCATACTTTGCCCTTATTTTAGTTAAGTGGACTGTTAGTATAGTGAATTGTTGTTTGCAGTTGTGTTTACAGAAATGCTAGGCACCACATATTTGAGATTATTTCAAATTTACAATTTTATATAACAAATATTCTACATTATGCTTTAAAGTAAGAATAGTGATACTTAATTAGCTGATTATCATAAAAATGTTGACTGAAAACTATACCTGAATATAACATGTACAACATTATCAGCTGAAATGAAAGTAATAATCAGTTCAATTATTTCAAAAAAATCATGCGTAAAGAGTTATTTAACTGAAATGATCCAGAATTATTTAACTCTAAGATTTCTGAGCTCAATCATTAGAAATACAATTTAATCTTATGTACTTATATACCTAATATTAACAATTATACATTTACAAACTACCTTTTAATAAATTAAATCAGATGATAAATTTTATTTAATTTTTAAAAGTCTTGGAGTTCTTTTAGGAGTTACAAAACTGAGGAAAACTGGGAGAACTTTCTTAAAACTCAAAAACAGGCCTCAAAAATAATATGAAAAGAAAAACGAGGATAAGAAAATCACAGACTCCATGAAATCCAGCAATATTTCACCAAAAATAATACAAGAAATTTCTACAATACTGTTAGAGAAAACCTACAGTGATACCAAGCATCCAGCCTGTGCTTCAAAAAACCAGATGGCTCTTTGGAAACCAACCCAAAAAAGAATTACAAAACATTAGACCAATATTTTAACTCCCTTCTTAACTGTGAACCACTCCAAGAGAAACTTGATGTCATTCATCTGGTATTCATGCAGCTGAACAAGCCCCCAATCTCAAAGAAATTTCAAAGGTAATCAAACACCTCAAAAACAACAAATCACCAGGAGAAATGGAATAATTCCTGAATTCTTGAAACTAAATTACAATGATCCTACACAAATTCAGAAACTTCATCACATAATTTCAGACATATGGGTGATGAATCAAATGTCAGAAGACTGAAAATGTGCTCTGATTCACCTGTTCCACAAAAAGGATGATAAGGCAATAACTAGACATGAGTAACTACAGAGGAATCTTCTTGCTTCTAGTTGCTTATAAAATCCTCTCAAAAGCACTTTTAAAAGGATAGAACCCCAAGTGACTCCACTAAATGGTGAATACCAGGCCAGTTTCAGACCTGGTATTTATTTCAGACAATTTCTAAGTCCTAAGCATTCAATAGGAATATATATGCTAAACAGACCTGGTACTTAAAGACGATATTACAAATGAGGACATGCAAAAAATGTAGTAATAACATTTGTTGACTTCAGAAAGGCATGACTCAGTAGACCGTGAAACCCTCTTTAAAATCATGGAAGAATTCTGATCAACCGAAAGACTCAAAAAATCACTGAACAGACACTTACAGAAACAACATCCAAAGTGAAATATGAAAGAAATCCAAGATCAAAACTGGAGTCCGACAAGGGGATGGGCTATCACAACCCTCTTCAATATTGTTCTAGAAAAGGTCATTAGGGAATGGGAACTTCACATAAAGAGCAATTTGGATGCAAATTGATATAAAAAAGATAACTGAATTAAAGTCAATTGCCTTACTTTCATGGATAATATTGCAATTATCATAGACAAAATAACTGAAGCAACTCACGCAGTAGTGAAACTACATGAAATTGCACAAAAAATCTGTCTGTAAATCTCTTACAAGAAAACTCAATGTATGGAAAGATGGCCAAAAAAAAATCCTATTAATCTCAAAACATGGTAAAATTGCACGTCTGCCATTTGAAAACTATAAAGTCCACAGGACTAAACCGAATCGCTAATAAACAAATAAAGAATCATCAAGATCCAGAAGGACCACAAACTAACATGGGCTCACTACAACAAAAAATGCATTTCAACAAAGGCAAAATTATGCTGTATAAAATAGAGGTTTTTCCAGGAGCAACATACACAGCCAAGTAATCGGCAGTCATTCCAAAATTAGGGAAATAGAAAGAAAAGAACACAAAATTCTCAGAAGATTTACAACAAGAAGAATATTGCAACAACTAAGATAAAATGGACAGATGAATTGAAGAAAAAGCATTCCAAGAGGATGAAGAGATTTTGGGAAGGACGACGACGACAACAACAACAACAAGAATGATGATGAAGGCCAAGGCACAGTAACGATGACGATAATATATATATATATATATATATATATATATATATATATATATATACACACTTTGTATTTTACATTTCTAAACCTACCTTTAATGAAATTCTTGTTTGATCTATGCAAAGCCATGAACTCCTCCTTCTGTCTGCTTTTTTTCCAAATTGTTTTACAGTATTTTAAAGTTACAAAATAGTTCATAGTTATTTGATGTGTATCAGGCATACATCTCTTGAATACATTTATTTTTATTTCAGGAGGATAATAAAGCTATAAAGTTAGATGAAGGTTTCACAAGAAAATTGACACTCACTTTTGATCATCTCATACCACAGACAGAATATTTTGTTCAAATTTTCATCAAGACATCAGCTGGTTTGAATCCTAACAGATATTTGCAGATTAACATTTCCACATCAGCCACAGGTAAGCTAATAAACATTTATTTTCCTTTTAAGTTCATTTTATATTCAAATTTGTGTTTCAAAATGTATTTGCATTGTTTTCAGTACCTAACCAAGTGGATAGTTTGACTGTTTACAAGCGAGGGCGTAATTTACTTGGTCTACGCTGGGGGATGCCTAAAATATTTAAGGGTACTTTAGAGTCATTTAACATTATATACGGGTTTAGTGACAATAAACTTCAGTCAGAGATTGTAGCACCAACACCTTGCACAGCCTGGCCTCTTCTATATTGTCACACATTGCGTAGTCTTGCACCCAACAAGAACTACACAGTTACTGTAAGTATATTTCTTGCAAAATTACAAGTGACAATCATTTGTTACATTGATAATTTCCCCTTTTTTAAAGTTTAGTTTATGTAAAAAGTTATATGTATAACATTTTTTTATTTAATAGTTTGTGAAAAATAGTTTATTAATTTTGTTAATGACTGCATAAATATTGAAAATACTGGTACCAATAAATATTCCATAATCCAGTTTCTCCTTTTTTTTTGTTGTTTAACATTTTATTGATGTAAGTTATACTAATGAAAAGGAGGGATCAAAGTAACACTTGTAAAAAGCCAGTAGTGGAAACGAGATTTGAATCTAGAGACAGGTCAAAATTGTAACAAACTGCCAGCAATCCTATCAACTAATCTGCAGCACTCCTCATTTCATCATGTAAAGTTACTCTTTGCTATTAAATGCAGACTGAAAAACTAACATTCATTTATTACTTTCATTTGATTGGTTTACTTTTGATTGGTAACTTATTTCTTATATATATGCTAATAATAATATAAAATAGGTTTAGAAAATCATTTTACATATACTAATTTAAATTTTATATTTGCTGTAGTTGTACTACAATCTTGACTAATATGTAAAAATATTAAGAAATTGTAAATTATAACAGTATTCTTGTGATTATCCGAGATAATTTGAGTGGAAACTAGCTTGGATATGGAAAAACTTGGATAAAACAGAGTTTGTCTGTAAACTATGAAAAAATGGGTTAAGTGAGTTTATTGTTATAAAAATATGAATTTTTACACCAACAATTCAGTAAGAATATAATAAATAAGAAATAAATAAATAAAGAAGATAATAAATTGCCAAATATGAAAAAAAGAAAAAGAAGCATCTTTTATATTCCATTATTTCACATCAAATATTTACATTATTATTGATGGAAAAATTACCATCCATTTCTCCTCCCCTAATTACATTTCAACCAAATAGAATCATTTTCTAAAAATAAGTGATTTTGAATTCCAGCTTTGAATTTGCTCATAATTCTGGTGTAATGTACTATAGTTTTTTTTTTTTTCAATGACATTGCCTTGGTTAATTTGAATCCTTGGTTGACCGGGATTCAGGTAATCATGTGCATATTATACCTCAAACTTTCTCTGCTTCAGAATGAATTATTAAGGTTTCAATATTGATGCAAGGAAGAATGTTGAATCTGAATATCTAATTTTGTTTGTATGGTAGGTGGCAGCGAGGAACACAGAAGTATCTCAAGACGGAACTCCAACTACTGTCTCAGCTTTCACCAAGGAAGGAAGTATGTAGCATTTATTTGACACATGAGTCAGAAGTTACTAAAATAATAATCAAGTACATTCAATTTTTAATAAATTTTACATTCAATTTTTAACATCAGTCTCAGGCCTTACACAATAAATAGGTACAGTAATACAAAATATATATTCTAAGTTAAAAAGCCATTCTTGAGCAATTTATTAAACATAGTAATTGCAAAATAATTTTTTTGCAACTGTTTTATGAGGGCTGTAGTAGTAAGTAGTTTGCATTGAAAATAAAATAAAGCCACAGTCAGTCTTAAGTTCATTTTTTGATTGACTTCTGAACCTTAAATTCCTTTATTTCAAATTTTGCACACACTGGCTTCAACAAAAAATTAGAACAAATTAAAATCTAAGAAAAAAAGCCAGTTTTCTTAAATGGCACATTTTGGTGCAATGAATAAGGAAAATTAGAAGATTTCTTGCCAGATTTTATAAAAAAATGGTGAATTCATTTTCTCATTTAGCCTTGGGCCATGTGTATACATACAAACTTTCAAGATATCTGATTAATAATCACTTTTTTGGACTTAAGAAATTTGAAAACAGTGTGTGTGTGTGTGTGTGTGTGTGTGTGTTGAAATGGAATTTACTGCTATAATACTAGGCATAAATTGTTTCATTTCATAAAAAATTTAATAAATAAGTGTTTGTACTAAAACAGGTGGACAAGGCAGTATGATATATAAAATTAACAAAGATAAGCGAGCCGGACCGCTGTAAGCTGAGCACAAATAAACCGGAAAGAACAGGTTAAAAGCAAGAACCGACGGTTTATTACTGCACTGCGAACTTATTAACCAATAAATTAGTAACACTAATTAACTAAAAATAAAAGAAATCTTTAAAATATTCACGGTTAGAATTGTTCGTAAATTGAGATAATGAAATTGTTAACTTATAACACTTAAATTCATAAAATCCAGAGATGTAAACCAATCTGATGTAACATTAAAAAATTGGTAAAAATAACTTGATCAAAATTAACTAAAGGGTAGGAAAACAAATTAGGGCATCAATAGAAATGGTAAAACCTAAAATATGTGCACAACAGCATATTTAAGAGACTATACAGATGACCCAAACAATTAAAAATACAAAAACTTGAATAACTTGGGAACTAAGAGGGATACAGCTTCCAATCAAGTTTCCAGGGATTTAGAAAAATATAACGAAGAGTTTGACAGGTCGATTAAGGAAATCTGTCTAGTAAGAGGAAAGTTATAGCTGTTAACAAAATATCGAAATTTAAAGACTAACTGGCTGTGTAGCAGGGGTACGGTAAGGTCAACATCAGAGATTACAACATGGAATGGTTATGCCAACCTAAATATCAGAAAAAACAAATAATTAAAGCAAATCAATGAAAATGAGATAAGATCTGTTTACCCAGGATGGATAAACAGTTATAGATGACCTAGAAAAGGTGACGGACTAGCGCTCGACACCTTTTGAGGGAAAAAGCGACTGATTTCTTTAAAAAGGGAAAAGTACCAGAATAGGGAAATTTTGGTCTCCCTTTCAAGCGCTATAAATTGAGGAACCTCCATTCGGTTGGAGAGTTCATCACTGCAGTTTTGGAAATTAGAAGAGTCGGATGTGTTACAGGTGTTCGTCAAGTTCGAGGTAGCTACCGTTGAGAAGCTACACTAACCGTGTTGTGGCTTGTTAGATTTTGCACGAAAAGCTAAAGTAGTGTAAAAAATTCGAAATAAGCAGTGTGAAAAATAAAATAAATTAATTAATTCGAAATAAATATAAAAAAGGTATTCCAAAATAAGAGTTTACCAAAATTTACTAAAAAAGCGGTGTTACGTATAAAAAAGTGTAGAAATCGTAAATTCAAATAAATTAAGCTGCGGTAAACCAGCATTCAAGTCGGTCAACCGCCAAGACTTCATTCCAGAAACTCAGTTGCAGTAAGATCATCAGGACTGGGAAATCCAAAAGGAGATTTCCGGAATGATCTACTAACATACACAAGTCTCACCATGTTACCGCTTTACACAAGAATAGAAAGAGAGGAAAATATCTGCAATGAGACCAAATGACGCTGAAGAAGTTCCAGATACCGTTAGCAGCTCTTTCATTCTTTTAAGGGATAATCTGCATTTGCACAAATTTAGCAAATGAATTTGAAAGTATAGAGATTTGCATAAATTTTGAACAACTATAAAGTAACCAATAGAAGTGTTAAAATCACTAAAATATAAAATAACACAATTGATCAAGGAACAAATAACTTTAAATATAAATTATTGCAAAATAGTTATTAACTAATTGCAAGAAGTATTAAAGCAATTAAAACTAAATCAAAGAAAAACTATAATTAAAAAATTATCTAAAATTTTGCATATTAAATAAATTAACATCTATAATAGAATGAATCTATAAATTTAAAGAAATGACTTTGTAAACCCAATCATAAAACATTTCATCAAAATCAATTCACCTGACTAAATTAAAATCTGTTAGCAAAATCAAAATAAATATTAAAAAATTTAAGGTGTGAAGAAATATTGTAGCATTATCAAACCGATAAAAAATAACTGATTTAATAAATTAAATTTCAAAGGCTAAAATAGAATAAGATAAAATAAGACACTAAATTTCCAGTTCAAAATTTTCTGTTCCTCAGCAGAAGATAATTAAATTATTTAGTGATATATATATATATATATATATATATATATATATATATATATATATATATATGTGTGTGTGTGTGTGTGTGTGTGTGTGTGTGTGTGTAATTAATTAATTTTACAAAGAGGAGATTCTGTGACGTTTATCAATAAGTAAAAATTAAACATAACCGTAAATTCAATTTTAGAAGAAGAAATAAACCTTATAAATTTTAAGATTGAAAGATATTTTGTTTGTTAACATTAAGAATATTTCAGAAGAAGAAATGTAAATACATTTTTAAACCTATAATTTAAGAATTTTATTAGTATATACATCTAAATTATTTAAAAGAATAAATAGAAATAATTTTGTATACTGAAATTTAATCGTTGTCATATATAACAAATACACCAAACTACCGCAAAAGAATATCCAACACGCTGAACAAAGAACCTACAGACCTGAGATAGGTGTTTGTGTTGTTTTCCATTAATATTAAGAAAACACAAACATCTAAAACCCTGCAGGAATATATTGGATTCTTCAATCCAGTATATTCGGATTAATGGGTGGTGACTAAAAGAAATTCACACCAGAATGTGACTGACCCTTAGAAAAGCAGGTGAAAGTTAGTGTTAACTAGAAATAAAAAGGGATCTCTAAAATTTCTACTAAGGGGGGAAAGTAACACTTTTCAACTTTGTATAGTGCAACTCATAAAAGTTCTTGTTGACTTAATGAGAAAGGTAGTTTTGTCGTTGCAAACTAGTTGTCCTCGTGCACTGCCTAAACGTTAATTCATTCAGATTGTATAGCCGTTGCTGTTTTAGTAAGTTAATGTTGCAATGTGTGTGTGTGTGTGTGTGTGTGTGTATGTATATATATATATATATATATATAAAACAAATAAAAAACCAAGAATGACTTTTTTATGAATACTATAGTTTTTATTCTTTCAGATAAGTGAAATTATAAAGATATGCTTGTTTTATTCCTTATGTTTCCTTTACATTCAAATGAATTAAAAACTTACCTTGTAAGAATCAGTTGCAGGATTGCCAGAACTTTTCAAAGTAGTCAATACAACATCATCAAGTTTTGCGGTGTCATGGCACTATCCCTGGCTTGCAAATGGAATAATACGCTCATTTATAATGAGTGTGGAGGAAACAGAACAATACGACTCTGATAACTGTTGTGAAGTATATCCCCTAGTGGAGACAATAGTTACGGAAGAATTTGCAAACTACAGCATTGAGGTAAATTTAAACACCTTAGAAACCAAAACTAAAGATTGAACCAAATCATAAAATAAATTTAAATTAATGGTAAACTTTCTTTAATATTTAATTGTACATAGCAATCAACCTAAGTGTTTTTAACTAAACAACATCTAAAATATCCCAGGGAATAATTCTTTTTAGTTCTGAATATTAGAAGGTAAAGGTTGTAATTAAATATTTACCTAGATTCTAAAATTTCATGGTGGCATCATATTAAACAGTTACAACAAAAAATGAGTTTTCAAATTAGATTTTTTTTTTATTTTTCAAAAAATGTATGATACAAGTATTCTTAAAATTTTGTATCATGGACAAATATACTCTAGGCTACAGTATGGAATTAAATGCTGAGAAGGAGCTACCTAAAGCCTAAATCTGAAGCCTCTTTTTATTACCCAAACACGTTTCATCAGAATAATTTCATTCAAAAGTAAATTTGTGTATTTATTTCCATTATTTTTTAAACAAAATTTGCCACTTAAACATTTATTTTTATATAAAGTACTAGCTGTTACCTGTTGCGGCTTTGCCTGCAATTATAATGTAAGCAATAAAATTTATAGTCGATTTTCAAAATTAGAATAGGTCATTTCATTATAATATATTGCTATATACAATATTATACGATTTATGGTTTTCGGCCAAGACATATAAATTTTTGCTACTTGCTACGCTAAAACAGGATCATGTCATATTTTAATAAAATACTGTATTATTAAAAAGTCATTATTATATAATTAAACTGGAGTAGTATTGTGTTTATCTCAGATACCTAAAACATGTTCACACCAAATGTAATCTCAATTGGTCCAGTAGTTAAAGTGTATTTGAATAACAAACAAATAAACAAAAACAAACTTTCAGAAATATAATATGACTAGCTGTTACCCGTTGCGGCTTTGCCTGCAATTATAATGTAAGCAATAAAATTTATAGTCAATTTTCAAAATCAGAATAGGTCATTTCATTTTAATATATTGCTATATACAATATTATATGATTTATGGTTTTCGGCAAAGACATATAAATTTTTGCTACTCGATATGCTAAAACAGGGTCATGTCATATTTTAATAAAATACAGTATTATTAAAAAGTCATTATTATACAATTAAACTGGAATAGTATTGTGTTTATCTCAGATACCTAAAACGTGTTCACACCAAATGTAATCTCATTTGGTCCAGTAGTTAAAGTGTATTTGAATAACAAAAAAATAAACAAAAACAAACTTTCAGAAATATAATACGATTAGCTGTTACCCGTCACGGCTTTGCCCGCAATCATAATATACATTAAAGATCATGCATTACCGTGTTAGGACTAACAACCGTGTTAGTTAAGTTTTGGAGTACTCTTTAAAAAAAATTAAGGTTTTTTTCCTGCATCACCGTTTAATCCAACAACCGTGTCAGTTAGGTTTGGAGTACTCTTTTTAAAAAAATAAATTAAGGTTTTTTTAATGCTTCACCGTGTTAGGCCTAACAACCATATTAGTTTGCTAATGGAGTATTCTGCAAAAAAATATAAAGATTTTTCACGCATCACTATGTTAGGCCTAGTACTTTTTACTAGGCAGGATATGTAGCCTAGTACTTTTTAAAAAAATATAAAGGTTTTTTGACGCATCACCGTGATAGGTCCAACAACCGTTTCAGGATATGTAGTACTCTTTAAAAAAATATAAAGGTTTTTTCACGTATCACCGTGTTAGTTAAGTTATGGAGTACTCTTTAAAAAAAATATAAAGTTTTTTCCATGCATAACAGTATTAGGCCCAACAACCGTGTCAGTTAGGTTATGGAGTACTCTTTTGAAAAAAATAAATAAAGGTTCTTTTAATGCATCACCGTGTTAGGCCTAACAACTATGTTAGCTTATGGAGTATTCTTTAAAAAAATATAAAGATTTATCAAGCATCACTATGTTAGGCCTGACAACCGTGTCAGTTAAGGTTTGGATACTCTTTAAAAAAATAAAGGTTTTTTTCACACATCACAATGATAGACCCAACAATCATATCAGTTAGGATATGTAGTATTCTTTAAAAATATAAAAAGTTTTTTACACATCACCGTGTTAGGCCTAATAACCGTGTCAGTTAATATACTTAGTATTCTTTTAAAAAATTTACAGGTTTTTTCACACATCACCGTGATAGGCCTAACAACCGTGTCAGTTAGGATATGCAGTATTCTTTAAAAAAATATAAAGGTTTTTTTACGCATCACCGTATTTGGTCTAACAACCGTGACAGTTAGGATATGTAGCCAAATAATCTTTAAAAAAATATAAAGGTTTTTTCACGCATCACCGTGTTAGGCCTAAAAACCGTGTCACTTAGGTTATGCACTATTCTTTTAAAAAATGGGTTTCCTATCACCCAAACCCGTGTTAAACGTATTTTTATTGTTTTACTGATCTGCAGATCAGTAAAACAATAAAAATACTTCTAAAATCAGTACAACACGGTACCGATTTTCGCCGGTAGCAATTTTGGGGTTATGTTGGTCACTTTTATTTTCGATTTTTATCGTACTTCTCCTGCTTTCATATTTTGGATTTTTGCTTTTGGGCACATAATAAAGCATTTTAGTAAGAAAAATATCGAAAACTCCAATAGATGCTGCACTGCATATTTACAAATTTTTCATATAATGTAATTACACAAATATATATACTACCTTACAATTAAAGTATCCTAATAAAATTGTATATAATATATATATATATTCTGCACTCTGCTTTAAAACCATTGAATAGTCTTAAATGAAAAATACCAGATTGTTATTATTAGATGAAAATGTAACATTAAAAACAATAATTTTGCAATAAATAAAACAAAGATTAAGATTTGTAAAATGGGATTAGATCTATGTCCATCTCAGGTGCCTAAATCTCATGTTCAGTAAACAGTAATTAAACCTAACTATAGTTAACAGATGTTACAAAACTAAAAACTGATAATTATTTTGGGCTGGGTAAGTAGTATAATGACGTTTTGTAAAACAGGAATAGGCCTATATGTATCTCTGATACTTAAACCATATACGTACCAAATTTCATCTCAATTGGTCCAGTGGTTAAAGCGTGATTGAATAACAAACAAATAAATACACTAACTTTCAGATATATAATATGACTAGCTGTTACCCGTTGCGGCTTTGCCTGCAATTATAATGTAAGCTATAAAATTTATCAGAATGTAAGCAATTTTCAAAATCAGAGTAGGTCATTTCATTTTAATATATTGCTATATACAATATTATATGATTTATGGTTTTCGGCAAAGACATAATTATATTTTTGCTACTCGATACGCTAAAACAGGGTCATGTCATATTTTAATAAAATACAGTATTATTAAAAAGTCATTATTATACAATTAAACTGGAATAGTATTGTGTTTATCTAAGATACCTAAAACGTGTTCACTCCAAATGTAATCTCATTTGGTCCAGTAGTAAAGTGTATTTGAATAACAAACAAATAAACAAAAACAAACTTTCAGAAATATAATATGATTAGCTGTTACCCATCACGGCTATTCATGTTTCCTGTTATTAAAACCTATTCCTGTTATTAAAAAATGCAATTATACTACTTACCCAATCCAACTTAATTATTTATTATTTTGTTTTGTGATGTGTTAACTGTACAACAGTGATGTTTTAATAATATTTTATACTTCTTAATATAATATTATAAATATGAAAGTTTGTGTGTTTGCATATTATTCAATCATGCAATAATTACTGGATCGATTGAGATGAAATTTGGAAAGAACATGGTTTGGTACCTGGCATGGACATAGACATATTCCCATTTTAAAAATCTTAATCCCTGTTATTACTTTTTTCAAAATTATTGTTTATAAGCTTACATTTGCAATGATTTTAATTTAAAAAATCCCTATAATTCCAAACAATCTGCCTTACCAATATAAAAGATTGCAGTTTCCATTGAAGTTGACATTTACAATGACAATTAATAAGCCACAGGGTCAGACGTTAAGAGTAGCAGGAATACATTTGGGAACTCCATGCTTCTCTTATGGTCAGTTGCCTGTTGTAGAGTGTCAAGTAGCAAAAATCTATATATCTTGGCTGAAAACCATAAATCATATAATATTGTATATAGAAATGTATTGAATTTAAATGAACCTATTCTGGTTTTGAAAATTGGTTATAAATTTTATTACCTACATTATAATTGAGGGCGAAGCCACAACAGGTAACAGCTAATATACATATACAACAGGTAACAGCTATATATATATATATATATATATATATGTGTGTGTGTGTGTGTGTGTGTGTGTGTGTGTGTGTGTGTGTGTAAAAAATTCAGTAATATTGTAAGAAAGAAGATTTATTTAATAATTTAATTTTGTTTTAAGAATCATTTCATTTACATACATCATTAGAAATAAACATTATTAGAATAGAAAAATGTTAATAATTTTATAAGTAATTAAAGAAGGATATATTGTATTATTTCCTTGAGCGATTTCTTTTTGTCAGACATTTTTTAAGATGATATTATATGGAAGTCTAAACCAATAATAAGGTGTTTTATCACTGTGATAACAAAATTAATATTAATTTTTAAAAAAATATTTTTTGGAAATATTATTAGAAATATTACTGGAAATATTAAACTTAAGATTATGTAGACCATAAGTTTTCTACTAAAAATGTAAATAACAAGTAATTTTTCTGGTGTTACAGGTATCAAATGTTTATTAAGTACAGTAAATAATCATAATACTTTTTTAAAACAACATAACCCAAATTTTATTTATTATAATAACAATGCCATTTTGTCTGACATTTCAGATGTCTGGTTTACACCCAGCCTCTACCTATACTGTCAGTCTTTCAGCAAAAACAGTTTCTATTGGTCCTTCCATAACATTGACCATATATACTCGGCCTCCACCAATGCCAGTCAAGTTTTTACCTCAAGTATTCACTGCATCACAACAAAATTTTTCATGGTACAAACCACAGTCTGTGCTGGAAACCAACAACTCAGAATTATATCACAGTTTAATCAAGTAAGTATATTTTTAAATCACATTGCAATTTTTTATTAAATGGTTGTATCAATATTATTTTTAATAGACAATATTTTATATTAAGTATAAATTTATTTTCCAATAGTAATAAAATAATATAAATATTTTAATTCTAATTCTAAAATTTTAAAGAAATAAAAGAATAAATAAATGTGGATGTAGGTTTTTAAAAAGTGTAGTTATTTTTTCCTTTTCTTAAAAAACTATATTTATTTGTTAGGTTTAGATTTTGTAAAGTAATGATATTGAAAACAGTAGACTAAGAAATATTGTGAAATTAAATTAAATTTATAAATTTCATGAAATTAGTTGTTTAATTATTTTTTTAATATTCTTTATGATATTGTTGTTTCCTATGGCTAGCTCGGACTCCAGTCCATCAGCATCCTTGCCTCCCAATACAGTCGAGTGAAGCTCTTCTGTCGTCTCGAATCAGCATTCAATCCAGGGCATGTCAGCAGGTGTTCCTTTTTCATATTTGAGTTCGCCTATTAGCACAGAGGGCACATTTCAGAGGAGTAGACTCCAATGTGCTTCAAGTGGGCAGCGAGGCAGTCATGACCCGTGTCAAGACGGAATTGTGCCACTGACTGTCTCCTTGATTTTTCCTTCAGTCCGTCCCATTCCTCGTCTATATTTTCCCAGCGTTTGCCTTTTGCTACACTCTTCATTTTTCCCATCTGCTGTTTCTTCATTGTACTTTTGAGCATGGCTTTTGCCTTATTTGGATTGGGCAAATGTTTGGGTTGGGGTAGGAGTGAAACTTTCTTTGCCAGCTCATCTGCAGCCTCATTTCCTGGCACACCTACATGAGAAGGGATCCATTGGAACACTATATTTCTGCTTAATTTTTGAAGCATTCGTAACATTTGATTTATTTCTTTAAGATTGTTGCCCGCTGATGATGATAGGGCCTGCACTGCTGCCTTGGAATCTGTCAGTATTACACAGTTTTGGTGTTTATGCGAAGTGTTCAGCAGAAGGAGAAGAGTCTTAGATATGGCCTCCATCTCAGCATCAAAATTCGACCTGTTCAGCCCAACCGGGTAGAGGAGGGAGAAATGAGGTGTGTACACTCCCGCTCCGGTGCTTCTGTCCTCATACTTGGATCTATCTGTGTAGATTCTCAACCATTGGTCGGAGGGATATCTTTCTTCTATTGTGGAGATGGCCAGTTGTCGGAGAAGCGATGGGGGGCATTCTCTCTTGTTAACTTCCTCAACCAAAGACAAATTTATGTCTATCTCCAGAAGATGAATTGGGTTAGTTGGTATGGTATATGGGTCTGTAATGGATATCTGTTTATTGCCATTGAGGTATTTTGATATTAAGGAAATGGGATTTTTATGGTTTTTTAATGTGTTGTTTCTGGAGGCGGATTTGGTCCATGATGTCTGAAGCAGTCCTTGCAACCCCAATTATGTAACTGCCGCAAGTTGTTTGACTTCTTCTTCTGTAGGTTGGTTCTGTGTGTACATCTTCATTGCTGTTATAGGAGTGATTTTTAACGGCTCCACAAATAAGTCTCAGAGCATTGTTTTGGCATCTTTCCAGTTGTCGTAGGGCTGGCTTACCGGCAGTGATCAGTACTTCGCTTCCATATGTTATGACTGGTTTTATGTATGTATTATAGGTTGTGTTTAGTGTATCTTGAGTACTTCCCCACTTTACTACGGTGAGTCGTTTCAGCAGACTCATTCTTTTATTCACCTTATCTGTGATGTTCTGGTGTGTTCTTTCCAGCTCAACTTATTATCCATGACTATACCAAGATGTTTTGTTACCTCGCTTTTGGGTAACATGTTGTTGTTGTAAGTAAGGTTGAGTACCGGATTCTGATGTTTCAGTGAGAAGAACTGGTATATCGTCTTTGCATTGTTTATTTGCATATGATTGTCTGTTGCTCAGTTGCTCAGTATCTGTAGTGCTTTATTCATTTTATCCTCTAATAACTTTTGCTGGTTGGAGTTGTTCTTTTCCTTTGTCCAAATGATCACGTCATCTGCAAACACGCCAATATTAACACCTTGCAAGCTCTTAATTGTCTTCAACAAGTCATTTATGTAGACATTAAAGAGTGTTGTGTTTGAGACAGCACCCTGGGGAAGTCCAATTTTGCTTTGTTTATACCCTGAGTCCTTGTTCCCATACCTGACATTGGTCCACCTTTCACACCAGTGTAACATGTTTCCTCCGACCTTCATCTGGTGCAGTTTTTAGAGCAATTTATTTCTCCACATGGTGTCACATGCTCCCTTGAAGTCTATGAAGACAGCCAAGATGCTCTCTCCTTGATTGAATGCCTCCTTTTTGCTTGGGTAAATCGCAACGTCTGGTGTGATGTTGATCTTCTCTGTCTGAAGCCTGTCTGTTCCTCCGCCAGAATGCTATTTGTTTCAAGGTACCAGTTGAGTCTGTTTATAATTATACGCTCTTGAATTTTTGCTAGGACGGGTGTCAGAGCTATGGGTCGGTATGATGATATTAGGTCCTTTGCTTTTCCTGGTTTGAGAATAGGAACAACTATTGCTTTCGTCCAACCCGAGGACAAATTCACTTCTGTAGTCCAAAATTTGTTATATACAGTGAGTAGGGCGCATAAGGCTTGTCGTCCTAAGTTTTTGATGAACATCCGGGCCTGGTTGTTTTTTGTTCTGTGTTTTCTCGATATCCTGTAGAAGTTCCTTCATTGTGAGTTCATTCTGGAAGATATCTTCGGCCGATGGCGCTTTGACAATCCTTCCAATCTCTCGTCTCAGTCTTCTGTCCGCCTGTTTCGGGATAATTGAGTTGGAGCTGAAGTAGTTGTTCATATATTTAGCTATCTTTTGGGGATATTTAGCTCTTTCAGGTTTATTGTTAGTGGGCTGAGTGAATACAAAATTTGTTTGTCATTTAGCGAGCTAATCAATCGGTGCACTTTGCCACTCTCTACTCTATAATTCATTTTGTTGAGAAATGATGTCCACGCTTCTTTCTTGGCCAGTAATGTTTTTATTTTGAGGGCAGCTGCCTCCCTTCGCCACTTCTCCACAACTTCTTGTGCCCCAGTGCATTCAGTTTTGGTTCTTAATTCGTCTCTTCTTGTTTTTATTTTATTCAGTTCTTTGGTCTAGAATGGCTTGTACTTACTTTGTCGGCCTCTATGTATTGATGTTTTTGCTGTGAACTTTAAAGCAGAACAGAACTTTTCTAGAAGTTTATTTGGTGATTCGGAAAGATTGAATTTTGCTACTTTGACTTCCATCTCCGTTTTAAAGGCCCGCCAGTTAGCCTTCTTGAAATTCCATTTTGTCTGATGTTCTTGTGGTTGGTTGCCTCGCTGGACAAGCACTAATTTGAGGAGAGAAATTCTGTGGCCGGATCCTGGATCTTCTAGGATCACACGTTTGGAAATATTCACCAAGTCAGATGAGACAAGAGTGAGGTCTGGATTGGTTGTTGACCCCAAATAGTGTATGAAAGTTCCTGGGTCTGAGCTGGCATAGATAAGGTCGATGGAGTTACTGTTC
The DNA here is from genome assembly GCA_022606455.1 of Callitettix versicolor. NCBI lineage: Eukaryota > Metazoa > Arthropoda > Insecta > Hemiptera > Cercopidae > Callitettix > Callitettix versicolor. Next base: position 30,169,332 of record CM040185.1, on the reverse strand, counting down.
ATGAAGTCTTCTACTGTTTTCCCTGCCGCATTAGAGTAGTTATAACCCCACACAGGTGAATCTGTATTGAAGTCGCCCATGATTACTGTGGCCACTGAGGGTTCAATATGGTCTAAGTTTAGATCTTTGTTATTTGGAGGGCTATACACACAGATGATTTTAATTTTCTTGTTTTGCATCCAGACAGTCAGTTCTGCTGCCTCCGACATGTCACGTTCATTCATCCTCTTCAATATTCTAAAGCTTGATATAATCTTACTCCTCACCATGACTAGAATTCCACTTGCCACTTGCCTTGTCTTAAACAGAGAATACATCGTATAGTCTTTGGTTTTAAAATATTGCACATTATTCGCCGTGATACTGGCTTTGTTGACTAGTAATACATCTATGTGTCTATCAGACATAATTTTCCTTATTTCGGTCATTTTCTTTGGTGAGAGACCACCTGCATTCCATTACATAATATTTAATTTAGCTCTAATAAGGACTGATTTGTTGTCCATGTTTTGTGTATTGGGATGGCTCATGTCAGCACTGTTACTCATTTAGCACCACCCAGGGGAAACGTACAGCTTAAGGTTTGCTGCGGACGCCAGTAACTTTGTTCCCCATATTCTTTATGATTATAGGTTATATTTAATAAACATTTTCTTGCAACCATAGTAGGATAAAGCTATTCAATGGGTTTAATGTCTGTTTTAAAATCAAATTACAGTATTTAAATTTTTGATAATTTTTGGGAGTAATTCTTAGCTGCAGTTATATTAAATATTTTATCATTTTTAATTAATTTAATTACTTTGACCAGGGACTACTTAATAGTAATTAAAATAACTATTATGAACAGGAAGTTCTTGTTACTGATGATTGTAAACTCAACTACTCATAACTTTATACAATTCTTAACAGTTTACTGCCCATGCTTTGCTAAAGTATTTTTCAGGAAATAAAAATTACAGTTTGTTGACTTAAAAATTTTCTCATCCAATTTTTACAGCAAGTTTTTATGTTTTAGAGAGAAGCTTTTGTTATTAAAAAGCAAGTTATTGTTATTGGTAGAATATTTTTCTGGAAAAATTGCAATCAGTTTGTTAGACTAAAGGTCTAAATATCCACCTCTAACATTAAAACACTGTAACTAAATAACTGACATTTTATACTAAGAAACCATATGATAGCATTGTCAGTTGGTCGACCTGTTTTATTGGACTACTAGAGCTCATGGAAATACTCATTTTAAAACAAATCAGGTATTTCAAGTACTCACTATTTTGTTTCAAATAAGCAAAGTTTGAGATTACCTAAAATCTGCTATCCATTATATTTAACAAATGTAAACTTTTCTATTGAAACTGTCAACTGGTTTCAAAGTGAACAGTGAACAAAATTGGTATTAACATAACACAAAGAAATTTGTGTAAACCAGTTTTGGCCTTTCCAATGCATAAAATTTTTAAAAAATAGTAACTTAAGAGGTGTACAAACATTCTGTTTGGCTCTAGAACTCATAAAATTACATCATTTTAAAATAAATCAAGCATTTTGAGTGGTTGCCATTTTGTTTTAAATAAGTGGAGCCTGTGACAGTTTGAAGTAGCCTAAAGCCAGCTAACAATTTTTGTATTTAACAAATATAAAGATTTTCATTGTCAAGCTATGTTCCAGTGAAAGCATACAAAGTAGACATTTTAGTATAACAGATAGACAGACAGTCAAAACAGAATCTTTCCTGCTTTTTTAGAAAGATTTCTTTACAGTCATTTAGGACCCAAGAGAATCACTCACATCAATTTTAATACCTGCAATTAATAATTACAAAAATTATCCTATTTTCCCTATGGATATAGCACTATATAATGTTTATAAACATTATAAACATATATAGCACTATATAATGTTTACGTTTTACTGTTTTTAAGAGTTTCTAGTCCTTTAGGATTGGAATTTCACTAAACCATTTCTTTGTACATTTCCACCAAAGCCTAAGATAAACTTCTGTGAAAAATTTCAACTTAAGTCATCTTTTGAATATAGAGATACATAGATAAAATATAAAGTTTTCCCCATTTTAACCCTTTTAAATTTTTTAAAACCTTTTCTTATGAACCTCCAAAACTTTAAGATAAATCTCTATATGAAATTTCAGTTCTCTACAACTTTTATATCTAGAGACACACATATAAAATGCAAAATTCTTTTTTACTTGAATTTTAACCCATTAGAGATAGGATTTTGGAAAATCCATTTTTTTCACTTTTAGAACTTAAATTTGAATACCAAATTTCAACTCTCTACACCTTCAAAGACCCAGAGATAAAATGTAAAATTTATTTTTACACCATTTTAACCATTTAGGAGAGTAATTTTAGAAAACTTTTTTTTATAAGATAAATCTGTGCAAAATTTCAGATATACAATTTTTGGATTAGGAAGTACAAAGATAAATGATTAAATTCATTTTTACCAAATTTTATCTCTTTATGGGTTGAATTTTTCTAAACTATTTCTTACTGAGCATAGGACTTTAGAGGAAGCTGTGTGCCAAGTTTTATTATCATTGATTTGGTGGGGGGAAAACTGTGATGAAATGCTGCAGATTAGATAACTGCAGAAATAGATATAGATTAGCTGCAGAAATGACTTTACCATTTTTATTACTTTAATTTAAATAATTACTTTGATTAGGGACTACTTGTTTACTTGATCCTGATTATTGTAATCTCAACTAGTTGCAGTTTACTTATAATTTTTACATATAGTAGTTACAATTTACTTAGTAATAATTTACTTTATATAATTATTAGTTGCATAAATTATTTTACCACTTGTAATTACTTTGAAAAGGGACTACTTATTGCTGGTGATTTTAAACTCAACTAGTCCAGATTTCGCCTCTGATGTACAAAATGAGCAACTCAAAGATGAACTTCAAAATATCATCAAGACAGATTTTTATATAGCTGCTCAGTACCAAGAGGTAAGTGTATATTATTCTTTTTTTTTTTTTTTTTTTTTTTTTGCTGAAGCTAAAACTAGGTAACAAAAATTCAGTGTAATGCAAACAAATAAACCTGTCTTGAATTTGAAATATCTTTTTGCATTTTGTATACTTATACACTAAAGAGTCATGTATATTTAATGACTATCATTAACACAGGTACTGTATTTTGAGCATTAGTATTTTAACTAAATTTACATTGGCTGTGTTAATAACAATGTAAAATATAATTACAACAGTATTACAACTAGGTAATAAATAAAAATTAAATTTTGAAAAACAAAGGCAACACTGTATAAAGGCTCTTAAAGACAAAACATAACTAGCTCTGTTACAAAAAAAAATAGTAATAATAACAGTAAAAAAACAAGTAATATTTAAAAAAACTGTGTGAAGCACAGGGAGTTACCGACAAAAGCAAAACTTTTGTTAATTACTGGATATATAATTATTTTGAAGATATGTTTACAAATATTTTGTTTTGTTTAAATAAATAAATATGTGATCACAGATTATATAGAACAAATCTTACTTACTTACTCAGCTTAAATCTTATTTACTGTTGTTATAGTAAAGGATTCATGTGTTTTATATTAATTCATAACAATCAATTGATTTCATTGAGCAGCTGATAGGCTATAATAAGTTTTAGGTTATGTTTTTAAAAACTAACAATATTAACAACAATTATTTTAAATGTTTATACTAATTTTGAATGTATTATAAATTGTTACAAAATGTGTATGTGTTCTTCAATTAAGGACGTATAATTACATAGGAAAAACAAAGCAACATAATGTTTTCATATAATACATGTGTACTGTTATTGAAAAGGAGAAAGAAAATGAAGGAGACAGAAATACAGAGACAAAACTCGTTGCTTGTTCCTTCCATATTTTTGTTACATTCTTCCGTTTGGCAGAATTTTTTTTATTTACTCCTCTCACAAAAGCTAACATTAAAAGCTTCGCTTCAAAAACTAAAAAGTATTATTAAACTATGAAATTGTAACAATACAGTGGGGCCTGAACTTACGAATTTAATTCATTCTGGAAGTCATTTTGCAAATTAAAAATTTTGTAAGTTATTGCGCATTTTACATGTAAATTGCATAACTTTTTCACCAGCCTAAAACTCCCCCCATACAATGAAAAAAATATACATTTATTTCAAATATAGAAGAAAAATTCATTAATAAAACACAGATAAGACCTGAAATAAAAAATGTATTAATAACTCGTAATATGTACTACAATACATATACTTAATACTAATACTAATAATAAAGTTTCTTACATCTAAAGATTCAGATACGTAGCAAAGGGTGGAGGTGGTGGCAAAGGTTGTAGATATGAAGGAGGAGGAGATGAACATGGATGGAGAGCTGAGAGAGAGAGCGTACATGCGTGCATACACAGTGTATTACAAAATAAAATTTAACACTAAAAATTGAGAAGAATTTAACACTTTTTAAATTTTTTATGATTTTTTTACACTTTTTAGAACTTAATTTTTAATTATCATCACTTTCTTTTGCCTTTTTAGGCTCACTTTCACCTTCCCCAGTTTCTTCCTACATACATTTAGTGAAATAACGGTTCAGCAATGATTGTTTTTGCCGACTTTTAAGAATGCTTCTGAAATGCATTAGACAAATGTCATCAAATGTGCGACTGCCCATTTGTAAACACTTTTTCGGGTTATGTTTTTCCACAAATTCAACAATTTTATGGAATTTCACAAGGATTCCCGTTATTTTGGCTGTGGATGTGATAGACCCCATCACAAAGAAAAATACAAGTTTTTGCAGGTTCATGTCATTTCGTTCGTTGAGGCAAGTTCTATAAGTTAGGGAGGAAAATTTCCAAAAACCCATTTTGTAAGTTCAAATTTTTGTTAGTAAGTAAGGTCATTCATAAGTTGTGGCCCCACTGTACTTCAATAATTAGTTAAGAAATAAGAAAAAAATTTTAAAAGAAAACATTGGCAAGGTTGAATAGAGGTCCTTAGAAAAATTTCAATTTTACTGAATAACTTCATACGATGACAATAACTTCACAGTACATATGGCCTTTGTACTTCTAAGGCCTTTTATTTTTCAATGAATTGACACTTAACAGTTGATTTACTGATACAATTACAGCCAATTGTCAAATGATCACCTCCCAACATTGTTTGAAAGCTACCATTAACCTAACACATTCTTCTCAAATACTTTTTTCAAAAATATGTTTAATATTGATGGCTTTGCTAAAAATTTGACATGGTAGTGGATCCCCTTGTTTCAACAGATGGCCATGTGTAAACAAGGAATGATCAATGCGAAGACGAGTACTGACACTTCTTGTCAACTCTCATGCGTTTCTTGAAACATTAGAAAAAATAAAACTTTCAAGTTTTCTAGAAGACATAGTGTTCAAATGTTATAGTAGGCAGTAGCATGCAGTCGAGTATCATATATTCAGTGACAAGGATTTTTGAAAACAATTTGTTAAGCAAGATGTGATTCTTTACAGTTAACCGCATAAAATAATTACAATTAATATCTCCATTCAGAGTGAAGGCTCACTAGCCTTCATAAGAAAATTGTGGTAGAAAACACATAACTAAATTGAAAGACACCAAACACAAGACAAAGAGCTATTAGCAGGATCAAGTTTCTTTGAGACTGATGGACGGGAAGAATAGCAGTCTCTATATGTTTTCAGAAGTGGATTATGACTCTTTAAAATCTGTTTAATATATGTGAATAATTAGGGGTTTGAAAATGGTACTCATAGATTTTCCATCTTCTCAGTCTTTTCTTTACTCTTTCTAAATGTTGATGTTGCTAAAGCATAAAATACTAAATTGATTTTAATGAACAAAGAAACATTTTGTTTATTGTAATTATCTAACCCTCAATTAGTCTAATCCATTTTCCCCTGAAAGTAATATTTTGTTTACCATAAAATCAATTGTGATGTAAGAAAAAAAGACTAAATGAAATCAGTGTAATATTATAGTTAAAACACCTAACTTACATATAGTACTTTCTTCATTTGTTTCCTTTTCAATTTATTATTACTGTACTAACAATACAACAGATTGTCATATGTCACAGTGGAATTGATATCTTTTGTGTCTCACAACCTTGGAATAAGTAAATGAGGTGAAGGGCAGAAGGACTATCCTTAAGTGAGAAGGGACAGAGTAATTCAGTTAAAAACTAGCATTGTTATGAGCAGTTGATATTATTTAGCATTGTTTGAGTGTCAGGTTTAGAGTTGTGTTTCAGTCTGTGTTTTTTTATATTGTTTATTCATCCTTTTATTTGATTTATTGTTTTAATATTTTAATACAATACAGTACAATGCTGTGTTTATTTTTGAGTTCTATGTAGTTTAGTTTTTCAGTGGACAAAAAATTAGATATCTTAAAACATGACAACAATTCATAATTTTAGAATAACCTACCAGCGCCATTTTTGAAAATAAATACCAACATACGAGTGGCAATGTGGCTCGTACAATGTGTGTAAGCCATACGTCCATGATGTCAGAGTCAAATAGCCTACAACATTCTAAACATTTATAGTATTTTATTTAATGTAATAATTTATTCAGTCAGCCAAGGCAAAACTGTATATGTGCAGATTTCAACAAATAAATAATTGATATATTGTACACAACACATTATCAGGAACAAGTCTACAAATTTTGTATTTTGTAAAACTGTCTTAGGCAAGATAAGGTTAATTTTAGTTTATGCAATGGAAATTACATCAAGGCATGCCATTATTAAATGGTTATGAAAACTGGACATCTGATTGTTTGCTATACTATACAAAAAAAGGTGGCATATTCTAGAACCTTCTATCGCATATTCGAATATGTAGGGACATACTGAAGGTATAAAAGGAAAAAATGATGAATCGGAAAAGAGTCAGCAAGAGGATAACATATCAAGAAATCTTGATTTAAGTGTTCTGATAGTGCTAAATTTATTATAAAGAAGTGTTATAAGAAGCATTAATTAAGTGTTTATCATATGAATTAATTAAAGAAACTTATAACTTTTGGATAACAGCTGTGAACTTTTATTTAAGACTTAACATTTTCAGACATTCTATTTTATTAATAAATAATAAATTCCAATAAATCTTATTTTAATCTGAGGCTTTCACAAAATAAATAATTCTTAAATTTTTTTTTAACAGCTATAGGTTATTATTTAATATAATTTATTATATTATTATAATATTATATTATAAATGAATTATAATATATAAAAATATATTTATAAATATATTAAAAAGCTTATATATATATATATATATATATATATATATATATATATATATATATATATATATATAATTAGTGATTGAATCAATAAATAATATCTGAAAGATAGTAGCAGGATAAACTATTTTTTTCAAAGACTATAAGTAATATATACTAGACTAAGTGAGTTAATTAAGTGAACAAAATAGGACTTTTTGTAAATATATGGAAGACTTTTTAAATAAGTAAACAATTCATTTCATTATGTTCTACCAGAATTTAATGTAAACCAGGAGTTGCCTTCAGGAGTTGTAAATCATCATTGCCTTCTGTTAGCAATGATTATTTGTTTGCGAATTTTGCTGAGAAAATTTTTGAGAACAGATATTTCACAATAACAATGCTTTCTGATAAATATCCACAAGTTTGACAATTTCTTTTGCATGAGATTATTTCAGACTACTTAGGTTATCACAAGCTGTGTTCCTACTGGGTTCCAAAAATGCTTACTTATGTTCACAAATCCCCAGTAACTTGGCAGTGCTTTGACAATTTTTACTTGGTACTGTGATGAGGCAGTGGACTTTTTAAACCAAATTGTGACTGGTGGTGAAACTTGGGTTCGTCATGTCACTTTGAATCAAAGTAGCAGTCAGTGGAGTAGAGACACAATCAATTTCAAAGAATACAAAAATTCAAAATAACAATGTCAGCCACAGAAAATCATGTATACTATGTTCTGGGACAGAAAAGTGGTTCTGCCTTTCGAATTCCTTCCCAGAGATCAAACTAAAAATGCAGCATGATATTGTGAGATCCTGAGAAACCTTTAGCGTGCAATTCAAAACAAAATGAGAGGGATGCTCATCCAAGGAATTGTGTTGCTTCATGAGGCCCCATGCTGCTGGTGACATTCAAGCTCTTATTCAACAGTTCTATTTGGAACAGTTTTAACACCCAACATACAGCCCAGACCTGGCACTATCTGAATCTCACTTGTTCTTGCACATGACGTGGGCCTGGTAATAAACCCCCACGTTACAACTGGGGCACTAGTAGTAGCTACGTTTTCTACTAACATTAGTATCAACTGCACAAATTATATATACATAATCTCTCTTCACAACCAGGTAAATAGACAAGTGCATGTTCATTTCAACTTTGATTGAAACGATTGAATATTGGTTCTACTTGTGGATTATCTTTTGCCAACTCTAATGCAATGTTATCTATGAAATCATCTTTGTCATGATGGCTTATCTGTATTTTTGGAATACAAAATATAAGGACTATATTAGATTTATTGGAAATACAGATGGAAAGTAATTAACACTAAAAATGTAGATAGACTTTTCAAGTAAGCACAAAATATCCATATTGGAAATAACATTGTACTGAGGTGAATAAAAAAGAGTTATAGGTCCAAGACATCGACAAATTATGTAAAAGTAGAGTGTTTAGATCAATGATGGACAAGTAAGTTGGAGAGGTTTGAGAATTTGGGAAAATGGCAAAAGAAAGAAACTGGTGAAAGAAAGAGAGGGAAGAGAAGGGGTTTTCACTGAGTTGAAGAATAGCTAGAAAAAAGATGAGAACTTTGAAAAAGTAATTAATTATCATCCTGTAATTAAATAAAATTAAAATTAAAGTCAAAAGTTAAGTAAAATTATAAGCAAAATATAAAAATACAAAAGTTGTTTTTTTTAGAAAGAGGGGAGTTTTTAGTTGTGAATGTTTTTGTTGATATGAAAATGCACTAAAAGTTGTGCTTCAATAAAAAAAAACAAAAAACAAAAAAACAAACAAGCAAAATGTATAAATAGAGAACTTGTGTACTGTATTATGTTTTATGTGAACTATATTTTGTGTTGCTTTTTGTGTGTGGAAAAAACTAAAGAACATAAATAAACAAATGTAAATTAAGTTTCTTAAGAATAAGTCTGCTGATTACCATTACTTGTGGAACCTTTTGGCTTATAAACTAACCAAATTTTACAAACTGTAGAGATTTTGTCATTTCCAATCCTTGGTTTCCTACAGACATTTGTCAGTTTAGAGTACCTTTCACCTTAAGTGAGTTTGCCCAAATTGTTAAAGTTAGAATACATACATAAGGAACCCCTGCTTTTTCCTTACATGGTTGAGTTGTCGGATATCTAAGCATCAAACATAGCAATATTGAGGATTTTGAAAAAATGTTCTTCTAGTACTTCTTTGTAGTCCAAGCACAAGAAAGAACCATTGTCGCTGTTATCTACACTAACCAATTTCAAATTATACTTATTTATAACAAATGGTTTCACTGCCCTTAGTGCACTTTCACTTGATCTCAATTTATCCTTGGAATGGACAACCTGTTGATTGTATTTTGTATAGGTAACATAAGAAAGTTAGTTCTACTCAGTGATTGTATGTGAATACAGTCACCTGTGTGAGGCTGGTACTCTACACTTGGTAGATTTATGTTTATATATGATATACAGTGTACTAGTCAGTCTAGTCTTTAAGTAATAGATTAATAAAAAATAAGTCTTACAAAAAACTATGTAATGTAATGTGGGTTGTGATTTGTGTTATTAGTATACTAAATACATGAAAAACCTCTTGTGTTCTTAACTTTTAAATATTAGATAGGATATCTAGACAAGCATATAAAGGTTACTATGGCAAAATATCATGGGGCACAGGCACAATTTACACTGTAATTTTTACATTTCTAAAATTAAACTTTAATAGCAAGACTTGGGGACATAAACAGATATTGAAGTAAATATTGATTCAATAAAGAATTTTGTTTCTTACAAGTTTTTTAAGTTGTTCATGTTACAAGTTATTTAATCCTAAATAAATCATACTGCTCTGCTATCATACTTCTTATTTAAATTAATGTATATATTTTTATGAGATTTATGACAAATTTAGTTCTATGAAATAAAAAAATTAATGAACAACAAAATTAGTCAAAATGTTTGATGTATCATAAACTATTGAATCAGCTTTGATGAATCAGTGCTTATTTTGTTTTCTGTGGTTGTAGGTATTGGGTGTTATGAAACAATTATTTATGTACACTGTGAAAAAATGATGTTACAAATAAAGCATCCTATTGCTAATTATGTTTGTAGATAGAATCTATTTTTAAATTATACATATTGTGAAAAAAATATTTTCATTCTATTAATAAACTGAAAAATTTTAAAAGAAAAACTGTTAATATATTGAACTACTAGGATAGTTTTGACAAATAATAACTTATTTGGTTCATTTTGACTACATGTAGCATACAACTTTTTATAAATATTATAAATATAGTTATATTATAACTATATTATATATATAGTTATATAATATAGTTATATTATATAGTTAGTTAATATTATAAATATATAAATAAATATAGTTCTACTGTATGGACAAAACTGTTAGAAATATGTTGCATTATAATTTTATGAAGTTATTTTGACAAATATAACTTAATTTAGTTTGTTATAACCAGTAGTGAGGTGTAACTATTTTAGATGTATACATAATTAACATAAATGTATACTAGCAGAGGCAGCTGAAGTGAGAAGCTGGTGGCCCAATGACCTGACTGTACCTCCAGCTTATACTGTTCTCATTCATCTGAGAACACATTCACCACAAAACATAGCTTGGTTAACTCTAAAATGTAAAGTGACCCATGTTAATGGGATAAATGATACCACCTAAATGTTGTATTAAATAGATCCCTGAGATACCTGGCAACCTCATAGTCTAATATTTACTTTTACTCATGCTTAAAGGGTTCTCTATGGGTGGACCTCATTTCTATAGCTACTAGTGGGAACAACAAGAATACGAGTGTAAAATATAATAAGCATGATCTCATTAGAAACAAAAAGCTGGACAAATGGATACAACCTCCCATGACTAGGGTCAAAAGAATTAAAAAATTGAAAGGGAATTAGCAGAGCAAGCAACTGCAAGCACTTTAATAGGGAACAGGAAAGCCACCATTGAGAGTTAAAAACCCTGAATTCTTTCCAAATCCTAGATTTAAAGGAGACTATAGTTGAAGAATGCGCCATATTTAAGCATCTCAGAAGTGCAGAAAAGGGCACAATAGATATAAAAATGGTTGAAGTGCAACAATAACCCTAGAAAATCATTAATTCATATATAAATACTTCCCCTTCCCTCATTTATAGCTACAATTTACAAGTCTTGGGCAAAAACTGCATGCATATGTATATTAAGAATCTCTTGTGAAACATCCAAAATGTATTACTTTTTATAACTTTAATGAATAATTTCAGGAGACATTTCAAATTATTCCTAAAAGTTACATATTTCTGTTAATAGCGGGATTAAATTGGTTAGCTCATGCTAAAGAAAGTACAACAGTACAGTCACTTTTTTATTTTCAAATTGAGAGAAAAAATAGATTTTATTGAAAATAAATTTTTATTTCATAATCAAGGAAATGTATTGCTGTTAGTGTTGTTAGTAAATTATGACTGTGATGCTCTATAATGTAATAATTAATAAGAAATTCTGAAAAACTATTATGTAACATATAGTAATGATAATATAATTTACATAAAATTATAAATAGTTTAAACACATGAGTTGAACCAATATTAAAGATTTATTAACTGTTCATCAAAATTTCTGATGTCCATATTTCATGTCTTGAACTGCTATTTCTTTTGTAGGATTCTTACCATTTTACGAAATAAAAATTCCTGTTTCTTGTAATTATTATTTTTGTTTGCTTGTTATGCCTCAACAGGACAAGTCAGTGGAGTTAGGAACAGGAGAGAGTTCAGAAACCATATGGGGACCTATAAATAACTTGAAGTTTGTTGCAGGCCAAACATACAGACTTGCAGCAGTACAAATCACAGAATACTGCTCTGTGTACAACATAGATGTGATGTTCTCCTCAACGTTTACTGCACTTTAACAATATTGTTACTATATCTTTATTCTTTATTGATTTTTAATTTTGTTATTTACAATATTGCTAAAGAAACAAGCTTTGATCACCATAAATGAAAGATACTTATCACATATGATTTATACTTATAAGCTTCATAAATTAATTGGAGAATTAATTGATTGATAATTATTGAATATAAAATCTTAAGTAAGCTTTTTTTCATGTTGATTTTGTTCATTAGTTTTTTTGTTTATTAAGGAATTTCAATATTTGTAATTTTTACAATAAAAATAGTGTAAACAATGGTATATACTGATAATAGTATATAGTATACTAACATTTACATACTAATCATCAGTATATACTATTATTTACACTATTTTTATAGTAAAAATTACAAATATTTAAGTTCCTTAATAAACAAACAAAAAACTAATGAAAAAAGCTTACTTAAGATTTTAAATTCAATAATGATTGGCCAATTAATTCTCCAATTAATTTATCAAGCTTATAAGTCATTCATGTGATGAGTATCTTCTACTACTCATGATGAGTATTCTATTCTTTTATGGTGGTCAAGGCTTTTTTCTTTAGTTCAGTTAGGTTGAATATATATATATATATATATATATATATATATATATATATATATATATATATATATATATATATATGCACTTGTTATAAACATGTTTAGTAATCCTTCTGGCATATCACAATTAGTTTTAGTGAATATATATATATATATATATATATATATATATATATATATATATATATATATATATATATAAATAGCCTACCACACAATGTACAAATGGAAGTACAATATAACTTTGAAAATGTAATTTATTGCTTCATTTTGTGCCAAACTTGAAAATATTCCTTGTGAAATGCAACTTTGCACTACGCTTCCTGATATTGCTTTTACACGCTCTACAATTAAGAATTTCTTCATTTGATATCCTCTCGAAATTATGACCAAGGTCTACCTACATAGCATCCCAGAACTCGTTAGAAGTTATATTGTTTTGGAAATGATGGTTTTACTGCATTTTTAGGTTCTGAGATGGACTGCTTCAAATTACAACCGTTTCTTTAGATATTAAGAAGAGGTACTTGTGAATAATTTATAAAATTGGCTGTATAAAAAATAAAGATTTACTGAATGTTGAATCAATTAAACAATTTAAAGTTAGGAAGCATTATTTATTATAATTTGTATTTTATTAACAAACTTGCTTATTTTTTGATACATTGCTTGTTCTTTTTTTTAGTGTATTATTTTCCTAGGATATTTGCAAATTTACTGTTTTCTGATTATAACGCAATTGTAGGTGTAATGTCCCTGTTTGTTCATCTTGTTTTCTCATCTTTGGGCATTTATTGAGTTAGGTTGTACCAGTTACATTTGGGGGGGGGTTAGTCATTTTACAAATTTAAACTATTTTTAAAAAATTAAGTGAAATGTGTGATTTTTCTTGATTGTGTAGTAGAAGAATTTTTTCACCACCATAGTCGCTGCTAATGACTATTTATACTTTCCCTGTTTGAGTTTTTTCCAAGTACAGTTTATAGTATGAAACAAACCAGTTTTACTACATATATTGCATCGAGCTGCATATACCAGTTTTAGAGCATCGAGCATATACTGCCTAAATTAAGGTTTGATGGTCAATGTCGCTAAGACACCAGGCAGTCTGTTGGGACTCTGAACTGTGCACTTCAAAGTCATGGGCTTGGAAATTACAGTTACTGTCTTAAGCTTTGCTCTTTCCGAATACTGCAGTCTAATCTGAAGCAAGTATTGTTTATGGGAATCTTCTGAAGAAGCATAGGCTTTTTAAAAGCTGGGAGAGAGTCTGGAAATTTAGCTTTGATGTTTTGACAGTGTTAGTACTCAGATGATTCAGTTCTTATATGGTTTGGCGATGACCATTTCTTTGCAAATATATCTGTAGGAATATTTTAAATGCAAATTTCTTGTATTTCAAAATACTGGTTTCTTTTAACTCACTCATATAACATGACTTCATTTACATATACAAATATTTTTTAAATAATAAGCCAATAAATTTTCTAAGACAGTCAAAAATTCATATCAGCTATTTTAAGTAGCAAAAATGAGATTGATAATATTGCACTTATGCTATCCAATAAAGTTTCAAAAATTTTAATAGATAAATTTTTTATTTTCTTGCACATCTGTAGTTTTTCTGTGTTCCATAACAAAAACATCTGACAGCAAAAATTTAGTCTTAATTTAGGGGTCTATTGTTGCCACCTGTGAGTTTAGGGTTTTACAGGCCTTTTTAGTCTTTTTTCAATTGAGTTTTACTTAAGTTATTTCTGCTCTGTGAATGAGTTTTTAAGTAGAGCTTTAAGAAGGCATGCATTCATATTCATACTGATAGTCAGTCAGCAATAAAAGCACTTCCGGGTCCTATCATTCAGTCCAAGTTGGTTTGGGAGTGTCGGAAGAACCTCGAGACTCTGTCCCTGGGCAACCCATGGGGCATAGGTGAGTTGAGGATAATGAGGAGGCAGACTGATTAGCTGGACTTGGATCTGCATCTAAGTTTATCGGACCTGAGCCGGCTTTAGGGATTTCTCTATTGTTGGCCAGGTCTGCCATTAATAGGTGGATTACTAATCAATACCAGGTAAGATGTGATAACCTTCATGAGCATTCTCATAGTAAACATCTCTTAAGCAAATTTCCTTTTTGAGGACTCAAAGTGGCAGCACAACTCAGGAGGATCATGGGACTCATTACAGGGCACTGTGGTCTGAGGGTTCACATAAACAGGATAGGTATATACCATGGAGAAACCGTGTGTAGGTTGTACAGGAAGGAAGAGGAAACTACAGGTCACATAATTCATGATTGTAGGCTCTTGCTGGTAGGAGGCTAGGGGTTTTTTTGTTTCCAAGACCCTATGGATCTTCAGTAGAGTGAGCTAGTCAGTGGGATGCTGGAACATATTAAGGGCACCAACCTGCTGAACTAGGTGCCCAGAAGTTTTTTTTAAGAAGTTTAGTTGCACAATATATCAGTCAATCGCAATGCCTGAGGTTGTACTATCTCTTCCTCTAATAAAATGATATGTAACTTTAGGCCAATATTTTTAGCAACATTTTAAGCAAGTAAATTAATGTGATGCCATGATATAGAAATGAATATCACACTTTGCACCTGAAGATAGAAAATATATTTCTATTACTCCTAAGCTAAAAAAGAATGGAATAGACCTGTATTTTTTACCCGTCAACTAGACTGTAAATAATCTAATTCATATTATATTTCTGAAAGTTTGAGTGTTTGTTTGTTTGTTTGTTATTCAATCACGCTTTAACCATCGGACCAATTGAGATGAAATTTGGTACGGATATGGCTTAAGTATCAGAGATACACATAGGCCTATTCCCGTTTTACAAAACGTCATTATATTACTTACACAGCCCAAAATAATTATCAGTTTTAATTTTGTGGCATGTGTTAACTGTTGTTATTCACTGGACCTGTGATTTAGGTACCTGAGATGAACATAGATTCAATCCTATTTTAAGAATCTTAATCTGTGTTTTATTTATTGCAAAATTATTGCTTTTAATGTAACATTTTCAATATTTTAGTTGAAATTTTTTTCAAAACTGACTTTAATTTGTTACTTTGTGTTGAATTTTCAATATTAAATGTAAAAAAATCCCTACACAGAGTACCAATTGTAAGGTAGTATATATATTTGTGTAATTACATTATATTAAAAATGGTAAATATGCAGTGTAGCATATCCTTATTTCTCGATATTTTTGTTACTAAAATGCTTTATTATGTGCCCAAAAGCAAGAATCCAAAATATGAAAGCACGATAAAATCGAAAATAAAAGTGACCAACATAACCTCAAAATTGCTACCCGGCGAAAATCAGTAACGTGTTGTAAATCGGTAAAATAATAAAAATACGTCTAACACGGGTTTTGGGTGATAATAAACCAATTTTTTAAAAGAATACTGCATAACCAAACTGACACGGTTGTTAAACCTAACAAGTTGATGTGTGAAAAACCCATATTTTTTTAAAAAATAGCCTACTATATATCCTGACATGGTTGTTGGGCCTATCATGATGATACGTGAAAAAACCTTTATATTTTTTTAAAGAATACTACATATCCTAACTGACACGGTTGTTAGGCCTAACACGGTGAGGCGTGAAAAACCTTTATATTTTTGTAAAGACTACTATATATCCCAACTGACATGGTTCTTGGGCCAATCATGATGATGTGTGAAAAAAACCTTTATTTTTTTTAGAATACTACATAACCTAATTGACACGGTTGTTAGGCCTAACACGGTGATGCGTGAAAAACCTTTATATTTTTTTAAAGAATACTACATATCCTAACTGACATGGTTGTTAGGCCTAACACGGTGATGCGTGAAAAAACCTGTATATTGTTTTAAAGAATACTACATAACATAATTGATACGGATGTTGAGCCTATCACGGTGATGTGTCAAGAAAACCTTTATTTTTTTAAAGAATACTACATAACCTAATTGACACGGCTGTTAGGCCTAACACGGTGATGCGTGAAAAATCTTTATATTTTTTTTTTAAACAATACTACATATCCTAACTGACACGGTTGTTAGGCCTATCACGGTAATGTGTGAAAAAAACCTTTATTTTTTTTTAAATAGTACTGAAAACTTAACTGACACGGTTGTTAGGTCTAACATGGTAATGCGTGAAAAATACTTTATATTTTTTTAAAAGAATACTCAATATGCTAACTAACATGGTTGTTATGCCTAACACGGTGATCCATTAAAAAACCTTTATTAATTTTTTTTTTAAATAGTACTTATAACCTAACTGACACGGTTGTTGGGCCTAATAAGGTGATGCATGAAAAAAACCGTTATATTTTTTTTAAAGAGTAACTTAACTAACACGGTTTTTAGGCCTAACACAGCGATGCGTGAAAAAACCTTTATATTTTTTTAAAGAATATTACATATCCTGACACGATGATTTGTGAAAAAACCTTTATATTTTTTTAAATGTAAAAAAATCCCTACACAGAGTGCCAATTGTAAGGTAGTATATATATTTGTGTAATTACATTATATGAAAAAATGGTAAATATGTAGTGTAGCATATCCTTATTTTTCGATATTTTTGTTACTAAAATGCTTTATTATGTGCCCAAAAGCAAGAATCCAAAATATGAAAGCACGAGAAGTACGATAAAATCGAATACTATTCTTGACAGTATATATATTTGTAATGTATATAACAGAATAACTGTTCTATAACTGTTCAGTAACTGTTCTAGAAAGTATGTTATTCTACATATTCTAACTGACACAGTTGTTAGGCCTAACACGGTGATGCGTGAAAAAACCTTCATTTTTTAAATAATACTAGGCTACATATCTTAACTGACACGGTGGTGCGTAAAAAAACCTTTATATTTTTTTAAAGAATACCACATATCCTAACTGACATGGTTGTTGGGCCTATCATGGCGATGTGTGAAAAAACCGTTATTTTTTTAAAAGAGTACTCCAAACCTTAACTGACACGTTTGTTAGGCCTAACATGGTAATGCGTGAAAAATCTTTATATTTTTTTTAAAGAATACTGCATACGTTAACTAAGATGGTTGTTAGGCCTAACGCGGTGATGCATTAAAAAAACCTTTATTTATTTTTAAAAAAATAGTACTCCAGAACCTAACTGACACGGTTGTTGGGCCTAATATGGTGATGCAGGAAAAAACCCTTAATTTTTTTTAAAGAATACTCCATAACTTAACTAACATGGTGGTGCGTTAAAAAACCTTTATTTTAAAAAAGAAATACACCATAACCTAACTGACATGGTTGTTGGTCCTAACACGGTCATACGTGATCTTTAATGTATATTACGATTGCGGGAAAAGCCGTGACGGGTAATAGGTAATCATATTATATTTCTGAAAGTTTGTTTTTGTTTATTTGTTTGTTATTCAATCACACTTTAACTACTGGACCAATTGAGATTAAATTTGGTATGAACACGGTTTAGGTACCTGAGATAAACACAATACTATTCCAGTTTTATTGAATAATAGTGACTTTTTAATAATACTGTATTTTATTAAAATATGACAGGACCCTGTTTTAGAGTATCGAGTAGCAAAAAATTCTTGGCCAAAAACCATAAATCATATAATATTGTAAATAGATATATATTAAAATGAAATGACCTATTCTGATTTTGAAAATCGACTATAAATTTTATTGCCTACATTATAATTGCAGGCAAAGCCGCAACGGGTAACAGCTAGTATAGATTATAAAACTACAAATAAAATAAAATGTAAAAGTCTAATATTGTAAGTGTGTAAGGGGATTTAAAACAAAGGGGGAAATTTTCTTAACAATAAAATAGGGCATATCATCTGGTCCACATTACTTTCTGTTTTTAATTTTTTAAAACACAAAGTCATGTAGACCAGATATTATTCTGTTCTGGACATGTTATTCTGTTCACAATTCATGTTGCTATCAAACAAAGCTAGTTTACAACCAAAATCTTCTAAGTTCTGTGAACGTACCTTGGGAAGCAGATCTTGCAGACATCGATGGTGTGGGAAGCTGGCTAGCCAGTATCACTGTTACTGCTGAGAAATAAAAGTACATGTAACTGACACAAAGTCGTTACACACACGATTTTTATAATCACTTATATTCACATCACTAGAATTTTATTGTTTCACTGAATATTACACACAATAAATTAGTAACCTGCACAGTATGTCTAAATTTATGGTTTGCAAGTCTGTTAGAAGTTATGTCTTACAAACAAAATGATAAGATTTAAGCATTTTATCCATAAACAATACAGTATGTGTTGATTACATGCCTAGCAGCGGCCTCCTGTTAGTACCTTTGATTTCCCCACTGATGGGGAAAAATTGAGGATTTTTTGGTATTTTGAATGTCTCAGAAAAATAGCATTAAGTCTGTAGGGGATATAGCTTAATTGCCAATTATCCCAAACAAGGTCAAATAATTTGATTCATAGTTTGTTTCAGGTCTGCAGGGAGATATCAACATGCACAGTTCAATAATGGGAGAGAGATTTCCATTGTTTAGAGAGCACAAGGACACTAAGTTCAAGCATACAATAACAGAACTAAGGCTCAGGGTGATGCTTATTAGCCAACTCTAAATAGAGAATGTTAATTGACCCAAACCTTGATCTTAGTCATGATCCTATGAATTTGAATCAATTGTGATTTGATACTTTGACCAAACATGATTTGTTGCCAGTTCTTTTGATCCAAAACATGCATTCCCTTTTCTGATGTGGTGGTCACAATATTATTCCAAATAGTTAGATCATTTAATTATTATAATTATTTCACTTGACCATGTTTTTTGAGTGAAATTGCCCATGTGAATTGCTTTTCTTGTTTTGCGACTTTTCAGTTTGTGACTTTTCTTTACTTGGTTACTTACTCTGGTATCACCCCCTGCGTTGTGACACCAGAAAATTAAATTTATTATGTTAAGTTACAAATAATGCAATTTTTAATGGAACTGCATTATAACATCATTGCTATATATATATATATATATATATATATATATATATATATATATATATATATATATATATATATATATATATATATATATATATATATATATATTCAATATATTCAATATATATATATATATATATATATATATATATATATATATATATATATATATATTCAGTTCACTACAGTATCATTCGCCACTCAAATGGTATCATTTTTTTTCATTTTATTAATTATATTTTAAGATCAGCATTTACAGTGAACTCTTGATCTATGAATGGAAGAGGATAATATAGCTTCGGCATTGCACCATTTTTGACTGGAGTTTTGATTTTACAATACTAAGCTTACCCGGAAGTGCATTTTTACCCCAATTAATAATCGGTTCTCATAATTGTAATCATAATCGGTATCACGAAACAAACAATAATTGAACATGTATATTAGGATAACAGGCTTAAAGCGTAATCGATGATTCAAGAATAAAATTTCCGTAACCATTATTTCTATCTATTATGGTTATAAATTCCATCCGGTCTGAAGGTGTGAACGGTGGTCTGAACATGAGAACATGTTAAATAGGTTAGATATGTTTTCCTAAATGATTTTTTTTTTTAAATTAGATATGTATATATTATATATATATATATATATATATATATATATATATATATATTAGTGAAGGCGTTTGTAAATAGTATCTTTTATAGTAACTTTATAGTATCATGTATTCTCATCTCTACCTCGTTGAAGTTAGCGTTAACGATAAAATCCATCGGTAAATTTTACTGGCCATTACTAGCTAACCTAAAAACATCTAACTTTAACAATCGCTCGGACTATAAATTTAAAAAGTGCTTGTTTATTTCTACTATTATATCAATAAAAAAATTACAATAAATTACAGTTATACGTATACTCATTAAGCAATTATAAAAAAAATTAAAAGATTATAAAACATGTCAGAAAAGTTCAAATTAAATAAACACACTGAACTTTATTAGAAAATGAATTAACAGATACAAAAACTAACAAACTGTATTGCTACACATGTATTTTAAGTACTGTATTCATTTAAAGTGTCAATGTTGGGCCTAAGTTATAAAAAATTGCATATAAAGGATGTAGCTTATAAACTCGCGCCGGCAAAGTTTACACCTAGATATTATTGCTATATTCTTCACCAGTATAAATTAACAGACACAAAACCTATTAAAATGTATTGCTACACATGTATTTTAAATATTGTATTCATTTAAATTGTCAATGTTGGGCCTAAGGTATAAAAAATTGCATATAAAGGATGTAGCTTATAATGACTACATTATATGACTAATCGCGCCGCGCCGGCAAAGATTAGTCATAGATATTATTGGTATATCGTTCACCAGTATGAATTCACATATACAATAGCTATCAAAACGTATTTGCATACATCTCTTTCAAGTAATATAGGCTACTTATATAGCAATAATATCTAGGAGTAATCTTTGCCGATGGGGGCTCATAGATCACACTACTTACGTATGTTTTAATATTTTTCTCTATTCGTTGAAACTTTTCATGAATACATTTTGTACAAAACACAACTAGCAAAATACCTTAACATGTGTTATAAAACAGAATGATATAAATATTGATTACTTTGTTCAATACAGGCTATTTAAAACTAAACATTGCGTATTCTAAAGTTACCGCTAACTTCGGTCTTTTGTTATCGCTCTTGAGTAAAGCGGGTTGTTAAGATACATTTTTTATTATAGTTTAGTACAAAAATTTAGACTACTTATAAGTAGTCTACGTGAAACTGTAATTTATTGAAATTTTGTTATTTGTAAACTAAAAAAGTAAGAAAATCACTACTTTCTTAAGTTTTACTCCTACAGATTCAGTTACGTTGCATGTTTTTAGCTTAGCTAGTAATGGCCGGAAAAATTTACCGATGGGTCTCATCCTTGACACTAACTTCAGCGCAGCCTCATCTCTAGTAGTCTTTAGTTTGCTGTAACAATGAGGTTAGTGACGTTAGTGTGGCAGTGGTTTTATTTCCTGAATAATATTGTTATTGAATTAATCGTTTTAGTTTTGTTTTCTGGTTTAGTATACTTATTAGATTATAGAAGTGTGGGAGAGTGAAGAAGAAGTATTAGTGGTAGTAGGGAATTTAATTTAGGTTAGCCCAGGTATGAGTTGAGATTTGATTATTGGTGATATATTAATTTTTTTGTAAAACTGCACTTTTGAGCTTAAGGTCAAATTTATTATTTTTTGCACAAAAATGCTTTATAATACACCCAATATTAGTAATCCAAAATATAAAAGTGCGGAAGCAACGGAAAATTAGGATAAAATGAAAATAAAAATGACAGACATAACCTAAAAATTACTACAATATAAAATGCTTTATAATTTAGGTTTTCACAGTGAGGACCCAGGTTCGATTTCCGGCCAGGGCTTGGCATTTTCATACGCTGTAAATCATCCCATCGTCAGCATTAGCCCAAGTGTACACAATAGTCGGACGTTAAACATAAAAAAAAAAGTTTTATTCACACATCACCGTGTTAGGCTTAACAACCGTGTCAGTTAGGGTATGTGGTTTTTTTGTTTAAAAAAAATAAAGGTTTTTATCACGCAAAACCCGTTTTAGACGTATTTTTATCGTTTTACCGATCTACAACACGTTAGCGACTTTCACACAGTAGCAATTTTGATGTTATATTGGTCACTTTTATTTTCGATTTTTATCGTACTTCACGTGGTTTCTGCGCTTTTATATTTTGGATTATTGCTTTTGGGAATGTACTGAAGCGTTTCAGTAAAAAAATATTGAAAAAGGCAGAACAGGCTACACTGCATTTTTACCCCTAATAGGCATTACTAATTACTTTGTTCATTGTTTTAGGTAAAACATTAAAATAGCATTCCTTTAAGTAAACAGGTTTTGGTAAAAATGCAGTTTAGGGACTTTTGTCAATTTTCGTAATTTTTGTACTGAAACACTTAATGATATGCCCAGTATTAATAAACCAAAATATAAAAGTATGAAAATAAAGCACTTGAAGATATTTTAATTTGAAGATTTGGCGTCATCTCCGAGCCTGACCTTTTGACAAAGCCTATCGCTAGCTAATCTACCATTCCTTCTGATTTTCATAACTGCAATTTGGCTCGGACGATTTTTGTGTTAGGGTGTCATTTTTCCTAGCTCAATGCTCTGAATCAGTTGAAACTTGAGTGGTAACTCTAGGCCTATTGGTTCCAAAGTTAGTGTTTTTCTATTGCTTTCCATAGGAGAATATGAGTGATTCCTATTGAATAATCCCAAGTTTGTTATCTTTTACAGTTGTATATCAGTTATTTAAGAATGTATAATTTCATCCTAGCAACTTATTTATCCTATTTGAAGTTACTTATAAGTTTATCCTATCTATTTTACTCCATTGGGGTGGTTTGGATGAAAGTTATGTAACCTGGTGACGTGTGGAATTCAATTTTTTTATTTTTTATTTATTGTATTTGTTGTTACAAATAAAATTACAAATAACAAACAAAACAAATTAATCATCTTGACCAATCCCAATAAGATCGACTAAAGATTTATCTCTCTTTTGAATCACATTTGTAGGGTTGACACTAGTATCTAGTCCCTTCACTTTTAAACACCGGATCTCTATAGCATCAAATCATGAGGTTTGATTCTCTTGAGGCGGCGTATCTCGTTATTAAATGTGCCAGTCATGTCCTGATTAGCATGAACTAGGAGACGTTGTTTATGCCTCAAAGCCACCTTCCTCACTTCTTCTTTTACTGAATTCACTTTTAAATCCCGGTGTAAATCGCTATTACGAATATACCATGGAGCTTGAACTAATCCTCGAAGGACTTTATTTTGAAACTTCTGAATAACAATCACGTTAGTTTCTTTCGTACAGCCCCAGATTTGGATGCCATAGGTCCATACAGGCTTCAGCACCTGCTTGTAAATTAATAGCTTGTTATGAATGGACAACTCAGAGTTTCGTCCAAGCAACCAGTAAAGTTGCCTGTATTTTATATTGAGTTCTTCTTTCTTTTTCTTTATATGCTCCTTCCACTTCAGCTTTGTATCAAGTGTCATGCCAAGATACTTGGCTGTATTCCCATGAGACAATGTTTTGGCGTTTATTGTCAAGGGTATTGGTACTAACTTTTTATTTGTAAAATGAATATAGGTAGATTTTCCTTCATTTATTTTAATGCGCCAACATTTAGTCCATTCAATTACTTTGTCTACAGCTCTCTGCAGTTTGGTAGTAGCAACGACCGCATCTTTTCCAACAGCTAAAATAAGCGGTATCGTCGGCAAAGGTAGCAATGGTGGTATTATTTTCCTGAGGTATATCACGGGTAAACAGTAAATAAAGGGTTGGGCCAAGAACGCTCCCCTGTGGAACTCCTGCCGCTATTTTATGGAGTTCTGAAAACTTGTTATCATGTCTAACACGAAAGTGTCTATCTGAAATATATGAGTTTATTATTTGAAAGTAATGTCGAGGAAGGTCTCGCCTAAGTTTACATAATAATCCCTCATGCCAAACTTTGTCAAAGGCCTGCGCAACATCAAGAAAGACAGCCCGCGCAGACCTTCTTTTCCTCAAGTGTTTTCTCAATTATGTCTGTGATGCGATGAACTTGATCAATTGTTGAATGTTTTGCTCTAAAACCAAATTGGTGCGGTGGAATTAGTTTTCTATCTTCTACAACTTTCATTAATCTGTTCAAAATTAATTTTTCCATTATTTTTGACAAAGAAGGTAACAAAGAAATAGGTCGATATGACGCAACTTCATATGGCGATTTTCCTGGTTTAGGTACAACAATTACTTCAGCAATTTTCCAATGTTTAGGAAAATATGTCAGTTTAAAGCAAGAATTTATAAGTATTAATAATTTGCGTAAGGCTACCATGGGTAGTTCTCTAATTATTTGAGTTGTTATTAAATCATACCCTGGTGCTTTTTTAGTGCAGAGATTACAATGAATTATATTTATTAATTCCTTCATAGTAACAGGGGTAACTTTTGCTTCATCAATATTATGAATTTCCTCTATATTTTCTCTTTTTGTTTGTTGTGACAAAGGTTGGAAGACATTTTTCAAGTGTTCTGCAATAAGATCTGCCTTTTGTTTTGAAGTGCGTGCCCATTGACCATCAGACATCTTCAGTGGTGGATTCTGGATTTTAGGTCTTTTTATTCTTTTAGCTGCCTTCCAGAGAGAGTATTCTGTATCTTCTCCTGCCGTCAACTCAGTTAGAAACTTATTTATAGATTCGTTCTTAATTGATCGAATTAATTTCTTCAGTTCATTACTAAGTTTGTTGGCCCTTGTTTTATCTTCAGGAAATCTGGTTTGTTGCCACTTTCTACGGGCTTTCCTTTTTAATGATCAACTCTCTCACTTCCATGGGGTAACTTATTACTCGATTTTTGTTTCCACTGCTTTGAGGAGTACTCTCTTCTGCTGCCTGCTGTATATCAGCAGTCAACTGTTCAACTTCAAAATCAATTTGCTCCCTAGTATCAGTTTGGATCTGCAAGTCCACAAACTGTTCCAGTTTACTTCTAAACATGTCCCAATTCGTCCTTTTATTGGTCAATGCAGGCAAAACCTGCTTCTGATTTATTGTTTCACCTAACATAAGAATCACTGGTGAATGATCAGACGAGAGGTCTTCACTGCTTTCCACGTTAATGTATTCACTGTTGACACCCTTAGCCACGAAGAAGTCAATCAGATCAGGAACTTTGTTTGGATCAGTTGGCCAATACGCTGTGTGGAATTCAATGAGCTAAGGTAGATCAAAATTGGAACGAGCTCTTAAGAAGTTATGATGAACAAACATACATACTAGATTACATACAAACTTACTCAGCCACGAAAAACAGAACACTTCTTCTTTGGCATTCATGTAAAAAGAGACAAATCACAAAGCTCGTAATTAACAGTGAATCAAGTTCTCAATTTGGCAGCTATTTTTCTCAAATGATGTTTTCATAACAAGAGTTTTCATGATAACTGATTTATTATAAAGTCCTTATTAATCTAGTGAAGTAAATTTACCTTAAAAAGTAAACACAAGCAAATCCATGTAACGTGTGCATACAAGTACATTCATGCAAACTAAATATCAATGTCATCAGAATATATGTTAGAAATACAGATTAGTAACAGATAGCTAAAAATGTAATGTCTTGTGCATTTACCATAATAAATGTCATCTTATGTGCCTTAATATTCCTCAAGGAAATGATATAACACTTAATAAAAGCAAAAAAACCTGTGAAATAATGATTTTCACAAACATCCCTAAAGTGCATTAATACCCAGCTTTTTCATCTAACAATCATGTCCGTTAGGTTCTTCACTAAACAAATGTGTTAGATTCTTCACCCAACAGCCATGTCATAACTGTTGTTGTTAGGTCCTTGAGTATTTTTTAAAAGATTTTTTAAATCTTTGTAGGTATAAAAACACATTATCTACTTTCATGCGGTAGCAATTTTGACCCCCGCAGACGGGTACAACCTAGCTGCACCAATTGAGAGGATTTAGACATCCCTCGCGGTACCCGAGTCTAATACACACTTACACTTAAAACACTATACTTACGACTTTAACACTTTACTCTCACACTTACATTTAGGGAGGCGATAATAGCCTTAATGTGCTTTTCGCCTTAAAATAACAAACAAAAAAGAAGCAATTTTGAGGTTATGCAGGTCACTTTTATTTTCAATACTTATTGAAAATAAGTAAAAAAATACTTATTTCCCATATTTTCTGTACTTTTATATTTTGTGTTATTTCTTTTGGACATGTAATAAAACGATTTGGCAAAAAAAAATACTGTAAAATCAAAAACAACCTGTACTGCATATTTATCTACACTGCATATTTATATAAAAAGAATATAAACTTTAAAATAAAAATAATAAGCCTAACTTGATTCAGTTGTTGGGTGTTTACTATTTATAACTCAGTTATGATGTAATAATGTGCATGATGTAATAATGTGCATGTAATAATATGTATCATTGGTGATATTGTCATAGTAAATCTAGCATGTTCCATGGAAAGTAAACATCTGAAATGGCTTCATGGAAAGTAATAAAAAAAAGGCTTAACTCGTAGCTTAATATAATAAATTTCATCTTCTGCAAGTGAATATCTCTTAATTCAATAATACCGTATTTAATGAAACAAACAAAATTGGTAAAACTTAGTTTCTGGGGCTTTTGTCAATTTTTGTACTAAAACGTTTTATCATATACCCAATATTATAAAATATAATCCAAAATGTAAAGGTGTGGAAACAATGAGAAGTTGCAAAAAAGTGTAAATAAATTTTGAGACAAACTTAATCTCAAAATGATTACAACACGGAAGTGGGAAACATATTTTTAATGGTGAAAATGATAAATTAAATGTGTTATTAATAATTAAATGCATGCTATTATAATGAAAAGAATTTTTTTTTTAATTTGATAACCTATCTCGATGTAGCTGTTGCTTGCTTAATATAACTCAAGTCAGCCGTTTGGTACTTAATGAAATGCATGTTATTAATAATAAAAAGAAAATAAACAGTTTGAAAAAATTACTTATCAGTGTTAGAAAACAATTTGAAAAGGATATCTCTAGAGCATAAATATCCTTTATTAAATTACACATTGCATTAGGTTAATTCAGTGGAGAAATAGGTATTTCTGCTTTCTTTTGATTTACTAAAGTAATTATTTTTACAAATTTTCTTGTTTTAGTATATAGGACTTATTTTCTTATTGAATTAATAGATATTCACCTGCGGAAGATTAAATTTATTATGTTAAGTTACAAATAATGCTATTTTTAATGGAACTGCATTATAACATCATTGCTGTTTACTTTGCATAGAGCATGCTAAGGTCACCCACCAAGATACTTCTTATGCACATTTGCACATTGTAATAGTCATCTTTTATGCATTATTAGTTCTATGCAAAACCTTATCATGGTTTTCTAACTGTACGTGGTTTTGTGTGAAAATAGTATTTTGTGAAAAACCTAACTGGCAGGTTATTAAGGTAGACCTAATTTAAAAAAAAAAAATTTTTTTTAGTAATTACACAATTAATTAATTTTTCTTGTGATGAAAAACATGGTACATACTTTCGTGCAGTGGTAATTTTGAGGTTATGTTTGTCAGTTTTATTTTCCGTTTTTTTTTTTTTTTAATTTACTATACTTTTCATGCATTTACATTTTCTATTATTGATATTGGGCATGTAATAAAGCGTTTTGTAACAAAAATTAGAAAATTTGACAGATCAAGTGAAAGTGCAGATTTACCAAGATAAAGTTTTACAAAAAAATGGGGTCTTTAACAGTGTAATGAAAAGGTAGCAAAGAGGCATTATTTATTATTAATTAAGGATTTTTGCGAAAAGCACATGAAGGCTATCATCGCCTTCCAGCAAAATGACAGGGAGGGGAAACTAAATCTAAATATTGTTAATATTATACTAAAACAAAACACTATAACTAGATAACATTATTAAAATATATAAACTTAATAAAGAAGGGTTAACAGGAATAAAAATGTGAAAAATAAAACAAGTAATATAACAACAAAATTAATTAAAAAAATAGGTATATAAATTAAATTTTAAATTAATGTTATTACACTGTACAAAAATACCATAGCAAAAGAAGTTCAAATGTATTTATATTATGTACAAAATTTAGAATACCGTCAATGACTACAAATCATCTTTTAAAATTATTATTGCCGCCTCGGTGGCCTAGTGGATAGCGTACTACGCTTTCACCCCGAGGACCCGGGTTCGATTCCCAGCGAGGGCTTGGCATTTTCATACGCTATAAATCATCCCATCGTCTGTATTAGCCCAAGTGTGCACAATAGTCGGACGTTAAACACCAAAAAAAAAAAATTTAAGAACATGTGTTAAACATCTAACAGTAATAGCATTTGTATATGCTAACGTGATATGACATTGTCACTTTCACAAAACAAAGCCAGTTAGTTGTTCTCTCACAAATCTAACATGTCTGCTTTTTTTTATTTACCTCTCACTTCATGTAAAAACCAATGATCTTCATGATAAACAACTTGATCCTTGTTTATCTCCTTTTCATAGGAGATAATTGGATAACTGCAGATAATAATCTCCTTTTTGTTGTTTATCAACTGTCTTCATTGTTTGGCGTAGTTGCAGTTAACATAAAAAAAAGTAGTATGTCTATATTTTTGTACTAATCTCAAGGAAATTTTAAAGAGGTGTTTAAATTAAGAATATGTTGTCTGTTGAGTTTAATCACATTATCATTCGGTGTTTTAACATACGATATTGGCTGTTCACTCTTTCTTAAAATTAAACTTGGACACCATAACTGGTTTGGTGTGTCTTGTGCTATCTTGTCTATTTACATTTCTGTGTAACTAATGTACATTTCTAATGAATGTTTCATTTTTTATTTAAGCTACATGGTCTTGAAAATTATTATTTAATTCATCTCTATTTGGATTATTATTACTAATTATTACTGAACGGATAGTCTATATTTCCTCTCAATTTGCCAAGCATAGTTGTGCTGGTCAGGGAATAGAGTATGGTTAATTGGTGTTGATCGTAGGTTTAGTTGAGGTAACTGAATATTTTGTTTGGCCTTCATACTTTCTTAATACTATTTTTAATAATCTGAGTCATTCTTTCTATAAATCCATTCAGTTTTGGCTAATGAGGGGAACTTTAAATATTAGTAACAGTAGTTACTCCAATCCTCACAAATACTTGTGAAGTAAAATAAGTAGGTAGCAATGTCACTCATGATATTTTCTTCCGGCAGAGGCAGCAGATGGGCTTAGCGATCCCACCATACCTCTAGCTCATACTACTCTCACTCATCTACTCAACACACATTGGGTTGCTCATCTACTCAACACCCAAACCACAGGGGGTTGCAGACTAGCTGCACCTATTGAGAGGACCTAGACGAACCTTGCAGCACCCAAGTCTAACTCAAACTAACATTTACAACACTAGATTTAAACACTTTACACTCACACTTACATTTAGGGATTTGCTGTTCTTGTTCCATTATGTCTGGGAGTGGCGATACTGCTTGATTCCCTTTGATGGGGCCAAGTATGTGGATCCTGATGTGTGCCTAGCACTGCCGAGGACCTCTAATGGGACAAGTTCTGGGACCGAGCAGCCTGGTAAGCACATGGATATTGAATTATGGGTGTCGGAGCCTATAAATTGGGTCAATTGAAACAAATGGTTGCATTCTGTGAGTACATAGATGGCGGCTGCCAGTAGTACTTAGGTTTGAGAAACCGTAACTTTGTACCGGAACTCATTCCTAAGTATCCTGGAGTGCTGAAGACATGTATTTCGGCTCCAGTGTATTGGAGATCCTCCCCATTGGGGATTCTTGCTTTAGTTCGAGTCTCCCGGGCTACTGGTGACCTTTGGGTGCATCCTGTACCATTTGTTCGAGATATCAATATTCGTGGAATCGCTTGGAAAATACAATTATGGAAACTTTAAAAATAAATTCCAAAATCGGAACAAAGAGACCTCGTTCAGCTTCATCCAAGAGGTCTGTAGGTAATAGTGGGAGTGATAAGGATGAAAAAGAGATGAATACTGATACTACTCAGATGCCATCCTAAATTTTTAATAATGAAAAATGCTGTGGAAGGTGCAGACTATTTATCCAAAGTTTTGTCCTTTTTTATAAATAAGGCAGTAGTAGGAAGAGCTGGTTCTGTAGCTTCCATTAAAAAGCTGCAAAACGGTATGCTACTAATTAAAACATAAAGCGAGAAGCAAAGAAAATCGCTATTAGAGATGACCTCCTTTTATGATATTGTTAAGGTAACTGTGTAACCCCAAGGACCTTAAACCATGCTAAAGGGGTAATTACTTGTAGAGATCTCCTTCATGTGGATCTGGAGGAGATCAAATCAAGAGCTGGCAAGCGAGTCTATTATAAACGTCCGTCGCATTTTGCGCAATGAGAAGGGACTGAATGTACCAACTACTTCCCTTATTGTTACTTTTGGAATACCAAACATGCCAGAATACATACATGCTCAGTACCAACGGCTGTAGGTGAGACCGTACGTCCCAAACCCTAGACATTGCTTTAAATGCCAGGGTTTTGGACACATGAGCTCTACATGCCGGAAGCCTGATGTATGTGGTAATTGTGGTTCAGATAAGCATAATAGTGAGGACTGCAACGATGACCCTAATTGTCGCAATTGTAGAGGCGCTCATCAAGCTTGTTCCTTTAACCGCCCTAAGTTTAAGGACAAGAAAGCTATCCTCACTATTATGTCAAGAGACAGGGTATCCTTCTCAGAAGCCAAGAGGGTATTCAAAAGTGCAAAACAAATTTTTTGAGGGTAGGTCTTTTGCTGCTGTTGCATCCAACAGCAGCAAAAGCTCTTGTGCAAATTGCGACAAGCTTACCAAAACTGACAAAGCATTATTGGAATAAGTAGTTCACCTTGTGGCTCTGATTTCTACTAGTACCACTAATCTTTCCATCTCTAATTTGACTGGTTCTAACAATAGGATTGTTTTGCTGGACAAATTCAGGCCTCTCCCAGTAAGAAAGTAACAACTAAACCTCTTGTGACTGAGTCAGCGAAACCCTTACCTGCGAAAGTAATGCCATCTACTTCCACTTCTGGTATGGATTTGCGAACAAAGTCACAAGTGGTAGAAGCTAACAATAAAAAAGTGCCTGTAGACCTAACCTACTTTTTAAAAAAAGCTAATTCCTGCCCACCTGTCGTTCAGCAGGAAAACACAGGAAATAAACCTGTTTAAAAAAAATACTAATAAAAATTCTGAAGAAGGATCAGCTGTCAATGTGCCTCCTTCAAAATGCAAACTATCTACAGAGTCCGACATCATTCACAGTACTGATTCAATATCAGTGGACTTGGATAAACCTAAAGTAGATACAAGTGACAAAGTAATATTAAATCATGTTATATACTAGTTCATTACATTCCAATGGCTACAAATTGAATGAAGCATAACTTAATACAATGGAATATTAATAGGGTAAGATGCCACATTGAGGATCTGAAAGTTCTTGTGAGAGATTTTATCACCTTTAATAATGTGCCTTCAAGAAATGCACCTGCATCAATCTCACAGTTTCAGTTTTGGAGGTTATTCCATTGCCAGAGACGATTTCATCACGGAGGAAAGAGCAAAGGGTTGTGTCGCCATATTGACTCATAACTCTATTGAATTGATTCTCGTTAATGTAATAACACCTTTACAAGCTATTGCCGTTCAGATAACTGTTCCATTCAAACTTATTATCTGTTGCCTATACTTCCCTCCGAGTTACAATTTTCAAAATCATGAAATATATAATTTAGTCTCCCAGTTACCACCACCGATTTTACTGACAGACGTTTTCAATGTTCACCATATTGCATGGGGTTCATTATCTTGTAACTAAAAGGATATACAAATTGATAGAATACGGTCCAACTTGGACTTGTGTCTACTTAATGACGGTTCTCCTAAACATTCATCAGCATCTACTGGTGGATGGACAGTTGTAGATCTGTCATTTTATAGTTTAGTTCTAGCAACAAAGTTTGAATGGTTGACATTACCTGATCTATATGGCAGCAATCATACACCAATTAATATTACCTTTTGTAACCTCCTCATGAGAATCAACGTATACTGAATTGGATTTTAAAGAAAGCAAACTAAGAGGAATTTTCAAAAATATTTGTATCACAGGGTATTGGAAATGATAACAGTATAAATACGATAGTAAATATCGTTACGAAACAAATTTTAAATGTAGCAGAGAATACTATTCCTCCGCACACCCATCACATCCACCAGTCCCTTGGTAGAATGTGGAGTGCAAGAAGGCAGCCTACATCTACGTAGAAAAAGCTCTTAGGAGATTCAACAGAAGTCCGACAAGTGACTTCTCTTGCAAACTTTTCTTCTTCTACCACCTACAGCAGGCCTTTTGTCAGTACAAAAATAGAATTGTCGGCCCATCTGGAGAATCTCCTTTGAATAGTTTGTTTACTTTGAATGAGCTAGAATCTGCATTGTCGTCTACCACAGATTCAGCTCCCGGTCTTGACAACTTTGTTTACTCCATGATTAACCCGCAGGGAAAGGTGCAGACTAGCTGCATCTATTGAGAGGATTTAGACGTGCCTCATGGTACCCGAGTCTAACACACACTTACATTTACAACACTATACTTATGACTTTAACACTTTACATTCAAACTTACATTTAGGGAGGTGATAATAGCCTCAATGTGCTTTTCACCTTAAAATAACAACAACAAAAATACTCCATGATTAAAAATCTTCCATCAGGTAGGCTTTCTCTCCTCGAGATATACAACCGTATATTCGAAGAGCATACGCTTGGTTGGAAGCAATAGTAATTCCTATTCTTAAGTCAGGTAAAAATAAAACTGATCCAAATAGTTATCGTCCGATTTCTCTTACCAGTGTCCTTTGCAAGCTGTTAGAAAAAATGGTAAATCGTCACCTGGTTTGGTACATAGAAACAAACAACTTGCTTTCCAAAGAACAGTTAGGCAAGAACGATCTTCTGTGGATCAGTTGGTAATGTTAGAGTCTGCAATACAAAATGCCTTCCTCTTGCGTCAAATGCTCGTTACAGTATTTTTTGACTTGGAGAAGGCTTATGACATAGCTTGGAGAAGAGGAATACTGAACATTTTAAAATCATGGGGTATACAGGGCAGGATTCTTGCCAGTTAAAACTTTCATTGTAATGGGTATTTCAGAGTGTGCCTTGGAGCTACGTTATCTGATTGATTCTACTTGGAAAACAGTGTTCCACAGGGAAGTGTACTTAGTGTTTATCTGTTTGCTGTTGCAATCAATATCATAATTTCTAATGTACAGTCCTCTGGCCAATGTTCTCTATTTGTGGATGATTTCTCTATCTATGTAAGCACTAGATATGTGGCAACAGCTAAACGAACTCTTCAGCTGGTTATAATTAGATTACAGTTATAGACTAGATCTACTGTCTTTAAATTTTCTCCTACTAAAACTCAATGCATCATACTCAGTCGCCGTCAACAGATTCAAGCTCCTTTGTTATATCTTGAAGGTATACAGCTTCGAACCACTCCATCCGTTCGATTCTTGGGTCTAATATTTGACGAAAAGCTATCGTGGAACCCTCATGTGTGTGATTTAAAGTTACGATATAACAAACTTCTGGATAAGTTGAGGGTTCTTAGTAGCTCTCGATGGGGCGCTGATAGAACCTGTATGCTGATGTTTTATCATGCTGTAATTCGCTCACGAATTGATTCTGGCAACATTGTGTACTAGTCTGCACAAAACCATACATTTTAAAGAAGTTAGATCCCGTCCATCATTTTGCAATCCATCATATCTGGTACATTTCGTTCCAGTCCCGTCGCGAGCATTCTCATTGAGGCTGGTGAACCATCTCTCATTCGATGGAGACATTATCTGTAAATAAATTTCTTAAGCAGTATATTATGTAAGCCATGGCATCTTGCTTATAATACTATTTTTAATAATAATTTGCTCCTACAATATGAAGCATGTCTGCATGCCACTGCTCCTCTAAGCATTAGAATGTTCTGAGTGCTTGACGACTTGCATATTGTATTTCTTCCAATGTTCGAGAGGAAGTACATTTTGCTACATACCTCCGTGGATCATAAAGTTGCCAACCTTCAATTTCTCATTATTTATGTACTTAAAACACAACACTCCTGAAGTTGTGTATCGTCATGAGTTTTGCTGTCTGATTAACACTTTTACAACTTCGGAGATTATTTTCACAGATGGTTCGAAAATCGATGACATTGTTGGATGTGTATATTACTCAAGGGGCCAAACGTATAACTATGGATTATTCTCAGTTTCTTGTGCCTTTACTGCTGAACTGTTTGCTGTCTTTAAGGCTCTGAATACCGTTGTATCCGATTGTGTGCATTATCTGGTGTGTTTCGATTCGAAAAGTGCAATTCAGGTTATCCAGGATATGTATTCAATAAACCCTCTAGTTCTGGATATTTTGTGTTCTATCCATCGTCTTGAACTACGAGGTGTTAGTGTATAATTTTGCTGGTTACCTAGTCTTTGTAGTATAGTTGGGAACACTAGAGCCGATATTGCGGCAAAAGAAGCAACTCTGCTGCCGCCAGCTACTCAACATGTTATTCTATCGGATTTTCAAAGCCTGTCAAAACATTTACTTCTCGTGGATTGGGAGAATGAGTGCGCAGTTACGGATAACAGACTGAGGTTATGTATTTTAAAATGGATTTAAAAAATACTGTTCGTCCTTGGAGGTCGTCAATACGTGCAAATCGTGGGGAAGAGGTGGTGATCACCCGTCTTCGGATTGGTCATTCCTTGCTAACGCATGGATTTCTGATGGGAGGTGGGGACACACCTGAATGCGAATTCTGTAGGGAAACCCTCATAATAAAACATATATTGCTTGATTGTGATGGTTTCCAAAATTTGTGTATTATGTGTGGTCTGAGCAATTGTTTGCAGACGATGTTGGGAAATAGTTACTCGGCCATTGACCGGATCCTATACTTTCTTCATCGTCTGAATTTTTTAAATAAAATATAATTTATATATTTGTTATTGCTTGTTGTAGGGCCCCTTTGCAGCCCTTAAAAGTTTGTTTATATTTGCTATTTATTAATTTATTTTTTAAGTTTGTTTTTTTTATTAATTAATTTTAGGTACATTTATATTTCTTTTATTTAACTTGTTATTGTTGTAGGGCCAATTTACAGCCTACAATAATTTTGTATGTTGTTTTTAAGATTTATATTATTGTTAACTAGTTTTAGGAAATATTTATAGTTATTATTGTATTTTGTCTTATTGTTTTGTTTGTTGTTTTTATGTTTTTAATTGTTATCTAACTTGTTTGCTTGTTTTCAAAAACTGTATTAAATAATTAATGTCGTGCCTCGGCGATGATAACCTTGAAAGTTTTTCGCCGGGAAATAAACATGATATTTTTTGTATACCTTGGTCTTGAAACAACTATAACCTTGGTATGCAGAACACTAACATGGCTGGTAGTACCTGTTTGTGGTAATACCTGGTAGTACCTCTGGGTGGTACCTCTGTAGTAATTTCCTCACAAATGGAAACTTGGAATAGTGGTTGGATATTATTAAATATTCATTACCATCCATATATAAAATATGTCTGTTCCAATACTATGCCATGGTCTTGGAATAGTGGTTGGATATTATTAAATATTCATTACCATCCATATATAAAATATGTCTGTTCCAATACTATGCCATGGTCTTGTAAATTTAATGACAATTGTAAATTTATGACATTAAAGTTTCTTTAGTGTGACTTCTATTATTTTTTAAATAATAGTACATTTTTGTAGTATCTCTTCAATTGCTTTGTTAGCCGCCTCAATGGCCTAGTTGATAGCGTACTGGGCTTTCATCCCGAGGACCCGGGTTCCATTCCCGGCCAGGGCTTGGCATTTTCATACGCTATAAATCATCCCATCATCTGCATTAGCCCAAGTATGCACAATAGTCGGACGTTAAACACACAAACAAAAAATCAATTGCTTTGTTTATATTGTCCCATAATACATAATCCTCTACTCTCAGTTTGAATACTATTATGGTCTTAGAGTATTTTATCAAAAATCAATTTTATCGTAAATGATTAAAATACAGTCTCCTTTTTATAGTATGATGCCATTTTCAATTGAGAGTTCATTTCTAAAAGACCAATGGTCATAATATTTTGGGAATGCAGTAAGCGGCGGAGGCAGCTAACGTGAGCAGCTGATGGGCTTAGCGACCCCACCATACCTCCAGCTCATTCTACTCTCACCCATTTACTCCACATACACACAACACATAACATCCACAAACACACTCTCTCACACAAACACATACACACCCGCAGGGGGGTGCAGACTGGCTGCACCTAGTGAGAGGACCTAGACGAACCTCGCGGCACCCGAGTCTAGCAGACACTTACACTTACAGCACTACACTTACGATGTAAACACTTCACACTCACACGTACATTTAGGGATTTGCTGTGCTTGTTCCGTTACGTCTGGGAGTGGCGATTCTGCTTGGTTTCCTTTGGCGGGGCCAAGTATGTGGAACCTGATGTGTGCCTAGCACTGCCGAGGACCTCTGATGGGACAGGTTCTGGAACCGAGCAGCCTATAGGCGCTTGGCAAGCGCATGAATGTTGAGTTATGGGTGTCGGAGCCCATAGCTGGGTCTATCGAAACAAATGGTTGCATTCTGTGAGTACATAGAGAGCGGCTGCCAGTGGTACTTGGGTTTGGGGAACCGTAACGATGTACCGGAACCCATTCCTAAAATATTCTGGAGTGCTGACAGACCATGTATTTCGGCTCCAGGATATCTGGAGGTCCCCCCATTTTTTTTTTTTTTTTTTTTTATTGGGGTTCTCGCTTTAGTTCGAGTATCCTGGGCTGCTGGTGGTCGTTTGGGTGCACCCTGTGCCAGTTGTTCGAAAGTCTTCATTCATGAATCGCTCGGCAAACTAAAGTATGGATAATTCAACCAAAAACGCCAAAGGAGTGTTAAAGAGGCCTCGTTCGGCTTCGGACGGGTCTGTTGATAATAGTGGAGGTGTGATAAACACGGGAAATGAGGAGACGCAAGCTGTAACTCTACAACTGCCGTCTCCAAAATTTTTAATTTTTAAAAACTCGGTGGAAGGGGCCGACTTGTCAAAAGTGTCCCCTTTCCTTATAAATAAAGCGATTGTTGGAAGAGCAGGTCCCGTAGCTTCAATTAAGAAGCTGCAAAACGGGACCTTACTAGTAAAAGCAACAGCGACAAACAAAGTTTGTCGCTGCTGAAAATGGATTCGTTTTTGATAAAGTTAAGGTGTCGGTGGAGCCCCACCGAACCTTAAATTCAGCAAAAGGTGTGGTAACATGTCGGGACTTGCTCCACGTCGATTTAGACGAAATAAAATGTGAGCTTGCATCCGAGTACGTCACAGATGTAACTCGGATAATGCGAATGGACAAAGGAGTAAAAACACCAACTGCTTCCCTTATTCTCACATTTGGGAAACCAAATATTCCCGATTTCATCTATGCAGGCTACCAGCGGCTTGCTGTACGTCCGTATGTCCCGAGCCCTCGTCGTTGTTTCAAATGTCAGGGTTTTGGACATATGAGTGCAGGTTGTCAGAAAGCTGTAGTATGTGGAAATTGTGGTGTCCAAGGTCATGATAGTAAGGACTGTAAGGATGATCCAAAGTGCCCAAATTGCGAGGGTGATCATCCTGCTCGATCTTTGAACTGTCCAAAATATAAAGAAGAAAAAGCAATATTAACTATCATGACTACGGATAAAATTTCTTTTCTGAAGCCAGAAAGTTGTACAAGCTGTCAAAGTCTCCGGTTGAAGGCAAATCTTTTGCCACGGTTGTCTCTACCAGCAAGAAGCCATCCTGCACCAGTTGTAGTGAGCTCACCAAGACCGTCCAGGCTCTGACGGAACAGGTAGCACAACTGATGGCCCTACTTTCTAAAGGTTTTACTCCTGCTTCTGCATCTGAACAAGTTTCTGTTCCATCATGTACCACACCTACTCCGACTTCACTATCATCCGCTTCAAAAAAATTAACATCGTCTAATGTTAAGACACCTTTTACTCCTGACACAACCGATGTAAGCCAGACTACAAAAACGACTGTCTCAAAAAAACCTCTTCTTTCAAAGTCACAGGTACTTAAGCCTGTTGACAAGATCTCTCCTGGCCTGGAATACTTTCTGAAGAAGAAATCGAATACTGCCCCTCCGTCAGTTGGTTTAAAAAATAAAAAATCTAACATTGCAGGAAACAAACCTGATAAAAAAAAAAAAATGTCTTAAAGGAGGTCCCACTGGTAAACCTCTACAAATTAAATTTAAAAAATCATCTGACTCGGACATCAGTCACAGTAGTGATTCGATGTCCGTGGATATGGATAAACCGGCTGTATGTACAACTGACGAAGCTAAATTAAATCCTACCATATACTAGTCATTATATTTCTTAATTTTCAATGTGAACGCCTTCCATTTATAACAACGTGATACAGTGGAACATTAACGGAGCCAAAAGTCATATTGAAGATTTAAAACTTCTTGTACGCGATACGTCTCCATTATTCATTTGCCTTCAAGAGACGCACCTTCACCAATCGCACACTTTCAATTTAAGAGGGTATTCTGTTGTCAGGGCCGACTTCATAACGGAAGAACGAGCGAAGGGTGGGGTAGCCATACTCGCTCGTGACTATTGATGCCGTTCCTGTGGACATAATGACTCCTTTACAAGCTGTCGCAGTTCAGACTACCGTACCATTTAAACTTACTATATGTGGCATTTATTTACCGCCTAGCTATGCTTTCCAAAACAACGACTTAGTTAACTTATTAATTCAGTTACCTGTCCCCTTTCTATTGATGGGTGATTTTAATGCTCACCACACATCGTGGGGCTCTTCTACATGTAACTCACGAGGAAACCGAATTGACAATATAAGGACTACATTAGATCTATGTCTTTTAAATAATGGTTCCCCAACACACTTATCGTCTTCTACAGGTGGTTGGACAGTCGTTGATTTGACCTTTTGCAGTCCAATTTTGGCAACGAAGTTCGAATGGTCGGCGATGTCTGATCTTTACGGCAGCGATCATACTCCGATTAATGTTTCACTTTGTACATTCCACCGTCCGAATCAACGCCCTCCGCGATGGATTCTACAAAAGGCACAATGGGTGGATTTCACAGAGCAATTTGTATCACCTGACATTGAAGATTTTAACTCTATTAATGAAATAGTACAAACTTTAACTGAAAATATTTTAGACGTAGCACATAAAACTATTCCTCAAACCTCGACTCATCAATCTCGTCCCCCCGTTCCTTGGTGGACTGAGGACTGTAAGAATACTTTGCTTTTACGTAGACGAGCTCTAAGAAGGTTCAACAGACGACCAACGAGTGAAAATCTTGAGAGGTATAAAATTCTCCGAGCTAGAGCTCGTAGAATATTTAGACAAAGTAGAAAAAATTCTTGGACCCAGTATATTAACACAATATCAAGAACAACACCAGTATCAACTGTTTGGAAGAAACTCCGTTCCGTTTCTGGTTCATCTCCATCAACTCCCTTGATGGGCATCAAACAACGGAACGGAATAATAAGTTTTGATCCTCGAGATATTGTTAATACATTGGGTTTATACTTTGCAGATTATTCTTCGTCTACTTCCTATAGCAATGGTTTTGTCGTTTCAAAAATACTCAAGAAGCAATGCCATTCGTCGTTGGTACGTCTGTTTCTCCTTTGAACGCGCCCTTCTCAATAGAAGAGCTGGAATCTGCACTGTCATCCTCTTCAGATTCAGCACCAGGCCCTGATAACCTTGTATATTCCATGATTAAAAATCTTCCAACATCGGGGAGGATTTCCCTCCTGAAGATATACAATCGTATGTTTGAGGAACACTTTTTCCCTGATGTTTGGTTGGAAGCAACAGTGATTCCTATTCTTAAGCCAGGCAAAGATAAAACTGATCCAAACAGCTACCGCCCTATTTCTCTTACAAGTGTGCTATGCAAGCTAGTGGAGAAAATGGTAAATCGCCGTCTTGTTTGGTATTTAGAAAATAATAATTTACTCTCTAAGGACCAGTGTGGTTTTAGGCAAGGGCGATCTTCCATCGATCAGTTAGTTTTATTAGAATCTGCAATCCAAAATTCCTTTCTGTTACGTCAAACACTTGTTGCAATATTCTTTGACCTAGAGAAGGCATATGATATGGCTTGGAGAAGAGGAATACTAAATACATTAAAATCATGGGGTATACAAGGTAATATACTAGGTTTTATTAAAAATTTTCTCTCTAACAGATATTTCAGAGTACGCCTTGGTTCTACATTGTCAGATCGTTTTCGGTTAGAGAATGGCGTCCCGCAGGGAAGTGTACTTAGTGTGGCCTTGTTTGCCGTTGCTATCAATAGTATAACTACTAATGTGCGGTCTCCTGTTCGCTGTTCTCTATTTGTGGATGACTTTGCAATTTATGTTGGTGCTAGAAGTTTGGCCACAGCTGAAAGAACACTTCAGCTTACAGTAAATAGATTGCAGTCATGGACGAATTCTACTGGGTTTAAATTTTCTGCCGCTAAAACTCAATGTATTGCCTTCAGTCGCCGTCGACAGATCCGAACTCCTTCAATATTTCTCGATGGTACAGAAATTCGGACCATTCCATCTGTTCGATTTTTGGGGTTAATATTCAACCAAAGACTATCATGGAACCCTCATTTGCGTGATTTAAAGTTACGATGTAACAAAATTCTCGATATGTTGAGGGTGCTTAGTGGTTCTCGATGGGGCGCTGATAGGACCTGTATGCTGATGTTTTACCGTGCGGTGATTCGTTCGCGAATTGGGTATGGCAGCATTGTATATTCGTCCGCACGACCATCCGTATTAAAAAAAATAGACCCAGTCCATCACTCTGCAATACGACTCGTCTCTGGAGCCTTCCGTTCTAGTCCCGTTGTAAGCATTCTAGCCGAGACTGGGGAACCTTCACTCTTTCGACGGAGACAGAAACTACAGTTAACTTATGTAAGCAATTTATCATCTAAACCTTGGCACCCTGCTTTTAATACAGTTTTCAAAAATCAATTGGTGCGACAGTATGAAACTCGACCGAATGCTACTGCTCCTCTTGGTATTAGAACTTCCCGTATTTTTGATGACTTACGTATTGAACTACCCCCAATGTTTGAAAGGTCCTTTTGTCTTGTCCCTCCATGGAAAATCAATATGCCGACCTTTGATTTCTCCTTGTGTGCATACCAGAAAGACAACACTCCTAACATTGTGTATCAACGTGAGTTTTTTCGACTGACTAGTTCATATCCATCTGCTAAATTTATTTTCACAGATGGCTCTAAGATGAATAACAATGTTGGGTGTGCATTTTACTCACTGGACGAAACGTATAAGTATGGATTACCTTCAACTTGTAGTGTCTTTACAGCCGAACTCTTTGCCATCTTAAAGGCTCTAAACACTATTGAATTCGATAGTTTGCATTACGTAGTTTGTTCCGATTCATAAAGTGCACTCCAGGCAATCCAGGATATGTATTCGGTAAACCCTCTGGTTCAGGATATTCTGTGTTCTGTCCATAGACTTGAACTACGAGGTGCAAGAGTATTATTTATCTGGATTCCTGGCCACTGTGGAATATTTGGAAACACTGTAGCGGATAATGCGGCAAAGGAAGCAACTTTTCTTCCGCCATGCACTCAACGTGTAATCGTGTCTGACTTCCTTTGTCACGTAAAACATTTAATTCATCTACAGTGGGAAAATGAATGGGCAGCTACAAGCAGTAATAAATTGAGGGTAATTAAAAGTACAGTTCGTCCTTGGGGGTCGTCAATATGTGCAAGTCGCAGAGAAGAGGTGGTGATCACCCGCCTTCGTATTGGTCACTCCATGTTAACGCATGGATTTCAGATGGAACGGCCGGCGGAGGCAGCTGAAGTGAGCAGCTGATGGGCTTAGCGACCCCACCATACCTCTAGCTCATTCTACTCTCACTCATTTACTCCACATACACACAACACACAACATCCACAAACACACTCTCTCACACAAACACTTACAGACCCGCACCTAGTGAGAGGACCTAGACGAACCTCGCGGCACCCGAGTCTAACACACACTTAACACTTACAGCACTACACTTACGATTTAAACACCTTACACACACACATACATTTAGGGATTTGCTGTACTTGTTCCGTTACGTCTGGGAGTGGCGATGCTGCTTGGTTTCCTTTGGCGGGGCCAAGTAGGTGGAACCTGATGTGTGCCTAGCACTGCCGAGGACCTCTGATGGGATAAGTTCTGGGACCGAGCAGCCTATAGGCGTCTGGCAAGCACATGAATGTTGAGTTATGGGTGTCGGAGCCCATAACTGAGTCTATCGAAACAAGTGGTTGCATTCTGTGAGTTCATAGAGGGCGGCTGCCAGTAGTACTTGGGTTTGGGGAACCGTAACCGTGTACCGGAACCCATTCCTAAAATATTCTGGAGTGCTGACAGACCATGTATTTCGTCTCCAGGATATCTGGAGGTCCCCCCCAATTTTTTTTTTTCTTGGGGATTCTCGCTTTAGTTCGAGTATCCTGGGCTGCTGGTGGTCGTCTGGGTGCACCCTGTGCCAGTTGTTCGAAACATCTTCGTTCATGAATCGCTCGGTAAAACAAACTATGGAAATCATAAACAAAATCGCCAAAGTTCCGTTAAAGAGGCCTCGTTCGACTTTGTCAAACGGGTCTGTTGGTTTAGTGGAGGAGGATGAAAATGTGGGAGGCAAGGAGATGAGTACTGAAGCACTTCAATTACCATCTCCTAGATATTTAATTTTTAAAAACTCGTTGGAAGGGGCGGACTTATCTAAAGTATCGCCCTTTTTGATTAATAAGGCAATTGTTGGAAGAGCAGGTCCCGTAGCTTCAATTAAAAAGCTGCAGAACGGGATCTTACTGGTTCAGACTAACAGCGATAAGCAAAGCCTATCGCTGTTAAATATGATATCCTTTTTTGATAGTGTCAAGGTTTCTGTGGAACCCCACAGAACATTAAATTCTGCTAAGGGAGTGGTGACTTGCAGAGATCTCCTCCATGTTGAACTAGAGGAGATTAAACAAGAGTTGGCAAAGCAATCAGTTGTAGACGTGTGCCGTATTTTTCGTAACGAGAAGGGGCAAAAAGTAGCTACTGCCTCTTTGATTTTGACTTTTGGTAAACCTACCGTACCAGACCACATCTATGCCGGGTACCAGCGCCTTTCGGTAAGGCCATACGTTCCAAACCCGAGACGGTGTTTTAAATGCCAGGGTTTTGGACACGTGAGCTCCACATGCCGGAAGGATCAGGTATGCGGTAATTGTAGTGAGTAACACTCCTATTGTATGCGGTAACACCCCTAACATTGTGTATCAACCTGAGTTTTTTCGACTGACTAGTTCATATCCATCTGCTAAATTTATTTTCACAGATGGCTCTAAGATGAATAACAATGTTGGGTGTGCATTTTACTCACTGGACGAAACGTATAAGTATGGATTACCCTCAACTTGTAGTGTCTTTACAGCCGAACTCTTTGCCATCTTAAAGGCTCTGAACACTATTGAATTCGATAGTTTGCATTTCGTAGTTTGTTCTGATTCAAAAAGTGCCCTCCAGGCAATCCGGGATATGTATTCGGTAAACCCTCTGGTTCAAGATATTCTGTGCTCTGTCCATAGACTTGAACTACGAGGTGCAAGAGTATCATTTATCTGGATTCCTGGTCACTGTGGAATATTTGGAAACACTGTAGCGGATAATGCGGCAAAGGAAGCAACTTTTCTGCCGCCATGCACTGCTAACGTGTAATATCTGTGTTTTATGTGTAGTGTCTGACTTTCTTTGTCACGTAAAACATTTAATTCTTCTACAGTGGGAAAATGAATGGGCAGCTACAAGCAGTAACAAATTGAGGGTAATTAAAAATACTGTTCGTCCTTGGGGGTCGTCAATACGTGCAAGTCGTAGAGAAGAGGTGGTGATCACCCGCCTTCGCATCGGTCACTCCATGTTAACGCATGGATTTCTGATGGAACGCGGGGACCCACCTAAATGCGAGTTATGTAGGGAAACCATCACAATAAGACATATATTGCTCGATTGTGATGGTTTCCAAAATGTTTTATGTGTGGTCTGAGCAACTGTTTGCAGACGATGTTGGGAGATAGTGCCTCGGCCGTTGACCGGGTTCTAGACTTCCTTCATCGTCTGAATGTTTTAAATAAAATTTAATTTATTGTATTTGTAATTTCTTGTGTTATTTTATTTATTTATTTTATTTAAAAACTTTAT
The DNA here is from genome assembly GCA_022606455.1 of Callitettix versicolor. Classification (NCBI taxonomy): domain Eukaryota; kingdom Metazoa; phylum Arthropoda; class Insecta; order Hemiptera; family Cercopidae; genus Callitettix; species Callitettix versicolor. Next base: position 30,124,441 of record CM040185.1, on the reverse strand, counting down.
TTCTGTTATGTTTTGCATACTTTTACGAATTGTTATTAAATTTTATTCATTATTTATTGATATTTAGTTCTTAAGTGTAATATATCTATAATTGTTATCTAAAATTTTAATTTATTTTTACTGTTATAGTTTGTTGTTGTTGTTTTTTTTCTTAAGTAAAATTTCGTTTAATTTTCTTTGTATGTACTTTCATTCTTCGTGACGGCGATGATAACCGGAACGGTTTTTCGCCGGAAAAAAAAATCTGATGGAACGCGGGGACCCACCTGAATGTGAATTCTGTAGGGAAGCCATCACAATTAAACATATACTGCTCGATTGTGATGGTTTTCAAAATGTGCGTGTTATGTGTGGTCTGAGCAACTGTTTGCAGACGATGTTGGGAGATAGTGCCTCGGCAGTTGACCGGGTTCTAGACTTCCTTCATCGTCTGAATGTTTTAAATAAAATTTAATTTATATAGTTGTTATTTCTTGTGTTATATTATTTATTTATTTTATCTAAAAACTTTATTTCTGTTATGTTTATGCATACTTTTACGAGTTGTTATTAAATTTTATTCATTATTTATTGTTATTTAGTTCTTAAGTGTAATATATCTATATCTGTTATCTTAATTTTTAATTTATTTTTACTGTTATTGTTTATTGTTGTTGTTTTTGTTGTTATTTTTTCTTAAGAAAAATTTTGTACAATTTTTTTTTTTAATATATTTTCATTTTTCGTGACGGCGATGATAACCTGAACGGTTTTTCGCCGGAAAAAAAATGGGAATGCAGTATCTTTAAATTTGTTGGCTATACATGAAGGATAGTGTCATAATTCTTTAAAAATTTATATAAATCTTATGTATGAAAACTTGAATGAACTTATGTCATTTTCTTTGTAATGTGATTGATGTTTATGTACTCATTTGTAATATAAACATCACAAACAAGGAAAAGTCAAAGTTAAATCATCATTTATTTGTATAAAATCAGTTTCAATTGCATACTTGTAGAGTTATTGCACCTGCATTGCAGTGTGATATTGAGTGTCATCTATTGTTTTGGAAAGTGTACATGTGGTTTAGGTTAGAAAAAGTGCTCTTTTTAATTGTTAATTTGAAGATGTTATTATTTAAGAAAATGATACTCTTGATTGAGTGTATCTGTGGATTGGTTAAAATAAAATAAAAAATGTGTCCAGTCCGAATATGCATAAATACCAGTTTTTCATTAAGAGATAGATAGGTAGATATTTAGAAGTTACACAATTTGATGGACCCTGGCACAGCAATTAAGACGTCTATTTTGCAACTATATTTCTGAGGTACACTAGTTTAGGAGAATGGTTGCCTCAGTCAGTTTGATCAGTCTACTAAATAGGAGTCTCGTTCAGCTGGATGTCTCATGGTCCTGGAAGACAAACACTCTTGCCTCCTGCTAGCAAAAGCTTCACAATCGTATATTGTGTGGTCTACAGTTTTCTTATCCTGTATAGTCATCTGTGTTACAAATTTCTACCATGTGCAGATACACCCTCACACATAATGTGTCCCATAATGAATTTCATGGTTCTTCTAAGTTGCCTTCTATACATAGTCTCAACTGTCCTCTTAATGCACCAAGAGAAGAACTTCTTACAATAGATGGCTAAACCCGCTATGCCGGTCACAAGCCCGGGGCCTGTTGTAAAATAACAGGAAGTGGTGAGTGATAGAGGAGTAACACCTCTCTAAAAAACCTTGGCCCATCTGACCCGGGTGGTAGTACCAAGTAAGGGTCCCTGCCTAGGGTCACAAGGTGAAAAATGGTCAACGGCTGTGAAGACTGATGGGGATTCACTCCATTGATGGAAAAAGTGGAAGAATTTTGGTCAAGAGCTCTAAAAGCAGAAAATAGTGAATCCCAATGGTGGATGTGGCCAGTGAGCCTGGGAGAAAAAACCTCGAAATCAAATCACAATTCCAGTACTAGCATAGGTGGTACTGCTTAATGATATTTTCACTCATTAGGTCCACTTTTGTCAGTTTCCCAGTGTTTTGTAAAATTATTTGTTTTGGCTTTTTGTTTCCAGTCATAAAAACCTCATAAGTGGCTATGGAAATAAATGTTCACCCATACAGATATCGCTACGTGCATGGTAAGGCTACATTTAAACTGAAGATCACCTGGTATTCAGAACTTTCATACTAAAAGCTAAGCTCCCGCTTAGCCACACAGCCTTCAGTGCAAGCTATTCCACCTTGGCTTGGGATATATAGGAAAGGTTGATGGGATTGGGGGAGATGATTCCTCCCAAGGGGTTGGAGACGACAGTGGATCAGTAGGTTATGTAGGAGCAAGATTTACTAAATCTTGTAGTAGGTTATTCTCTATCATTCTACTGTTATCATAGTGGAGTACTGCCCGCTGCTGAGTTTTTATTTGTAAAGTTAACATGAGTTGATTAACTCTATGTGTCATTTCTTTGACCTTGTTAGGATACTCTGAACTTTCTCAGTTGATCCTACCATTCCTGCTGTTGCTATAATAGTATTATCGGCAACAGTAGCTGTTGTTATCTCTTTCCCTTGAAGTGTCTCCCTTGTGAAGAGCAAGTACAGAGCAGGTCATGGACGCTATTTTGAGGTAGGCCAGCAACGATTTCCTGATTTTGGAGTATTCATTTCCATGTTTTGTCCTTAAAAACGTAGGGGAACTACAAATCACTAAGCAAGGTCTCCCCTTATTCCTCTTATGAATATATTCATCTTCTCTAATGAGAAAAAGAAGAAAGTAATTAAAAAATTAAAGATATCCTGAGAATGACGGTTAATCAAAGGTTTGAACCTTTGATGAAAACAAGGAATGTTACTCCTCATTACAAAAAAACTGGCAAGGTTTTTCCATACACATAATTACTGACAGAAGAAGACTCGTGTAAAATGAACAGGAAAACATCATACATCTGATTGTAGCATAAGAAGACACTGTGCACTCAAATATATCACTTGCAAAAGTGTACATCCAGCCAACTACAGGAATGTGCAGTGGCTAAAGAACTCCAAAGGTCAATAAAACGTATTACAAAGCAAGAAACGTTTATAAAGAGGAACAAAAAACTGGAGATGTAGAAAGACAATCCTTTAGAGACACTATCTCTAAGAGAAGCAAAACAAACACCCCAAGCAGTGTGACAACAGTTAATATAAGACTTAATTGTGTAATATCTTGAGATACAAGGAAAATTAACTCATAGAAGAGATGTAAAGATGACGCAGGTACTGTCTGATGGAACAGAACGGCAAAAAGACAATAGCTAATTTTCAAAGTCTATAAATAAGGCTGGAAACTAGGAAGAAAAATAAATAAGACATTTAGATTAGTCACGTAAAACACCAACCGTGTCCTGTAGAATCTTTCAGAGCTGGAGCTCTTCTTAAACACAGATATATGCATGATTTTAGTCACCTTCTTACACTGACAAGCAGAGCTACTGTTTCTATCATGCTGAGCACCCAGTTGAGAAAACAAGGGGAGGTTAACCTGTATTCGCCAAATAAAAATCAAACATAACGCTAATGTGAAGATTGAAACATAAAGCATTCATAAAATGACCACCATTCATATAGAATCAAATATCTGCAGGAAATCAAAACATCTGCAATCTTTTGTCTTCCTTGGTTCAGTAAGGAGGATTGCATAAAACTTTTCACTGTACTGGATGATTACTTTATCCTGGGAGGTGACTTCAATACCAAAAACACTTACTTGGTTAAAAACTACAAAAGGAAGTGTTAGAGTTTAAATGTGACTTCCAGTCTGGAAGCAATCTAATCTACTGACCAACTGATACCCAAACATTACTGAACCTATTAGACTGTTTCTTAATCAAAGGATTGTCAGCAAGCTATACAGAATTCGATAAACGTCAATGACTCGCTTACCAGACGTTGAGAATTAGTGATACCGTCATACTGAAGGAAAATGTCCTGAGGCTGGTAAAAAAAAAAGAAGAAACTAGGAACTCTTTTGGTGTTCAGCGGAAAAATCACTGACCTTAGGATCTCATAAAAAAACTACAAGAAACCTGAATGGAACTTTTCATTCAGCGGATTCAGCAGGAAGGTTAGAGGAAAACGCCTGCCCAAAGAGCAACAAATAAATACCAGGTGTCCTATCAGCAGGAAGTATGAGGAAAAGGGAAAACATTAAGAAAAATTTGGCAGAACATCAGAATCCCTAAAAATAACTACTAATGCAGATGGCCAGTAATGAAGGTCACGTAAATGTCCCATGACCAATGAATGATACCTGGCACCATAAAGGGCCACATGATTATCCCATACCGAGATCTCAACCACCGTATACCACTTTGTTCTTCTGTCCCAAAATCTGAGTGCTTTGACAACCAGAGCGTTTAGAGTTATTTTGTAACTTCATTCGGATCTCCTCTGCCAGACGGCTGTATTTATCCTCTTTTAAACAGTTACGCTTCAGACAGCGACCAGTAGCGGTTCTCACTACGGACAAATTTGGACATCAACAATTCTTACATGCTGCTCTGCTTCATTCACCACCAACAGATTCGGTCAGATTTTCCGTAAGATCGTTAGGTTTCTCGAAGACAGCCGTATTCACGCTCACGTCACAAACCAGGTGGGGCATAGCTTTTTACGGATGCCCCAGTACCGGTTGTGACGACCCTGCAACGCTGCGCTGTATCGTCCCGAGCGCAAAATGTGGTTTAAATCCTCACTCTGGGTCGACATCTACTCAACTTTCCCTTGGTTCGACATCCCTAGCAGTCTTCTGCAGTATATACCCCGTGTCACGCCTCGACGATGATAACCTTAAAGGTTTTTCGCTGGAAAATAAATTCTGCAATATCCTGACGGTTGCTCTAAGTCGCTGCATGAGAAACTCGTGGACACACTACGGGACCATGAGAGGGTTTCATTGGAGCGTCAGATGCAGGAACAATCACTTGGTATTCCCTTAGCACTTCGCTACAATGCTACAAGACTCCGATCCGCTGGTGCAGTCTAAGGGCATTTTTAGCGTCGGTCCAGACTGACGCTATATCATATCACTGCCGTACATCCAATCGAGAATAATCCGGCAACGTCGTCTTCGGTGGGATAAAGCCCAATGCGAGTTTTGACTACATCGCAAGGCATGCATTACCAAGAAAATTTCTTCGTGATGTTGCAGAGGGATAAGAACTGTCCAACCCTGTAAAAGGTCAGTGAAGACAACCTCAGTATGCGACCTGCGTGGCAAGTAGAGCCATGACTTGGCCAGCCACCGAACCTCCTTATCCAGTTTTGACTATGAACCTTTCTAGCTCCCATTAAGATGGTTGAGACCAGGCAAGATGAACATATGCATCACTTCGATTTTTTACCAAGTCACAAGCAAACTCCGATCACAGGTTTTTCGCCATTTCTGTAATACCTTCTACCGGGGTCTGACAGATTTTTTAGTCGGGGGGAACAACCATATGGTATTATTTCACACCTTCTTGCAAGGTTGTCATTGGTAATCTATCGATCCAAATCTTGGTTGGCGCCACCCTTCGACGATTACGGCAGTCAACGTCTAGACAGGCACACTTCGAGTCGTCCCAAAACGTGACATCACCTTTGGCGTCCAACAAATTGTGCATCTCAGCAGCACTAGAAGCGATCATCGGCGTATGCAACCACTGCGAAGTTGTGGCTACAAAGTCTATATCCATGCGTAAATTACAACCTTTAAGCTGCAGTAACGAGCGGCTCGATTACCTGGTTGACGAAAATAGGACGAAGCGGATCTCTGTTTAACACCGGCCTCCTGAAGGATAGTCCTTGTATAGCTAGCCGCAGTTAAAATTTTATTACGGGCTCAATAAAAGTCCATTATGGCATCTGTGAGCTTGTACAGTACTTAGTGTAGCTTTAAGATTTCCCACAAATATTCATAGAGTTCAGACTCAAACTTGTTTAAAAGATCAAACCACGACAGAACCGCACAACGTTTAGCGTCGTCAAAGACCGACTGCACAACAAAATTGTGTTCATAGCTACTTTCATGCTCGATAAAACCCTTCTGTATCCAAGAAACAAGAGTTTGCAACAGCCCATTTTCCCAGTAGGTTTACTGGAACTCCTGAGTACAGCTTGGACACACAGGTCGCTAAGGTTATCGATCTCTAGTTGTGTAAGACTGGTTGGATCCTCTCGTTTATGGATTAGGGTTTTGTTTGTCACCTCCGACGAAGGTGACCATCCTACATTATCAGATCGTTTCCACGTATAATGATGATGTTCCGCAGTGTAGTATACTTAGCGTTACCCTATTTGCTGTCGCTATCAACAACATAACTTCGCATATGCAGCCTCCTGTCGGCTCTTCTTTATTTGTGGATGACTTTACCATTTACTTAAGTGCTAGAAGTATGGCAACAGCCGAAAGGTGCCTCCAGCCTACAATCAATAGATTACAGTCGTGGTTATGGTCTACTGGTTTTAAATTTTCTGCTGCTAAAACTCAGTGTATAACCTTCAATCGTCGTCGACAGATCCAAGCTCCCTCGATTTATCTAGATGGTATGCAACCAGAGACTCTTCCAACTATTCGAATTTTGGATCTAATATTCGATAAAAAAACTATCTTGGAACTATCACTTATGTGATTTAAAGTTACGATGTAACAAAATTCTCGACATTTTGAGGGTTCTTAACGACTCACTATGGGGCGCTGATGGGAATTGTATGCTGATGTTCTATCGTGCAGTAATTCGTTCACGAATTGATTATGGCAGCATTGTATAGTCCTCTGCAAGACCTTTTGCTTCAAAGATACTAGATTCTATCCATCACTCTGTAATCCATCTTGTTTCAGGTGTTTTTCGCTCTAGTTCAGTCACGAGCCTTCTCGCTGAGGCTGGCGAAACATCACTCTCTCGACGAAGAAAACAGTTGCAAATTAGCTTACGTACACAATTTATTATCTAAGCCTTGGCATCCTGCCTATAATAAAGTTTTTCGTAATGTTTCGGTCCGACAGTATGAAGCTCAACCACATTCCACTGCTCCGCTAGGCGTTAGAAGTTCCTGTGTTTTTTCCGACTTGCGTATTGAACTACCCCCCAGTGTTTGAAAAGTCTCACTTTGTTATTTCGCTATGGACTATTACTATGCCAACCTTCGATTTCACACTATCCTCTTATGCTAAACAGAACACACATCTCTTGTACACTGTCAGGAGCTTTGTCATCTTCTTAATTCCTACCCATCTAGTGAAATTATTTTCTAATAATAATTTATTATGAAAATTATTTTCATAGATGGCTTGAAATTGGATAATAATGTCGGTGGTGCATTTTACACAATTAGTCAAACGGAGAAGAATGGATTACCCTCGGTTTTTAGTGTCTTTTACCACCGAAATATTATCAATTTTTAAGGCTTTGAACTCAGTTGTTTCCGATTCAGTCCATTACGTGATTTGTTCTGACACTGAAAGTGCACAGCAGGCTATTCAAGATATGTACTTGTAAATTCTCTTCTTCAAGATATTCTGTGCTCCATCCACAGGCTTAAATTTCGAGGGGTTAGTGTGTCATATTGATAAATACTTAGTCATTGTGGAATACAGGTAACATTAGATCGGATACCGCGGAAAAGGAAGCAACTCTGATGCTGCCAAGCACAAAATTCGTTATTCAGATTTTCTGTGTTATGTGAAGAACATTAATTTATAGAATTGGGAAAGTGAGTGGGCAGCTGTCGGCAACTCCCTAACATACTGTGGGGAATTAAAAATACTGTTCGTTTTTAGATGTCGTCTTTACCTTCAAGTTGTAGTGAAGAGATTGTGGTTACTCGTCTTCGTATTGGTTACTCCCTTTTGACACATGGATATCTGATGGGATGTGGGGACCAACCTGTTTATGAGCTTTGTGAATCACACATCACAATCGAACATATTTTGCAAGATTGTAATTTTTAATCAAACGTAAACCCGTGCCCATGACACCGTGTTCACATTTGATACTTTCGTCTTATTTTATCTTTGTGACACATGTTTTAACGATATTCATTTTGGAGTTCCGCGTTTATTTCTTCTGATCGTTTTGTTCTTTTTTAAAAAATATTTAATATATATAGGCTATATTTCTTTCTTTATTATTATTATTCTTATTATTATTTTCTTATTGTCGATATGGTTGTGTTCATCGTGGACTATCCTCCGGCGGCGGTCGGTTACGTATGTACGTCGTGCTATGGTGTTGCGGGTCTGCGTACCTCAGGTGTCTTTAAAAATAATGGTGAGCTTACCAAACACCTACGTAAGCACCACTCGCCTTGCGAATATCAGTATCGTTGTCGTGTGTGCAGGGCGGTGGATTATCCAAATTTAAAGTTAATGAAGAAGCACCTGAGGGAAGTTCATGTTCTTCATTCGGACGCGTCGAGATTTACTTGTCCTGATAATATTGTACCTGCTGTTGATGGCACCGAGGGGGTCTTTGTCGTCGATGAAGCATCATCTCCACCTTCTTGTTCGGTCGCAGGCTCTGTTCATGATTCACCTGGGGGCCTGCATCATATTGCATCTGATGAATTCGTCCCGCCTGAGGAACAGTCGGCATTGAGTCTACCGCCGCCTACGCCTTCGTTAGAGGTCGACACAGAGCAGTTTCCGCATGGAGCGTCGCCTGCGGAGCTGTTACCATCTCCGGATTCTGCGCGTACAACAGCTGGTGTTAATCCAGTGGAGGTTAGCCTCATGAACGTTTTTAATGTTAGCGATAAGTTAGATATAGGTGGGGATTGTTTTACTGGGGAGGGTGGTGCGATCGATCCGGTATTGGCTGCACGAGCGCAGGCTGGGGTACGGAACGATGAGTTACAGGATCCCCTTAACAATATGCTGGAAGCGACCGAGCAGTCCGGTTTGCAATTGGCCAATGAGCAACAGCTGGCGTGGATACGCAGGCTAGGCGAGGCCGATACCTTTAGTATGTTTGAGAGTGTGGTAGATGAGTGGTTGGTGTCAATATTTACGCAACGTGTTGAATCGGCTGTGTCAGGCGGGATGCGACGGACTGGTGGCCGGCCCAAACGGGCCGTTCGTGGCCGCGAACGCCGGCAACCTGCGCAGGAAACAAGGTATGACCCGGCTGATGCGGCGCGCATTCAAAAATTGTATCGAGTTAATCGTAGGAAAGCCGTGCGTGAGATCCTCGGGGGCGGAACCTTGTTTTGCTCTGTGGATGGGGGTATTGTTGAAGGTCATTTCAGGGAAGTTTTCTCGAAAGGCGAGTACGCCTGGAGAGTTGTCCCGGATTTGGTTGGGGACATGTCTCCGTCTCCTGGGGCGAATGCGGGGTTGGAGGAGCTCACGCGCGAAGTAACGAGTTTCGAAATTATGGATCGCCTGACCAGAATGGCAAACACGGCACCTGGTCCGGATGGGATACCATATAGCGCGCTGCGAAAAGCAGATCCTGGATGCGTGGTATTGGCAACAGTAATGAGTCGGTGTATGCATGAATCTAAAGTGCCAGCATCGTGGAAAGTGTCCAACACGGTCCTCATCCACAAGAGAGGGGATCCGACAGACTTGGACAACTGGAGGCCTTTAACTTTGGCCAGTTGTGTGTCCAAGCTGTACTCGGGAGTGATAGCGGACCGACTGGGAAAATGGGCTGCTACAACCTCTCGTGTTTCTTGGGCCCAGAAGGGTTTTATGGAGCACGAGGGTTGTTACGAACACAACTTTGTTGTGCAGTCGGTAATCGACGACGCGAGACGAAGGGGCAAGCGTGCGATTATTTCGTGGCTTGACCTTACGAACGCTTTTGGATCTGTGCCCCACGAATACTTGAGAGAAATTCTCAAGCTTCACCAGGTGCCGTGCAGGCTCGTAGACGTCATTATGGACATGTATCGGGGAGCCTGCACCAAAATTAGAATTCCGGCGGGCTATACGGGGCCTATCCCCCTGGAGGCCGGGGTTAAGCAAGGAGACCCGCTTAGTCCCATCCTCTTTAACCTGGCAATCGAGCCGCTTGTGAGGGCGGCTCAGCGGTTGGCCCCTACGCATGGGTATAGCCTCTGCGGCCACAACTTTTCGGTGGTTGCATACGCCGATGATTTGGCGTTAATCGCATCTGGTGCTGCCGAGATGCAGGATATGTTGGACGCCATCGGTGATGTCGCGTCTTGGGCTGGTCTGAAGTTTAAAGCTAGTAAGTGTGCCAGTCTGGACGTTGACTGCCGCGTTCGTCGGGGAGTGGCGCCAACTGTATTTAATATTCATGGACTGCCACTGACGGCCCTGCAAAAAGGAGAAGAATACCGTCACCTGGGTGTCCCCACTGGCTACAAAATCTGCCAGACCCCGGTGGACGGTTTAATTGTATGATTGAGGACCTGCGAGCAGTAGATCGGAGTCTGCTTGCGCCTTGGCAAAAAATCGAGACGGTGCGCATGTTCATCTTGCCTCGCGTCGATTTCATCCTAAGGGGTGCTAGGGTTGAGAAGGGTCCACTCTCCAGACTGGATAAAGAGGTTAGGCGGCTGGCCAAGTCGTGGCTTTATCTGCCACGCAGAGCTAGCGCCGAGGTTGTCTACCTCCACCCTTCGGAGGGTGGAGCAGGTCTTCTCCCTTTGTCGGATCAGGTGGACGTTGCGTCGGTGGTGCATGCCTTCCGACTGGTCACCTGTCGGGATCCAGTAGTTAAAGATCTGGCTCGTAAGATCTTGCGCGGTGTAGTTCGCACTCGAATCGGGCGTGATCCCACCGAAGAGGAGATTGCCGGATATCTCTCGGGGAGACTCGATGGGATATACGGCAGAGATGGTGGTGATATAGCTTCGGTCTGGACCGTCGCTAGAAATGCAGCCCGTAGACTGCACCAGCGGGTCGGCGTCTTGTGGCGTTGGAGCGCGGTGTTGAGGGAATATCAAGTGGTTGTCCCTGCACCTGATTCTCCTTTAGATCGTGTCATGGTCCCGGAGAGCGCCCGCCAGATTCTTATGCGGCGACTGAGAGCGGCCATACGGTCAGGATACCGCAGACGACTGCTGGGGAAGGCGGACCAAGGGAAGGCGGCCGAGGTGTGGACCCAGAGCGATGTCTCGAATCATTTCTTGCGTTCTGGACGGTACACGCGGTTTGCTGACTGGCGGTTCGTTTTCAAAGCCCGCTTAGGTACCGTGCCGCTTAACGGATGCAAACGGTTTGGACAAGGAGACAGACGTTGTAGGCGATGCGGTTATGCGTCTGAGACGTTGCCGCATGTGCTGAATCACTGTCTCAAACAGAGTGCTGCCTTGCAGGGTCGCCATAACGCAGTTTTGGGGCGCTTATCTAAGGCTGTGCCCCGACTGGCCGGAGAGGTGCGCGTGAATAGTACTGTTCCAGGATCGACAAGCGATCTGAGACCGGATCTGGTGGTGGTGAACGAGGTGGAGAAGCGAATTTCAATAGTCGATGTCGCTATCCCGTTTGAAAACCGATACCAGTCTCTGGCTGAGGCGCGACGTTCCAAAGAGGACAAATACGCCAGCTGGCCGAGGAGATACGCATGAAGGGTTACGAAGTAACCCTAGATGCCCTAGTTGTTGGAGCACTCGGGTCGTGGGACAAAAAGAACGAGGCGGTTATCCGGCGACTGAGGATATCGCCTCGTTATGCGATGGTTATGCGACGCCTTATGGTGTCAGACACCATTCGCTGGTCGCGCGACATATACGTGACCCACGTCACTGGTCATCAGCAGTGGTAGTCTGCTGGGTCGATCATTATGTTTTTTTTTTCTCTTCCCATTTCTTAAATTCTTGAGTATTATTTATTTATTATTTTTTTTTTTTTTTTTTTTTGGATTGGGTGGGGCATGCACTGACTATTTTTTGTTTACTTCTTTGTATAATTTTTATTACTTTTCTAACATTGTTATATTTTATTGTGTTTATATTTTGTGAATGTGTTAGGGTGGTCAGTGCATGTTTTTTTTAAATATAATTTTAACACCTTTTTTTATATGTGTTAATTAGATTTTAAGTACTTTGGCCAGACCAGAATGTGCTACTTTTAAGTTTTTTTATTTTTATTTTTCTTGCCATTTTTATCCACCTTTATTGCCATTTTATATCAGTGAACTTTGACTTTTTTTTTGTATAATTTTAACCAGCAGATGAACTATTTGATCTATTGTAAAACCTGATATGACTTTTTTGTTCTTATTAAGTTCTAAAGACTATGTTTATTATCCTGCTATTATAAACTGGTCGCTTCGGATCTATTGTTTATTATTACTGCATATTTGTAAAACATTAATTTAATAAACGGCTTTTAAATTTGTACCTGATACTTTCGTCTTATTTTATCTTTGTGATACATGTTTTAACGATATTTATTTTGTTGTTCCGCGTTTATTTCTTCTGATCGTTTTGTTCTTTTTTTAAATGTTTGATATATATATATAGGCTATATTTGTTTCTTTATTATTATTTCTTTTCTTATTGTCGATATGGTTGTGTTCATCGTGGACTATCCTCCGGCGGCGGTCGGTTACGTGTGCACGTCGTGCTATGGTGTTGCGGGTCTGCGTACCTCAGGTGTCTTTAAAAATAATGGTGAGCTTACCAAACACCTACGTAAGCACCACTCGCCTTGCGAATATCAGTATCGTTGTCGTGTGTGCAGGGCGGTGGATTATCCAAATTTAAAGTTAATGAAGAAGCACCTGAGGGAAGTTCATGTTCTTCATTCGGACGCGCCGGGATTTACTTGTCCTGATAATATTGTTCCTGCTGTTGATGACACCGAGGGGGTCTTTGTCGTCGATGAAGCATCATCTCCACCTTCTTGTTCGGTCGCAGGCTCTGTTCATGATTCACCTGGGGGCCTGCATCATATTGCATCTGATGAATTCATCCCGCCTGAGGAACAGTCGGCATTGAGTCTACCGCCGCCTACGCCTTCGTTAGAGGTCGACACAGAGCAGTTTCCGCATGGAGCGTCGCCTGCGGAGCTGTTACCATGTCCGGATTCTGCGCGTACAACAGTGGTGTTAATCCAGTGGAGGTTAGCCTCATGAACGATTTTAATGTTAGCGATAAGTTAGATATAGGTGGGGATTGTTTTCCTGGGGAGGGTGGAGCGATCGATCCGGTATTGGCTGCACGAGCGCAGGCGGGGGTACGGAACGATGAGATACAGGATCCCCTTAACAATATGCTGGAAGCGACCGAGCAGTCCGGTTTGCAATTGGCCAATGAGCAACAGCTGGCGTGGATACGCAGGCTAGGCGAGGCCGATACCTTTAGTATGTTTGAGAGTGTGGTAGATGAGTGGTTGGTGTCAATATTTACGCAACGTGTTGAATCGGCGGTGTCAGGCGGGATGCGACGGACTGGTGGCCGGCCCAAACGGGCCGTTCGTGGCCGCGAACGCCGGCAGCCTGCGCAGGAAACAAGGTATGACCCGGCCGATGCGGCGCGCATTCAAAAATTGTATCGAATTAATCGTAGGAAAGCCGTGCGTGAGATCCTCGGGGGCGGAACCTTGTTTTGCTCTGTGGATGGGGGTATTGTTGAAGGTCATTTCAGGGAAGTTTTCTCGAAAGGCGAGTACGCCTGGAGAGTTGTCCCGGATTTGGTTGGGGACATGTCTCCGTCTCCTGGGGCGAATGCGGGGTTGGAGGAGCTCACGCGCGAAGTAACGAGTTTCGAAATTATGGATCGCCTGACCAGAATGGCAAACACGGCACCTGGTCCGGATGGAATACCATATAGCGCGCTGCGAAAAGCAGATCCTGGATGCGTGGTATTGGCAACAGTAATGAGTCGGTGTATGCATGAATCTAGAGTGCCAGCATCGTGGAAAGTGTCCAACACGGTCCTCATCCACAAGAGAGGGGATCCGACAGACTTGGACAACTGGAGGCCTTTAACTTTGGCCAGTTGTGTGTCCAAGCTGTACTCGGGAGTGATAGCGGACCAACTGGGAAAATGGGCTGCTACAACCTCTCGTGTTTCTTGGGCCCAGAAGGGTTTTATGGAGCACGAGGGTTGTTACGAACACAACTTTGTTGTGCAGTCGGTCATCGACGACGCGAGACGAAGGGGCAAGCGTGCGATTATTTCGTGGCTTGACCTTACGAACGCTTTTGGATCTGTGCCCCACGAATACTTGAGAGAAATTCTCAAGCTTCACCAGGTGCCGTGCAGGCTCGTAGACGTCATTATGGACATGTATCGGGGAGCCTGCACCAAAATTAGAATTCCGGCGGGCTATACGGGGCCTATTCCCCTGGAGGCCGGGGTTAAGCAAGGAGACCCGCTTAGTCCCATCCTCTTTAACCTGGCAATCGAGCCGCTTGTGAGGGCGGCTCAGCGGTTGGCCCCTACGCATGGGTATAGCCTCTGCGGCCACAACTTTTCGGTGGTTGCATACGCCGATGATTTGGCGTTAATCGCATCTGGTGCTGCCGAGATGCAGGATATGTTGGACGCCATCGGTGATGTCGCGTCTTGGGCTGGTCTGAAGTTTAAAGCTAGTAAGTGTGCCAGTCTGGACGTTGACTGCCGCGTTCGTCGGGGAGTGGCGCCAACTGTATTTAATATTCATGGACTGCCAATGACGGCCCTGCAAGAAGGAGAAGAATACCGTCACCTGGGTGTCCCCACTGGCTACAAAATCTGCCAGACCCCGGTGGACGGTATTAATTGTATGATTGAGGACCTGCGAGCAGTAGATCGGAGTCTGCTTGCGCCTTGGCAAAAAATCGAGACGGTGCGCATGTTCATCTTGCCTCGCGTCGATTTCATCCTAAGGGGTGCTAGGGTTGAGAAGGGTCCACTCTCCAGACTGGATAAAGAGGTTAGGCGGCTGGCCAAATCGTGGCTTTATCTGCCACGCAGAGCTAGCGCCGAGGTTGTCTACCTCCACCATTCGAAGCGAATTTCAATAGTCGATGTCGCTATCCCGTTTGAAAACCGATACCAGTCTCTGGCTGAGGCGCGACGGTCCAAAGAGGACAAATACGCCCAGCTGGCCGAGGAGCTACGCATGAAGGGTTACGAAGTAACCCTAGATGCCCTAGTTGTTGGAGCACTCGGGTCGTGGGACAAAAAGAACGAGGCGGTTATCCGGCGACTGAGGATATCGCCTCGTTATGCGATGGTTATGCGACGCCTTATGGTGTCAGACACCATTCGCTGGTCGCGCGACATATACGTGACCCACGTCACTGGTCATCAGCAGTGGTAGTCTGCTGGGTCGATCATTATGTTTTTTTTTTCTCTTCCCATTTCTTAAATTCTTGAGTATTATTTATTTATATTTTTTTTTTTTTTTGGATTGGGTGGGGCATGCACTGACTATTTTTTTGTTTACTTCTTTGTATAATTTTTATTACTTTTCTAACATTGTTATATTTTATTGTGTTTATATTTTGTGAATGTGTTAGGGTGGTCAGTGCATGTTTTTTTTTAAATATAATTTTAACACCTTTTTTTATATGTGTTAATTAGATTTTAAGTACTTTGGCCAGACCAGAATGTGCTACTTTTAAGTTTTTTTTTATCTTGTTATCCACCTTTATTGCCATTTTATATCAGTGAACTTTGTTTTGTATAATTTTAACCAGCAGATGAACTATTTGATCTATTGTACCTGATATGACTTTTTTTTTTTTAAGTTCTAAAGACTATGTTATTATCCTGCTGTTATAAACTATTTCTCTATTATTACTGCATATTTGTAAAATATTAATTTAATAAATGGCTTTTAAATCTGTTCTTATCAGCTTAATATCTGATACGCTCTGCATTGCAGGGCCAGTATATTAAACTGATTTTTGGAAAATGACGGAGTGCTAGGGGCTTGCTCCACCTCTGTCACGGGTTGACCCGGTATTGCAGTACCGCCGGGACCGGCCCACTTAATACATACAAACAAACCAAAACGGTTGTTAACGCGACGAAAATATTTTTATTGAAATCTTTTTTCTTTCTCGCGATAGCTAGTTTTTTTATACCGTTTTGTGATGATTAAGAAGAATGTGAGCACTGGTTTGAAAGAAATTGCATGTAGGCTATCGTCCGTCGTAGCCCAAAGTCACCCGAATTACCCGGTAAGCATGTTATCAGATACTTTTATTTAGCCCCAACCCTTTTATAACAGATGAATTTCATTTCTATTATTATTGTTGTTTCAATAGAATTTGCTGTAATTTGTTAAACGCGTAGTGTAGTCTATTTCTTTCGATAGGCTATGGCGATTGAAAATAAAAAAAAAAAAAAACGTTCGTACCGTAAAAAAATTCTCTACGTCATACCTTGCGCTTTTTCGAATATCTCATTTCACCATCACGCTCGGCTTATATTACGAAACTAGCGCGTTAAATTTTTAATTACATTACAAATTTTAAGAACGCTAATTTAGGCTGATCGAGAAATATTTTGACAATTGGAAAAAGCTATATTTAACAAGGTTTCCATGGTGAAGCGGTATTTAAAAGAAGACGGGAAAAAAATTTCAGAAAAAGTTACGGTTTATATTTTATTCAATATGTTTTTAACGTTTTTAAATAGCCGAAATTTTTTTTCGTATGAAAAGTGAGTTAGTTGTTCTCATTTCGCTGGTTGGGTAACAGAGTACTACAAGCAATTGGCAAAATCGATTTTTCTTCCTCAAAATTTGAATCTATTTCAAATTTTTGTTCAATTTCAAATCTACGTTCAAAAAATTGCGAACGTAATATTATAATTATACACGTTTACTTAACGACTTCTCATTTAGTGTTAGTGATCTATAAGTCAGGGTGGGCACCAATTTTACGGTCCCGTTTCTGGATCTTACCATGATGGCCGCTCAAATATTACATTTTTCAGTGGAAATACGCAACAAAAGCGACACGGGTAGCACGAAAATAACGTAATTTTATCGACTAATAAAAAGATATACTGTACTGTTAAGGACGAAATCATTAAATAAATGCAGTTACAACAGTTCTGTGAGCCGACTGAATGTAGTTTAACGATCGACCTTCCAGGTAGCAGCACCCGACGGACAATGTGTTTTAGTGAATTGGAAATTAATTTTAATAATAATTCTGTAATAGAAAAAATGTGTTTAACCAACCACGCTTAGCTTATAGTTTACTACTTGAGAAAAAAGTGCGACAAATACGTATTTTAATATAAAATAAAATAAATACTGTATCTGTGTGCTGAAAGTAAGAAATATACATTTGGAAAAATCCCACTATAATTGATTATATTATGCGTTAAAAAAATAAATTACTTACTGTAGCGAAGAACTATCGGAACGTATGCCTGAATACATGTACATGATTTGATTATATAAATACATAATATAGGTAGGCCTAAACTAATTTTGGAAATAAAATTGTAAAAATTAAAACCTTTTATGTAGGTACTGTACCTGTAGAATAATCGTTGTAAAACAGAAAGTTTATATAACTGAATAACTTGCAAGCGCAGTTTCTTTTGTACTAGTATTTGTAATAAATCGTTTGCACTGCTTGCTAATACTGTACAATACAATATAAAATATAATCAATTATCGAATAAGTGTGGTTTTATCCATACGAACGGCAAAATTCGGATTTAAGGCTCTTATTATAATAAAAATATATTAAGCTGTATCTGTTCTTATCAGCTTAATTGTGTGCCATTGTTGTGCTTCAAGAAAGTGTTAAAATCTGCAGCTTCATTGTTGTGCTTCAAGAAAAAAAAAAGTTACGATAGCGTCAGTGGGACTCGAACGGTGGTCGCTGTGTCGGATACTATTGTTTTGTTTTATTGTGTTTACTTTTTCGAGGAGCGGACAATTATTTTCTTTGTAAACACTATTATTATATCTCTTCTTCTATTTGTACCAATTTTCTTTTTGTTATTTCTTTTAATATCAAACGAAAACCCGTGCCCACAACGCCTTGTTGATGTTTGGTACTTTTATTTATTTTTGTGAAAATTTTTTTTAACGATATTTATTTAATTGTTGCGTGTTTATTTATTCTGTTCTTACCAGCTTCATTTTTTTTTATTTATTTTTTATTGCGCAGTTTATGCGCGAGCCAGTGTTGCGTCAATAGGAAAAAAAAAAAAAGTTACGGTGGTGTCTGTGGGGCTCGAACGGTGGTTGCTATGTCCAAGATTCATCTTGTGAAGTGTGTTTACTTTTTCGATATTGCGGACTATTGCATCGTGTAATCACTATTATTTTTTTTTTAATCAAACGTAAACCCGTGCCCATGACACCTTGTTGACGTTTATGCGCGTGCCAGTGTTGTGTCAATAGGAAAAAAAAAAAAAAAAAAAAAAAAAAGTTACGGTGGTGTCTGAGGGGCTCGAACGGTGGTTGCTATGTCAAAGATTCATCTTGTGAAGTGTGTTTACTTTTTCGATATTGCGGACTATTGCATCGTGTAAACACTATTATTTTATTTTTTTTTTTTTTTTTAATCAAACGTAAACCCGTGCCCATGACACCTTGTTGACGTTTGATACTTTCGTCTTATTTTATCTTTGTGACACATGTTTTAACGATATTTATTTTGGTGTTCCGCGTTTATTTCTTCTGATCGTTTTGTTCTTTTTTAAATGTTTAATATATATATTTAGGCTATATTTGTTTCTTTATTATTATTATTTCTTTTCTTATTGTCGATATGGTTGTGTTCATCGTGGACTATCCTCCGGCGGCGGTCGGTTACGTGTGCACGTCGTGCTATGGTGTTGCGGGTCTGCGTACCTCAGGTGTCTTTAAAAATAATGGTGAGCTTACCAAACACCTACGTAAGCACCACTCGCCTTGCGAATATCAGTATCGTTGTCGTGTGTGCAGGGCGGTGTACGCCGGCAGCCTGCGCAGGAAACAAGGTATGACCCGGCCGATGCGGCGCGCATTCAAAAATTGTATCGAGTTAATCGTAGGAAAGCCGTGCGTGAGATCCTCGGGGGCGGAACCTTGTTTTGCTCTGTGGATGGGGGTATTGTTGAAGGTCATTTCAGGGAAGTTTTCTCGAAAGGCGAGTACGCCTGGAGAGTTGTCCCGGATTTGGTTGGGGACATGTCTCCGTCTCCTGGGTCGAATGCGGGGTTGGAGGAGCTCACGCGCGAAGTAACGCGTTTCGAAATTATGGATCGCCTGACCAGAATGGCAAACACGGCACCTGGTCCGGATGGAATACCATATAGCGCGCTGCGAAAAGCAGATCCTGGATGCGTGGTATTGGCAACAGTAATGAGTCGGTGTATGCATGAATCTAGAGTGCCAGCATCGTGGAAAGTGTCCAACACGGTCCTCATCCACAAGAGAGGGGATCCGACAGACTTGGACAACTGGAGGCCTTTAACTTTGGCCAGTTGTGTGTCCAAGCTGTACTCGGGAGTGATAGCGGACCGACTGGGAAAATGGGCTGCTACAACCTCTCGTGTTTCTTGGGCCCAGAAGGGTTTTATGGAGCACGAGGGTTGTTACGAACACAACTTTGTTGTGCAGTCGGTAATCGACGACGCGAGACGAAGGGGCAAGCGTGCGATTATTTCGTGGCTTGACCTTACGAACGCTTTTGGATCTGTGCCCCACGAATACTTGAGAGAAATTCTCAAGCTTCACCAGGTGCCGTGCAGGCTCGTAGACGTCATTATGGACATGTATCGGGGAGCCTGCACCAAAATTAGAATTCCGGCAGGCTATACGGGGCCTATTCCCCTGGAGGCCGGGGTTAAGCAAGGAGACCCGCTTAGTCCCATCCTCTTTAACCTGGCAATCGAGCCGCTTGTGAGGGCGGCTCAGCGGTTGGCCCCTACGCATGGGTATAGCCTCTGCGGCCACAACTTTTCGGTGGTTGCATACGCCGATGATTTGGCGTTAATCGCATCTGGTGCTGCCGAGATGCAGGATATGTTGGACGCCATCGGTGATGTCGCGTCTTGGGCTGGTCTGAAGTTTAAAGCTAGTAAGTGTGCCAGTCTGGACGTTGACTGCCGCGTTCGTCGGGGAGTGGCGCCAACTGTATTTAATATTCATGGACTGCCAATGACGGCCCTGCAAGAAGGAGAAGAATACCGTCACCTGGGTGTCCCCACTGGCTACAAAATCTGCCAGACCCCGGTGGACGGTATTAATTGTATGATTGAGGACCTGCGAGCAGTAGATCGGAGTCTGCTTGCGCCTTGGCAAAAAATCGAGACGGTGCGCATGTTCATCTTACCTCGCGTCGATTTCATCCTAAGGGGTGCTAGGGTTGAGAAGGGTCCACTCTCCAGACTGGATAAAGAGGTTAGGCGGCTGGCCAAGTCGTGGCTTTATCTGCCACGCAGAGCTAGCGCCGAGGTTGTCTACCTCCACCCTTCGGAGGGTGGAGCAGGTCTTCTCCCTTTGTCGGATCAGGTGGACGTTGCGTCGGTGGTGCATGCCTTCCGACTGGTCACCTGTCGGGATCCAGTAGTTAAAGATCTGGCGCGTAAGATCTTGCGCGGTGTAGTTCGCACTCGAATCGGGCGTGATCCCACCGAAGAGGAGATTGCCGGATATCTCTCGGGGAGACTCGATGGGATGTACGGCAGAGATGGTGGTGATATAGCTTCGGTCTGGACCGTCGCTAGAAATGCAGCCCGTAGACTGCACCAGCGGGTCGGCGTCTTGTGGCGTTGGAGCGCGGTGTTGAGGGAATATCAAGTGGTTGTCCCTGCACCTGATTCTCCTTTAGATCGTGTCATGGTCCCGGAGAGCGCCCGCCAGATTCTTATGCGGCGACTGAGAGCGGCCATACGGTCAGGATACCGCAGACGACTGCTGGGGAAGGCGGACCAAGGGAAGGCGGCCGAGGTGTGGACCCAGAACGATGTCTCGAATCATTTCTTGCGTTCTGGACGGTACACGCGGTTTGCCGACTGGCGGTTCGTTTTCAAAGCCCGCTTAGGTACCGTGCCGCTTAACGGATGCAAACGGTTTGGACAAGGAGACAGACGTTGTAGGCGATGCGTCTGAGACGTTGCCGCATGTGCTGAATCACTGTCTCAAACAGAGTGCTGCCTTGCAGGGTCGCCATAACGCAGTTTTGGGGCGCTTATCTAAGGCTGTGCCCCGACTGGCCGGAGAGGTGCGCGTTAATAGTACTGTTCCAGGATCGACAAGCGATCTGAGACCGGATCTGGTGGTGGTGAACGAGGTGGAGAAGCGAATTTCAATAGTCGATGTCGCTATCCCGTTTGAAAACCGATACCAGTCTCTGGCTGAGGCGCGACGGTCCAAAGAGGACAAATACGCCCAGCTGGCCGAGGAGCTACGCATGAAGGGTTACGAAGTAACCCTAGATGCCCTAGTTGTTGGAGCACTCGGGTCGTGGGACAAAAAGAACGAGGCGGTTATCCGGCGGCTGAGGATATCGCCTCGTTATGCGATGGTTATGCGACGCCTTATGGTGTCAGACACCATTCGCTGGTCGCGCGACATATACGTGACCCACGTCACTGGTCATCAGCAGTGGTAGTCTGCTGGGTCGATCATTATGTTTTTTTTTTTTCTCTTCCCATTTCTTAAATTCTTGAGTATTATTTATTTATTTATTTTTTTTTTTTTTTTTTTTTTTTTTTTTTTTTTTTTGGATTGGGTGGGGCATGCACTGACTATTTTTTTTTTTTTTTTTTGTTTACTTCTTTGTATAATTTTTATTACTTTTCTAACATTGTTATATTTTATTGTGATTATATTTTGTGAATGTGTTAGGGTGGTCAGTGCATGTTTTTTTTAAATATAATTTTAACACCTTTTTTATATGTGTTAATTAGATTTTAAGTACTTTGGCCAGACCAGAATGTGCTACTTTTAAGTTTTTTTTTTTTATCTTGTTATCCACCTTTATTGCCATTTTTATATCAGTGAACTTTGTTTTGTATAATTTTAACCAGCAGATGAACTATTTGATCTATTGTAACTATTACGACTTTTTTTTTTTTAAGTTCTAAAGACTATGTTATTATCCTGCTGTTATAACCTATTTCTCTTATATTACTGCATATTTGTAAAATATTAATTTAATAAATGGCTTTTAAATCTGTTCTTATCAGCTTAATATCTGATACGCTCTGCATTGCAGGGCCAGTATATTAAACTGATTTTTGGAAAATGACGGAGTGCTAGGGGCTTGCTCCACCTCTGTCACGGGTTGACCCGGTATTGCAGTACCGCCGGGACCGGCCCACTTAATACATACAAACAAACCAAAACGGTTGTTAACGCGACGAAAATATTTTTATTGAAATCTTTTTTCTTTCTCGCGATAGCTAGTTTTTTTTATACCGTTTTGTGATGATTAAGAAGAATGAGCACTGGTTTGAAAGAAATTGCATGTAGGCTATCGTCCGTCGTAGCCAGTCACCCGAATTACCCGGTAAGCATGTTATCAGATACTTTTATTCAGCCCCAACCCTTTATAACAGATGAATTTCATTTCTATTATTATTATTGTTTCAATAGAATTTGCTGTAATTTGTTAAACGCGTAGTGTAGTCTATTTCTTTCGATAGGCTATGGCGATTGAAAATAAAAAAAAAAAAAAAAACGTTCGTACCGTAAAAAAATTCTCTACGTCATACCTTGCGCTTTTTCGAATATCTCATTTCACCATCACGCTCGGCTTATATTACGAAACTAGCGCGTTAAATTTTTAATTACATTACAAATTTTAAGAACGCTAATTTAGGCTGATCGAGAAATATTTTGACAATTGGAAAAAGCTATATTTAACAAGGTTTCCATGGTGAAGCGGTATTTTAAAAGAAGACGGGAAAAAAATTTCAGAAAAAGTTACGGTTTATATTTTATTCAATATGTTTTTAACGTTTTTAAATAGCCGAAATTTTTTTTCGTATGAAAAGTGAGTTAGTTGTTCTCATTTCGCTGGTTGGGTAACAGAGTACTACAAGCAATTGGCAAAATCGATTTTTCTTCCTCAAAATTTGAATCTATTCAAATTTTTGTTCAATTTCAAATCTACGTTCAAAAAATTGCGAACGTAATATTATAATTATACACGTTTACTTAACGACTTCTCGTTTAGTGTTAGTGATCTATAAGTCAGGGTGGGCACCAATTTTACGGTCCCGTTTCTGGATCTTACCATGATGGCCGCTCAAATATTACATTTTTCAGTGGAAATACGCAACAAAAGCGACACGGGTAGCACGAAAATAACGTAATTTTATCGACTAATAAAAAGATATACTGTACTGTTAAGGACGAAATCATTAAATAAATGCAGTTACAACAGTTCTGTGAGCCGACTGAATGTAGTTTAACGATCGACCTTCCAGGTAGCAGCACCCGACGGACAATGTGTTTTAGTGAATTGGAAATTAATTTTAATAATAATTCTGTAATAGAAAAAATGTGTTTAACCAACCACGCTTAGCTTATAGTTTACTACTTGAGAAAAAAGTGCGACAAATACGTATTTTAATATAAAATAAAATAAATACTGTATCTGTGTGCTGAAAGTAAGAAATATACATTTGGAAAAAAATCCCACTATAATTGATTATATTATGCGTTAAAAAAAAAATAAATTACTTACTGCAGCGAAGAACTATCGGAACGTATGCCTGAATACATGTACATGATTTGATTATATAAATACATAATATAGGTAGGCCTAAACTAATTTTGGAAATAAAATTGTAAAAATTAAAACCTTTTATGTAGGTACTGTACCTGTAGAATAATCGTTGTAAAACAGAAAGTTTATATAACTGAATAACTTGCAAGCGCAGTTTCTTTTGTACTAGTATTTGTAATAAATCGTTTGCACTGCTTGCTAATACTGTACAATACAATATAAAATATAATCAATTATCGAATAAGTGTGGTTTTATCCATACGAACGGCAAAATTCGGATTTAAGGCTGTTATTATAATAAAAATATATTTTTTTTTTCGATTGCACTTTCGAAAGTGTATGGTATAAGTCCGGGGGCGGTGTGTGAGTGCACTGGTGGTGGTAGTTTATATTTAGATTAGTAGTACATATGCCGCCGTTTATAACCCCCACCCCCCCGTTCGTCATATAATAGTTTTCTCTTGTTTAATTTAACCGGATTTTATTGAAGAGTCCGGTCAGTGGGTAAATTTTAAATTTTTTTTGTAGGGACAGCGCGAACGCAGTCCCCGCTACCAAAAATTACGCGCCCGAGATACCCACATTTGGGGCATTCGCAGGTGTCAGCCCAACCGTAGTGCAATGGAAGGGCCTCGTCCTG